>CM056692.1:10361664-11577308 GCA_029849275.1 Papilio elwesi | reverse complement strand
CTAAATAATCACAATTTACATTACTGGTAAATCTGGGGGCGCGATAGGGCCCGCCAATGCGAGCCAAGGGAAGCAGTGTCTGACTGTTTTGCCGAAGCACTCCGTCGCATTTCCGAGCCGTCATAGCTTCGGTCTGGATGATGCTGGAAAGGAGTATGAAGGAATAAAAACAACGGCTTCGCTTAATCTGGAGTAATTTGTTCGTCGATCACGAAACGGCCAAGTACTTGACAAGTATAAGTAAAGTTGACTTTACTTCAGATTTCATAACTTTTTAACAGTAAAACCTTTATTGTGGTATTGGAAACCCATTTTACTTTAAATGTTTTTGGTGGGATACACTTTTACCGTCCCACAACTCCATCTGATTGACGTGTTCAAGACTCGCAGCAAATATTTTGTCGTCTCACACGTTATATCTGTAGGGAAGACTGGCGGCGACAACTTGTTTTAGTCAACACGAATGAAACCCACCATGTACTAAGAATTAATGGTAACGAATGTATCGAAACATACAATGATAATGTAGGAACGTGGAAATTACTAACGTCTTTCGATGTTTAATATTATATCTGTAACCGTACCGTATCGTACTCGAATCAAAAGTAACTGATTGTTTTGTCCTCTATTAACAATCTGTCACTGCAAGAAATTCGCTTATAGGAAGCGATCACGTGATATCAGGTGCCTCCTTTGCCAATTTTTTAAATAAAAATATCGAATACTGTGATATGAAATATAAAAAATAAACAAATAGTAGTTATAAGAAAGTAGATTTATATCAGTGACCTTAATACAGTCAAGCATGAGATTTACGACCGTGACTTAAAGGTCACGAATGTAAACAATTACATTAAAATATTATGCAAAGAAATAACTAACACTATAACTGACTAACAGATAATATCAACCCGTGACTCTTGTCAAAACTTGTATCGGACATCGTTGTTTTTTTATAGTGGAAGATGACAAACGAGCAAGTGGTTCACCTGCTATCAAGTGACCGCTCGCTACCCATAGGTATCTGCAACAAGCTAGTAAGTTGCAAATAAAAAAAGTGTTGTCTATCTTTATTGGACAGAATAAGCATATCATTTTAATTTAATTTCCCATTATTATCATTAATTTCCCCACAAAGAAATGTGAGAAAATAAAAAATAAAGTTTAAGATGACAAAATATAAATGTAAAATGTATGTTGTAAACGGATATTCCTCCTTCTTCCTACCCTTTCCTAATAATAATAAAACGCATAATACTTCTACTTTACGCCTGGTTTCTGTGAGGTCGTGGTATTTTACTGGTCTAGCCGCCCATTCGTGCAACAGATGTTGTTGCGGGTTGCACTGTGTTCAAATTTAAGTATAGAAAAAACAATTTATTATTTTCAACTGTTCCTCATATATCTCAATAGGGTTATACCGCAAGGATTTTTTTAACCTGTACATGCAGGAAGAGATACTGTTGTAACTTAATCAAGTGATAATACTTTTACTATCCCCAACTGCATAGTCACCATCACCACACAGTTCAGTTCTTGAAAATTCAGCCACAGAGTATTTAAATTGGTAAATAGATTTCACACACAAGGTCAGTTACCTGGGGTCACGTCACTTAGCTTGTTCTACGTGTTGAATTAAGCGTATTCTAAGACAAAGTTTATATTCCCCCTTCACCTAGTGTATTCAGTGATGCATACTTCCCACCCAGTCTTCCCACGTACGATCTCTTCACGGTTCGTGGGCTCCCTCTTTCAACTAATTAATACATTATACAACATAGGCAGTCGCACGTTAGCGTAGACGCTTTTATATCCTACAATAGATATTATAAGTTTTCGTGGAAGTATTTACATTATTTATTTATCTCTCCGTTGATTATGAGACGTGAATAACGGTCATTAAATTAAAAAAAAACACTAAGGTCAAGTACGACTCCACGACGGTATTAGAAAAGAAAACTGTAACTTGAAAGCCATCTTACGATGGTAGAGTAAATCACGCAGCTTTATTAAATTGAAGATAGAAAAAACATTGACGGGTTATTTTAAGCATGTGTTTTGTTGTCAAAAGCTCTATGCGGGTTTGCTTTTAATTTGTGATTTGCAGGGTTTTCCTTATCGGGAAGCAATTTATCAGTATCGCTCGAAAGATCTATCATTAAGGAGTCTATCCCCGCGGGCAATTACTTTACCATCAACTTCCTAATGGCCTTACTGTCCTCGGATATCATCGTTGCCAGGCTCACATGTGATGTTCATTTTTATTTTGTAGTCCTTCAAATTACTTAGGGATTGAAAACCTTAAGCTTATATTATTATAGTTTATTTATTTAAAAAGAGCGCTGAGAAAGTGTTTTCAAATCAACATTTGGTACGACCGTGATCAAATTCTCTCAGTACTTCCGCATTCATACATCTACGCATGCATATGGATTAGGCACTGTTAGGTACTTGTTTGTCACGTTGATTCAAACCTGATCTTGTTTTAGATATTAAAAAATCTATACTAGCCAGACGCCCCGACTTCGCTAGAGTGGTACCCTCTGTTCTAATCTGAAGATTGCCTTAAAATACTCCAATTAAGCTGTTTTAGGATCCCTCCTAGTACTGAAACAGTTATTAAAATAAGTTTCGCAATTCAAACAAACAAATGTTCACTCATCTTTATATTAGTAGTTTTAATATAAAATTGTATTTTATTTCTATAAGGTCCATCCGTGGTCGCCATTCCGGGACTTTTCGGCCCCATCGGCCATTCGTTCTGCGTGGCATGTTTCTGATCCTGTCTCCGCCCGGATTACATTAATTCTTACGCAATTTTGCAGCAAAGACTCTAAGCATTAACTGCTATTACTTCTTATAAATTACTAAAGTAAATTACTACAAAGGTTATTAAGCCATATAAAACCATGTCAAATCGATTCATTGATATTTGCAACATGAACTTATTCGCACCACATTATAAAATGTTGCGATTCTGAATCACTGCAATTTGTACGTTTAAATAAAAGCTTACATGCTCTTTACAAACAATAATGACTGATAATTTAACTTAATTATAATGCATATATGCTACATATAGGATTGATTTTTGATAACAATTGCGATGTATGCCTGTCATACAGATCATACATGTAACCATACAATCTTGAATCAGAATACATGAGATGCTTTTTGTTGGATCCTTAATGACACCGTGTTAGTACATAAGGTATCCTAGACAAATGTCCTATTCGTTTTATAGCTTGCAATCTAAATAAATTGGTTTGATATCCGATCGAAAATAGAAATTAGTGTATGGCCCTCATTACTATTATTATTACAACGTATTCTGTTCACAACGACACACCATCAAATAAAGCTAAATATCTATTTAATATTAAAGATTTCTGTCTTATTTGGTTAGGATATGTTTGAGGAGGGTATCTATTGGCGGAGTTTAATCGTATGTTTCGGATACGTGATGGGAATTCGCTAGACCGATATAATTTATCCGCCATTCCTATACAACTTGGGGAAGACGTTATCATTTCAGTTGTGTCACCCGTCTGTGAGTATGACGCACTAACCAACCATTGACGTATTACTGTTCGGAGCTTTCTTCCTACACCAGTTGTGGCATGAAAGTGACCGACTTCATTGATAATTACGACGAAATGTCAAAATAATTAGAAGAAAGCCGGATCCTTGATTTTTAAATGCTAACCGACTCGCGTGAATGTTTCGTGTAGGTCACGTTACGTTTTTTACGATCACATTCTGAATCAAAAGCATAATTTAAGACCAACAGATGTCACTGGTCGATGAAAGCCTGAATACTTATGTCTTAGTATATTATTATTATGAGGTGGTTAAAATCTCGTCTCTGTCTGGATGGGTATGAATATATACAATACATAATATAAATTATTATTATTATGCCTGAATACTTAACTAATTGTTGTTCTTATTGTTAACAGAAATGAACTAAAAGTTGCTCTAACCTCTTAATGAAATATATATTTATCAATTCAAAAGCGGGAACAGAAACTTTAAAATGAATTAATAACTCTGATGGATTCGTTGATCCAAGACAGATGGATGACCATTACCATAAAACGATACTGTCAAGAAATACCATATCTGTCCTTCGTTTGTTGCTTATTAAACTGGTATTTGCCATTGCCTTAGGTTGTATCCGAACGCCTACATCAGGTTAAGGTTAACGAACGCGTTTTTATATTATTTTGAGAAGAGTACAATATGATTCACTGACAGGTGGACTTTGTGACCTAAAATAAAAAAAACATACCGATGTTTCGCAGCTGAAGCAAGTTTTTACTAATCCCCTTCTATATACAGTCTCCTACTGTGCTATTTCTAGTACATATCTTTAATCCACTAAATTGCACTTGAGGTGATCAAGTGAAATCCTCCGATCATCCTAAATAGACTCTTTTCTTACCTAATTAAAAATAATGATCTAAAAAATTTCAATAATCTTGCTTTATTTTTAATATTTTTTTTTTAAATATAACCCATCCAACCACGGATTGTCACTGAGGGCGACTTAGCTAATGCGGACCTTATACTATTTCGGAGGGCAACGTCATAAAAATTCCGTCCTATAATAATGAAAAGATTGATTACTAAACTATACGAATAATTTTCCTCCAATCAATTCAATTTTGTAGTGAAGTAGAAATAGAATTTATAATGGAGTGCTGATTGAATTTATAAGTGACAATAATTTATTTTCCCACCAATTGGAAGTTTAATCACGTCCGAACATCACACGACAACAGATTAAAAAATCATCGATTTTGTCATGATATCGTGCTTAATTGGAATCGCTATTACTAAATCATATGAAACCGGCTCAGAAATTACAACAAAAGAAATAACAGATATTTCCTCTGTACTAGTTGTTGCCGCGGCTTTGCATGCATTCTTTTTTCATTTTCCATTGGAAATTTTTGTAAGACGATTCTGGGTATGTTAACTTAAGGAGTTAAAATGTAACAAAAATATTAACTAGAATGTGTAAAGGTATTTTACCGGATTTTTTTTGTAAAATAGGTTGCCTAGACTCACAAGCATATCCAAGCTGTGCACTTTATGCTAATCGTCATAGCCTAGATTTATCAAATGTTTTATCACGTAATAGGTCCACGAACATTATCCGGACATACTTTTTACCAAGTAGAAAACCAAATTGCAGTGCAAACATTTGAATTCCGTGGAGGAAATAAAATCTTCAATTCCTTGAACTGTCATTGTCAAAGGAAAAGTAATGTACTGAATCTAATTTTTTCCCTCTACCCGCGTTTCTCAAGTAATTTGATTAGAAAGTTCTCGAAGTGTCGCTGCGTCGGTCTTCGCATCGCCCGTTTCAAGAACGCACGTACTATAGTTAAATTACATTCAGAAAGTTTGTTTATTTGCGCCATTCATTCGGCTAATAAGGTTTGAAGAAGAATTTTCCAACTAATAAAAAAATTATCTGACTGAGAGGTCTACAAACGCGTTGGGGATTTTATCGCCATCAGTTCTGAGAGCTCGACTTTCTTACGAGAATTTTCAAATACCTATGGTAAGGTTACTGAAGGATTACATATACTGTAAATTACTTTAAATAGCGTTGAAATAATAGTTCGTTCTATGACTTAAAATATATCTTGTTATATAAATTTGCACCGAGATGGCGTTATTCTTAATCGTAAATAAAATTATTTTCCTCATAATCTTAAAACAAGACTAAATCAAAGTTGTGAAAAATGTCATCGGGTACAATTGATACGAGTTGATAAGAGTATACAACTTAGTGAGAATTATAAAGATAATGTTTCATAGTGTATAAAATAAAACATGCACGTCTGTGTAGGTAGGAATTCATTTGTGGTCCTAGGTCAAATCTGACTTAGTCGACAAATTATAAATGATGATCTCTGTTAGTCAAGATTTATTAATGGTAGAAGATGGCAAACGAGGAGGCGGCTCATCTGATGTAAACCGAGCACTAAAACAATGACAAATATGAGATGCGTTTCAAGCCTTTGGTAGGAAAGAGTAGAGGAGGAAATCAAAAGGAGAGAATGGGAAGTGGATGAAGTCGAGGCAGACAAAACTTAAATGTGGTATACATTTAATTTTAAGCCTTTTGCACGTGATACTCCTAATTATACCAATATACTGCTGAAATTTCGTTTTTATTGATCTCTCCCTTAAGTAATAATCAAGTGTATATTGATAAGTTCTTCTAGAGTTTTCTGGAAATTGATTCCCGTTAAATGTAGTCTGAACAAGGAGGCAAGGATTCTTACTTTCAAGTAAGTAAACAGATCAAGAAAAATTCTGTCCATCCATAATATTTTTAAATTATTACATGTCCAGGATTAGGTAACAGTGCAGAATTTTAAACAATCAAAGATTCAGTCATGACTTCTTGTATTCACACTGCATATATAAAATGATTATATCACAAACACGTTTCGTAGAACATGACAGTGATGTGGTAACCCGCGCTTCACTCATGTCACGATTAACAAAAACACAATATATTTTTTTATGTGCTTAATGTAATATATTATAAAATGTGGTTTTCTAATTATGAATAAATAAATTTAGTATTCAAAATTACATTATAGAATTTTAATTGTTATAACAACTTTATTTATTTCGGTAAAAAACGAATCAATAACTATTAAAAGTTATTGGCTTGACTATTGTGACAGCTATAGCCGTTGAAAGTAAATTAATTATTTACAAACACGCGGAAATAAGAGGAAGGACATTCCTAGTACCATTTTGTCATATTCCAAAACAGGTACAGCTCTCGGTGACAGAGCTCTTACGGCATAGATTGTAAACCTGTTAATGTTTACAAACAAATACCTATTTTAAGTAAGCTAACTTAATAAACTATACGGAATATTGAACGTTTACCGTCCTCAAAAGAAAAAGTTTTACGTCTACACAAATAGTACTTGCTTTGAGAATGACATACATCCCTGATCACATATTCAGGTAACTATTACTTACATAGTATAAAACAAAGTCGCTTCACTTAGATCTTTCAAACTACGCACCAACTTTGTAAAATAGGTCAAAATAATGTACTACTGAATTGTGTATCTTAAAAAGTTCTACAAAAAAGGATGGCTTACTATACGCATTCTAACTTTTAAATAAATGATCACGTCCAATGCGGTAATTGAAATTACATTTACACGGATACAGAATAAATCCTATCAACGCTAATAAATTAGCTACCTTAACTATTTTATGTATAATAAATGTGCGCGCAATTAAAACCAAGCGCCCCTTGCTGATTCTGATAGTTGCTTACACATATCCATGATCAAACCTGTTCCATTGTATTTTCAGTAGGACAAAAAATGTGGATGCTGCGGGAAGTGTTCTAAAGCTTTAAATATATTTCCCTACCTGTGGAGGAAACAAGATACTGGTCGCCCTATATGCAATCTCAGATTACGTTTACTTCCTTGAACGTATTCTGTGACACTGGAATTTATTCGAGGTCGATGAGACGAGGAGCATTCATGCAAACAGTTCTAACAAGCAAATATTCCCTCTAACTTAATTTTACCAAGTACTAAGAAGTACATTCGGCATGTGTTCTCAATACTACGCAACAAGCAAATGAGTTACTGACACGTTGCCTTCTCCTGTTTATCCCCTCCCCCGTCCAGTCCTCTTACCTTTTCTATCATATCCTTCGTAGGAAACGATGGTAATGGGAAGAGGACCGACATCGGGTCACCTCACTCTTTAGACGAAACGCAGAAGTATAAAACTCTCCAACTCCACGCCTGGCTTCTGTGAGGTCTTGGTATTTCATCGGTCAAGCCGGCCCATTCCTGCAACAGGTGTTTGTTGTTGTTGCGGTCTTTACCACTGTCAAATTGTATAGAGAATTCCTAGAGAAGAGATTTGGACTCTACCTACCCCTTGAATAAACTATAAGAGCTCGTTCTAGCAGCTTCAATCAAAACGAGGCTCACGATTCCGGTCCCTTTTATCCTCCTTATGTAAGTGACATTTCTTAATCTACCATAAAGAAAGAATTAGGTCAGGCAATCTTGACAGCGAGCCTTAATACTGAAATGAACTCTGAAGGAATTTTCTAATACGAGTAAATGTAGGTCGGAATTACACTCCAAGATATGTTTTAAAGGGTCATTTTAGTACTGTTTTTTATTAAAACTAGTGCATCTAGAATGGTAATACTGACATCTATTTGCGAAAAATGAACGAATCATGCTGACGATTGAAAATCCGATGGGATATATTTTTGTATCAGTACTTTTATCCCCAGAGCCGGCGACGATCTGACCTTGATTTAAAACCTGAAAGTTCCTCTGTTTACATGTGTCCCTTATTCAGATAAAAACGAGCCCCGAATAGGAAGTTTGGATTACGGTAGCTTTGAAAGATGTAAGGTAGGATAAGTAGGTGTATAAAATTGCACCTCAAAGTTTAAAAAAGTTTTTCGTTTAATTTCGGACTTTTTATTTGCTTCCTATAAATCCGTAGAAAATATTTTCATCGTTTTATTTTTATTTTTGTTTTAATTAGTCCTATTTTTGCTTTATCGGCGACCGGTAATTTATTTTTAACGAACCAATAATTTAATCGAAACTACAATACATATTAAATACGTAGCCTACTAGTGAAAATAATTGATAGGTGTGTCGAAAGTCATAGATTAATTTTTGCAACAGAGGATTAATTTTGTGCAACGAACCGGTTTTCCGCTTTCGCTTTTCCGACAATAAAATAATTTACTAATAAATTTATTATATTTTTACTAAATACATTTCACGATTTATTTACGTTATTATTATATCAGTAAATTTTCCAAGTAATATTGTATTATGTAGTTGTAGTTATATAAAGATTCTGTCGATGATCCGGTCAAGGTTTCGGAAGTCCACTGGGTGAGGGCAGGGGAGCGATCTTTTTGGCGATCAATGGGGGCCTACGTCCAGCAGTGGATAGCCCAATGGCTATCTAGCCATTGCTAAAACGATGAGGATCAAATTCAAATTTCATCGAAATCGGTCCAGTCGTTTCGGAGTCTATAGGTCTATAGGGAACATACACTACGCTTTTTATGTACTATTTTTTTTCATAAAAACTATCCTATGTTACTTGTAATACCTCTAAGAATATGTGTACAAAGTTTTATGATGATCGGGTGAGTAATTTTCGCGTGAAAGCGTAACAAACAAACTTACATTCACATTTATAATATTAGTAGACATAAATATTCAAGTATTTGTTTTGCACAATAAAGTTCATAAAATCCCGGTAATTTTGGTCAGATTCTATATAATTTGACCGCCGAATACTCTATCTACCGCATACTCTGTTATTTGAATATGAGAAACATAAGATCTTAGCCTAATGATTGGCGATACGCCCTCAACCTGTCGTAGAAGGATACAGCGGTTATTCGCCGTAAGCTATTTATCATGCTGTTGTTCAAACTGTGTATAATGTAAATGGACTCGAGGTTTGAAAGAGCAGGCCTTGACCGAATACAATCGCAAGGTGCTATGGTATTTGTATTGAATGAAGGAGTCAAACACAGCCCGTTGACTGGACATTCGCCTATTAATTTAACTCTGATGAATTGATCGCTGAACAATAACTTTTGTTGACAAGAGTTCGTACATATATAAAACAAAACAAACGAACAAATGGTCACTTTCCATAACATTTGGTTCGTCAACCAATCATCTTTAAAAGTAGATGATGATCCGGCTCGAAGGACCAAATTATTAAGAGTCGCGGCGAACAGACAAAAAAACAAAGAACGTATTGTGCGCTCTGTAACGATCGGATGGCTCCTTGCGACTACTGTGTCGCAACGACCTATCGCTAATTTAATATTTTAAAAAATCTTAACGGGCTTACATTTACCTTAGCAATTAATGAAATAGTAATAAAATAAATGTGCATATATAGGTAAAATTTGTACAGATAAAAATCAATACAAAATTGTATACAATAAAAATTAGGACAATAACATTCCCAAGTTAGTTTGAATGACATTAACTTTGGATTCCGTAGATGTATTGCATCTCGTGATATTCGAGCTCGATTTGTAGCGTCCACATAAACTTGACTCCTAGAATCAACAACGGCAAGATACACAAAAGCTCAATATAATTTTGATATACAAAAAATATCACAGGGATATATCGCTCCCGCATACTGTAATTTGAAGAGGGTTTTGTTTTTTATCCGCAGTTGAATTGATTATTTTCCAGATCAGATTGTGGTTAGCAATAATTTGTCATTAAGAAATAAAACACACTAAAACATTTTATTCTAATTTAAAAAAAACGTCTCAGGATAAAAATGTATCGTCACCAATAAAGTCGAAAGACACACTGACAATTTAATAGAATATATTTGATACACATTCATATTGGTTACTGTTTACTATTTCGAACTTTGTGAATCAAGCTCTAGTTTATCAGTTATTAGAAATAAAATATAACTTTATATGCAGTTGCCTGCTTAGTGCTTTAGTTTCAGAGAGTAATAAGTATCTAGGGTATAATAAGGGAATTAATTTGAAAACTGTCAAAGGTTTGTTTACTCCGACTGTGTTAGCCACAATAGCTTACAAAATCGTAATATATCTTTGCTATTCTTATATTTCATCTGAAAATTTAATTGACTTAAAAAAACAGATTGTCTATGACTGTAATAAATACAATTTCTATGCGGCAAAACATTGACTGTAAGTTTCCAATTATATTTGTCTACGCTTAAGAATGTAACTTGTCGGACCTTGAATATGAAAGGCTCCTTATTACTTTAGCTGCGTAGGAACGTAAAGTGGTACCCGACAGTACGTGACCATCAATCAAACTGTCTATCGAGATATTTACTTTAGTTTACTTAGTAACTTTCATATGACCCAATGATATGAATATTTTACTCACTTAGATGATTACATCATGTCTACCTCGGACAGGCCATTCGGCTTGGCCGGGGTAACTTCGATATGATCGATAGACGCATTCGACTAGGCTGGGCAGCATTCGGGAAATTCCGCTCCATCCTCACCTCTAAAATACCTCAATGCCTAAAGACGAAAGTCATTAACCAGTGCGTCCTCCCCGCGATGATCTACGGCGCAGAGATTGGATACTGACGGTAGGGCTGGTCCATAAGTTAAAAGTCGCACAACGATCTATGGAGAGAACTATGCTCGGTGTTTCTCTAAAGGATAGAATCCGGAACGGAATTGCTCGTTTGCCGCCATCTGCCGTAAAAAATATATAAACATAATAATAATAATAACAATAGTCTGAAGACCATTGTTAGTCCAGGTGTATATCTTGTTGGCCCTGAGGAGAAAGAAAGATGACTTTGTTAAATGAATCTGGGGAAGGACATGAAAAGATTAATAAAAAAAATAACGACTTCTGTCGTAATGAACGTGCCTATCTCACTCCTGTGTAATGGAATTTTCCGATTGAATGATTAAGGGGATGAGGCGGAAGTAAGATTTAAAAGTGTAATTGGGTCACAACCTAATTAGCCTGTCCGACGACATTGACGAGTATCTTATAGGCGTACAATTGATTGCACCATCGGGGATTTGCTTAACGACCTCCTCCGGAAGGGGGTCGGCAGCAAAGTGATCTTTTCTAATGGCTGTTTACGAATGATTGACACTTCCCCGTTCATTGTTCCTACCACTCTGTTTGAGTCGTTTAATTGTTCAGGCCCCGTGGTTCGGTTTGTTAGTTTTGGCTTAGTGTTCGCAAGGTGTAGTGATTCGAACTTAATAATTACAATACTGTTAGGATGATTATGAAAACTCGGCATAGTTTTTTATTCAAATCATATTTACAGAAAATGTATTTGGATTTTCATACATTTGAGTTATTAAATATTATCAGTCAGTTTCTGAAAAGATGGCGCTAAATATATACAACGATTTCAATTATTATTTTTTTAGGCTTTTTTATATTAAATAGTTAATATTTCTATTTTAATTCCATTGCGGACATATAATTCCAAAACTTTAATCCGATTAAATCATTCAAGTTATGAGATACATTAATTTCGCCTATTCTTAGAGTATCAGAGAGCCCATTAGTGGGGCGCGTGCCAGAAGTTAAACCATTATCACATAATGATCATTATATATTACATTAACGACGCACTGGAGACACGCCTCGTAGTTACCGGAACGTGAGAGGAACAGCTGCCGCTGTAATGCTCTGCACTGGGGCCATTAGACAGTTCCCTACAAGCTTCCAGTTCTTAGTCGCTGGTAACTTCAAATTACAATAGTTCTCGTCTTGCCCTTGAGGTGCACGGACAGTTACCAAATATTATATTATACTAGCTGTACCCCGCGGTTTCCCCTACAATTCCGATTTCACCTTTTTGTAAATAACAAACTTTCATCTCCTACTGGTAATAAGATGAATTTTCAAAAAAAAATGTATTTAATAGAAATCGAAAGTGTTTTTCAATTTTTAAGTAATTCTGTTGAAGGAAAGATATATCTCCTAACTTTCATGTCCTACTTTAGACGTTTAAGGGTTTATATTTATTTAGAAGAATCCTTTCGTAGAGCACGACTTCGTTATGACAGCATATATGCAAAATTTCAAATCTAGGCCAAGTAGTTTGTGCGTCGATATATCAGGCAGTCAGTCACTTTCTTTATATAAATACATTATACGTTTAAATATAATTTAAAAAGCGTATCGTTAGTGTGAGATTTGATCCGGACAGTGGCTTGCGCTCGCTGGTCCGCGCTAGAGAGTCACTAAATAGAGCACAACAAAGAAAAAGTGAAATTTGATACAAGTCTAGTCAACACACTATAGGAAATCAGTCCATTACAAGTTTGAATAAAATCATTGGCAAATATTATATTCAGTAAATCAAATTATGCCATTGAGTTAATTATACATTGTATACAAGTAGTGACGTAAGTTTCGACTTACTTAGACCAAAAAGAAAACCTCTAGTTCAGAAATAACAGTTAAAATAATTACTAATCACTCAAAAAATAAATAAATAAACGTGAGCTCACGCTCGTTACCCAGAGGGGTCGGCAGAGATCATGGATTTTCATTTGGCGCGATCCTGGCACACATCTCTCGCTTCTTCTACATTTATACATCTACGCATGCATGCTCGTCGGTTATGGGTGCTCCTTATATCGCCCTTTTAAGCCACTATTAAGCCACTAATCTGATCGATATAAGTTCTCCTAGGGCGTCCCCTACCAACACTGCCACTCACTTTTGCAATATAAATTTGTTTCGTTACTCTCTCGTCATTCATCCTTTCTACATGTCCGAACCACCGAAGCATACCTTTATCAATTTTAGTCACAATATCTACTTTTAAGCCACACTTTTCCCTTACAATGCTATTTTTAATCCTATCATTCAATGTCATCACCTAACATACTTCTTAAGGATCGCATCTCAACGGCATTAACTCTACTAGCATGCTTTTCCTGCTTTTCGGTATAAAAGGTCCTATATTTTCCTTTTATCCTAAATGTAAAACTGTTCACGAGGGACATAAAACCTTCATTTACAATATAGGTCTGCATGTTAATAATAAATACTCTTCCCCTTCCTATCCTTTTCTACTAAGGAGAGGGTGGGAAGGGGAGGAGGCTTTGGCGGATGACGAGGAAATGGATAGGAAATGGAAGTATGGTTTTTATCTGTTTAATGAACAGAGGAGGGGCCTCTGGGTAGTGGTCACTTATCAGGTGACGCTTGCTCGCTTGCCACATTATTCTATAAAAAAGACAGGGTATTGTACTTTGTACGTAATAACATTTAAAGTACTTTACGAGTGATTTCGTAAGATTGTATAAGTGGTTAGAAGCGAGGTTGCTTGTTTAACTTCGGCCTGCCGTTTATTACGTGCTGAATGATCAGGGTGGCGTCAAGCGTGACGTTGTGAAACTGGGTCAAACTGGAATTCGAACCAGATAAGGAATAAAATAATAAGATATTTTCTTAAATTATTCACTCAATAAAACTTAATTTAAAACATATTAAAGAAACAACTATAGTTTAAAATTAAAACAAAAAATGCAAAGCTCTAGTTTTTTTCTTTAACGTTATTCTTAATATTCTCAAATCATTTTTTTTTGCTTTTGACCGTGGTGGTCTTTATTAAGTGTGTATAATTATATTGGAATAAACAATGGCATGTCAATCGAAAAAATTACATCGTTACATTTGTTGATATAAGTCGAAGTAATAGGGAGCATTTAAAAAAAGTGTTCTTTCTTAAACATTCACAAAAACTGGCAGATCAAATCAACTTAATATATCACTTGAAATGTATATCTACGTCAACAACCTCAAATCACATCCAATTTTCACATTCTATTTTTTCTCAGGGAAAAAACAAAGGAGCAAACATCATGGCGCTTCTGGCAGAAGCGGAGGCTGGTGGTCGCTCTGCTCGCGTTCTTCGGATTCTTCAACTGCTACGCGCTGCGAGTGAACCTCTCCGTGGCAGTCGTCGCCATGACGGAACCCGTCGAGACAGAGTTGGACAACGGGACCATTATTTACGTGGGTTTTTTTCATTTTCGCTCATTGAATAAGACGACCGCAAAGTCAAATGACCTCCGCTCAGAATCTGTACAAACCAGATGTATTGCAGATGCGTTGTCTGCCAGTATTTAATTCAAAGAAAAGGGGTGGATTCAAAGAAGGGGTACGTAGGAAAGAACCTTGGAATACCCTGGGACTGTGCCTTTGTCATTTTAGTCTTAATAATTCATATTCAGTTAAATACAAGTTTATACATATGCTGATATGTTTAATATTATGAAGTTTACAATCATTATCTTTTAATAAATGTATATTGGAATTCTACAAGGGTTTGTCGTTTTAACCACGTCCTTGGAGTCTAAAAATCTAATAAAATTTGTCATCACATGCGGGGAAAACTTGTAAATGTGGGCGATTATGGTAATGAAACTGTCATTCCCTAGGAGTTAGGGCTTACATCAAGAGGCCATAAAAAGCAGTCTGTAGGACAAGGAAACAAGGTCATCTCCTTCGCGCACAGATTAAAAATATTTATGTTAACAGGAATATTTCTAATAATGGAACAAGAAAGGTAATAAAATGTGCCTTTTTTAAAATGTTCCCCACTGCAGGGTCACAGGCCTCTCCGAGCAGTGGTGACTCAGCGGGTTAGCCCTTACGTGCTGTAGGTTGCGGGTTCGAACCCCACGCAAGACGCTTTACTTTGTGAAATATAAAAGAGAAAAATGTTAGCATTTTTTCTCCACACTGAGTTCAAAAGACTATGTTTAGTGTAAATAAAATTGGCGTTTTTTCAAGAATGCCTTGAAATACGAAAATTAGTAACAAAACGTTAGGGCCATTCGCGAGCTAGCCTAATTAAATGTATATACAAGAAGCGGTCACTTAAAATTATGGTATTTCATAGAATCCGTTTGAAAATATCTTTGTAATGTAAATTGACAGGTGCCCGAGTTCGATTGGAGCTCTCAAACCAAAGGTCTGGTGCTGAGCTCGTTCTTCTACGGGTACCTCGTGACGCAGCTGCCGGGCGGCTGGCTGGCGGCTAAGATCGGAGGTAACAGGTTCGTTCCGTTTCCTAAGTCACCAGTAAATTGTTAACACGTATCATATGAATGTTTTATATTATGTTATACACGCATCCCACGGCGATACCATATCCAGAAGTACCTTAAATATTGTAGATAGGAAGTTTTAGTTTTGATAACAGTTAATATTTTAAAAAGCCTAGTTTAGTCTAGATACTAGTTTTAACCTTGCTTATTACCTTTTGTGACCTATATATATGTAAATGTTATAAAAGTAATGCATTGTATGTAGCTACAGACTACATTAATAAACAGATCTGGTTCACCCGCGCCACAAGAAACACTACACCCTAATTACGCGTCGAACACCATAATAACTACTGTAGTACTGTTTCACTCGCTGCACACTGGGTTGTAAAATATGGAAGCTGTGCTCTCTGTATTTCACTTTCTCTCCCACGCATGGGTTTTATGGCTGGACGTAGTGCTGCACATTATTGTTATCGAGAAACGGTAATGCTTCGCCATTACGATCAACTTCTTTTTAAAGGCAATGGTCTTGCGCCCGCGCAACATGCTCACCGCTCTAGTCTTACTTTGATTTATGACGACAGTGTGCAGCGAGTAAAAAACAGCATTATAGTTTGTCGTCGGAAAGAGTCGTCGTAGTCGTTTCAGTCAATATTCGTCCACTACTGGACGCAGTTATAAAGATCGGTTCCCTGCCCATCCAGAGGGCTCACGCAAATTTATGTATTTTAAGATTCACCACCCAGTTTGGGAGGTGCTACGACATCTAATTTGTCTATTATCATGAAGTATTGCCTAAAATATTAAAAATTATCTTTTTTCACAGAGTGTTCGCGATCGGTATCGGTGCCACGTCTCTGCTCACCCTGTTTACGCCGCCACTAGCGCACACCAGCACTGGTCTACTAATCGCCGTTAGAATCGTAGAAGGTCTTTTTGAAGTTAGTTTTTGTAATCTACATACACTTACAGTTTTTATATAATAACAGAAGACAAACGTGACATTAACATTACGCTACAATCAATTCACCCATTCAATCCGCAACGGTCAAAAGAGTTACAGATGTGTTGGCGGTCTTTTGTAGGAAAAATAAGGTCAAAAACATCGTGCCTCTCCAAAAACGACCAAACCTAAAAAGGGGACAATAAGGGAAGGTGCGAGAAGGGAATCTGACTGGCTCTACCACTGTACAGACAGAAATTTTAACTCGATACTATTTTTTATATCAGGTTTCATAAGAGAATTAACTGTCGTATACAGGGCGTAACATATCCCTGCATCCATGCTGTGTGGTCGCGCTGGGCGCCGGCGTCGGAGCGCGCCCGGCTGGCCACCTTTGCGTTCAGCGGCAGCTACGCCGGCACCGTGGTCTCCATGCCGCTCTGCTCGCTGCTGGCGCACTATACCGGCTGGCCGGGCATATTCTACGTCTTTGGTGAGATAGTTTTACTCTGCTACACACACACAGTAGCTGTGGTCGCGCTATATTTGGTGAGATTTAACATTATTCATACATGATGTCAATTTTACTGCTGGTTAAATTAAGTTAGTTAGAGTTACTCCTAAACCTCGGTGGAATAAAGAAATATGTGTAACGCGTGTTTGTTATGTTTCGTTTACTTTGTGTAACACTATATTTCCAACACAAACTTTGCTTTGTAAAGATTTAGGAGACAAAATGATAACATCTAGGTATTAGAGATACAAAGATAAGATTTGTTTTTTTGTCACTGTCACTCACTGCTAGTCACCAACATCCGCAACGATCAAGGATTTAAAAACAATCGAGTGTGAGTTCACACGCGGTGGAAATGAAACTTTGTATTCTGGTTCATTCGTAAGAGAATGAGGTAAATACACTACGGATGTGGTAACAGAAAGAGAGCGCTTGATTGACAATTTTTTGTTGACTGAATTAGGAAAGATCGAAAGAGGAGAGATAAATTGAAGCATTCAAAGTGACATGTTAGTAACGATACATTTTTTCGATTCATTATAAAACAATTAACGCTTTTTCAGTTCATAAAATCCAAATATAATGTAATATATAATAAAATGTGGCTTAAGCCCAATCGTATGCATTGATTTAGTTTTCATTTAAGGGGATTTCACACGTACTGGACGGTACGATAAGTCATAGAAACTGGATAGCAATGTACATAGGTCACGGAGCCGGGGTCGGGACGGGGACGTGCCACACACGAGACAAGAAATATAATAAAATTTAGTATGTTATAATAACACTTTACAACACTAGGACATCAGTTCCGAACCTTTACGTACCTTTGTGTACGGGAAACTCTCATTACGTGCGCTTTGGGCTTGAATGTGACTCGTCCTTGAAATTGATGAATGAAACGCTATTAATTCTCGCTCATTTATATTATTCCATGTCGCAAATTCAGGTATCCTGGGCCTGGTGTGGACTACGATTTGGTGGCTGGTCGTGAAAGAATCACCGGAGAAAGACCCACACATAACGGCGGCAGAACTCAAATATATACAGGTATTATCATTTTTATGAAATAATAGCAAACGAATAATCGCCTCACTTGATATTAATTGACTACTACCCATAGACACTAATGAGCTAGCCATAGACACTAATGAGCTAGCCATAGTCACTAATGAGCTATAGTTATGATAGCTACACGCTAATGTGTTGCAGATGCATTATCTGAGGTATGACAGGGATAGAAAAGGAGGCGTCCGGCACCTCGCTCGTAAAATGAAACTCAATGTACAATGTATAGTTTCTTCCATATCATCATGTCCCTGCCCTTTTCCCAATGTGGGTCGGCACAGTATGAATGTCCATACTGTATACGTTTTGGCATCAGTTTCTACGGCCGACCGCCTAACGACAACCCTCCTCGGGATTAATTGGTTGTACTTATCTTGTTTTATCAGTGTGATCAAAGATAATTCCGTAGCCGTGATAGTCAAATGTCGCGAGGAATGTAATTGTTAGGGCACATCCTTTCTCGTCAGGTTCGTCCTTAGCTAATCGGCGTTCATCGCTTCTGTGGTAATAATCCTGCACTTTCTTCAATTCCTATAGAACCAGCGCTTGATTTCGAAACTATAGAATTCAGGATGAGAAGACCGCGTGCGGTAGATATTCAATATAACATTTACATCACCTTGCGAACTATTTTCTCGTTGGTAGTATCGTCCAGTCTTTGTCCTAAATGTGCGATTTGACAATGCTCACACGTACACTTATGCCAAATTTAGATTTTTTATTAGACATTTGAATAACATTAACAAACTAACAGTATTAAATAATATCCTACGAAATACAAAAATAGCTTTCTTTCATATCGAGGTAGAAATTTTGTAAACAAACAAACGTCACTTGCCATACTTTGCGGCCATTACACTTTTTATACTTTCATCGGAAATGTTGTGATTTTAAATGTGGAAATCGTGCGATAAAATGAAGTGAAACTGTATAACATGGATAGTATTACATTCGCTATCCATATCCATCAATAAATTTTTATTAATAAAGTAATGTGAGAAAAAGTTGTTTTTCGAGAATATTTTCTAATTCATGAATTTTAATGTAAAAGATAAAGTGTACACTTTGTTTACAAAATTTCCATGTTGATTTGGAACTTGACGTCGCATCTGCTTCTAGGAGTCGCGAGGGTCGCAGCCAGTGGAGGGCGCGCGGCTGCGGCACCCCTGGTGCGCTATGCTCAGCTCCGCGCCCGTCTGGGCCATCGTCGTCGCGCACTTTAGTGAAAACTGGGGCTTCTATACGCTACTCACATTTCTACCCACTTTTATGAAAGGTAAATATTCTTTTTTACTTTTACCCGTTTCTGTATTCCACCGGCTTTTTTATAAATAAACGATATATGTGATTACTTGTAAAGTTTTATCAATTAAATACTTAGTTTTACTTTAATACCTTTCATCTTATGTTAGGAAAAGCATGCTAGTCGAGTTAATGCCGTTGAGATGCGATCCTTAAGAAGTATGTTAGGCGTGTCGTTAAATTATAGGATTAAAAATAGCGTTATAAAGAAAAAGTGTGGTTTAAAAGTGGACGTTGTGACGAGAATTGAGAAAGGTATGCTTCGGTGGTTCGGGCATGTTGAAAGGATGAATGAAGAGAGAATAACGAAACAAATTTATGTTGCAAAAGTGAGTGGCAGCGTTGGTAGGGGATTTCTAAGGAGAACTTATGCGTATATGTATGGATGTAGAAGCGAGAGAGGTGTGCCAGGATCGCGCCAAATGAAATCCATAACCTCTGCTTACCCCTCAGGGTTACGGGCGTAGACGCATATTTTTTATACATGTAATAAAAATACATAAATAACAATTTCCAGACGTGTTCAAGTTCGAAACGTCATCGGCGGGCTGGGTGTCGGCGCTGCCGTACCTGGCCATGGCGCTGGTGCTGCAGGTGGCCGGCCACCTCGCCGACTGCCTGCTGCGCCGCGGCACCTTCTCCAGGACCAATATACGCAAGATCTTCAACTGCGGCGCATTCTTGTCGCAAGTGAGGGTCTTTTTATGTTAGCACTTTTATCTTTGCAGTTTTACCGCTCATTCCATAGGGAGTGATACGTAGAACTGTGTAAAACTATTCCAGGCGCTAAGTTTTACAGACTACAGATTCCACACGACATAGCTCCAAATGTCATGAATCCAGACTTCTCTCTTGCTTGCTTCATCTGCTCGGTGGAATGATCTGTCTCCAGCTGTATTTGGAGTACGACTTAGGTTCCTTTAAGAACAGCAAACTCCTGCCTTAAAAGCCGCCTCCTGCCTTAATTTTTTGATGTGAAGGAAAGGATTTTGATTTGGATTTTTCTATCACACCGCGTGGAGGGAGTTTTTTTATGATTGTTAATTCTTAGCTTCGCTCCTGATTTACGTAATTTTTTTATTTGACGGGTAGTGCTTGTCATTTTTTTAATCAACGACTGACAAGTAGTTTTTGAGACGTTCTTAATAATGCGTAAAAAAAGATTAGATATAGAGGCCTAAACTACTCACATTGAAATGAAATAATTGTAGCTCTTTAAATAAGCTATGATTATGACTATGGTTGTCTCACAATAGCCATTTTTTTTTCTTTAGAAAAATTAAAAGGCATACGCCATACATACACTACGCTATTATTCGTGTTCGGTATGAACAATTATCCATCCAAATGTAAAATACAATAAAATGTAACAAAGAAAGGAAAACACGTGTCCGTTAAAGTTTCACTTCTACGATTACTATGTGTCTCAACACACATTTCGTTTTTTTTTTATTATATCTCTTTTCCTTTGTTCCAAGGCGGCGATGATCACCTAACTTGGCCGACTTGATGCTCGTTTGTCGTTTAACCTACAAAAAATTGTAACTGTCAATATATTTATAAAGACAAAAAAAAATTATTGCAGACAATTTTCATGGTGGCAGCAGCCTATTCAACTAACGTGGTGGCCTGCGTGGCATTTCTCACCATTGCCGTGGGTTTGGGAGGTTTCGCTTGGTCCGGTTTCAGGTAATATGATAGTGTTAAAAGTAATAGATAATATTAATTTAAAAAAACTAATAAAGTCAACTATATGACATTCACGGAAGAATACCAATCGTGTACCACACTTAAAATCGATCAACGACTACAGGAAGCACGATGGAATGGACATACATAGATACATACCCGAACAAATCATTATCAAAATCTACGCAAAAGTTCACGAATACCGGCCGATGACTGATGCGATATAACCGTGAGTCTATACTGCCGAAAAAAATCACATAAAACATATTGTCATCTCAGTTGTTTTCTGAGATAAAGAAAGAGATAGCAATAGATGTACGAGTCACCCACGGGCAATAAACGTACAGATACATAATTGAACTATACGACAAGCGGAAGCAAAAGTAGGAACACGTATTTATTTGTAGGAAATAAATGTGTAAAATTCTCCGTGTATATATTCTATATAATTTCATAATTTTCTAATTAAAAATTTAATTTCTCAGTGTGAACCATCTGGACATCGCGCCGCCGCACGCGAGTGTGCTGATGGGCCTGTCGAACACAGTGGCCACGCTGCCCGGCATCATCAGCCCGCCGCTAGCTGGCGCCATAGTCACTGATAGGGTAATGTTATTGTTTGTAAGATATTGGTCGCAATCAACAAACCATGGCATGGCTAAAACCACCTATTTAATTACGATATACACACAATTTCAATAACATTGGGTCACTTAAGTTGAGTTAGGTTTAGAAGTTTGACAAGTAAAGTACCGATTACCTAACGCCATTGTCATCCCCTCATAATTCACACCCTTTCCTTAGTAAAAGATTGGAAGTCTCGTCCGTCTACTTCAAGCCTTTCGTCTTCTGTGAGGTTGCCGTATTTCACCGGTCGAGCCGACCCAATCGTGCAACAGATGTTGTTGTTGTGTTGTGGGCTCTACCACTGTGAACCACAAAATATAACATATAAACATACACACACACACACACACATATATATATATATATGTGTGTGTGTGTGTGTTGTGGTATATTTAAACGTATATTTGAATAAAAACTCAAAGCATTTTTATATGATAAATTACAAAATGTTCTAATACGTTTTAGTAATTAATATAATGTAACTGTAAAATGAATGATAATTCCAGACCGCAGAACAATGGAGGATCGTGTTCTTTATATCCAGCGGTATCTACCTCGCTGGGGCTCTGATCTACGGCTGGCTGTGCTCTGCGGAGCGGCAACCTTGGGTGGCGGAGTGCGAAGACGCCAGCTTCAGCACCGACGGCGCCTCCGTCACCACCGCGCGCGGTGTCGACAACAAGGCCATGGACCACACAGAAATGTAGACAAGCACCACGCGCTAACGTATATCATACTAGCAACTCGCCCCGGCTTCGCACGAGTAGCACTAATTACTTATAGCCAGGAAAAAACGCGTGACTTGTGGCGACATCCTATAATAGATGACAAAATATGTTGAAATGTTGTCAATAAACTAAATTACACTGCCATCTGTTGCCTAATATATGTAGTACTTGGGTTATCAAGCTTACCTCTGCGTTTTTCATCGGTGTCATCGCGAAATCTTGTGTTTTAGAAAACATTTAGTATTCAAATAATGTAATCTAGCCCCATCTCATACATATAATCCATTGAAAACAATGCAAGCAGAAAAGATGGCGCTTTAAAAATTAGTTTTACTTTTATCTCTTGTGAATGTTGGCGTTTTTAATGAAATGACACCTATATGGGTAAATTCTAAAATAAAAACTGTATCTAAATACAAATTTTGGCTCATGTCTTGAGAGTTATTTCCGAGATAGCCGAAATAAATTATTTGATTAATTTACATGCAAGAATTGCAAGCTTTATTATAAAATTGGTAAGGGGAGCAAGTAAAACTAAATACATTTTTTTTGAGTCGTTTTACTTTGTTGAACGTATTTCAAATATATGTTGCCAAATATTTTCAACAGCATACGCAAAAATTACGATACATAAATACCGTAAAATAATATACAACGAGGCATATTTTTTAATCAATAATTTAATCAAGAACTTCTATAGTTAAGTAATAACTATAATATTCTTGTGTTTATCTGTCCGAATAAATAATAAATCAAAAATATTACCTAAATTGTCTAATTCATAGTGGCATTTGACAAGTAGAGTTTTAGATATGAATGTGGAGGGCGATTTGGGTAGGTAGAGTAAGAAAAGATGGATGTATTGCGTCAAGGATGATGCAAGAAAAGCATGACGGCTAACGGATGATAGAAAAGCGGAGAAGAAGGGAACGTGTTGTTCCGACTCCACTTAATGGAAACAGGAGTATTCACCATAACTAATGGTATCTAATAATTTACTTGCCTAAGTAAGCTAAGCCGTAATCTTGTGTAGTAGAAAATGTCAATATGACAATATGATGCGCACGACAAAACCAGCGACATCTATTTTTATTTCAAACTTTAAACTCGGAACGATTGCAACAAAAAATAGGTTTGAAAAAAAAGTATGTTGGTGATTTTCTTCTATATAAATCAGATAAGTTTGTGACAGTAAATATACAAAAGTTATAGTGGTTTTTGCCATACTTACAGGAAGGTAACATGATTCACGGATATGTGTGTAACCTAATAGTTAGACAAGTGAAATTTTATAAATGATGTATTTCCGCTGTCTGTATAAAAACAATAAAATTAATGTTTAAGGGGGCTCCCAAACAACAAACGTGATTTTTTTGTTCGTTTTCCTTGATATTGATAACGGCAACAGGTAGACGCTTGAAATATTTACAGAATATTTAGTTATGTATTCACTTTAGAAATAAATAATTAATTAATAAACACCAAATTAAGCAGGGCTCCCATACAACACTTTTTTTGCCATTTTTATAAAACGGAACCTTTCTTGATTTTAAAAACTTGATTGTATAAACCAAATAAAACTAAAATAATGAAAAAGGCTAAGGTTACTCTCGTTCTCTTTTCATAGATTCCAAACAGGTGGACTAGTATCAGGTGAAGGAACAGTAAACAAAATATATTAGCGGCAATCATTTGTGTGAGACTAGTGGAGACGAAAAGATGTTCAAAGTGAAAAGGACTCAGAACTGATCGTTCACCCTTTTATTGGAGTAGGATTGAAGTTTAAATTCAACTGTGTAATCTCAAAAACTGATCCTAGCATTCGGATTTGATTTATGTGATATTTATTTGTAAGTTGCGTTGCATTATCTGTATATTTGTAAGTGTAATAAATAAATAAATGTCTAATTAAAAAAATGGTTTTATTAATTGACACAAGACATTACGTATTGATATAAAATATTTAGACTAAAATTACACAAACACATAATATTACAACTAAAATGGTGAACACGTAAAACGAAGTTGTTATAAATTAATACAACATAAGTAATCATTTTAAAGCCTACGGCTTTAAGAAAGCCATCAGCTATTTTTAAATTTGTGATAGATATACGCGCCATCTATATGTTTAAACTACAAGCTATCACTTGACATGTAAAATTAAATTAACATAGTATCATTTTACACCTTCAAACAATCGAGAATAATTATTTTATTTATTATCATATCTTAGAACATAGCTGATAACGTAAAAATGTACCAGTTATAAAACTACGAGCTTGGAGAAAATTTACAATTTTATCAAATTTAAAACCGCCATCTATGAACTAGAAGTGTAAAATGACATAGAACTTTGTAACAAATAGTTTTACTAATAAAGCATGAAATTAAATTAAAAATCGCTTTCGCTTTTGTTGAAGTAACTCAAGTAACTATTCCAAAAATATCATCTAATTTAGGTGAATCGAATTTAAATATACTTATAAATTGTTGGTAAAACACAAGCATCTTGACGCTTAGCGATCGTTAAAAATCAAACATATTTAAATATAATTTTATTATTCTTTAGTTACTAAAGTAACACTTTTAAATCGTATTCTAGAACAATGGAGCATTATAAAACCTCATACAAACATTACAACGTTTTAATTCCGGCATTTTAACAACTTTTAAATATATATACTAAACGAATTATATTCTCTTATTTTAAAGTTTTATTAAAATACTTTAATCATTGCGATTTATTACTTAATAATAATGACTCCAATAATCTTTCGTTATACGTTTTTAAAATTGCTTACATTCATATAAGTCCTAAGCGACTTCTTAAAGTATTTACCAATACATGTTTCATTAAGTTTCTTACTTTGCTATATCAAATTCAACATATCTTTTATATTTTAAGTACAAAATGGGTATTAAGCGCTTAAAAATTTCTTATTTTTACCATTAAAAATATATAGAAAGTTTTGTTTTGACTATCTTCAAAATAGGACATTAAAGTAAATAAAAGTGTTGAAATTATTTTAACACAAGCACCAGTCGCAAAACACTTATGATAAATAATTTTGGAATGAGTTAGGTTTATTAATTCTCTTTAATTCGGATTATATGATTTTGTTTTAAATATTTTCTAAAAAAAGATACGCAATGTTTAGAAATTTACCAAATCAAAATGTGACGTCACAGCCCTTACGAATGTTTGTCGGCAAAAGTATAAAAGAAGCCGACACTTTGTCTCGCCGCTCTTTCTTCGATTGTGAATTCGTTGATTTGCTGCTCGTACGAATCGCGTTGATTTTCAAAAAAAAATGGTGGATCAAGGACAAGGATCATCAGCATTGACTTACAAGTTGCTGGAACTTATGCGGGCGACTGGATACCCTATCGAGCAACGGAACGGCCAGAGGAAATTCGGACCGCCTCCTGACTGGAACGGTGTGCTGCCCCCAAAAGGCTGTGAAGTGTTCATCGGGAAACTGCCCCGGGAGATCTACGAAGATGAACTCGTCCCAATATTCTCTAAAATAGGAAAGATATTCGAGATGCGACTAATGATGGACTTCTCCGGTTCCAATCGGGGTTACGCCTTCGTGACTTATATGAAAAAAGAGGATGCCGATGAAGCCGTTAGGAGTTTGAACGGCTACGAGATCAGAGCCCAGCGTCATATCGGTGTCGTCAAGTCTGTGGATAATTGTCGTCTCTTCATAGGCGGTATACCGAAGACAAAGACAAAGGCCGATGTCTTTGAAGAACTTGCGAAGCGAGTGCCTGGGATCGTCAATGTGATCTTGTATAAGAACTGTTACGATAAACGCCTTAACAGAGGCTTCGCTTTTGCCGAGTTCAGTTCTCACAGAGCGGCGGCTATGGCAAGACGAGCCTTAATCCCGGGGTGCGTAAAACTTTGGGACCAAGATGTAATGGTTGACTGGGCTGAACCGGAGCCAGATATCGACGAGGAACAAATGAAAACGGTGAGTTTTTTTTCAATATTACATATATTTTTATCCATTCAAATTTCTGTAGTCTTAAATCGTATGTTGAAAGATACGCAATACGCAACTTTTAAATATAAACAAATGCCGCGCGCTAGTTCTTTGACTCATTTGTTCATCGCATAAATAAACTCGATATTGTTTAGGTTTGCGTTAAATAGTATAGTTGGCTTTTTATGTTGGTACAATGAAAACATCTTGCTTGCAGGTAAAAGTCCTGTATGCCCGCAATTTTCAGATCCGTACAACACCAGAAACGATTCAAACAGTGTTTGAGTCTGCTATAGATAACGACATTGAGAGAGTAAAAAAGATATATGACTATGCTTTCATTCATTTTTACCAACGGGCACATGCTGAGGTTGCTATGTCAAAATTGCAAAATACAGAAATTGATGGTAGCAATATCGAGATAAAATGGGCTAAGCCAGTAGATAGGGACTTGTATAGAATACAGAAACTAGGTAAAGGAAATGCTAAGTTTAACAACAGTCTTGGCCTTTCTCAAACACTTATGCTCTACAAACAGCATGTGGAGAAGCGAGCATACGAGGATACACACAAAGAAGATGAAGGCATCGGCTCGGCCTGTGCGGGGGAGTCCTGTTGCTCACCCATGGGTGGCTATCCATACATGGCACTTCAAGATAATTACTCATTGGCTCCATCTAAGCTTCAAGCTATGTGCAAAAGGTACTATATATTCATTTTATGGAAATTATGAAGGTGAAATTATTGCCAGTTTAAATGTTTAATTATTGCAAGTTATTCTTTGGTCTCAATATGGCAAAAGCCTTAGTATATCTTAAAAGAAAGTTGAAATTTGAAGGTTGTAGTGAATCTACTGCCAATCTACAAATGTTGAGTCTTAAAAACTTTGCTAATTTTCAGGTACATGTGGATGCCTCCACTGTATACTTATCAGAAGTATATTAATGCTTCTGGTGTTGAAATATGGGTGGGCTGTGTGGAACTTCCGGAGATTGGGCAGCCTCTACTGATAATGCCTCGTAAAGTGGGACCTTTGGTGACTGGACCGTGTTACTCCCTACAGCAAGCACATGTTCAGGCAGCTGAGGCCGCACTCCAAGCTATCAAGGTAAGTGGAATTAAAGTAGAACATACAGCAGGGCGTCAGCTTTTTTACCTGTTGCATTTCAATACATAGGTTTTTGTTGTATATCTATTTACCAAATTAGGTTTCCATTTTACCAACATATAGCAGGGTGTTGACTTACAACCTGTTTTTTAATGAATAGTTTTAATATTTGTTGCTTGTTACAGATATTGCATGCAGATGTTTCTTGTCAGTCTGCTCCTCCTGTTCAGCCAACCTACACTTCAGTTCTGTCCCCAATTCCAAACTGCATGGGATATACATATGACTATGCGAACCACCCAATGTACCACAGACAACCCATGTCAGTTGCTCTACCTCCTGTGTGGAGATTGTAACTGTCTAATTTGAACAAAAAATGCATTCATTCTCATTATCAAAATAATTTAATGCAATACTGTATTGCATTAAATTATTTATTGAACATCCTATATTGACTGGTGCATTTCTTGTTAATGTTTTTTTAATAACTACGTATCAGCTAATTCTAATTTAAAAAGTACTTGCCTACTGTTTATTGCTTAGTTTACTGGACAAATTTTAGATTATTGTGTTAAATAATTTTACAAGTTTGTTTCTACTCAATTTATCATTTAGTTTACTTGACAAAGTGTAGATTACTTTGGTACAATTCTGTTATTGTATTGAATAATTTTAAAATTGTTGCTATATTGTATTAGTTTATGATTGTTAACTCTTAAATCATTAATTTAAGTTTATTTCGGTGACTTTGATGATAATTCTCAATTGTAATTTGACTAAACATAATGACCACCAATATTTCTTTAAATCATTAAATGACAAATTATTATATATAAAAATTTCTATGACGTAATCTTTTAATTTAAATCATACCCAGCAGTCATTGACGATTTTTCTTTCAACAATGGGTACTTTGAATGTGCTAAGTTAACACCGCCGTCTGTAGTGCTTCCTTGTGTTTATATTGTGTATATTCAGAGTGAAGGCACTACCTTGGCTGAAATTTCTGCTGTTAATTTTTGTGACGTCTGTTAATCATAATAAATATATGAATCAAGGTTTTGTTTTACTTCAATCTTTACAAGCAGGTTACAACCCTAAAGGCTCGTAAGATTTGACGTAGAATAAGTCGCAATATGAAAAATTTTCCGTGACTTCGGGGATTCCCGTCTTGGTGTTCAACATGTCACGTGAAGTCATGAGCTGATGGCGACTTTAAACGTTTTTTTTATGAACTCCGATGTACAAAAGCTTCACGGAGATTAACACGTTTCGTGTGTGGTGTGGTAACTAGTATTGTACGGATAGATTTGATGCAGTTTTCTTTTTTAATCAAAGTGAAGATCGAGGGGGTTATTTTATTAAGTTTATAAAGGCCTCTTCACGCCAAACAGTGCGCTGATGGTGCAGTTCATGACAAAAGTAATAAACGGATTATTACAAAAAAATCGCATAATAATGAAAAATAATACGCTCCCGCTTGTGACGTGTACCGAACCTCGTACTATATAAATGGATCTCCTAAGAAAAAGGACACAAACTGGTTCAGATTTTATTTCAACAACATGTGGTCTATCGCGTTTTTTATTTTCCAACGTTTTGCAGTTTGCAACAGACAAGGAAGTTTGTTTGTCGCGGATACGAAATTGTATCGGTCCCATTTTGAAAGTGCCTGGATATGAAAATATAAATTTCGGAATACCCACCAAGGGATCATAGGGTTTTTAACTATAATCTTCAAAATTGCTGGCTCGCAGGACCGTCTTAACCCGTGGGTTCAAGGGGTGCGGGGCACCCGGGCGCAGACTTCGGCGCAAGCCCACCGCCTTTCCAATAGGTGGCTACCGGGTAGCGAGTACTCGACGGACGGACGGACACAGTTAGTTCATTAAACAACATAGGTATTGTTTTAGTAAAGATGCCGCGGCGCATTCGGCTTTCGGCACGTATCGCTCGCGCCATGCAAGTTGATTTCACTCTTATTACTACTATTCTAAGAATTAAAATAAATAAAGCACGTGCGCGGCAAATGTTTAGCTACAGAGTTAAAAATTGAGTGGCTTTTGACATAGCTAACTGCAATTGAAGGAAAATGGTTTTTAAGTCTCTATTATAAAGCGCAATTTCGTTTGAATTTTACATAGCTAAAGATACCGACGGCAGGCGGTCAGTTACAGTCGGCACTGATTGATGTAGTACCTTAAACTTTGATTTTGTCTAACAAGATGAAACTGTTTTATAAATTAATGATTATCAATTGCAAAACTCTTCATTTTTGCCGCAGCATTTTTGCACAGCCGCAAAAATTGCACTGAAAAATCTAGAAAAAATACATATTACATACTGCACAATAGACAGTCTCTAAGCTGCAAGAGTTGGGGTTGGAAGCTCTCCCTCATCCACCATCTGTAAAGACCTATTATAAAATTATTACCTATATATATATATATATAAATATATATATATATATTAAACAATACCTTTTTTATGTGAAGGTGGCAAACGAGCAAGCGGATCACCTGATGTCAAGTGAGCGCCGCCCATGAACATCCGCAACAGACAAATGCGTTGCAGATACGTTGCCTACCTTTAAAGGACAAAGGAATAATAGACAGGAAAAAGGAAAATTCCTTTCCCCCGTTAACCCCCTCCCCATCCTATACCTAACAATATTTATAAAACAAAATATTTACGAACCAATTTTTATTCCAGGTTTTTGAATTAGCAAAACCATAATTTTATATATTTTTTATCGTGATTTATATCTTACTTAAGTCGCTGTGCAATTCTATCAATATTTCCATAATTTTATTTGTGAAGCAGTGGAAATGATCAGAGCAGCATCTTGTTTTCCGCTATTTCCACAACTCAATCTGGCGGGTTTCATTTGTAAAAATGATTTGCTTAAAAATGCTAAATTGATAAGGTGGAGGGGGGAGGGCGCTGCCTGTTTTTCGCACCTTGGCGCCGATATTGCTTAAGACGGCCCTGCTGGCTCGATAATGTTTCCAGTATTCATCATTTGTAGGATTACGTTTTATGAAGTGGGACTATGAATTTATATATTGGACGAAGGAATTATTTTTTTAATAAATGAAAATTTACTTTAATTAGGTAGTAAGAGTTGGAGAGGGGTGCCTACCAGGGCCCACATAAGCGAAAGTCTTGAGTGTAATTGTTAGATTTAATAGCCAGAGCTTATAGCTTGATACCACAATAGTAATTTTTGGTAGTTTTTGTTTGTTTAGACGATGTTTTTTTTTCCACAGGTCATGCTTGTGCTGAAAATGAAGTATATAAAAATAATATGAAAAGCTGTCCCCCTGAAACATGTTTTTCTCTGGTAGCTAAATTTAAATGCGACTCGAAGGAACAAGGACGCCCCGGATGCGCTTGCAAGGATGGTTATTTAAGAAAATATGTAAATTCTCCGTGTATGCCGCTACAACATTGTCCAGAATTGGCTAATTCACCCGATTTTAATTAGTCACTTTAAAGAATGAATAGACAAATTAAAAGAAAAGTTTCATTTTAATCAATGTCTTGTCAAATTATATTTAAATCTCTTCCTTTAGACATTTGTTTTCATCAACGCATCCTAAAGATTATCACTTTTGCAAAATGTTGTAAATCCTACTAATATTATAATATAAATGTGAAATTATGTAAGTATGGATGTTTGTTATTCTTTCACGCAAAAACGACTAAATGGATTTTAATGAAACTACACTATTATATATCAGAATAACATATAGGCTATAATTTATATCGATATTGTGTGAATTGACCAAAATATAACGATAAATGTCAAATAAGGAGGAAAAAATTCTGCCATATGCGTTCGCATAACGGCTTAGTCGCGCAAACCAGAAAAGAACTGTCAGATTTACACGTATACCATATAATGTAAGTAGAAATGTTTACCTATCTATGTATGCCTATTTATCTTTTATGTGTAAGGCATTATCGCCAAAATAGTTAACCATCTATTAATTATAGGGTGGAACGAAGTTTGCTGGGCCAGCTAATAACAACATATTTTATTTGCAATCAAAAATCCATTTCATACAAAAAAGTTACATAAAAAAGGATAGAAAACAAAACACATAAATAGTTTTAGTTTAAAAAGAAGAGGCTCTGCTGAGCATCAGCTAATGCTGCTACCACTTTGATATCAGAAGGAAGATTGAAGAAGAAGAAAGAAGTTTTCAGTTCAGTTGATTAGTAGTATAGACATTGTAATTGTTTAAGATTGCATGAACATGAACTCGCAGTTCCGGTCTAAAGTACGGCCTTATTTTGTACAAAATTGTCAGTTTGAAAAAAGCATATCTGATTTTTCTATTGAAATTTTCATTGTGTCTTTTCATCCATTTTAAGTCCTGATTACTGGCCTCAGTTATCACAGGCATGATAATATTATTCATAGGAACTGTTTCTCTACAATCTTGAACGGCTCGATTTTTGCTGTATTTACAAGTCTTATTTTGGTTCTGAGTTTTCGATTTATTCATAAGATAAAAGTGTTTTATTTTCTTTTGTTTATTACTTAAATATTTATTACCTATACTTATTGTGATGTTAATAAACATAGCACCTACCTGTGCTATGTTTATTATCATATCAACAAGCAATTCCAATAAGTGAAAATGTCGAAGCTGTATAGCTATGTGATTAAAAGATAAAAAATGAAGACTGACTGATTATAATAACTCTATTCTTCCCTCAAAACATCCTTGATCTTGTACTTGTATCGAAATTGTGTTATCGGTTTCGGTTTTAGTCAAAACTGAGACCGTTGCCGAAATCGAATTTCGGTTTCGGTCGTAAAACTAGTTTCGATACCCGATATCTACGCTAGTGCTTATATTGTCATTTACCGACTTTTGGTCCAAATGTACCGATTTTTCACTCCCACTCATTTGAACGCAGTCAAGGCGGTGGGACCGCCTAGGGTGCGTTCCACTAAGTGTTCGCTACTCGTAAAATGGTCATTCAGCCGTTCCACTTGACAAATATAATTGTTGTGGTCACAGCGAAAACGTCACTAATGACGTCATCATTTCGCTGGGGGCAAGCTTACAATGACCCTTCTTAATATGTGGGTCTTTGTAACCATTGACGATTTCGTGCGATTCTTAAAACTTAGAGTAACAAGGAGCTTTATAATTTATGGAGTGTTATTGCCTAATCCAAATATTCTACTAACTCTGGTTTCCCTTCAAAACGTATAAATATTCTATCACAGTATATCCAGTTTTATTATATTTAATCTGACATTAATTAAGTATTCCTCTATAGTTAAATATAAAATTTATATAAAACAAGTTTACCCATAAATATTAAAGTTTATTGGTTTCGCTGCGACCACAACGATTTATAGTCAAGTGGAACGGCTAAAGGAGCGTGGAACGAAGCCCATACCACCATCACCATGCTGCCACTGTCACTGTGAAATGTCAACTATAATGTCAAGTCAATCTCAATTCTCAATATCGTCTAGAAAATTGTAATGTAAATAATGTAAGTAAAGTATAAATTAGAATGTAATATCCCTATTATAAAACACATTTTTGTGTTTTAAGTCAAAGTATAAAGTTATCAAAACAAATTACACAGTTGTAATATAATATATTCACCCGGATTTAGATATGTGAGGACAAATAACGTATGCTTGTGGTACTTTTAAGTTAACAGTGATTATATTAGGAAAGAACTTATTCTTTTGTTTAAAATATTTTTAAGATGTTGCGCCGTAAACTTTTAAATGCCATTAATGTCTTCAATGAAATGAGAAATGTACATAGATTGAGTTACGGTCAATTGCAAACCTGTAAACGAAAACATACACTTGTTGCTCAGGAACGTCAACCTGATACCGAAAAAGAAAATCGGAAATGGCAAGATAACAACTCCTTTACATATAGAACTCATACTTGCGGTGAGCTTCGGCCAATACATAATGGAGAAAGTGTAACACTTTGTGGTTGGGTGCAGTATCTACGCATGTCTAAATTTCTCTTACTCCGAGACTCTTATGGCGTAACACAGTGTATAGTCAACAATAATGAAATTAAATTCATTGATATACCTTTAGAATCTGTGGTTAAAATAGATGGTACAGTGGCTTTAAGGCCAATAAACATGATTAATAGTAAAATGGCTACTGGTGAAATAGAGATTGTCATAAATAAGTTAGAGATACTAAATGTTGCTGATAAGGTACCATTTAATTTAAGAGACCACCAAAAACCTAAGGAGCAGCTGAGAATGCAGCATCGCTACTTAGATATAAGATTCCCTGATATGCAAAAGAACTTAAGAACAAGGTCTTCAATACTACATAATATGAGAAAATTTTTAATTGAGAAACATGGGTTTGTGGAAGTTGAGACACCGACATTATTTTGTCGAACTCCTGGAGGTGCAAGAGAGTTTATTGTTCCTACCCATTATCCTGGATTATTTTATTCTTTAGTTCAAAGTCCACAACAATTTAAACAAATGTTAATGGCTGGTGGTGTTGATAGGTACTTTCAAGTTGCTAGATGTTATAGGGATGAAACAACTAGGCCCGACAGACAGCCTGAGTTTACACAACTTGATATAGAAATGTCATTTACAAATTTAGATCATGTTATAACCATGATTGAACAGTTACTCTATGAAACATTTACAAAACAACTACCCAATCCACCTTTTAAGAGAATGACATACATGCAAGCTATAGAAAACTATGGTACTGACAAGCCCAACATAAGTTATGATTTGAAATTAAAAAATGTTTCAAATTTATTCAATAAAGATGGAAAAACAATACTTAATGCTTTTGCATTACCATATCCTGCAGAGCTTGGTAAATTGCCCACTAAGTACATGGGTAAAATTAAGGAAATAAAGCAGAAAAACAATGTTAGAGTTATTTTAAATGAACAGGTTTCTAAAGAGTTGTCTCAAGATATGAAAAATAATATGCAAACTGTTGTGGGAGAAAATCAATCTTTCATTGTAGCGCTAGGTGACAAAGAAAAAGTGTGTGCTTGCCTTGGTGAAGTAAGACAGCTACTGGCAGTATTATTACAATCTAAAGAATTGGTAGAAATTAATAAAAATATTGAGCCATTATGGATTGTCGATTTCCCTTTATTTACAGAGGGTGATAATGGCTTAGAAACCTGTCACCATCCCTTTACAGCACCTCATCCCAGTGACTTAAATATGTTAGAGACTGAGCCCTTAAAGGTCAGGGCACTTTCTTATGATATTGTTATGAATGGCAATGAAATCGGCGGAGGATCTGTCAGAGTTCATGATGCCAATCTTCAAGAACAGCTATTGCATATGCTTAAAATAGATGGAAGTAAATTGAAACATTTTATAAATGCCTTAAGAAGTGGATGTCCTCCTCATGCGGGGATTGCACTGGGCATTGACCGCTTAATGACCATAGCTTGTGACACAGACTCTATCAGGGATGTTATAGCATTTCCTAAGTCTCATGAAGGCAGAGATCCATTATCCAGTGCACCAAATGTTATAACAGAAGATGATAAAAAGTATTATCACATAAACACTGTATAATAAACTTATAATTTATATAAAATCTGTAAATAAGTTATGTTTTAACTACTTTACGCCTTATTTATTACCCTACTGACCCAGAAGAAACTTTTTGAGCGCCTATTCGTTTTTATGCCGCACAAGCAAGCGGTTTCCCTGATATTAAGTGACTGCTACCCATAGACATCTGCAACAAGCTAATGAGTTGCAGATGTGTACCTTTAATGGACAAACGAAGGGAACAGAAAAAAATATTTCTTTTTCCTGCTTCACCTTTTCAAATGTGTATATGTTTTTATATGTACTCGTTTTTGAAATAACAGGCTTGATTTACTTTGGTACACCTTATATTTTCAGCAAACAATAATAGAGAACATAACAAACATCTGATAATGCTCGCGACCGTTCTATCAGATTCCGTAGCTGACAAGCGAATGGCCGATTGTTATTACGATATTCGTATCGTTAACACTATCCACCCCTTCCTCCGTATAATCCTCTTCCCCTTTCCATTCCTTTCTTATTGTGACTTGTAGCCTAAGAAGCATGATCAATTTCGAAGGTTGAGATTAGTTCAGATTATATATATATTTATATAGTATTGTCAAAAATTGGTAGAATAGTGTGCATAATTACTAAAGAGTATTTTTTATGGTAGAAGGATACTAATTAATAAACAGTTCACAACTATGAAGCTTATGTGCTGTGTGTAACGGCCTAAAGTAGAGCGAGAGGAGAGTTCGCTCTAGTAGCCGTGCAGGACATCAATACACCAAGAAAAGGGGCCGTTAAAAAAAAATTGCGGCCGATGTTACCCTTTCCCCTCTCCTTTATTTACGACTTTTTTCATTTGTTCGTAACTTCCTTCCTTATTTCTTTTAACTCTTTTAATATTTTCTTTTTAAATCCCTTCCTCTTTCCCAAACTATTTTTTGTTTTAGTAGTTTATCTGATTTTAAGTAACCTCGACAAATAAGCAACAAGCTTGTTGGAGAAGCCTTTTAATGGACGGAATAGATAGGAAAAAGGATATTTTGTCAAATTCTTTTCTCAACTGCCTTATTAAAAAAGATGGTATAGGAAAGAACACTGTAATAGGGCTTCTGGCACTGAAATTCTACTCCAGGCCAGTCTTTTGTGAGGTCGTGGTATTTCGCTGGTCGAGCAAGCACATTCGTCCAACAGCTGTTGCCGTTACGGGCTCTACCATATCCTAATGTGAGTCTTATGATAGTTGCATACGTTAATAGACAGCAGTGATCACTTATCAGCCTGTTGTATGGTTGTCAAATAGAAAAACTCCTATGAAGTGTAATCTAGTTGGTAGTTGTCTCATTTGGATGTTTGTAATATGCACTTTAGTTATATTACTTATTTTTTTAATAACTCAATATATTTTAGTTCCATAAATATTATAACTTAGGTTACTTAGGCTTAGGCATTGCAAGTCTACTAGCCATATAGTGTCGATGCCTTTTTCCCTGCACAGCCATCAGACAATTAAGCTTTTTTTTTAAATTATGAACATCGTGAAACATGTTCAATATTCCTAACCGATATACTTATTATTTAACGGTTGACTGAACATTATTAAATTTTACGTCAAAAAGTGGTTATTAAAAAAAAGTCAACCATTTCCGTTGATAAAATTCAGCACTTATTCTGTGATTACGATTAAAAAAATTAAACTGTTTTGAGGTTTAAATTATATATTGTTGTTGAATCCTTAGATGAGTGGTGTCCATGGCTGGTCATGATTATTTGACATCAGGCTCGATGCGAGTTTAAACCAGGTCATGAGCTTGGTTTAAGGGCTATGATTAATTTATTTATTCATGGCATGCAAGACTGTCATACTAATTAACAAGAATAGATCGCGGCCAATATATTATAGAGCTTTACAAATTTAGAAATGATGTAATTAAAAACTAGCAAGGATGGATGTCTGCTGTCTTTTCTACCTTCGTGACGTAGCTTCTGTATAAGGCATGTTACATCAATAATTAACCAACAAAATAAAACACATTTATTGACGGTTCTTGGTTCCTTTGTGTTATTAATATGATTGATACATTTTAACGCTGATTCCTTGGCCTGGCGTTTTAGGTATTTAGGTTCAATTAAGAAAAAAGGCGGAAGGAAAGATTTTGTTAACTACTTTGAAAACAATCGGATCGAATTTGTTACGTATATTTCCAACTTTTTTTCGCAATTTCGCTGCCGCACGTGAACTCGTCGGTATACTGCAGGCGATCGCGATGTCAGTTTTATAAAGTGAAATAGCAAATGCGTCAAATGCCGAATGAAATATGATGCTATTTTTAGAATGTACGTTAAGTATATGTGTATTACTATTTAATGTATGTTAATATTATGAAGAGGTAAAGTTTGTGAGGTTGGTAATCTCTGGATCTACTGAACCAATTTTGAAAATTGTTTCACTAGTAGAAAGGTTTATTATCTTTAAGTGCTATAGACTATCGCATATAAAAATTTCGTCTCACGATGATTGTCCGACATAAATTTCGAATAATTTTACCGAATTTGATTACTGTCTACTACACCGATCATAATCAAATTCAGTCGCTATGTTTAACGTCCAACTAACGTAAAAGATAGCATAGTTCTTACTTGGATTTTTCAGTGCTGCGAAGCCGGGGCGTTCCGCTAGTTTAAAATATTTAAAACACCTTTTATGCAAAATTGCATGGTGAACGTCTCCTCCACGAAAACTTTAAGTATGCCAAATATCACTCTTTAAATAAATGAAGCATGAAATGATATGCGTTATATTTCAATGAAATACAATTAAGATTAATAAAAATATTAACTTCCTTTGACTATCTTGAGTTCTATAAACAGAACCGGTTAAAACATTGTGTGCAATGCAATAAATCGTGATACCCTAGTACCTAACACTTCAACAAATAAGATAGACAATTTAACCAGATAATACCTAATTAGCATAACGCCAAAATTGTATAAAAGTCTTGTCAAACGTAGACGATTACGAGTTTAAATGTAAAAATGTTAAAGTGGCTGGTATTGGTGTGCATTGCGTGCTCAGTCCATACCGGTAAGAATCGTATAAAATTATTCGATAATTATTTCAAGGAGTTACGCGAACGTATTTATTTTATAATACGTATATATTTATAACACGGTGTAAATATGTCTTTTAATAGCTCATGTTTTACGATACAATAACTAACGACGGAATTATTATAGCAAAATTGTGACTATTATCGTCAAAGATGTATAGACATAAGCACCTGTTCAAACGCAGATATTAATTTTTGCAGTAGCAAGAGTAAAACGATAACAAAACTAGAGATTTTGTATTCCTTTTACGTTTTAAATTAAAAAAAAAGATTTATTCAATTTTCTGTTGTACTACTTACCACCATTTGTGCAATTTGTTCAATATGTGGGGAAATGGAGCAACTAACTGCAGTGCTTTGTACTCATAAATATATACAGGTGTTCCATAAATCAACGCCAAGCCGAAATCGGGTAATAACCCAAGTGGTGGTGGTGTTTTGAATGTCGATTCATCCGACCATGTTATTTTCTCCAAGATCTTCCCTGCAGCTTTGCAACATCGTTTGACAAATATTAGTCTTTAAGGCTAGTCTCGGGGTAATAAACTTTGTACTCGTCGAACATTCTAGTTGGAGCTTGTTTTTGGTAAAATTCGGCATACTGCAGTTTGCACTTTGTACCTATGCGCCTCTTTTTGGCTAGGATGGCGACTCTAACTAAAGTCCTGATTCTGAATTGTTATAAAAACAAAGCAGAAAATGATTCCTTATTACATTACATAAATGGAATGTTTTTACAAACATAGGTTGAGTGCTTCCTTTTTCCCACCTGCGTAATATCATATTTATTATGTGAGTTATTTGTAAGATTTTTTAAAAAATTACTATATTTATTTTGCAGCTTCTGCTGGCGTTCTAACAATTAGTGGATCCGCAGCTTTATCCATAGGTAGACAATCTAGCCAGCAATTGGGTTTATTATCACAGATTTCTAGCTTAAATAATAAGCTAACAAATATAGGAAACATTATTACTGGTAGTAAAAGTACTTCTGAACCTATAACAACTGCAAATTCCCAGACTACCAACAGTCCTACAACTAAAAATGCAGAAACTTCTGAAACAAATGAAGCACCTACAACCGAACAATCAGAGAATTCTCAGACTATCATAGCAACTACAACTGAAATGCCCGAAATATCCATAACTGCTAGTTCTACAACCGAAGCTACAGAAACTTCTGAGCCAACCGAAGCACCTACAACTAAGGCCACAGAATCTTCTGAGACAACCGAAGCACCTACAACTAAAGCCACAGAAACTTCTGCGACAACCGAAGCCTCTATAACAGCAGTTACAGAAACTTCCGTGACAACTGAAGAACCTGAAGCTGAAGCTACGGAAACTTCCAAGATGACCGAAGAACCTACAACTGAACAACCAGACACTTCTCAGACTACAATATCACCTACAACTGAAATGCCTGAAAGATCCGAAACTGTTCGTTCTACGACTGAAGCTGCAGAAACTTCTGGGACAACCGTAGCACCTACAACGAAAGCCACGGAAACTTCTGCGACAACCGAAGCCTCTATAACAGCAGTTACAGAAACTTTTGTAACAACTGAAGAACCTGCAACTGAAGATACGGAAACTTCCGAGACGATCGAAGAACCTACAACTGAACAACCAGACACTTCTCAGACTACCATAGCACCTACAACTAAAATGCCTGAAACATCCATAACTGTTCGTTCTACGACTGATGTTACAGAAAATTCTGAGACTACCGAAGCACCTACAACCGTAGCTACAGAAACTTCTGTGACAACTGAACCTGCTACAACTAAAGCTACAGAAACTTCAGTGACAACCGAGGCAACTGCAACTGCAGCTGCGGCAACTTCAGGGACAACTGAAGCACCTGTAACTGAAGATACAGAAACTTCAGAGACAACCGAGGCACCTTCAACTGGAGCTACAGCAACTTCAGCGACAACTGAAGCATCTGTAGCTGAAGCTACAGAAACTTCAGAGACAACCGAGACACCTGCAACTGGAGCTACAGCAACTTCTTTGACAACTGAACCTGCTACAACTAAAGCTACAGAAACTTCAGCGACAACCGAGGCAACTGCAACTGGAGCTACAGCAACTTCAGCGACAACTGAAGCATCTGTAACTGAAGCCACAGAAACTTCAGGGACAACCGAGGCACCTGCAACTGGAGCTACAGCAACTTCAGCGACAACTGAAGCATCTGTAACTGAAGCCACAGATACTTCAGAGACAACCGAGGCATCTACAACTGGAGCTACAGCAACTTCTGCGACAAACGCTGTTGCCCTTACGACGTCGACTACGGCACCAACAACAACTGTTTACGCGGCTACACCTAAGCGAATTTTATATCGTTGTTCATGTTATAAAGAACGTCGATGGAGAAATTAAATTGTACAATATTTATTCACTAACCTTAGTAACTTTTAATTAAAATCGACGATATTAAATTTGAAATTTATGTTCAATGTCAAATACTTGACAATTGTATAAAAATATGAAAACAGAATAATAAAAAAAATGAGATTAAGACCTCCAACGCAGCCGCGCGTAGCCTATAGCAACCGCGCGGACAGCCGTCGCGCTCAGAGCATTGGTTTAAAGTCTACTCATCCTCCGCCGCCGAGCTTACGAAATCAGTTTTGTTCATACATATTTTTTACTCCGTGCACGCAGCTTTCCGTGTCTTCGAGTGTGCTCTAAGATTCCTTACAGAAATGATGGACTTTTATTATTTATGGATTACAACGTGGAATATAAAATTTTGATCAGTATAACAAATCAGTACCGACTAGCAAGTTAAACGCAATGAAACAATTATGCGAAAATGAAGTTCCAATTTTCCTTCTCCCATGACATGTTATCGATTTTAGTAGCTTTCATTTAGAAGATCAGCTTCATATTAATCCGTCATTACATTTTCTAATGTGATAAAATCTAAGTGATGGCTTTGTAGTAGTCACTCTGACTCATCCTTAATTGGGATATCGAATGACAATGAATATTTCGGATATCCCTCATTCATCATTCCGAACTTTATAAAAATGGAATAGATTAATTCGACCAAAAAATCAAAATGATCCGTTTTTTCATCATGCTCTCTGCTATTCTATGTATTCAATCATTTCCCCTTTAACTGGAAGAGGAGCCAAACGTGTATTCTTCAAAATGGATAGTGTGTATAGGAGGTGTCTCGAAGAAGGAGGGAGTTGAGACTCCAATGGACAGAGTGATTCATGAGCAAGGCTTAGGTGTTTAATTTATGTATGTTTTGTGTAAATTGGTTGAAATGTGACAATAATTGTTGAAAATATCGGAAAAAGTAAAGAAGCGTAAGAGTTTTCAAAGCGCAACAACATCTGTTGCACGAATTGGCTGGCTCAAAATGTGAAATACCATGACCTCACAGAAGATTGGCATGAAGTATTAGTATTATGCGTGTAGTGAGTTATCGGAAGACTAATTTCAGTCAATTTCCTCTTCCCATCCTTGTCTAATAAGGATAATGTCCATTAAAGGTAGGCAACGCATCTGCGACTAATTTGCCTGTTGAGATGCCTATGGGTAGCAGTCTCTTAATATCATAAGACCCGCTTCCTCGTTTGCCAACGGTCTTGCACCGATGACGGGTTTGGGGAGGGTCTGGCTTAACGGGGACCTGGGCCGTTACAAAGGTAACAAATGATAATTATAGGCCGCACTGGGTCAGATAATTTAATTATGAAATTCATTAGAGCAACATACATAGATAGTTGAGAAAGATGTAATGTGCAAAACATGGGAACTGTGCGAAATCAGGATGAGTTGCAATAAATAAAATAGCATTTGGAAATTTGAAGTCTTGTATTTATTATTTTTTCCTAATGAAATGAATAAAAATGTTTACAACTAACACAATGTTCTGTTATTTGTAATCTAAGTCACCGTCAGAATATGAATCTTGTTGCTTTATAACCTTGCTAGTGATATTATAAATTTACAAAAAAAATGAGAACTGAACTGACAATTTTTATAAACTTTATTGTACACATTGAGTTCATTCTTTACCAAGAAAAAGGAAAAAGAATATTACCATATAATATAGAAAATACTAATATACATACATAAATACAACATAAATTTAAACATAGATCGAGGAACACGTTCAAAACAAAGTAAATCATCCACGGTACAACGTTAATGTTAGGGATTAGCAACAATTTGACGTCATTTCTCGGTATACTTTATTTAATTGAAGAAGTCTAAATGGTGAAAATGTCAACAAGATATTTTGCTTACGTTATAGCTTAAGTTGGAATGGGAAGATAAGTATAGGTTAGGTTACATAGGACATGATTATATATTAATTAGAAATAATATCTTAAACAGATGCTTATCAAAGAAAATATAGGTTTGTTACGTTTGACATGATACGATACAAATTGTAAATGGTTAGTTAAGTTCACAATATTTCCCAGGTTATATAATATAGCTAGTAAAATTATAAATTAACCATATAATATTCTGACGGTGACACGTGTATGTGTTTTTGTACGTTGTAGGTATTATTAAACCGCTATAAAACTGCACGAGCAAGTTTAATCGTCGGCAGACGGTGCTCGTTTTTCGCCATGGTTAAGTTTTTATTATTTATCATTGCTTACGTATTCCTCGGAGCGAGTGCAGGTGAATAAATTTCATTTGTTAACATATTTACGCGTTTCTATATGATTTATATGAGAATGTAATAAACGCCGAGATGATTTATTTTGTCGAGGGGTTAGGTGTCAAACCTATCCCATTAATAACATAAAATGTAAATAATGCCCAGCATTCCAACGAAGCAAGAATTCTTCTGCTACAAAACGTGAGATTTCATCAACAAAGTCAATTATTTTTTTAAGTGTCAATGGAAGCATCTATCAAACAACTTTGATATAAATTATTACATAATAATTTACCTATTGAAATAAATAGTGACTATATCATATTAGTACTAGTGACTATAGATTAGTTTAACATTTTTATTCTATGATATTATAATGACTGATTGAAATACTTTTTCTTAGTGCACTGTTTACTTTTTCCACAACGAAGTTACACCTGATGCAAAAGGGTCGTAATCGCTTTGAGTATATAGTTTTCTACGATCGAGTGTCGCAATGGGTGTTCAAAATATACCAGATTGACCGTTGTGACCAGATGGCCTCGCCAACAATCTACGTTTAAGGAAAATTGTTCTCGGACATTTTTTTTAGAATTCGCTGTATGAATATTTCGTGTATAATGGCGCTATTGTTTCTTTTTTTAGAAAAGGATTTATTAATTCTATTTCACTATTACTAATCACTTTTTATAATTAGATTTTATATGTCTTAAAAACTGCTGCATATTTACTAATTTTACTGGTTAGTAAAAAGAGGTACACTGGTGTAAATAAGTTGTGGCTGTTACAGGCGACAAACAAGTATTTGGTAAAAGTAACCAACTTTTCATTTCTGACACTATCTTTCTTCATCTTTTGATTTTTTCGTATACATTTCTGGACTAAGACTTTTAGGGATACTGAACTGTGATTTTCTTGCGCATTTACTAGAATGGATACCAAGTTGATTTGCTTCTATGATGTCTTCACATTAAGATGCCATAATAAACTTTGTATAGTTGGAAAGAAATATTACTACGTGACTCATGACACATTTACGATACGAGGTTTATATATCTTTCTCGGTAATTATGAGCATTCCGCATTAAAGTTCCTAGAACAACTTTTATAGATCAGAATAGTGACATAATAAGAAAAGGATATGGATAGAGTATCTATAAACGAAGAGTACATATGCATGTATGGGTGTGAGAGGTGCGCCAGAATCGCGCCAAAAGGAAATCTCTGCCTACTCCACTGGGTTACGGGTGTTCATATTTAATTGTGACAACGTAGTGTTATAAATAATAATATTATATTGGAAGGGTAGAAATTATCATACCGCTCCATATACTTCATATCCTGAGATATTGCCATCTTTTCGGATCGCTATATCATTTTTTAAGATACTTAAACTTACATTTTTTATGATTTCCTTATGTTGTTGTTATTACAAATATTTTACTCGAAAATTAGTTGATTTTCCTATTGGTTCGTGGCATCAACATTTTTCAAAATATAATGTTTAAGCTTATTGCTGTTAATAACTTTTTAAAATAACTTAACTTTCTGATCGCCTATTTTGTACATGTGTATTATTTCTTTCTTTTTCATCGATATAATAAAAAATTATTAACGTTTTAAACCAATTTGTAATATCGAATGTACACACGCTTGTAATATGTACATGTTTACTTAATAAGTTAAGTTAGTAATTAGTCAAGGCGTTTATGTTATTAACATAATAATATAATAAATTAGCGTAAAGCATTAAGCGTTAGGCGAAGACAGACGTACAACTGAGTAAATAAATTTCTTAACAAAACAGGCGCGTCATTGCAATGAATATTAAAAAAAACATTTGTGTCAATAGTAACGAACACGTTATCAGTAATTCATTTAAATTAAGTTTAAATATAAAGGTTTTCTGTGAGTCGTGAAAGGAAAAACGATTCAAATCTATTATTTACAATCGTGTAGTGACCATTAAATGTACTTGTATCAACAAAGAAAAATATATTTACGTATAATACTCAGTGGAACGCAGTAATTGGTGTACTGCGTTTTACTGTGTATTACTGATATTAACGATCTAGTAGGATTTAATATTTATAACCTACAAAATCCTATACTTCATCGTTTTTGCGTTTAATATAGGTTACCTATATTTAGCTAAATATACTCACCGTGAACGCCACACGCCATATATGTAGATTAATAATAACTACATAAATCGAGTTGTATACATTATGTTATATATATTTGCAGAAATAGTCATTCTTATAGATATAACAAATAAATAGCTACTTCGCGTCTTATTTTAAAGATTATTGTAGATTAGTCATATAGTGACCAATGTATTCAAAAACAGTTCCAACTCTGTTTTTCTCGATTACTGACATTTGAAGTGAAAATTTCTATAGGCGCTTCGGACGATATTTGGTAATGGAAAATCTCAGAGATTCGTTCGTTCAATAAAATATTGAGTTGCAGATGTGTTGACTACCTTTAATAGACAGAGAACAGGATAAACAGAAAAAATGATATTTCCTTCCTTTCCACTCCCTTCCTAAAAATCCTCATTCCCTTTCCATCTTTCCCTTATCGGAAAGGGATGCGAAAGAAAAGGGGAGTAGAATTAGGCCTCAGGCAATTCACTCATCAGAGGAAGCGTGTCATAGTGCAACAGATGTTCCTGACTCTACGAGTGCTAAATTGTATTGAACTATAACTCAGTTATTGGGTAAGCTCAGCCGTTTGAAGTTTTCATGAAACGGCAGGGAATTTTTCATATCATTAAATGTTCCATCTATTTGGTTAAAGCGCGGGCATCTCAAAACTGAGATGAAATTGGTAGAAGCGATGATCGACTACTAGGTTTGATAATACTAATGAAAATACAGTTGAATGAACGCTATCAACTCGGGCGCTTAAACCCTGTAGTACAATTTTTACTATACGAAAGGCTGTGGATAAGTAATTCTTGGCGCGAAGCTAGCTAATAGTTTATATTTATTCCTTATTATTAAATTCCAGATAACACGACATGCGGCATCAATGAGGTGATGGACAATTGTCCGTCTGTCAGCTGCGAGTACTGTCCCAAGAGCGACAAGGAGGCGCGGGCGTGCCTGTCAGAGACTCAGGATACCTGCCCGCCAGCCAAGTGCACTTGCAGAAACAACTACAGGCGACTACAGAACGGAACTTGTGTACCGACTAGAGAATGTCGTAAGCACTATCTATTATAATTAACTAGATGTTTCTCGCAGCTTCGCATGCATTTGTTTTGTCATTTTTCACACAGAAACTTTTAAGATGATTTAAAACTTAAAAAACTTCGGATTATACGCTGTATGTGTAAAAAAGTTGTTATTATCAAAATATGAAACATTACCATGTCAATGTGACAATGGGCGATACTCATTCCTTGTCTAACAAATGTGTGATGGCGTTGGAGGGTAGAATGGCTTCCACGTACAGGACGATGCAGCGTTGGTAGACTGCTAAACTAAAGATCTCACTGCGGGAGCCCCTGGGATAAGCGCATGAAACCAATTTTTGTGACGGACCATGAGAGCTAATTATGTCTAGTCATGTGGTTTGGCTAAAGATGATTCGCTTAGTTTACGTGAAAAGTAATAGTTAGGGATTTTCTATGCATTATTTCATTCTCATACCATGTCTCTGTTAATGTTGTCATTTCACTAACTACATGAAGAGCTTCCAGATACGTGGCTACTGGTTATATCTAGAAAATCGTGACTGAATTTACATGACATTATGTGAAGCCAATGCTTGTTATGTATTTTATAGTAATTCGTCTTTGTATCGAACACAGCTTCTTTTAAGTGCCCTGGAGCCAATGAACAATTCAACGCATGTCCTGTGTGCCCCAGCGACAACTGCACTAGAGCCACAGCCGATGGTACCTGTCATATTATTGGCCGCATCGGAATACCGCTGCAATGTCGGCCATCTTGCAGGTGCAAGAAGAACTACTGGCGAGACGGGGATCGCTGTGTACCATATGAGAAGTGCCCGAACATTATTAGTAAGTTCCATTGACACGAACATTTGTAATACCTGCCTACTATTGCCTACCTTGCAATACATCGCGTTAAGGGCAAGAGTTTTTTAAGCCGGCATCGCATCTACAGCTCCGGTGTTGTGGATGTTCATGAGTGACAGTGATCAGTTATCGTTGAGCGATCTGCTGCCCTTTGCCCCTTATCCTTACTTATTGTAGACATCGCAAGAAATACTTACAGATGTTCCTTGCGATATCTACGATTTTGCAATTCGATCTTAACAGCTCCGTGCACCAGTGAAATTACAGAACTGATTCGTTCGGGAAATAAATCAAATGACTGATTATTTCTATAACAGGTAGCGCGAACTGCACACGTCCTAACGAAAGTTTGCAGTGCGTCAGATCATGTCCTCCGTTGGCGACTTGCGACAATCGCAACAAAATTTACCACTGCCTCGTCAATACAACTGCACCTTGTACATATCAATGTGCTTGCGACAAAGGATTATATAAGAACGCTTATGGATTTTGCGTCACCAGTAATCTATGTGGTGAGTGAAGTATACTAGAGAATATTTCATGTGTTTTGAATTAATTTGTCCTTGGGTGTTAACTACAATTAGTTATCTTTACCACTACCTTGATATAGACTCAGCAGGCTGAACGTTTAACACTTCACAGCTTGTGATAAAGGTTGACTGAATCTAAGAAAAATGTTAAAGGACCTACAGCGGGCTAAATTTGTACAAATTTCCTTAGTTCAGGTAATATTTTAATACAGAAGTGCGACAAGGAAAATAACACTAAATTAAATGTCGTAAAACACCTATTTTACTCTATGTTCATTTATTTCTTGACACGCCAGCATCGGACATTTTAACAAGACGTAGGTCTAAAAATATACGAGTCAAATTTATCTGCTTAAATTTTTAGATAAGAAATGCACTGATCCTAATGAGGAGTATAAATCGCACAAAAAGAAATGCCCATCAGACTTATGCAGCTCCATAGTATCGAGGTTCGCGTGCGATCCAAATGACCAAGGTCAGCCGGGTTGCATGTGTAAGCCGGGCTTTTTGCGATTGAACGCAAGTTCTACTTGTATCCCAGCGAACCAGTGTCCCGAAATAGCTAATTCACCAGACAATACTCCGCCTAGTAAGTGTAAGCTAATTATTACCCCCGTATTTCCACACAAAGTATAATGAAAAAGTATCGAGATGTCTCTTTAACTATTATTTTGAATGCTGTCCGTGTGATCATTGAGTACTTCACTCTAGGCTAGATAGGCTAGGCTAAATGATAAAAACGGCATTGGTAGAAAATAGTGTTGCCGAAAAGAGTACGTTGTTGAGAATGAAGAGAGAGGAACAAGAAAAAACCAGCGTAGTTGCACCTAGTATGCCGTTAAAATAAACCGCTTTACGTTTCTAGATAATTGCACCGGCCCTAACGAGAGTATCAGATGTGTCAAGTCTTGCCCTCGGCCTAGGACATGTTTCGGTCGTTATCTACGTTACAAATGTTTTAATACGTCTGAGGCTTGTAAGAACGAGTGCGTCTGCGATGACGGATTATACAGAAATCCAGAAGGAATTTGCGTCACAAGTGATTTATGCGGTAATGTATTAAAATTTGCTTTTTTTATGTGATAAGGTGTCAAGCGAGCAAGCGGGTCACCTGATATTAAGTGAGGGCTGTCCATACACATCCGCAACAAGGAAATGAGTTGCATATGCGTTGCATTAAAGGTAATGGACAAAGGAGGGCATATACACAAAGGATATTTCCCTTTCCCTGTTAACCCCTCCCCGTCCAATCCTCTTCCCTTTCCCGTCCTATCCTTATGAGGAAAGGATGGGATTGGGAAGAGGACTGAAATAAGGCCTTTTCGGAAACTTTGAGATTGGTCTATAAATACTCACTATCGATACGGTCTCGTTCTTTTCCACACTAAAAATTTGTACGATGATTCCGCGTATAGTAACTTGGAGTGTCAAAGAGTTGTTACTGTCGTAACATGAAACATTACATTGCCAACTGATAGTTAATGAAAGTTTTATTTTATGTATTTCGTGAACAGTTTTATTTTCGCAATAAGACTTACGTACATACCCCATGTCATTTTCTGTACCCCTGGCAATGTGTGTGCGAAATTTCATGATGATCGGTTGAGTTGTAAAGAGTCAAGGTGTAATAAACAAACGCATATTCGCATTTATAACAGTAGTTAGCGCGTTACATTAACCTTCGACTATGATGATATAACACAAATATTTATGTGGATTACATAAAAATAATTCTTACGGTACTGGCATGATGATAGTTTATTGTAAAAATCTTTACGACTTGTAACTTACGATTTACCTACCATGAAGGTTTCATGTCTCTTTAGTGTTGTAATTAAAAATATTTCACCTTCACTACTTCTCTATATTATTTTCATAATGGTTGTTTGGATAATAATAATACATTTATACTAGCAGATCCAGCTGACGTTGTCTAGTATTAACGTTGGCGCGCCTGTTATCGGGTTTGGTTTACGGTTTTTGGTTATTCGGTAAGAATTTCAGAAAATCTCCTCAAATCAAATCAAATCAATCTAAATTGGTCCAACCGTTTAGATGACAAACAAAAGTACAAAATAATCATTTATTTTGAGATCTATTAAAATGTTTATTTTCATCTAATGCAGTATTTAATCATTATAAGTTTGAAATATTGTAACGTAATGCTAGATATCAATGGTATGAGATTAATTTACATATTTCAGACAAGAAATGTTCGGGTCCTAACGAAGAATACAAGCCAAATAAGAAGTCCTGTCCGCCTGAAACATGTCGATCAATAATAGCAAGGTACAAATGCGATTCTAAAGATAAAGGCCAGCCGGGTTGTGCGTGTAAGCCGGGATTTTTGAGATTGAATCTGAATTCAACCTGCATACCAATGGAACAGTGTCCTGAATTAAGGAATTCACCCGATTATAGTAAGTTTCCAAATATTTAAATCGCGATATTTCTAAAAATGTCTCATTCATTTACTTTAATATACACAATCTGTTTCGGCTGCGCCTCACTAGGTAGTGATAGGGCACTACCTACCGCTGCCTGGGACAGCTCCCAATTGGGTGACTGGTGCCGCGTTCGAAGGCAGGGCCTCGTATTGCACCTCGTGGCACGCTACTCGGTCCCTCGCCTTGCGCTGGTAAGCACCAGTCCGTGGATCCCGTAGAAGAGCGGTGTAGCCGCTAGTATCCGTAACCCAAAAAAAGCACTTTGTAAGAGTGTTCCTCGGGGTTCGGTCTCGACGGAAGCTGGATTGCGACTGATTTTGGCTTTTTTTTGTGACTGAAAGGTCACTGTTTGCTTTGAGGAGGCATCTACAGCTACACAGGGCACGAGGCGGCAGGGCGCAGAGGGCGCCTAGCCTAAGCCTCATTAAGAGTAACTAAGCTCGAGGACTCCCTCCGTAGAGAGAACCTCGGCTCGGGCCGTTACCTTAATATTATTATCGGATTGGGAGGCTGCCGAGCTCTTAGGTCGCTTCGGTGGACACTCCATGGAGTGACTCGGCTCAAGGGCCCTCGAGAGGGGACCTCGGCTTGGGCTGTCACTCATTACGCGCTGATTTTGTTCTGAGTGCGTTCTTTATATACGCCGCGCCGAGGCATAAAAAATACCCCTTCGATTGCGTTCCCCTACCGAACCCTTGGGTTATCTTTATTTACACATTACAAATACAAATACACATTACAAATAATAAACACGTTCCTACATTACATATATGGCAAAATCTACATTTTCACATTCCTGATAGCCCACTTTGCCTTAAACTAAAGGCTATCTTATGCCTCATATTACAATTGACAAAAGTAAGAACGATATACGCAAGTTAAACACATACATGAACAGACAGCTAGGGCTCTATACACTATCAAATATTATTCATAATTCACACACATGTTATTTATACGAGATTATTACGTAACGAGACAACATTCTTCCCACGGTGCGAAATATTCACAATACAGTTAACCGTTAGGGTTGGTGCAATAAACCATTATACCTGCAGCCCAACCCACCATCCGCGTCCTTTATTTTAAAGCGGCAAGTTCTTTTAGAGATCCCGTTATTTTTGACCGTTAGAACAAAATAATAGCAAGCGTCCTTGCTTCTCACGATTTCTCTTCAATTTCTCTTAAAGAAATCTTACAAACTTAAACTTGTATACTACAACCTCCTTCAAACATAGCCGCTTACTTCAGTTACTTAAATTAACACTTTCGATCTTTCATGTAGTATCTTTGAAATATATTTTTAACATAAGCGTGTCTGCTAAAGTAATTAAGTGAAAAAAAATCATGTTTTATAGATAAAGCTAAATGCACCCTACCAAAGGGGAGCTTAAAATGTGTGAAGGCGTGTCCACCCCCTCGAACATGCAAGAACCGCGGCGTATTCTTCAGTTGCTTTCAAAACAAGTCTGAGGTCTGTCAAAACAAATGCATTTGTAACGATGGATTCTATAGAAATGAAGACAGATTCTGCGTAGCAAGCGATAACTAAATAATATATATACATATACACTTCCGGGAAAAAGTTTGAGACCACCTTGAAAAAATTACAATATTGAATAAAACTCCAAAAGTTAGTGCTCTACAAATTATTTATTTACCTTATTAAATAGGGAACTTTTTATGTAACATAAAATAATTTAAAAACTACAATAATTGCCATTATTATTAATAAAAAAAAATATTTATACTAACTTTTCGTCGAAAAATCTTCCCTTACTTTTTATAACTTTTTTGACCAATCTTGGTAACCGGGCTGTTAGTTTATTGATAGTTTCTTGTGAGACATTGTTCCAACTCTCTTGTAAAGTCCTCCAGAGGTCTTCTTTTGACGTCGGACAATGACTACGGACGTTTCTGTCCATCTCCTCCCACAGAAGCTCTATCGAATTGAGATCCGTACTCTGAGGCACTCCATGTTTTTCAAAACTCCTTCCGTCTCTTTGTGCTCTAAATATCCCCTGCATAGTTTAGAACTATGTTTAGGATCATTATCTTGTTGGAAAATGGATCCATCTCCAATCAAACGTAGCCCGGAAGGAACAGCGTTTCGCTCCAGTATCTCTTTGTACTGCTCCTTTTTCATTATTCCTTCAATTTTAACCAAATCTCCGGTCCCATAGCCAGAAAAACATCCCCTGACCATAATAGAGCCTCCACCATGTTTGACTGTTGGCACTACACAGTCTGGCAACATCTTTTCTTCGGCACTAAGACGTACAAAAACTCTTCTTTTCGAACCGAATATTTCGAACTTTGATTCATCAGTCCAAAGAACTTTTTTAAAGTCTTCTTCAGTCCAATATCGATGAGTAAGAGCCCACTGCAGACGTTTCTTTTTGTTTTGTGTCCGTAACAGTGGTTTACGAACAGCTACGCGACCAAACAAATTGGCATCTCGAAGTCTTCTCTTTACTGTTGTCAATGATACAGGTTCCGGTCGAGTTTTATTGAGTTCAGCTCGAATTTCTGGTGTTAAACGTCTATTACGCTTGCTTGTTACAACAATGAAGTTGTCTTCGCTAGAAGTGGTTGCTCTCGGCCTCCCCGAGCGCGGTAGGTCTTGATGACTGCCGGTTGTCTTGTATCGAGTTATTGTGTTATGAACACAAGTCTTCGTTAACTTCAGCTTAGCGGCAATTTCTCGTTCAGACTTGCATTCGTCGTATAGAGTAACGATGGTGGAACGAGTTTCACTGGAGATTTCACGGACTTTTCCCATTTTTGGAGATCTTCACTTGACAAAATAGTAGCTCAGACTGAAAAGATGTAACCAAGACTAACTCCTTAAGTGGCCATGCTATGAATAGGATTTATGGCTTAAAATATTCCTAAATATTTATCAACGCAAAATAATAACCAAACAAGTACAAGGGAGCCGCCATATAATATAATTACAATTGCAACACCTGGTCCTTACGCGGCACTCATCTGTGGTAAATAAACAATGCCCATTTATGGCATAGTCATTGTGTAAAAGATAAGAGAAATGGTGTTTAGACATTCAAAATTATTAGTAGATTACACAGGTGTTCATATTGTTATGTTATCATACGCAGATTTAAAATATTTTGCAAATTATAACCTGTGTACAAAGTGGTCTCAAACTTTTGTCCGACAGTGTATATATATTTTTTTTTTCATCAAAACGTTTTTATTGAAAAGGAATATTAAATATAATTATATACATATTTAAATAAGGAAAATAGTCAGCTTAGCGAGAGACTTTGCTTAGGAGATGGCCGTGCAGCTTAGATTTCAAGATAGCAAGCGACTTGGACTCTCGAATATCACGAGGTAGATTATTCCACAAGTGCGTAGCCTTCACAGAGAAAGAACCCCTAAAGTACTCAGACTTAGTATATGGTACATGAAGTACATATATTACCATACCCAGGGGTATTGCTTATGTTCAGTTATGATATCTTTATTGTAAACAATTCTTGTTCTTATTTATTTATTCTTGACTTTTCTTATTACCTGCATCTTGCATTCATCTATTTTTTGACTCCACAGTCCTACAGGGTTGCCTGGAAGAGATCGCTTATAGCGATAAGGCTGCTCTCGCCCATAATTAGGTTATAAGGTTTAGTTTTCGTAAATTTACTGTATTTACTTTAATGTGAGCAATAAAGTGTTTATCTATCTATTTTAATAATTTAATCCAATGCCAATGTACATAAGTTGACCAAATCTACATACGAGTATATGATCAACCATATAAGACTTCGGCTGGACAACATTGGTTAAATTAATTGCACAGCTCAACTTGTCTACTACATTTATTAATAAATTGGCGTTATATTTTAGATAAAAAGTGTACCGGACCTAATGAAGTTTACGTACCAGAAAAGAAGAAGTGTCCTCCTCAAACTTGTCAATCAATATTAGCGCTGTATAGATGTGACCCCGAAGAGAAAGGTCAACCAGGGTGCGCCTGCAAGCCTGGTTATTTAAGATTAAATGTAAACTCGACTTGTATACCGACAGGACAGTGCCCAGAGTCGGCAAACACTAAAGGACGTGAGTGTTTTTTTCGTATTTTGGCTTTAGATTTTTCTATTATTAACATTGTTTGAGGTACTCTGTCGCTACTGTTAAAATTATAAATTGACCAAATAATAATATTTTTTGGTAATGGCTCCTGTAACAAATGTTTAAACTAATAAATATTTAGTACTTCACACCTTGTCATGTAATAGATTTATTAGTACTCAGAGGTTTATCACTCATGTTTATTATTAAAAGTCCTGGTGCCAGCTACTAGATAGCGTTGTGGATTCACGTGACGTTTCTAAATCGCGGTGTTAATATTTTCCACCACTTAATGACGCTCGACCGTATATTGTGATTTAATTAAACCAATATCCAGCCAACAATAAGGTGCACCCGCGGAACCTCGTCTTACTTGAAAAGGTCACGTAGAACACCCCTGATCGTTTGTTGCTACTTAGATCCAGAATAAATATATTATTGGACGAGAGGACACCGTTCCCGCCGTCGAATAAGCTGACTTGATTGTGTGGGACTGCGCCTCTTTTAATCTCTTCAATTTTGTAAACAGTAGAGGAAACGGAAGTGGAAAGTGTATAATCACCTGTAATAGCGTAAATAAACTTCAAATAAATGCTACTACTATATACTATTAACAAAAGAATTTCCTTGAGACGAACCCCAACGGCAACTGTTTACCACACTTGTTTTGCTCCGACCCGAACTTGAGCGCGTCTAGTGTTAGATGTTAATTTAAAAGGCAAAATTATCAAATTCTTTAAGTTGGTTTCATTATCATCAGTAAAAGAGGAATGATAAGCACAAAAATATAAATTTATTTTTATCAACTGAGTTATAATTACATTTTAGAAAACTAAAGTAAAGTTGAGAATGCGAAATTAAAAAACTTTGTCTCTACGTATATATTTGTCGCACGGTGGTAAGATTATCATTGAACCATTCCGTTACATTTACAAATATAAAGAGATGTGCAAATTGGATATGCAGACCGAGATATTAAATCGTGTCGAAAATTGGTGTAACTTGGAAAGAAATACGAGCCCTTTATTGAAGAAATGGAGCAATCGTTTGTTAACACAGCTCTACAGCTCCTTGCAGCAACGATCTCGGTGAATGAAGTGTTTAAAAACGTAACGTTTAATTTTAAAGCATTCTTATTTTTAGATAAGTACTGTGCTGGACCCCATGAGGTGTACAGATCAGATAAGAAGGACTGCCCTCCTGATACATGCCGCTCCATTGTATCGAGGTACGCGTGCGATCCAAAAGACAAAGGTCAGCCAGGGTGCGTCTGCGAGTCGGGCTATTTAAGATTGTCCCCAAATTCGACCTGCATTCCGATGAATCAATGCCCTGAACTTGCTAATTCACCAGATTATCGTTAGTAAACATGTTTATTATTTACTTAAGTTTTTTCCCGACTGACAGGATGTTTGTCGTACGAGTGTGTAAACGGATTCGCTATTTTGAAGAATGACGTGTCATTCAACTTGTATTCTACCCTGAAGTATCATAGGGATTCAGTACATTATTATAATTACATTTTCTACACGTGTTCTCATCGTCATGGGCTGTGTGTAGGTAATAGATCCCAGAATGACTTGCTTTACATTTGATCACCGTAGGTGGCGTTCCCGTCGGGTGTTGAAAGTTGTATTTTTTCTTATTTTTGACTAATGACGAATCACTTAAAAAAAGTGTTTAATTACATAATATCATTAATTGTAATATCATTTTTACATAATAATTGTATTCCCAATGAGAGTTTGAAATGTGTAACATCTTGCCCGAGGCCTAGGACATGTCTTAGTCGTTTTATCATATACGTTACAAATGTCCGGACGCTTCGTCTGAGGTTTGTAATAACGAGTGCGTATGCGATGACGGATTATACAGAAATCCCGATGTATTCTGCGTCACCAGCGATTTATGCGGTAACAAATTAGCATTTTTTCAGAAAATGTAAATTCACGAACGATGACTTATTATGTTGGATTATGGTCTAACTGGGTGTTAGTTGTATTATAAAAAAAGATCTGAAATTAGGACGAACAAAGTTACTGTATTACATACAAACTTACATCATTAATTTTAATATTGTAGATAAAAAATGTACCGGTCCTAATGAAGAATACAAAGCAAGGAAAAAGTCGTGTCCACCGGAAATTTGTAAATCGCTTGATGCACAATATAAATGTGACTCTAGAGATGAGGGCCAGCCGGGATGTGCGTGTAAAGAAGGATTCCTCAGAAAAGATTTGAATTCAACTTGCATTCCTCTAGGAGAATGTCCAGAATTTGGAGATTTTCCTGATTATAATCCTGGTAGGATTTTAATATCTCATAATTCTGACATAAGACTACTAATGATATCAATTATTTAAACTAAAACTTTACTTAACACAAGGGGCGTAGTATAAGTTTGATTTATTGGATTCTGTAAATTATTAGTAAGGATAGGTCGTTCTTAAATTAATGCAACTAACAACTACTTTTGTTTTTCTTCCTTATCTTCTCCAAATAACTGCTTATTGCTATTAGAGCTGAAGCAGACGACGGTAAAAAACGATGTCTTATCCACGTTATAACTTACGATCTCATCCTGGTTTTCAAATATTTTAATTTCAATCATTTATTTAAAAAAAATGGTAAACATTTTTTCTTCCTTTAGATATTGATACGGAGACAAATCCTGTTGAAACACAGTTGGAGTATTGGGAGTTTATAGAGGTGCTCCCGAAGGAAGAAGACGACGTAGAAGGTGCGCAAACTAGAAACTGAAAAGAAAAATTCATCATATAGCCATTAACAATTATTTATCCATACATATAAAAAATGTCTGTTTGTCTGCGCTGCGCAGAATTCGAGGTTCGATGAATAAAAACGTATCGCTTAATTTTTTTAAAGAATTCTTATTTTTAGACAAGAATTGTGCTGGGCCCCATGAGGTGTACAGATCAGATAAGAAGAACTGCCCTCCTGATACATGCAGCACCATTGTATCGAGGTACGCGTGCGATCCAAAAGACAAAGGTCAGCCAGGGTGCGCCTGCGAGTCGGGCTATTTAAGATTGTCCCCAAATTCGACCTGCATTCCGATAAATCAATGCCCTGAACTTGCTAATTCACCAGATTATCGTAAGTAAACATGTTAATTATTAACATAAGTTTTTGGCCGACTGACAGGATGTTTGTCGTACGGGTGTGTATGTATGTATGTATGTATGTATGTATGTAAAAGGGTTCGCTAGTTTGAAAACAGACATGTCATCATATCATCATCATAGGGATACAGTCAGTCGTTTTCTTTTAAATTGTTATTTTACATTTATCATTATTGTAAATACATTTTTCTACGCATGTACATACATACCATTTAACTTTTGATAGATTTTTTGTGGGTGTAGGTAGTAGGTTCTTGATTTACATTTGATCACCGTAGGTGGCGTTTCTGTCGGGTTCTGAAAGTTTTCTTTTTGACTTGCCCGATGCCTAGGGCGTGTTTCAGTTGTTATATACGTTACAAATGTCCGGACGTATCGTCTGAGGTTTGTAAGGACCAGTGCGTATGCGACGACGGATTCTACAGAAATCCAGATGGATTGTGCGTCACAAGCGATTTATGCGGTGATTATATTTATACAAAACATAGATTGACGAACGATGACTTTGTACCTTGGTGCTCATGCATATGATTACAGTCTAATTGGTATCCCGTGTCTCACGATAAACATTTGTAAAAGGTCATGTATGTATATTCCCTACAGCCCACCCGACCGATTTCGATGGAAATTTCTCCTAAAACAATCCTGAATAAATCTCTCTCAAGATTTCCTGATCTTGAGAGTGATTTATTGAAATTTAGTAGCAACAAAATTACTGCTGCCCGAGCGAAACCGGGGCGGATCGCTAGTTACATATAAATCACACTTTAACAATGGCGATTAAAGTTATTGTAATTTCTCTTAATTTTTTTTAGATAAAAAATGTACCGGTCCTAATGAAGAATACAAAGCAAGGAAAAAGTCGTGTCCACCGGAAATTTGTAAATCGCTTGATGCACAATATAAATGTGACTCTAGAGATGAGGGCCAGCCGGGATGTGTGTGTAAAGAAGGATTCCTCAGAAAAGATTTGAATTCAACTTGCATTCCTCTAGAAGAATGTCCAGAGTTTGGAGATATTCCCGATTACAATCCCGGTAAGAATTCAATATCTATAAAAACACTATCGATTATTTATGCTAAATCTTAACATATAAAAAAGGGGAGTCATATTGGTACGATTTATTGAATTCTGTAGAACAAGTAAAACGAATCGTCTGACGTGAAAGGAAACACTGCTTATTGCCATGCGATAATTTCTTTTCGTCTTCAAAAAGCTGTTTATTGCTGTTAGATTTGGGAACAGGACAGTGGTAGAAACAAAATAATTTAAATTATAATTTTCGATTTCGTGTTAGTTTTCAAAGGTAAATAACTGCAAGACCACAACCGTGTTAAAGACAGCAACGTTTTACTGTAATCCATGTACACGTAGATTGTCCATGGCGTGCTTTTACTTGAAAAAACCTCTATACCGGTCTTCCCTTAGGATTCACCTAAGAACCGGTATTCACTTTTCCGCTGATTCGGAAAAATTATACAAGGCTGCGATTTTTGTTTCTCGCAAAAGTAGATGTAGACGATACTGGTACGTAACGTAAATTCGTTGCTGTATAATCGTGTGGTCTCATTTTAGTTGTACAAATCTCATTTGGATCTACTAAATGGCGAGTATCATATTTAAGGACAATTATTGTATTTGAGGTTTCCAGATCTGAAGCCAATTGTCTAACCACTACTGTATATATTTTCTTTCTATAGTTATGGAATGCTCTCAACCTTCCGAGCCAGATACGGAGAGAAGACCTGTTGAAATACAATTAGAATATTGGCAGTTTATAGATTTGCCACCGAAGGGTGAAGACAGCTTAGAAGGTGCGAAAACTAGTAAGTGACAAGAAAAAAACATATGAAGAGCTAAAAAGTTTTTTATTTGTAATAAAGTTCTTGCATTTCAATTCCTGGTATTCAATTTTTTACATATATTTCATTTTACATGCCTTACCCGATGTCCTAGGTGAGTCTACTGGGAAACTGGGTATGAATAACGGATACCAAAATGTTGCCTTTATTATTTTGTGAGTTTGACCATATACATGAAGAATTTTCATTTAAATTTCGATTATAAATTAACAATATTATGGTTTTCCAGACCGCTTTACGCCTTTACACAATTAAAATTCATATGAGGAAAACACAGTGTGTTATAAGAATTTAATTAGATAAAGCCGTTTGTTTATTTAATCAAGGAAAACAAATACCGACGTTTTATAGTAATAGTTCTAATAATGCATAACTACAAATGTATTTGTTATTAAGTTTCAATAGAATAAGATTGAATATACGAATGAAAACTAAATAAATAAAATACCTTAGGTATTAGGTATATAGTTCGTTCCACATAAAGATGGAATTTTTGTAAGCAAAGATAAGGTGTGGCCTTTAGATCTTTTATGTTAATTCGTATAAATTAAATTAAATTCGTATAAAAAATTAAATGTTATATCGTGAATTCTGAAATATTTTCGAAAAACAACTTTTTCTCACATTACCTTGTAACATTAGCTATCTGTATTATACATTTTCTATTCACTTTATCACACGATTTCCTACAATAGGATAAGATTTTCGATGAAAGTATAAAAAGTGTAATGGCCGCCACGTCTGGTAAGTGACGTTTGTTTGTTTACAAAAATTCTGTCTGGATTTGGAAATTTTATTAACAGCCAGTATCATCATACGGTACTAGTCCACTGCATATACTGCTGCATAGGTCAGGGTTTTCTAAAAGCATTATCCCATCATATGTGGTCCAGCCACATGAATCGTGGCGAATGATCCATCTTGTGGAAGGGTTACCTACGCTGCGTCGACCTGCTTGTGGTCTCCATTCTCAGACCTATAGGACCTACCGGCTATTTGTTCTGAATGGCAACAGGCGAGGTACCTTGCTCGCAAACCGGATGGCCGAAGGGATAGTATCCTAGTTCTTTTCCAATACGTGGTCATATCAGTCATAGTGAAATTCCATTCCCTTAATGAATAGCATTGAAGCTAATGGTTTTTACATACATTTCTACCTCGTACATCCGCCTTTTGGAATGATCTGCCTCAAGTGATATTTACAAAGCAATACGTCTTAGGATCCTTAAAGAAAAGACCGTACTACTTAACGGCCGGCAGTGCATCTACAGTTCCTTTGATATTGTAGATGTCTGTCTGATCTGATATCATGGGCGGCTGTGATCACTTGACTTTAGACGATCCGTTGCTCGTTTACTTCCTTCTCTTATAAAAAACAGATGCCGCTGCATTAATTTTATGGAATACATTAATCGGAAAACGATACAGGTACAAGAAAGCATAAAAGAAAATCGAGTTATATTTCTACGTACAAATTGTATTCGTTATTCTCGTCAGATTATTACTCGATTTAAACTTTTTTTTCCGCTGTGCAACGCCATTGTGACGTCATCATCATCTGAAAAGGATCTGTTACGAATTCTGTCATCTTCGTATAAATTTTCAGATCCAATGCGATGCCTGAAATCCAACGAAATATTGGAATGCATGTCACCTTGTGCGGAGAAAACTTGTCAAACTCGAAACACCGAATGTACGCAAGACAGTCTTGAAATTTGCAGAGTTAAATGCGTTTGCAAAAACGGATACTTTAGAGATTCTAATCAAAACTGTGTCTCATCCATAGATTGCGGTTAGTAAGTTAAACAAATTGTTTTTATTAAACGTATATTTTTCTGTATTTATAAGCTTAAATATTTGTTTGGGTTTTTTTAGATCGCCAAATAGCGCGCAGGAGTTAGAATACTATAAAGACAAACGCTTAACATGTAAAAAAGAAGAACAGACGTATGTAGGTATAAGAAGATATATACCTAAATATAGAATAACATAATTGTCACATCATTGCAATAATCAAACAGTAATGTAAACAGAACTCATAACTTGCAAAAATATAATTAAAAAATAGCCGAGACCTTAATTGTTTCATCTATCGATGTCTTCTATGCCGATTTGATATAATAAAAACTTATAAATGCAAGCTTGTGTATTGTTTGTAGAAATCATGTCCGCATAGAATAAAGATTTATTCATAAATAAAAATTAAACCCCGTATGTAGTTGTATTACACGAACGAGGTTCTGAAAATGATTGGAAAAGAAAGTAAGTTTTTTAGAGACATATCAATTTATTACATGATCACAGACACATTAGAGCATGGCTTAAATATATTTTCAAGAGAAGCAGAGAACACGTGCAGCCAATGGCAGTAAGTCCCAAAATAGCCTGAGAACATGCCTTAATACAATTATTTACAAAAGAAAGAACAAACGAATTAATTATTAGGTCAATTTGTGATCAACTGAATATAATAACAATATTTAATTAGCTAATGGCACAGAGTATGATTATCTTGGGAAGGAATATTATATGATAATTATGTATATTATATTGGGAGTAACTGGCTATTCGTAATGCTGTGATGACGCCTACGCTAATCTATGGCACTGATAATAAATTGAGACAAGACATTGTCGTAGAAATGAACATAAAAAATAGTGTAGGCATGGCCTTGCGATACCTATACGATACGATACCTTAAAAAGATTTGTTAATCGAGAAATTACATGTGTAAGTTGTGTTGTTATTTTTCCTTAATTTCTTCATTTAAAGGGTAATTACGTACATTTGTTTAAAATTATTTCTGCTATTTCATATTACGAAAAAACGTAGTCTAAAGTCTAGTTTACCTACTGAATTTTCTTTGCTAAACATTTTAATTATTCCTAAAGCAGAATTTGTGGTTGGAACGGTGTCTCTATTTACACTGTATGTGCAAATTTTGCCTTAAGGTAATGGGTCTATATTGTTTTGCTTCATGTACAAGAGTTTTAGTGGACACCAATTAACAATATATATGTGAAAATAAATATAAAGTATCAGTCAAAAGCTACTAAATATGTTAATTCGTTTCGTTTCACATAATTTTGGTAAACTCTTGTTGGTACAAAGAAGTTGAACTCTTGTTAAGCGTCGTTAAGTCTTACCTCTTTTTACTGGTATTTCTGCAATACATAGAAGGAAAGAGCTTAATAAATATCAAAAATGTACATCCTATACTGTACATTTATCATTTGTATATACATAAAAAACAAAATTATCCTCTAACCTAAAAATATTTTTAACAATAAAAACAATACAATCAATTGTTTCAACAAAAATATGTTGGATGCCTTAATCTGTAAAGCCACTTAAGTCGCCAATTGGTGACTCGGGTAAAGTTGGCTTCGAGGAAAATTGCATAAGTCAATAATCAATTATCGGAAATATTTTTGTTAAAGTATAAAGTAGAAAATCGAGGTTCATTTTATAGTTGACCTTATATGGAAGACGGTTTATGGAGGTAAGATGGTTATTTAATGGTTTTATCAGACGTGTGTCATAGTAGCCACGTTACAGCAAGTAATTTAATGTCAAAACATTTATAAAGAGTACGGATAATGACATAGTAGATCTTGCAAACATGAGACAAAGAGGAAATCACGGAACCAAAGGCGAACAGATGGCACGTGGTAAAGTTATATCAATTATTAGACTGAAAGTAAAAAAAATGTTTGTTTACTTCGCATAGTAGATAGGAATCTAGTAATGTGATTTTTTTTTGCAAAGGTGTACTTTAGGATTTTTGTTAACAGCTCTTGATGTCGTTATTACGAACGCGTGACTAACACTACACTCAGAGTTTTTCTTTGCTATACTTAGTAAGTTTAAATATTATTTGTGTTCACTAAATTCAACAAGACTTACGTATATTTATAATAAAACAATAATACTAACTATTGCATTGCTTGTAAGGCACACAGATGTTGTTCTTACGCCAGTAGTGATGGATACACCGGCACTGTGGTCGGCACTGCAAAATTACTCCGATACGGCCCACTATTGGACACCTTCCGGAAGGCGTCGCTTGGCTGCAATCGTCGCTGGGGCATTGCGGCGGGCAGGCATCGAATATCTCATTGTGGCCGCATGCAATGGGAGCTGTGTATGATAGTTATACTTTGAAAATGTAATACGCTCGTGAAGCACTGGTAAACTAAAGGTCCCTATTTTTATCATAGATGGCTCTTTTCCTAACAAATTTGCATTTTAACTTTTTTTTTTATCCATAACAACATTGTTAGGACGTTACAGATTTTTAAAATTAGTGGATTACCGTAGGAACTTAATAAGTTTGCAAATTATGGTAGAAATTACTATTAAACTCTTCAAAATATGAACGTTTTTACTATTCCAAACAGATAGTTCAAAGTTTCAAGTTTCAAAGTTCCCTATCAGAAGTGGATGTCTCTAGCCTCAGCGGACGGAGGCAGCATGATTGGGCTCCCTTTCTCTGCTGATAAGTTGAATATGTTGAGTTCGAATAAGAATAAGTGAAATACGTACAGATGTTGCTTTTTATACATATTGGTGTTTGGTTTGGTTATGTATTTATTTTATATATTGGTCGGTGAATAGTCTTTTAGAATCTAGTATGAATAAACTTGGAATTAAATCTCTTTGGTTGTACTATTCGTATCTGGCTAGTTTCGATGACATTGAAAAGGTTACATTTAAAAAAAGAAACATATTAGTAAAATGTTGTTTTCAGCTAATTTTCATTTGTTTTTTTTTTCTATTAAAAAAGAGAAAAAGTGTCTCATTTTGTTTTTCGTCAACCCTCAATATTATTAGTGTTAATGATATTACAGTACAAAAATGTAGCAGACTGCCAAGAAAAAATAAAGCATCGAAAACGTCCCGATTACGGATGTTTTTTTTAGCTTACGCCTTGTGCTTACATGTCCGCTTAAGTGACAAACACTATTTATCCTCTTTTTTCTTATTATATCCTATCCTTTCTACACCTTTGGCACATTTTTGACCTGAGATTTTGTACGTATATAACATAACTAAAGTATAAAATATCACTGGGTAAGACATAGTAATTACGGCAAGAATGTGTGGGAATGCATCTCCCCCTTCGGTTACGGCTATAATTGAACCTGCAGATGCAGCGCGGGGGTAGCTTGATATCGATAGAACTGTCACAGGCTTGACGCAGCGACTTCAAGTTGAGCGGACAGGAGCGGTCGGCACACGGCGTTGGATTCATCACGAGAACTTCATTTTTACGGCACCTGAGTCTTGCTGTGTGACAAAATTATATTATAAAAGAATAATAACTTACATATCAACGATTCTGATCAAATTTTGTAATAAGGTAATAATTCATTTTTTGAAGCCTGCCTGTATAGGCAACTTATTTGAATTATTTTTGTGCTGAAATCACGTTAATAAAAAGATAACGGAGACTTACATCATATATTATATGGTGAATACAGCGAAACAAATTATGTAAATGGACCTTTTAATGAAATGCAGTCAAGTTTTAATTACCTATGATTCATTAATAGAAAACAGTATTACCAAATCTAAGGTTAAATTAGATGGCGACTTTCACCGCGCCAAACAGACTACCATCAAGTTGCTAGATAGTGGGAACGTACACTAATACCTCCAGTTTTACGATCTTAATTGTGCACCACAGCTTTATAACAGGCAAAGGTATGATGTAATTGTTCGAAACTCCTATGATTGTCGTGAATATGTGTGGCGTTCGTATAACATCAGGCCTTAAGCTTGCTCAAATTGTGGCCGATACGGCATTCCATCATAATGTGTAGATAGAAAGTTGTTGTTGTTGTTGTTGCGGGCTCTGCAGTGGCAACAACAATATCTGTTGCACGAATGGGCCGGCTCGACCGGTGAAATACCACGACCTCACAGAAGACAGGCGTGAAGTAGAGTATTCTGCGTTTCGCCTGATGAGTGAGGTGCCAGAGGCCTAATTCTAGTTCATCCCCCTTCTCACTCTTTTCTTATAAACAAAGGATGGGAAGGGGAAGAAAACTTGACGGTGGAGGGGATGTATAGGAATTGGAAATAATATTCCGTTTGTCCCCTCCTCTGTCCATTAAAGGTGGCCAACGCATCCGCAATTCATTAGTTAGCCTATGGGTAGCGATCACTTGACATCAGGTGAACCGCTTGCTCGTTTGCCAACTAGTACTATAAAAAAATGCAAAAAGTGTGCAAAGAATACGTGTAACTTGATATAAATACCTGTAGCTATCGCAGTGTGTAAAAAGAAAAAAATGGAGAGAATTAAATAACAATTACAAAGCAGCATTTTCTAGAAACGTTATCAGCTGTTGAAACGTTCCTAATTAATAGCTTCCTTAATAGCTTCACACCTGTAATAACACTACTTTATCTGTGGAACGTGTCCTATTGCTGTATTTACTATCTTAAAATTGATAAAAAGCAAATTAAACCTCCTTGAATGGTTAAACTTAATGCATTTGTTTTACGATGTGTTATTATACTAGAGCACTAGTGCAAAATTAACCATGACGTGCTTGATTCAACGGGCCATTCGGCTAAATACTTACATATAAGCAACTTCTTGCCATCCTCGATCGGTCATCGGCTTGCATATGTGTGTGATCTATATCTTGTTTCATTGCAAGGTATGATTGTTGTAAACAAACATACGTCATTTATCATACATGGTGGCCAATACTCTTTTTATACTTTCATTGAAAATATTGTTAGGTTAGGTTAGGTTAGCTCTGTCCCACGGACCTGCTGGGTTGTCTCAGTGGGCGGAGAGGTGAACTTCGACGTGGCGCGTCCCCGGGTGGCGGATAGGGGAACGCTCCGGCCTGGTGCGAGCCGGAGTAGGGCGAAAGCCCCGCGGACCAAACACCAAGGGGAGCCTGCGACCTCGGTTGCGGGCGACCCGATCCGGCGGGCCCACTTGTGGGCTGCTGGAGTTGGCCGGCCCTTGATCAAAGGCTGGCCCCCAGGGAGGTCGCTGGGGGTGGGCTCTTTGAGTCCGCCCTTTGTAGCGAAACTGCGGGGATTATGGGGTCCCCGCAGTAGTTGTGGTGGTGAGTCGCGGAGGAGGAGGAGTGTTGGTATTTCGGTGCGCCACTCTCCCTATCCTCCGCGACTCAGCGGCGTCGCACCGCGTCTGCGACGGCAGTGGGGCCGCGGGGGGGAGGGGGTTTCTCCGACCCCTCGTGGCCGTATTGCACGCGTAATCCCGGCGGCGACGCTGGGACCGCGGGCCCTTGTCTTTTTCAAGACGGGGGCCGCGAGGAGTGAACCTCTATAAAAAACTCAAGGCGGCACCAGCAGGGGAGGGCGGGGATTCCCGAACCTGCATTGCACTGGTGCCGTCTCCTCAGGAGGAGCCGGAAACGGCTGGCGCTGGAGGGGCCGCGAGGGAGGATATGCGTGGGCATTTCCTGACTATAAAAAAAAAAAAAAGGTTAGCTCTGTCGAGTCTATGTAGAATTCAGCGGTAGGAATTACTCCGAACAGTTCTTCGGAACACTCCCCATGGTACAAGCAGTAAAAATTCCTAAGCACATCGGGGGTGACGTTATGAGAATAAGGCGTTATGTTACTGTTTACGAGTTGTGGAGGGCAGACAGTTTTTCTTCAATAACATCATAAAACAAATTGCCAAGTGTAAAATGAAAGGCGCTTAAGTTTTTGTAAATGTAGTACATTATGCTTAAATTTAAGTGATCGTATTCCTAATATGCAGACAAACCAAACAGTATAGTAGAGATAGCGGGCAAATACTGAATGGATGCAACAAAGGATAGGTGTAGGTAAGTGAAGGAATACGGAGGATAAACGGACGGGCCAGTTGGCGTGGTTTGTAAGATACTTGCGTTTTCCCACCCAGGACAGACATTTGTGTGCATGAACATGTCTGTTTGTCCTGAGTCTGGGTGTAATTATCTATTTAAGTATGTATTTACAAAAGAAAAGTTGTATTTGTAGTATATCAGTTGCCATAGCACAAGCTCTGCTTAGTTTGGGATCAGATGGCCGTGTGTGAAAATGTCCAAGGATATAAATAAATAGATATATAAACCAAAACGGGATATGACACATTTGTTTTCATATGTGTCAAATTGAAATTATTTATAACTATATAACCATTATGTCAATGGAATGAAGGCTTATTATAATATTAATTATAAGTGTTATGAATACAGTTACAGCAGTTTCTGATATTAGTAACCGAATTATTTATCACTTTTATGTAAGACGCACGTTTTACCTTGCTTTGAAGAAATGATACGAACGGCGAACATCCTGTCATATCACCGTTCTTAATAATTATTTTGTAGACTTAAAATATTTGTCTGTATTTTACGTGGGTTTAAACCCTCATGAAAAATTATAGTCTTTTATTTTTTTTACATTTATTTGGCTAGGTAATACATACTTAATACAAACACAAAACATGTACTAATTCTATTCGGAACTATCATTTAAAATCTAAGATTTAGTGAACCTTTTAACATATTCACTACCATAGATTTTTTATGCACGATACATAAATTAATTAAATCTAATTAAAGGAACATAAACACAAATAAATAGGATTCGATTGAATTATAGTTGCTGTGAATTAATGCTAAGATTTTCCTACATTACAAATAAATCATCGAATTTTACACCTATTCAGCAGCCGAGACATAACTTCAAACACTCTTATCCCTAACTCATTTGTTTCGTTTTTATCAGGATGCGGGCAAGTTGCTGTCTTCGTTACAAAACCATTTTGTTTTTCTTATTCCTATTCTCTTGTACTATAAATATTTCATCCCTGTACTGGTAAAATGGAAAAAAATCTGACGCGAGTTTTCGACTCTTTTTATCTATCTTGACTTCAATATAATTTTACACTTCCCACATTATAAGTGTCATGTTCATTCTTTCTTTTTATTATAGTTTCTTATTTTAATTATCGTTTACCAAACACTGTTGATACGGTACACAAACCCCATCTTTCCGCCAATATGTCGGTTGGCATCGACAGGTCGGTAAACATTCCACGACTATTAGAAATAAGCCGAACAAGGGGCATTCTCCATTCGGCGTCGCTTGACTGCAGTCGTCTGTGGGGCAGTAACCAGGACAGGGGTTGAATTCTTCGTTTTGATTAGGACATTCGAACGGAGCTGTGGAACAAATTAAATGTAACTGACAAGGAGGAAAGGTATGTCTGTTTCTAATCGATAAACACTTGGAGTATTGAATTGATTTCAAAAATTCTTCAACTTTGGATAGGTACATTGTCCAGAAATAACATATGCTATGTTTTTATTATTTAAGTGAGTTATTGATATTCGTCCGGACAGTGAAGGGCACAAACAGGTACCTCATAAAATATCGATACCAATAAGTCTTTGTAAGCCTGTGTCTACGCTGTGAAATAATAAAGATGCTCAACTTTACTGCTGAAGAAAAATTAAGTCTTCAAAAATACTACTTTATGTATGTATTATACATTCATAAAGTGATATTCCAGCATTATGAAATTATATTTAGCATTCAATAATTAAATCGGTTTCTTAAGTAAAGCGTTGACACGTGAATACGCGATATATTCTAAAAAATCACACACACGAAAAGTCGTGTTTATTTAATGTTTTTGTGCCCGACGTTTCATGGTCACTGAGGGGCGATCGAGGTCAGACCTAACTAATATTAGTTTAATTTCAATATTTGTTTCTCTTCAAAAACTATCATAACAACATTTCAAAAATGAATTTTCAATTTATTGCTTGGATTTCTATAAATGCGAGCGTAAAATAAAAAAAATGTACAGATTCTTATTCAATCCAATATAAGAGTACACTATCATTACCTAATTACAATTATTATTTTAAGAATTTTATTTTCAAACGTTATTCTACTTTCACTCCCGGTTTCTGAAAGGCTGATCAACGGAAAAATTAGATAGCTGGTTGTCAAATATTCGATCAAATGTCATTTGAGTTGGCATGATCAACTTTTTTCTTCTAGAAGCTAGTTAGTTGAATAAAAAACCGGTTATCAGCGAAGTGAGTTATCGATTGTTCACTTCTTTATACATTCGTTAAAGATTTAAAATGTATATACATACCTACATCTAATAGCAACTTTAAACATCTTAAATAATACTTACGACACTCTCTTGCAGGGATACAGGTTCCATTCTGAGCTCGACGGTAGTTGAACTGGCACACGCATTTCGGAGGCGGACAGTTTTTTCTGTTCGGTCGCATACAGCTGGTGAATTCACCACTCCTTGTTGGACAGGAGTCTGAACAGTTCGACGGGCACCGGTCTAACTCCTCATTAGGTCCGCATTTTGTTACAGCTGTAAAAATAACAAGCGTCGTACATCACTACACACGTTCTTGTTTGGACGTAAGCAGTGTGAAGTATTTTATTTGAAGTGAATTTCATTTCTGTAAAATCATTGTTAAATACCAATAAAGGCAAACATTACTTATTATTAATTTGACATTTAAAAAATCGAAAGAATATGTATAAAAAACCTGCGTATGCTGTGTAGATAAAAACGATGGCGACGAATAAAAATACCTTGAACATTTTTAACACAAATCGAAATCGTCGTATTTTAGTCACTAGAAATAATAAACCAAACAAATAAAATAACCGATTGACTGCTTGCGAAAGCAATTAGCAATAAGTTAACTGGCTGGTAAGGTATCGCGATGTGTATTGGATAAATTTACAAATAGCGCGACTATATGTACACGCTGTAGTCGGCCGGAGGGATTCCCTCCTTCCTAACACTGACGTCGTAAATACGGAAATTTAACACGATTAGGAACTCTTGGATCGCGGGGAACGGGGCTAAGGTGTGCTTGTCCCAAATTTTACATGTTTTGCAGTACTACATCCGTTTCCTTATGTTGCATAATATTTGCCACATTACTATGAACCCGTAAGAATCCGAATATACGGAAATATTATTTTGTTGTTTTTAGATAAGCAATTAAAGCATAGAGTACTTGTACTTTCTCATTTTATATTTTAATTTAAGTTATTATTTTTTTTTTAAATTTATTTATTTATAAGAATTTTCGCTAATAAGTGACAGACTCCATCTCAATGGGATCTTTTATTTATTATAGGTTTTTTACTTACTATTTATTGAAGCACGAGTTGCTTGGATGATACGGATTTACCTGAGAAGTCACGATCTCAAAGAATATGTAATGCGTGAACTCATTTATACTTCTGTGAAGGGTCTGGGATATTCAGAAGTCCAAACTCCAACTACATACTTTCCTACTTTCTTTCCCTTAACCGCTACTCGTTTCGATAAGTCTTCTAAAATGATATGGATATATGGATATATGTGGTCATTCAGTAGGGTCATTTAAAACATGTGATGGAATTATTTTTATTGAAAAAGTGTATCAATTAAAATATTATTTATTTGTGTTATTGAAAACAAATACTAAGGAACGAATTGATTCGAATTCAGTTAATAATTTTCAAGTTAATTTTAATTAAATTAAAATTAAGTTAATTTATATATCTATTTATTTTTCTTATCTTCCATGTTAAAAAGTATTTAATAATGATTTCTGTACTGATATTACAAAGAAATAAGGACATTTTTATAGTGCATATATAATTACAAGCACGCTATCCAGTCATAAAGGTTATTTTTTTAGTATAATTGTCTTGGAACTGGCTTTGTCGTGTATATCTAATTCACGTTGTCATCATTGAATCATCACAACTACTAAATAATCATAAGAGTAATTGATTGTAATATTTTTTGCTTGTCCTAATTAATAAGCTAATCAACAAACCGAAAGCCGACAATTATTTTTACAAATTTCTCATCTACGTGATTCTGAGCACGTAAGAATAGAGTATTATTATTAAAATCCAAAGACACATCATGGTCATTACTCAAATCTCTTTGAAACATATATGTATACACTTTTTATCCTCTTGTTTTTGTAATGTCAATAAACCCCAACTTGTACATTGTTCTGTTGAACGTGTTGTGTTAAATTATTAAATTCTTCGTCTAATTGCATCAGAGTAAAGTGGCCTTTTATGAGAGAATGAACCACCTGTGTAAGTATTTAAAGAGGAACTTTTTAATTAACTTTAGGCAATTTTACTTCATTGGATATCAGATATTTCTGAAAGATCATAAATATATTTAGTAGAACGTTCAGAAGACACCAAACAACATAAATATTCGGTGGAAAATTCGTTTATCGTTTTATAAGTTTTCTACCCTATTATAAAATACGCTGAAAATACATAAAAACTATAGCCAATTAATATAAGACCGCTCAGTCTGCTGGATAGATAGATATATGCCGATGGATTGTTAGTTAGATATGTCTAGCAATCATCAACTCATCAACCTATTTATCTATCAATCCATTGACCTAAAAGTCTATCGATCAGTCGAGCGATCAGTTGACCGACTTGACCGACAGTCCAGCGACCGAAAGTTTTAAATATAACCTGTCAGTTTCTTCATTGTCCATTGACCTTGACTCTCTGATTCATTCTTACATATTGTCGGCAAACTTTGCCCTTGAGTTCTTAAAACTAGACTATTGTATAATTGAGCACAATGGCTAAAATGCTAAAATTCTAATTAATCTTTAGAAGTAACCAAACGACAGACGATTAGTTGCATACAACCATAGCTAAATCAATTGTAAAGTATCAAAATACGGGCATACTTCACAGCACACTCGGGCATGTTAAAAGGATGAATGAAGAGAGAATAATGAATAACTAAAAAGGGCGATATAAGGAGCACCCATAACTGACGAGCACGGATGCGCAGATGTATGATTGTAGAAGAAACGAGAGAGGTGTGCCAGGATCGTGCCAAATGGAAATCCATGATGTCTGGCTACCCCTATGGGTTACGGCCGTGAGCGCATATTTATTTATTTACACTCACAGCAACTTGTGTAAAGTAACATGGCTAGGCTAGGTTTTTAGTGTGTTGCGTCTTTAAAATTACACTTCCATTTCAATACAATAGAGTTACGCCAGGATTCTAAAAGGGTTCAATTAATTTTTGCCATTCAAGTTGGTATTATATTATGTTACATTGATTTATCAATAGACATAGAAGTCAAGCTATAAAAAAGTTTTAAAATACACGTGTAAAAGGTTCCAGTCAAAAATCCATGTCAACAACACAAAATTGAAAGTTTAACACAAAATTGTCCCAAAAAAAACACTCACACCCGGTTATTTACTCTCGCTGGCCAGTTGTGAGACTGTGACGTACTAATGACGTATTCGTGGCATGTTATTTACTTCTCTGACATCTGGTTTTCCTGTGACTTCGGGTATTTGTTAATGATTATACAACAAGTGATAAGGAATGATTATTCGTTCTAAGAAATGTAATCGAAGGACCAATTATAATTCTCTTGTTCCCATCTTTTTATCTTAATCTTAATAAGGTTTTCTTTATTATATTAGCGTCTTTATACCGCTCTCAGGCTTGTTGTAACATTAAGCTCATTTATGGTTAAATTTACAATTTAAAGCTGTCTGTATGTTTGTTTATCACTTATATAAGTTGAAAAAGCGATTTACTATCTAAATTCCCACAGGAAGTGTATGGAAAGGGGATTGGACTTCAGCTCCAAATTATCTGTTCAGTCCATAGCAGAGTAATACAGTTTTTAGTCATTGAATTGATATAGATTTATATAAAATAAATTATATTTCTTTATATTATTGTACAACTATTATATTTATTTCCGATTGCATCACGAGATGCGCATTTCACATTGACCTTGTCACATATAGAGGCTGTAATGACCGACATCCGGCGCGCGGCTACGTGTATCTCTAATTACTGTTTGTATATAGTCATGAATTGATACTTTCAGTCAATTATTTTGCGGTCTTCTTTTACACAATTTTCGAACACTAGTACCTATTAAAGCTAAAATTATTGCGATTGTATTCATAGATTTTAGTTGAAAATTAAAAGTAGTTAAAATGCCATCTATACAACAAATTGTAAAACTGTTATAGCAGTAAGCGTTTGCTTTGTTAGACATGGAATATTATTTCGTAATATGCGATAGATGGCACTATCTTATAGCTGCATCAATTGTGTTTTAGACTTTGATTATTCAATTTCTGGCAGATAGTTCATATTAATTAAAACAAAGTATTTTAACACTAGTGTATAACAGACACAAAACCGTGACGTTATTACGTAACAGTTTTGTTTGAGGATGACAATGGTAATTGGGGCAAAGACAGAAGACTCATGCATTTGAACTTTTCCTAGCGTTCTTGACATTTAAGGACCATGATTAGGATGATTAGGTGCTACAGTTTTTAAGGCCGGCCGCCTGCTTTACCAATCATCCTCGGGAATAAAGAAAATATAAAGCATGTTGGAACGAAAAGATATCCCCTCATTTCTCATCGAAACGGAAAATATCAACTGCCCGAAAACTCCGGGCTTAGCAATCTAAGCGCAGTCTATATATTAGGTATACCGGTATGAAATTAGGGTTTTTTTGTGAAAATAAAACACTAATTATTAATGGGAAAGTAAAAAACATGTCATTCATAGTATTGGCCATTGTTTCCTACACATTTTGACCACCTTTCTGGCAATTTGTGGATACCACGCCAATAAAATTGTTCGTCTTTTAAAGCAAACCAACCAGACACCCAATTTTCGACCTCCTCGTAGGAATCAAAGTGCTGCTCAGCCAATGCGTGTCCCATCGATGAAAACAAATGGTAGTCGTAAGGAGCCAAGTCTGGTGAATACGGCGGGTGAGGTACCAGCTCCCAGCCAAGTGTTTTGATTGTATCCTGCACCGATTTTGCTTTGTGTGCAGGTGCATTGTCATGGAGCAAAATTACCTTGCCGTGTCTTCTGGCCCATTCTGGTCGTTTCTCGATCAATGCATGGTTCAAATTGATCATTTGTTGTCGGTAGCGATCAGCTATCAGGAGCTCGTGGTACACCACACGTTTCTGGTCCCACCAAACACACAGCATTGTCTTCTTGCCGAATCGATCCGGTTTTGCAGTCGATGTTGATGGTTGTCCCAGATTAACCCATGATTTTTTCCGTTTAGGATTCTTAAAATAAATCCTTTTTTCATCGCCAGTAACAATCCGATGCAAAACTGATTTTCTTTCGTGTCTTTGAAGCAAAATTTCACAAGTGTTTTTTCGGTTTTCCATCTGTCTTTCATTCAATTCATGTGGCACCCATTTTCCACACTTTTAGATCTTTCCCATAGCTTTTAAACGGTCAGAAATTGTTTGTTGTGCAACATTTAACATTTCTGCCATTTGCTTTTGATTCAAAGTGTCATCTCCATCCAATATCGTTTGCGATTCGGCGTCTTCAAACTTATTTGGTAGTCTTCCACGTTCTTCATTTCTCAAATCAAAAACCATCTTTTGCATGTTGCTTCTGATAGAGCATGACCACCATATGCCTCGACAAGCATTCGATGCGACTCTGCAGCACTTTTCTTCAAATGAAAACAAAACATTAATGCTTTCCGCAAATCATCACTTTCTGGTACAAAATTTGACATTTATAACACGATGAAAAAATATGAGGTTGTCTGTTCAATGACTTGATGTAGACTAAATATGTTTCACAGATGTGATAGCAAACAAACAAAAAAATAAATAAGGGCTCGTTCTAAACAAATGTTCCCTATCGGGACATTTGTAAGTGATGACGAACTTAAGGCATTTTTGTTATGGTACATCCATATCCATTTTAAGCAATCAACTGCTATTTTATCGAATAACAGAAGCTCATTTATTTATTTAACAACTTTATATTCAATAAATTATTTTATTTATTTTATTTTGCTTTCCGCGTGTCTCCTATATATAAATGAACATATAAGCCTTATTGTGCTTTATGACAAAATAACAAAAGATATGAAGACAGTCTATTAGGTCCATATTATAAAGTAAAGTACATATATCAATACTTACACGATGGATACGGTAATGAAGGATTGATTTTATTTCATTAAGGCTTGCCGGAAATCATAAGATTGGTATGATTAATATGATATATACATTAAGATTTTCAGAGGAACCATTTAAATATTAAGCTACATTTAAATTAAAAACAAAAGCATTTCCATCCAAATAAAGTCATTTAATAAATTTGGTCATAGAATTTGTTAACGAAAACAAGAAAATTTGTAATATAAAAATGAATCCCTATTTCGCTTGGTCACGGCATCACTCGTACCGATTTCGCTAATTCTTTTTTTTTATGTTATGAAACCAAAAGAAATAAGAAAGTTGCATAGAAAATTTACGAAAATTTAACGACCATGTTAACATTAGAAAAGTTTTAAATTAAAACTAAAGTATTAATTAGTAGTATTACTAAGAACCACGCTTAGTTCCTTTAAATATTTATTATCAGTTATTCTCAATCGTGAAGTAAAATAAATGTATCCTCATGATCAAATTGAACAGGACAAAGTTAGGAAAATTGTATTGTCATCGGTTTTTTATGAGTGCAGGCTTTCGAGTCAATCGGACGCATACATGTTAGGGAAACTTACAACGAAAAATTCTGTTCCATAACAATACAAACAAACGTACAAACCATTCTAATAAAAGCGTGTTAAAATAAAATCTGACCATTGATTTATATTTATAGCGCTACATAAACAAACAGAAGCACATATAACACGTACATATATCTTTAAGATTGTATGTCTAGTGTTGTTCTTGGATCATATCTTTTCCACACACAAAGGTGGTCAAGGAAAGTTTTTGCGCAATACAGTTTTACTTACACAAGTGTAGTGAATTAAAAACAACGTTGTGAAATAAATGAATTCATATTCGGCCTACATTCTGTCTGTATTTTTATTGATGAAACGATAACATTACTAACGCTATCAAGAGAAAACAAGCTCCGCGCCTTGTTAGGCGACAGCTTATTTTGACAGAAAATACAACGAATATCAGTATTCCGTAAAATTTGTAAGATTCGAAATGTGAGGGCGAATGAATGACTATTGTTGAATGAGATTCATCTGTCTTATAGCCGTCTAAGCCTACAATACTAAACTTGAACATACGCGAGCGTCATGGGGATGTATTGCATTTTGATGATTAGACGATAAAAGGAAAAAAACGTGGTATGACATTTTTGCTTTTAGGGGTGGGGAAAGTGTCTACACTCCTAAAGTTACTTCGAAGTTACTTCGGCTTGTTGAAGTCGTCAGATTATCTTATCACGTTCTCCGTGAACTAAAATAAATAAAACTAAATTTGACCGTGCTCGAGGATGTCCAAGTGACGGTTTTCTTTAACTAATCTTCCTAAGCGCGATGCTCTATACACATTACTGATTTGCGGTGTAGGGGTGTAGGGTTGTACCCCGTTATGTAAATCTCACTCTTTCGAGGGTTCGGCCCTAGACCTCCGACGATGACATGAAATATTGATCAAAATTAATTGTTGTTAATTTGTTTCTACTGGATGTTACTATTTTTTTCGTTATTCTTACTTCAAATTAGCTAATTAGTTATAAAATTGCATGCATAATTATCATGGACCGGTGACTATACGGTACAATTATTTTATAATAACTTTGTAGTTATTATCATGAGCTGGGTCATCAAGGTAAAAAGTTATAATTAAAATTTCAAGATTGATTGATGTTTAGATTGAAAATTTAAGAACCATATAGTATACATTCACATTGGTATAATTAAATTTAATTTTTATACAATAAAATATTCTAGCTAGCTAGCTTATGAGCAGGTTTGCGTGAATATTTTATCTGTTTCTTTATTACACCCGTCTTGTCTCAATAGTATTGAAGGGGTACAGTTTAATCGTATATTTAAGTGAAAAAACGGTCACTGATAACGTAATCTATACTAATATACAGAGGAAGGATTTATTTGCATTTAATACAGTGAACAGAAAGCGATTTTATAATTATTTTGCGATTAATCTAATTATTCCAAAGCAATAAAGGCGATTTTATTTTTAAAGTGTAATATTAAAATTGATTTGAACGACGCCTCGCCCCAACTATTAGTATTAATTATTCTATGACGTACAGGTATAGCGAATAATTAAGTCTTCGATGCTCAAGTCTTTATTTGTTTTGACGTAGTACGTTTTAATTTGCGTCCATCCTCAAGAAAAAATAAAGAGTTCAAAGTAACAATAGGTCTGTGTGTACACAGCTTTTCGACGACATATTGTTTACTCTGCTATTTCCGATAATATAGGTCCCCAACATACAGTACTGTTCAGAAATTCAAGTAAATTGTCGTATCGAATAATGTACAAATTTATTGTGTTTTACACGGTAGTGTTTTCTTTGAGATCAGTATGTGAGTACATAAATATTTTAAGTTCTTCGTATCACAACAAGAAATATTTGAAAGTATCAGTATTCCGACTGTTGAAACTGATTAAAAAATACATAGAGTCAGTGGACCCTAGCTTCGATACCCGGATGTGTCATGTTCTTAAAAAAATGTTAGTTTGAATTGTTTTAATTTATATTTAAAGAAAAAACCTGCTTTTTGTTCCAGTATCTGGTGTTAGGTTAGACAACACTTCAAATCTAAGGGATATACATCGAATATCCTTAAGTCAATATCATAATGCACAAAATGGTCAAAATAAGAATATACCATCAACACTGCTAAGTTCTACCAATATTAAACTAGAGCAACCAATCAAATTACATCAGCAGCTACAGAATGTCAAAGATCCAACGTTGAAACCAGTTCAACAATTACAGCATTCATTACTTCCTTACCGACAACCATTAGATAAAGTACCAAATAGATCGATTATAAGGCAACAGCCTATAATAAGAGAAGGAATTCGAAATAGTAATAATCAACACTTAACGAGTGAAAAGTTTGAGAATTTACACATAAATGTAAATCAACATGCCGTAACTGCACAAAGAAATAACAAAATAATAGACAATCGATACAGTAACCAACCAGAAAAATTTAAAATATTGCCTTTTACATCTTTGGTAGACGATAAAAATAAAGTACGAACATCGAACATACACACACGAAGCCCGTTGTTGAACTCCAATACTCGATCTGATTTAGTTCAAAATGAAAATAGGCGAATAATGATTCCCTCAGTACTGCGACCTTTGTCAATAGCACCAAATATTGATGTTAATAAGTTAAATTCTAATAAATTAGCACCCATAAATCATGCTATTGATCGCCAGAAACCAGCAATAAATCAACAAAATACATTCAATCATCATGGTACGTAATGTAAAAATTGTGGTAAAGTGAAACATACATTAATAAGATATATATATCACGATTTTTGATACTTTTTATGTAATAAGTTGTAATATGTTTTAGAACACACGCTGCCGCTACGAACTTCACCAAATCTCGGAAGAAATGTACAAACAAACCAGTCCTATAAAAATAAACGTTTTGCTGTAATTCACAAAAATGGAGCCGTGGAATATTTTGATGATTTAGAAATTATCCTTAAGATATATCCACAAATTACAATGGCAGACAATGTTCGTAAATTAATTCCAACTCGAAATCCTGTCACCAATGCCATGACACCTATCTCTAACTCCCGAGGAAATATAAAAACCAATCGGCCGTTAGAGCAGAATCCAAATTTACGAAATGTAAACGTACCACCACGAAAGATGCCACTGCATATAGTTAACACTCCTCTAAAACCAATAATTGGAATTAATAACCAAATGAAAAACATTTCAAAATTGAACGAATCAAATCATATCATTAAAACCCTACAAACATCGACACCTTCACAAGAAATTTTGAGTAATAAAGCAGAAAAATTACAAACTTTAGCAACTAAAAACAAGGAAATGCCTTTTAAACCTACGAATAATAATGTAACAAAGTCAACATGGTTACAAGAAAATAAATCAAGGAATTTCAAAAGCAATTCAAGGATATTTCAACAGCCTGAAACTGTTGTGAAGACAAAAATAAGCAGTATTTCGAATACGAATGATATAATAACTCCTCATAAATACCTGACTCCAATTGAAGTCCAAAAAGCACCTATCGAAGCGATGTTGAACAACGACGATAAATTATCACATCGGCAAAATGAAACCTCACCGGTGATATCAAACAATCAACATGAAAATTCTAAAAATGTTACAAGTATACCTGAAGATCATTTGAATCCTACAAACTCTAAGGAAATAATATTGAACGAAACTATAAGCAACAAATTAGTAAATAGTCCTAAGTTCGAAAATCATTTGGACCTAACGAGAATCGTAAATAATAGTTCTTCAACGCAAAATTCAGCCGATTGTGACTTAAACCATGAAACGGTGGCTGATAAATTTGATGAATCACAATTAAAATCACACAAGTTAAAATCTGGAAACCTGGACAAAATAAGCCACTCTATAAAAGATAATGTAAAAATAAACCAATCTATAAAAAACAATGTAAAAATAAACCAATCTATAAAAGGCGACGATTACGATGAAGGTTTGTTTTTTGTTTTGTTTTTCAAGTTTGTAATAAACTTCAATACCAATGACGCAATGTTCAGACTTAGGTAGTTCTTTGATTTTACGTTCTGACTCTATATATGTACAAGACTATATATCCTTGTAAGTACTCTTAGCTAAAACGTGTTCTCGATATTTTCATTACTTATACAATTATATAATAATTGAACTAAATATAACAAAAGCCCTAAGTTTAAGTGTTTGTCAAAATATTGTTTCAGATCTTTTGTCACTTGCCAAACCAATCATGTGGTTTAGCACAACCGATCCTGAATTTTGGAAAAAACTAGTGAATGTTGACGACGCTCCTAGTTTTATTTATGTCATAAACGTGCAATCACAACCTAAAATTGAAAAGGACAGAAAAACCACTATATATCCAAATGGCACCAAAGTTGAAGAAACCACAGAAACTGTTTGGGATGTAGGAGATGGTAAGCAAAACTCTTTAAGGTGTTTTAGGAAATTGACTACGAACGTGAAAATCTACAGTACATATGACACTTCCTTATGAGAAGTTACTAGAAATAATGCACGGAGTTAACGCGATAATTCCTCATTAAAGATATGGAAGTTTCAAAGTGATATTAATAAACCTTGTCATACTCTTTATCATTTATTATATCGAGATAACTTTCTTATGCAACAAATACAATATGAGGTTTAACTAGCAATTAGTAAATATTACAATAATAACAAAATCAATATTCATGAATGAAAAAATAAACCGATTAATACTTCAACTGTTTTCATTGCAGATGAGCCAAAAATTACAAAAACTATAAAAATAACTCCTGCTATTGATGTCGTACATGAATGAAACTTAAAGGCTGCTGTCGTTTGGATTTTGTATTATTTAAAATGCCTTAACATTTTTTAAATCTTAAATAGTAATTTAATTAATGTAATGACAACGAACCTTGTAAATTATACTGACAATATTATTAATAAATATTTTAAAAGCTTATATAGTTTTTCTACCACTGACGAGCATTTGGCATGGGTTTGGCGACTAGCATTGGAAAGACTAGCAAAGGACACAATGTCTTTTATAATTGATATCTGTAGGAACCGTTTTGGATGGATTGTGTGAAAGGTGTAAGAAGGGTGTGAACCTGGGTACGTCTGTTCAATAATCACCATCAACCCTAATGAGTTCCTTTACTACGAATAACTTTATTGGTCAAAACTGTATAAATTATTGTTATTTTTATCCGTTCCGATATCCGCAGCGAGGACACTGTTTTATTGGCACTTACACATACTTACTGTACCTAATACACTATACTATACACTACCTATAATAATCTGTTTTAATACAATGAAATTACAATACAAAGTAGAATCTGAATCCAAACACGAACAATAATAACCTAAGCCACTAGGTACTTACTATGAACAACATTGTTGCACGAGGGCCTGAGAATGAGTTAGCATATATCTCTCGATCTCAGTAATGTACATATATGTATATCTACTTTGCTTCGATCTTATGGCACAAGCGCCAAATTGCGAAAGGCAAGGAGTGTTATAGGAGGTGTGTTCTATTTCTGGGAATACTTAAAATAGTTTAGTTTAGTTTAAACTAGTTTGTTTAAATTAGTTAATATAAACTATGGCTCTTAAAATTCCTATTTCTATATGTAAATTTGAACTTTTGTTTTCTGCACTTTTGGGCTTTTTAATGGAAACAATTAATTAAACATTATTTAAATACTACTGCCGTTTCGATATATTTCAAAACGTTTTTACACCACGTATCGTACCTATTTGAACAATATCTTATCTGGTATGTTGAACTCATTTGTATATTATGGATCCATGCAAACATTGAAACACCACTTTGTAACACACACAGTGTAAGTCTGTGCTTACGACGTAGGCGTTATCATGGCCACTTATATAAAAAGCACGAAGCATTGCTAAATTTAAAAAAGAACAATATTTCTGATCCTACCTAGTAGTCTGCGAATTCTTTTCGATCTGTGCGCGCGTATCAGGTTAGTTAAAGATAAATCTTTAATTTAATTTTTAATATATTTTAATTTTAAAATATAAATTTTAGATGTATTTTTACGAAATAACAATATATTAAAATCTGTAAAATTATATTAAAAAACTACGAACGAAAAAAAATATTTGTTAAACATCGTGCTCTTATTTATTTTTATAGATATATGTAGATAGACTTTTTTTTAAATAAAAATGAACGTCGAAGAATACGTATTTTTTAACAGAAATTAATTTGTGTAAACTTTTAATTAGGTAAAATGTAGGTCTTATGTTACCTCATTAAAAAATTTGAAAATGTTAATGGTAAATAAGATTTAAATCTGAATTTGTCCTTTCTATAAACACTATAATTCTTTAGGGATTTATTGAATTCGCAATATGATTTTATTGTATAATTTATACGCTATATTAGAACACTTTGTGTTCTTTAAGTACACGTATTTAAAATGTCACACTATGGTGTAAAAAACGATGTTTTTTAACCAATCCAATATATTATCAAAACATGCTTAGACAAAAAAAAATTAAATTCCCGAGGAGGGTTGGCGTCTGGCAGGCGGGCGGCCGTAAGAACTGTTACCAAAACCTATACAGTATGGACTACAATCATACTGAGCCGACCTTACATGAGTGGGAAAAGGGATGATGATTAGTCCTGTTAAATGTTTAAAAAAATAAGTAAGGTTTTATCACGGGAAGTGATCGAAGAAAAGATTGCAGCAGTTTTATCAATAGTAAGGGAGAAATTGTTTCGTTTGAAACGGTGCGTCGGTATTGCGAGTATGTCTTTTTGTTTGTATCCTTGTTTGACTGGACGATATTGCGCCCTCTATGTCCGGATCAACATGGACATGTTTCTTTCTACATCGCAATGAGATTTACGGCACAAGAATAATGTTAACTAAATCTATAAATATTTATGGTTAACGGATAAACTTTATGATAGACCAAAAAGTGGAAACCTACCATAGTTCTTTCTCGTACATACATATCTAAAACATGTGTGTTTCGCGTGTTCGAACTCTGTTTATACGCTCTGGAACAGACGTTAGAAGCTACGCATTTGGCAAATCTTTTGTATAAATATTTATGTTTCCCGAAACCGCTGAGAAGAGTCAGACATATATGTACATTAATTCACATTCTTTACTGCAAGGTAAACATAACCGGCAAGTGTTTATGTCGATGAACCATCATATTGCATTCATGTGTTCGTCTTCCTTAGCTTACGTATATCTCACTAAAGCAATAAATCCTAAAGTATTCTACTTCTTACATTATTACGTCTAAATTACTGAAGCTATTTAATAAATGTTTGCATTTTGAAAGGATTGATGAAGAGAGAATAACGAAATAAATTTATGTTGCAAAAGTGAGCGGCAATGTTGGTAGGGAACGCCCTAGGAGAACTTATATAGATCAGATAAATGGCTTATAAAAAGGGCGATATAAGGAGCACCTATAACCGACGAGCTTGTATGCGTAGATGTATGAATGTAGAAGAAGCGAGAGAGGTGTGCCAGGATTGCGTCAAATGTCAATATCCAATTTTGCGTTGCGTAGGATTGCGTCAAACGTCAAACGTCAAATCCGTGATCTCAGCTTACCCCTCTGGGTTATGAGCGTGATCGCATATTTATTTACTTCTTATGAAGCATGAAAACTTGTGTTGTGAAGCAATCGGCCGTCCCAGGTATCGCTCGAAAGATGAGGCAGAGAAGGACCTGCTTAACCTTCAAATTAAAAACCGGCGAGAGGTGGCGCGGGATAGCAAAGAGTGGAGCCTCTTGTTGTCGGAGGCCAAGGCCGGGTCAATATCAACGGTCGTCTTTGAATTTGAGAATAATTAATCGCATTATAAAGGAAAAGTATTGCTTCAACCCTTTGTCCGAAATTGAAAATGGATGGTTCGGTTCATGTTGACAGAACTAATGATGATAGGGCAATAAGTGGGCAGCTACAAATCAACCTTTCCACTTAGGAGCGGAGTCGATTGTCATCGGTTTTAGTAATATGTGTCATCTTCAAACCTTGAAATGCTTGTGATTTTATTCTAAATATTGAACGTGGTTACTTTGTAGGGTTGATTTATTTACTATATTATAGTTCTCTAAATATAGAAAACTTCGTCATACATTTGGCCCAAACCGATTGTATATGCAGCGTACCGGATCGTATATAAGGACGTCTTGGTTCCTGTATTCGCCAGTCAACATTAATTTTCTCGCAGTAAACTCGTAGAATGTAAGTACTACAACAATTTGAATATATTTTATATTAACAAATGTAGATTCCTTCTATTTTTTGAAATTTTATTGTAAAGCTATTCAAGGCGTAAAACGACCGTGACTACAATGATCTGAAATTAAAATAAAGTAGTGATTTTTGATTTGAAATGAGACATTTTATGTAAGTTTTCGAGATCGATCTATTAGTGTTGAGCTTTAGTTGTAGTGTTGTAGTACCAAGGATAGTTTTAGATATGAGTGCGAAGGGATATGTCGATATGGCTAGATTTAAAAAAGGTAGATGGATTGCGTGAAAATTGATATGATTAAGATGGGAGTAATGATTGAAAACACCAGTGTTGTGAACCTTGTTAATAATATTAAGACAGAAGATTTGAATGTTTCTTTTTCAACATCCTGTATCTATATTCTCGTCTTTGACATATCGAGTGACGTTTAGTTTCGTGGTCACGTAGAAGACATGGCCAAGTTGGCCTACAAAAAGCTTGATGTGCTCAGCAGACCCAAGGCAGTATTTCTTGGCCTTATAAGGCGTGAAGTCGGCATCACAATACTGCTCACATCTGAGCTGGAGTTTGCCAAAACCTTCTTTCATTTGACCACGTACAACGGAGAGCGATTCGAATGGTCAACGACCGAGCTGGTCGACATGACCTTCAGGCTTTACGAGGAGACATCGCGTCTTTTTGCATTTTACTTCACGTACCACGGAGTGTTCCGAAGAACCGCTTGAAACAATTCCTGTCGCTGAATTCAAACACGACGGAGCTTCAACTACCAACCAAACCATCTTTATGGTTGGCGTTCCACTACAGTCCGGTTTGCGCGAAATTTGCTAGCTCTCACAACCGCCTTTTGGAATGATCTGTCGCCAGCAGCATTTCCGAATCAATACGATTTAAGGTCCTCCAGTAAGCGAGCATACTCCTACCTTAAAGGCCGGCAACGCGTCTGCATTTCCTCTGGTGTTATGGATGTTCATGAGCGTCTGCGATAACTTATATAATAGGCGACCCGGTGACCTTTTGTCTCCTTATAATAAAACAAGATTGTTAAACAATACGCCCTATTATTTAAAATTTCTTTATTACAGATTTCGACAGTTAATCACAGTACCGCAGCATCAGTGAAGTTAAGACAATGGATTTCGTTTCTAGTATGCTGACTCCAGTGGCAGATGCCGTCGTAAAGACTGTAACTGGCCAAACTTCTGGCACTTCTGGCACAGGCTGCGTACAGGACCTGTCGACTTCTGTTGTGTCAGCCGTTGCGAAATCTTTAGTGGGTCAGACCGCTCAAGGTCTACAAGTACCGCCTAAGAAAAATTAATGTTATTTCACATGTACTAACATAATTCAACTTCTTATCTTACCCTTCACATTTTACATGTATAAAGGCCAAAAAATGCCCGTTTTTTTTGTAACTGATGGTCGACCACAATTCTACCCGGTGTTATGTTTCAATATAATTAATGTACGCACTTTTGACTTTAGTCTATTCAAAATTCTGATAAAGTTACCCACGTCATAATCGGATGGAAATATTGACAATTGCAGGCAATTTGATCCAATTCTTAATTGTACACATTATGAATGAAATATACGATTGTTCGTACGTGAAGGATCCCATCACAAAATACTTGTGCTTGTACTATGGGAAAATGTCTGATGACGAAATCCTTGAAATGTATCCTATAGAAACAAAAGTGTACTAACGTGCGTCATCTTATCAATTTGAATTATTATTTTAGTCCATCAACCATTTAAATGATTGGAACAAAATATTTTAATTTTTAACGCGATGTCGATATTTTAAAATTAGTATCAAAAAATTTCAATCTAAAAAAAAAGTTCATCGAATTTTTAATGTTTGTTTACATCTTGTACTAATCATTCTAATTGTATTTTCGGTGTCTTATTTTCTTATAATATTTTGTCATTTTATGATATTAATAAATACTAATATCTTTTGAAATTTGTTTTATTTTTAAACAAGAAAGAAAAATCTAGATATCGTACGCTTCAAAGAGCAACTATCACATTCATTGTTTTACCATTTCATAAATTGATTTTGTTTGTTTTTAGAAATTATCTGTTTAATTATAGTATGGGCATGCTGCGTTCAAAGTCAGGCTAGTCGCCGTGTCGAGTATTGAGTAAATAAATATTATATATAGATATATTATGTATATAGAATAAAAGTGTTGTATATGACATAGAAAAGACATTGCGAGTGCTGCAATGCATGTCGCACTAATTAGCCTTGGGGTCGTTCCGACAGAAAAATCTTTTGAGACTCGTTGCGCTGGTGCCTTAAGAAATGAAGGCCTCGGAATATCAACATGAAGCCAAATGAGACTACAATGAAAACAGACGAAAATTTTGCAAATGACTTTCACCAATTTAAAAACATGTGCATATTTAAAATAATATATATAATTCTACTCACCTTACTAGTACATTTCAACGAAATCGGGCCAGCCGTTTCGGAGTTTATAGGCCTATAGGGAAGATACATACTTCGCTTTTTATATACAATTTTTTCATAAAAAGTATACTATGTTACTTCTAGTACCTCCAAGAATATGTGTACAAAGTTTCATGATGATCGGTTGAGTAGTTCGCGTGAAAGCGTAACAAACAAACTTACATTCACATTTATAATATTAGTAGGGATTGTGTGAATTTTGCAAAATATAACGATAAGTGTAAAGTACAGAAGATATAGAAAGTCCTACAGAAAAGCCCGCAACAGCATTTTTTTTATATTACAACGTCGCAAACGAGCAAGCGGCCCCTGGAATAAGTACCCCCCCTACCCATAGGCATCCGCAACAAGCTAATGAGTTGCAGATGCGTTGCCTACCTTCATGGACGAAGGAGGGGACAAACAGAAAAAAGGATAATTCCATTCCCTGTCCATCCCCTCCTCATCCGTCAAATCCGTCAAATCCTCTTCCTCTTCCCATCCTTTCCTTATTAGAAAAGGGTAGGAGGGGGAAGAGGACTACAATTAGGCCTCCGGCACGTCACTCATCAGACGAAACGCAGAATACTTCTACTTCAAGCCTGTCTTCTGTGACGTCGTGGTATTTCACCGGTCGAGTCGGCCCGTTCGTGCAAAAGATGTTGTTATTGCGGGCTCTACCACTGTTAAATATCTATCTTTTATTTGTAAGCCATTATCGCCAAAATAGTGAACCATCTATTAATTATAGGGCTGAACGAAGTTTTCCGGTTCAGCTAGTTTATTTACAACCCGCTAATGAAATATGGAAAGGTATATTTGTCCTAAACAACCCAACATACGTTATCTTGCAGGAAAATTGGCTTACCTACTATTCAAAGATTTAGCTAATATTTTTTCATTACACGTTTTATTTTAAAAAAAACTACTGAAATTCGATGCAAGCGCCACCTACCGGGTCCAATTGTGAATTTTATCATCCCAAGACTAAAACAAGCAAACCTAAAACTTTGCACAATCATCATTTCATAAGAGTTTACGATGTCATCTTTTTTGTTGCGTAGATACATATACATATACTGTACTAATGGCAAGTCATCGGCCATGGCAACATTGTATAAGTCTGCTTCTAAGCTAAATATTACGAAATATTTATAACAAAAAATAATTTTGTAACCGAACTATAAGATTATGAAGCTATGAATAGTCTAGAACCATTTAATAAGCAGTGTAGCAATAATTACTGCCTTTGTTCGATGCTCGAGAAAGTTTCATAATTGCGTTTCTTTGTTTCAAAATAATGTAAATGATTTCCTCAAAATACTTTTCATTAATAGCTCTTGGTGAACATGTTAAGCTCCTTTCTTAAATTGAGATTTAAAAATAAATATCAAGTTATTTCTTTTTATGGTAGCTATCCCGTTATGGTTTGCGCTTCGTTATCTATCCTAATATTACAAATTGGAAAATTTTGATTGTTTTCTGTTTCTGGCCGCTCACATTTCCAGTGTGCCAGAAATGTATGAGTACGGTACTGAAACGTGTAGTTGCGTAGCTGACTTTAGACGGCTTTAGAGAGTCTTTATAAGCACCTGTCAAAGGAGGGAGACTCAGTTTGTACTCTTGTCAACACCTCTTGAGGCCCGAGCCTAGACTGATTGTTATAAGTTGTTGTATATAGTGAGTAAGAGTCAACAGATATGGTATTCGAAGCCTGCAGACGGACGGAACACGGCGATTACGACTTGTGAAGAAAATAGCAGCGTTCTAATTGCATTGCGAATCAGTTAGGTTAAAATAATTAAATTGCAAGCTCACGAAAGGAGAAATTGTGAGTAACGAAAACTTGTACATGCAGGTTGTAGAGAACCCAGCATAAAAATGAATCGTGGTGAGTTTTTCTGTTGCAATTACTTACTGATTACTGTTCTTCGGAATACTCCCCGTGGTATATACGTTAAAAAAAGCAGAGGGAGCTGACGTCCTTCCGCAAGGCCAGAGTATCAAGCCGATCGGTAAGAGCTCGGTCGTTGACGATTCAAGTCGCTCTCCGCTCCGTTGTATGCGGTCAAATGGAAGAAGCTGGTATTGGGGTGCTTCTGCCCCGAGATGCGAGCAGTATTCCATGTGGGGCCGAACTTGCGCCTTGTATAACTGAAGGCAGTGGCCCGGCTGGAAATACTGCTTCGCTCTACTGAGTACACACAGTTTTTTAGAGGCTAACTTGGCCTTGTCTTCCTAGTGACCACGAAACTGAACGTCACTCGGTATGTCCACACCGAGAATACCAATACTGGCTGTGGCAACCAGAGGAGTGCCTTTAAAACGAAGATCGACGACGAAGGGTTCTTTTTCAGCACTAGATTTAAGCTGAAAGTTACTACTAAAATAGGTTTCAATATGAATGGCAGCTTTCAGAAGTAAAATTGAACTTAGAAAGTTCTATGTCTTTTTAAGGCTTAATTTAGTAAGTTCAATTTTACTCCTGAAAGCTGCCATTCATATTGAAACCTATTTAAGTTACAAAACAATGGAAACGATTATTATCTCAAAAAATGGCTATGAATTGTATTGTATCACACTAGGTGAAAGTCTTGGTAACCTCGTTAATAAATTTTATATTATTATATAAATTTATGTACTGTTACACATAACTAGAAACCAATTTAATCATGTGTCAATTGTAGCTGTATATCTATAACTCTTTCACAATTAATTTTCACAAACCAGACAATTCATTTTTCTCGCAGGAGTTCGTGTATTGTTATAACTTCCCACTACTATTTTGCTTGCGGTAAGCGATCCAACTATGGACGCCAGATGTTTCCATTGTGTTTATTGTTTTAACACACTGATTTAAAAACAAAAAATATAGTTGCTTTAAGCGTCAAACTCGCCTTAAAAGGGAATACCAAATAATCTTCACTCTGCGTTGTCTTTTATATCATTGAGTTGATGAGATTTAGTGCTTTCACAACAGGGTCAATAAACTCAATAACTAACCTAACTTTTTAATACAAAACGTTGTCGGATATTTGTTAAAATAATCCCAAAATTGGCTTTCGAATATACATTCTAACACTAACACCCAAAAGTAATCAGCAATCAATCTGTAGCGACCATTGCGAGTATGGAACGGGCAGCGCAAACTAAATCAAATTGCGTCACTCTGTCAAATTAGACATTTATTTACATATTTTTATGGTATCCTTTTTTAACTTGTGATAGGAATAGGAGCTATCAGACTTTGGCCGTCTATTTTAAACAGGTCCAGTTCAAAATTTGCTTATCGATTTATGTGTTTTTGGTGCAAGTGTATGTAGTCATTTCAACTACATTTGCATGCATGTGTAAGTGTTGCCAATAAAAGAAAGTATGTGTAGGGAAGAAATAGAAGGTAATTATCTATTTGGATCTCCACTCTCTTCTGGATCTGGATCTCAGAGATTAAACCAATTGCAGAAGTATTTAAGTTTAATTTTCCTATGTAATTTTAATGTGAAAGACTAATAAATAAAAATATAATTTTAAACGCCAGAAGTTATCGTTTTCTTTTACGAGTTAATTTAAAAATTTATCTTACTGTTAACATAAATTTTTCTTGCATTTCAGTTAGTGATATTGCTGCGTCGGTAGGCCAGTGGACAGATAATCGGTTTCTCGTAGTTTCAAAAAACGCGATTTACCAAGTTCGATTTGTGATGTCGGAATACATGATAATGTTAAATGCTAGATCAAGTGCAAATTGACCATGTTAGGAAGACGTCGTAGACATAAAGCTTACCAGTCTAGGCTCTAAGATATGATCAAATATTCTCATTGCCAACTTCACCACAATTCATTATTACTAAAATAATTGTGGGTGGGTTGTACCCTCAAAGTCTCCATGTATCAGCTATGGTGGTTTCATGTAGATGGTTGCAGGAATGTAAAAGACTATTATACGTCTACCAAATTATATAATGATCTATATATATATATATATATATATATATATATATATATATATATATATAATAAAATCCTAGTACATATTCACACGCGGCCATCTGAATACAAACTAAGCAGAGCTTGTACTATGGAAACCAGATAACTGATATACTACTTTTCTTTTGTAAATACATACTCGGCACAAACAGACATGTTCATGCACCACAAATATCTGCCCTGGGTGGAAATCGAACCCACGACTTTCAGCGTGAAATACAAGTATCTTACAATCCACGCCAACCAGCCCTGTGTATTGATCTACATCTGATAATTGTATAATTAGAAAAAAAGCAAAACTAGCGGCTGTTTTCAGCTAGTAACTCAAGAACGGTTGCACAATTTGTTTTTATCTTTGATTTTTGCATTTTCCACTCCGCGTGGTAAAAAATATATAAAAATCGCCAAAATAAAGACACAAATAAAGCAAATAAAAAAGTATGCTAAAATTTTATTTCCGTTGCTGAAATAAGCGTATGCTGTCAACTTTTGTCACGTCATAAAGTGGAGTTTATGGCCTTATATAAATTCTGAATTTACGTACGAGACGGCTTAGCTACGGACCAACTGATTTTAGCAAGCATAACAAACATTTGCCTTACAATGTGACTGTCGTGTGTTCCGATCCTAATCAGAAAGTTCGTTGAATGGGGATAACCATTGATTCTTCTCCTATCTACTGCAGTAGGGTATAGAGAATTCCTACTGAGGAACTTGGGAACGCTCCTGCGTTGTCTTGTACGTGTCCGCCGCCATTTGAGGGCCGTTTGACCCCATTGGGAATCCGTTCTCCAAACAATATCATCGAGTTAAATGGGTGCAATAGGTTATTTATACATTCTTTAAGCAGCTTCAACTGGGAAGTAAGTAGTAAGCCTATATAAAACTTTGTAGTAGTTCTTGAAAGCTCTAACGCTGACGGCCTACTGATCATTATGGATAACATTTTCAACTAACGTACATTAATTTTCTTATTCTGCGTATAACTGTAACGTTAAAAAGGAGTATATTTTTTATAATAAAAGGTTGTAAGTATTTTTTTGCTAGCGAATGTTTGTATTTCCGTATTTAAAAATATTGTACTCTTGTCGGTGAATCGTTCTCTTCGGCATTGGCTCCTGCTTTCGACTTATTGTTACGACTTCTATTTTCTCTTTCACTTCTCGGTCTTCTTTTCTTTCTCTAACTTCTATTTTTCCTTTTCTCACTGTGCTTATTTTAACAAATTCAATTAATTCTTGTTTACTAATGAAAAGCGAATTTGAAATCATTACCATGTTTCGCAATCGGAATGAAGTAGAAGTATTTCTCCGCTTCGACTGATTTCTTTTCCCTTTCTCATATTTTTTATAAGGAAAGGATGGGAAGGGGAAGAGGGTTTGATTGAGGGAATGGAGAAGGAAATATCCTTTTTTCTATTTATCCTTTCCTCTATCCATTAAAGGCAGGCAACGCATCTGCAACTCATTAGCTTGTTAGCTCATATTTATATTGTATGTCTGTTTGAATATACATTTTAATAAAAATTTCAGTATTGATCACAGATATTCATAATTACTTTTATAGGATTCGTTAGAAGTCGTACATTTTAATGAACACGGTTTGACCCTTCTCATCGTAACTGTCAACGGCAACAGTATGCGTAATGAATGAATAAAATTTTTATTTCATGAATAAATTAAACACTGCCGTTTTGGATTATAAATGTGAATGCATTCCTTTATTTAAAAGAAACGACATTGTATAACAAATATTTCATACTTAAGATTTACAATAACATTTATTAATACTAAATAAAAACGAGCAAACCTTATATTGGAAAGTTTTTCAAGAAGTCATTGTCCTCTAGTTCACACACAGTTTATTCTATGACATTGGACTTACAAAGAACTAAAAATCGCTGAAATCAAGAAGAACGTACATGTAACGTTGATTTTTCTCTACTTTAGAATGATTCTGTGTTCCCTAGGTCTGTAATCTTTATGATGTAATGATTCTTACCCAACCTTAGATAAATGAAAATGCCATTTCTAGAATTAATTTTATTCGTAATAACGTTGATTTAATATTTGCTTTTTCCACACTTAAATTGAAATATATAACAAAGTGCTCCTGCTAAATACGTTACCTAAATTCTTTTCACACTATCAATCATTCATGCACTTGAAAATAAATTATCATGTACTTAAAAAAACCGCGGAAAAATTTAATAACATACAAAACCTCCTGAGAAATAATTACTGAGGCATTTATCTACTTACCCTATTCTCAGGACAGCGCGATAATTAACTTTTATTTTTCCACATTAAGCGGCAGTTAAAATGTCGTCATTGGAATGCAAATTTCTTCGTAGGTATTCCTAGTGATAATTTATCTTTAAACAGTATAAAACAAAGTCACTCCCTCTATCTATTCCCTAAGATCTTTCGAAATATGCACCAGATTTTAATGCAATCCGTTGACAGAGTGATTCAAGAGGTAGATTAATATTTAGAATAAATGCACATTAACTATAACAGAAAAAAGCAGATCATTTCAAAGTTTGTAATTTGATGCTGCAAAATACATATTTTTGTGCGCTTACTTTGCAAATGCTGCGTAAACCTTACGCGATAGATCAAATGACTGTGCGACGCACTTGTACTTCTTCAAACGGTCTACAAAAAAGACATATATGCTTATTACATCCATTTAAACTTCTAAAACTACACGTACAATGCAGTAATTGAAAAGCCGAAAGATGGATACAGTATTAATAATTTTATGTACATTGTGAAAACCCATATTATTTTAATAACTGTCTTAGGAGTTATCGCAAGATAAAAACGAATGCGTGCGAAAGAAAAAAAACAAGCGCGGTTCTCACACCGATGGGTGTCGGGACTGTTCGCTCGATGCGAGCAGACCGACTCCGCGCCGCGCCCCTTGATGCCGCTCACTGTGCTAAAGCTCAATTAAATGGGTTAAGCTCAAAGTGCGTTCGACTCGGATACAACCCATCCAGCATTGAATACAAGACTAATACAGCTAATAAGGTAATCACACATTAGAATTAATTTATGGTAATTGCCATAAATTAACGGAACGGAACGGGCGTTGTTGGGTCAGCTAATCTAGTGATCAATTTGTCTAAGCTACATACAATGAGACAAAAAGAAAAAACTTTTCCTTAACCTAACCTAAGCTAATCGGGGAGCAGAAATAGTAATCGCTACGTCCTTTAATCATTTAATTGCCAGATCTAAAACTTATATCTTCCAAGGAGATGAAATATGGTCCTATGCCATCACTGACGAGGTACAGGATTGCTTTTAAAATAATAAGAATAATAATAAATAAAAACATGATTTTACACAAATTGTTCGAAGTTTCACCTGCATATAGCTTCCCCAAACTGTTAATTATTAGGGCTATAAGGGTCAACATCAGGAACAAATTCAAAAACGAAATTGATGTTCAGTATTAACGTGACGTTAGTATTGACAAACAATGTACTTTTTAATGTGAGAAGGTGGCAAACGAGCAAGAGGATCTCACCTGATGTTAAGTGTCGCTACCCATGGACATCTGCAACAGGCAAATGTGTTGCAGATGCGTTGCCTACCTTTAAAGGACAAAGGAGCATAGACAGGAAAAAGGATATTTATTTTTCCCCGTTAACCCCCTCCCGTCCCGTCCCCTCCAATCCTCTTCCTCTTCCTCTTCCTCTTCCCCTTCCCACCCCACCTTACGACGAAAGGGTGGGAAGGGGAAGAAGACTGAAATTAGGCTTCCGGCACCTCACTCATCAGACGAAACGCAGAGTACTTCAACTTCACACCTGTCTTCTGTGTGTGTCATGTTATATCACCGGTCGAGCCGGCCAATTCGTGCAACAGATGATGTTGTTGCAGACTCTACCATTGTTAAACGTTGAAAATATCTTCTCATATTTCAGATCAGGTAAGAAGGTAAAAAGAAAAGAAATACGTATTCAGATTTCACTAAAAGTCTTTTGTAGTACGCATCGAGGAAGCAATTATAACATACGCCTTTGTTTAACGCTTACGCTTGAAGTCTCATAATTGCAAATCCTTTGTTATAGAACGTTGAATATGCCCCTAATGATTTTCCTCTAAAAATATTTATCATGCCAGAAGTGAAATTCTGAGGAACGGCCGCTACAAAATTTTCTCATTTGACCCGCATTTATCACATATAAGGGGAATTGTAAATAAACTCACATTCAACTTTAATAGCTTTACTAGTGGCTTAGTGCGCATTAATGTCTTTAAATACTTGTCAACGACCATTGAAAATACAATGTTTTGATTAATTTGTTCTTAGGGTACTTTTTAAGCGTAAGAAAAACTTGTGTCCTTTTCTGAAAAAAGCTTTTCAGGCGAGAGAAACAAACTTATATTTGCATTATAATATTAAAGTTAGGATTTTATTATACCGCGAGCCCGCGACGATGTGACCTGCGTATATTTTATAAAATCTAAAAATTTATCTGTACTCGTCCCTAATAAAAACGATCCCCGACTATGAAGCTTGGATCACGATGGCTTTGAAAGGTATCAGGTAGCAAATGTTTATAAAATCGCACCTCAACTTAGTTAAACTACTTCGACTTCAGTGTTTGGAAGCGCAACAAAAATGAAACAAAGATGGTGTTTCATTATACCATCATGTATGTTGTTTGAAGTGAATAAATAATTAATAATGCTAATACTTTCGTTTTTATTAAAACGAAATTGTTTGTTAAGAAATAGTTGGTTCTTTCAAAAGAATGGGTTTTTTCTGAATAGTTTATTCTACTGCTGAAAGAATCCATTTCCATTAGTTAGAGTTTTGCTGGTGATGATATTATTGTATAAGAATTACTATGTTTTTAATTTGTAAATAAACTTATTATTATGAAGCCCGATGCATGTAGACTGTCCAAAGCTTGTATTGTATTGTAGACTGCCTGTGTCTTTTATTTGCCTTAAACTAACATAAGAAGGTGACCCAATATTTTAATAAATTAGGATAGAAATTCTGAAATACGTACTTTTACTTCAATTGATCTTATAAATAAATGTCTTGTCATTTCAAGCTTTCATTTCCTATATTGATCGCCACAAAGATCGGTTCCCTCTCCTCATCCAGGAATTTAACCTTTTTTATATGGAACTAGTTGACAAACGAGCAAGCGGGTCACTTGATGTTAAATGACCGCTGCCCATAGACATCTGCAATAAAAAATAAGTCGCAGATGCGTTGCCTACCTTTCTTGGACAGAGGAGGTGATGGTGACAGGAAAAAGGATCTTTCCTTGTTTTATCCATCCTCCCCCTTCCCATTCTATCCTTAATAGGAATGGATGAGAAAGGGACGAGGACTGAAATTGAGCCTCCGGTACCTCACTCGCGTCACAGACGCAGAATACTCTACTTTACGCCTGTTTTCTGTGAGGTCGTGGTATTTCACCGGTCGAGCCGGCCCATTCGCACAAACAAATGTTGTTGTTGCGGGCTCTACCACGATAAATTACTAAGTAATGTCTTTGACCTCAGAGAAACTAGGCAAGGGAATGTTTCAATATGAAGTAAAATGTTCTTTAATCTATATTAAGCTTAGACCTCCTACATAAGTGTTAAACTAAAAATCAATATTTTCGAGATGTTTACAGAGAGTGGATTCGAGGTGAAATTTCGCTTAACAAACTTCGGGGATGTTTACCCAGAGTGCATGTGACGTAGCGTGCCAGCGCCGAGCTCGTGCTATCGATCTCAGAGTCCATCTTTGAGTTATCGAGGAGACAGTCTGAAAAAGATTCATTAGTTTCCATTCCTTTGAATCATTTTATATTTCTGTTAATTTTAAGATTATTGTTTATAATATGGTATCACGTATTGTTATTATAAAATAGTATAAACTATATAATATATGTGATACTATAAATATGTTATACTCATACAAAATCACTGGTCAAAGTGTTCTAAAGAAGTGACAGCAACATTCACACATGTCAAATGGTGTAAAAATAATAAGAAAAATAGAAGACAGCTAGTGTTTGCCACTCAGCGTAAATGAAAACACATGACGTATGCTATAGAATAAGCGAGGACGGTTTTAGTCTTCACTTTTCTATCTAACTACTACCTACTAATCTAATCAGCTTGTACAAGATAATTACAACGTATCCCCCACCGCCTAGTCTTCCATGGTTATGGTAAAATAGTGATTAAATTCAAGCAATTTATGTAAAGTCCATCATCATGCGTTATACATATTCCAACAATGGCATCGCCCGTGATTTGTTTTCGAGCCCAGTCGACGCATATTGCGATATACTGCCGTCATATATATGTACCTAGTCAATGATATTATAATACAAAATCGAGCAAATATAAAATTAGAGGTCGAAAAGTGAAGACTCAAAAGCATCCTAAATAGGACGGTTTTTTCTGTAGCTTCGTCGTGTTCTTACACTTACTCTGACTTGACAAACACTACGTGTCATCTTCTTGCTCGTTTGCCACCTACTATTATATAAAAAACGAATTGAAAAGTGGAAAATACCTTTATCTATTAATATAATATTTAAAGACGCGAGAGCTTATGGACAAATACTTTTATTTTGTATAATTTAAATAAATCGTTGTAGTTTAAAAATAACTCATAAACAGTGCACAGTAAGACTTAAAGTCTTCTTTGAGCCACTCTTGGAAGAGCTCGAGCGTAAATTCAGGTAAAGTATTCATCCCACAGCTCAGTTGCGGCAACTTAAACGCTCGGATAAACGTTATTACTGAGTCAATTGCCGCTCAACTCGCACTGATGGCAGATGAAACGGAATTCCAAAAGGGAAAAGTAATACTAGAGTTTGCTGATACATTCACTGTCTTTATCTTCTGAGATGGAATTTTTAGGACATTAAAGTACCGACTAACGACTCAGCTGACTATCGTGAAATTTTGTAGACACGTTGTCAGGACTATCTACATAAAATAACATCCTTTCTCCCTGAAAAAAAAAATAACTTCCCGAGGGATAGAAAAACCCAGATATAGAATAGAAATTAATTCGTGAGAAACCGCGGGCAACAGATAGTCAACCTCTTAAGATTCCCATATGTATTCCCGTAATATAAAGAATATTTTCCCGAAAACACTTATTTAAGAGAACTAATTATCGTGAGGGGATTTCGTACATAAAACTTGATTGCTGACGTATTCATTTGCTACGCTCAAATTAAGTTGATTGGATACGGTCCTTGTGCGCGGGGAGATCAACTTTCATCTTCATAATATTACAATATAAAATCGGGTTACCATGAATTCTAATTTTATGAAGCATAAAAGTACATTAATTCTAGAAAATATTTATAGATGCTTGGCTCCAACCACAACATGCGGTGCAAAGCCTTCCCCACGTCAAATTTCAACTAAATTTTTTTCTTTTCACTTTTGCCGTATATATTTAATTTTGATGCACACTCGTTGCACGCTGCACCAAAAGCTATAGGCTTATATTAAAATATATGTATGTATGTAGATAATGTTAAATATAAAGCGAATGCCCAAAACGTCGTACAGCGTAACGTTTCCGCTGCAGGCTAATTAGAGCCACTGCGAACTCGCTACGGCCCTAAAAGTTTCTGCAGAGCTGCGGAATGCGTTCGAATAAACAAAGGTAAACATTTAATTTTATAGTGATTATATCTACGCGAATACTACGCATTTTAAGAAAACTCATTTTACGGATTTTATCGCGATGTCTTCAGTTTAAAAAACGATAAAAGGGTATTATTATTATGACCATTTTTTGCACTTTGTTACATAATCATAGATTTAATTCAATATATACGGCATAGCATAATACAATTATATCCTCATCTGTTATCTATCTAGATTATATATTAGGTAATATATATCTATCTCTACTAATATTATAAATGTGAATGTAAGTTTCTTTGTTACGCTTTCACGCGAAAACTACTCAGCCGATCATCATGAACTTTTTATTTAAAAGTATCCTATGTTACTTATGTAGTATATAAAAAGTGAAGTATGTATGTTCACTATAGACCGATAGATTCCGAGACGGCTGGACCGATTTCGATGAAATTTACAGGGTTTTTCCACCTTCCCGCTCGAGTGAGCCAATTCATTCAACAGTCGCTAATGCTAAAGGCTCTCTTTTCTGGTTATTATGCATAAAAGATTAAGGAGATGAAAAAAAACTATATAGAGTTTATAATAGTTTTTATTTAAAAATTCTCTTTTTATGGTCTTCTTAAGAACACAGTTTTTAATTAGCCAGATGCTCTTTTTTTACAAACATTTATTTATACTATTTACAACCTTTGTATACAAAGACGGCTTAGATAACCCATTATTAAATCTCCCTATTTATGTTTATTTATTATTGTATAATGGCATGTGTTTATTATTATAATTTAATATATAGTATAATCTTCTATAATTAAACAAGAATCTACAATTATGTAAATTAGTAAATATTCCTGTATATAATAATACTGTACGTAATACTAGCGGTGCATAATGCTAATGTGCCTTATAAATAATTGGTTAATTTATAATTTTAATTGTAATAAGATGATTTAAATGTAGTAATTTATTTTAATACATGTGGTAATGGTGTTTCAAAATGTTATATACAAATTGTAATTTAAACATAAATTAATAAATAAAACTAAAGTAAGCTGACTGTTTTAAAATAATAATATATAATAGCAATTTCTATCCAAGTTTTATCCAGATTAAGTACCCAAATGGATAAGGTAAAAGTCTATCACTCAATTATACATTTTAGTTATTAATTATGGATATATTAATATTGGAATCTTTAATTTATATCAATCTACTTCAATTATTAGAAATGCAGTGACTTAAAAATTATTACTTGGAAATTATCAAGCTGTTTCCGTGGCTTAATATGGCCAATTAAAGTCAGAAGTCACAACCAAAAACACAATATAACAAAAGACATAACAGTAATGCTTTAAAAAATCGTTGCTCTCACATATCACCAAACAACAATTTGACACAAATAATTTTGATCATTCATAAATACACATATAAAAATACAGGATTATTACAGATTTTTTGACACTATTCTGGCGATCTCGTAAATCTTCAACTTGCATAAATCGGGATGTCAGTTACGGTCACTTTAAATGTTTCCCCTTTTCAGTATACACTGATCATTAAAATATTTTAAGCCAAACACATTTTTTTTTAAATATTAAAGTCTAGAGACGTGCTCTATTTGACAGATGAAATGACTTTTAAAATAAATGTATAATAGGTAAAAAAAAACACTGAAAATAATAAATATATGGAAATAAACACTAAAATTGATTAAAACTTACTTTTAATAAATTACATTAAAAATGGTTATAAGTGATAATATTAATTCTTTATCTATATTGATGAATACAATATCAGTAAAATAAAATATGCTTTTAAATATAACCTCTTTGATTCACACGTTACTCGTGCACTGTAACATATACCCTGGACCTCATGACGTCAAGACGTCAGACTTGTACGGTCTATAAAAAACGTTAAGTAATAAACTAGCTAATAAGACTAACGAATATTATTTATAGTATAGCTTCGTCACTCGCTGTAGAAATAGAGTGCACGCGGGGAGGTGAGACGACAGTGAGCTAACGACCCACTTTGGATTTCATGTTATTTTGCACGCGTAGTTACTAATATTTTCTTCGTTTATATACTTTATATTTACTAGTTATAATTAATTTATACTTCACTTTTTATCATACATAGTTGATGTTTCACTGGATCTCATTTAATGTATTTCACAAAATATATTTAAAAATATTTTATCTACATTTTTAATATAGTTGACTGTCATAAGTGCAAATTCCTTTTGAGCGAATAAATTGAGCTGCCCATTTATTCGTCATATTTTTTTATAATTTTACATCAGTATCAGTATATGACAATTTAAATGTAATTAAACTTTCTCTTTTAATTATTTATTTAGACTATTAAATAGAATTTTAATGTTATACTAGCACGTAACGACAAAATACAACTAGACATTCAAAAGGAGCCTTCTTAGATATAGAAAGAAATTTAGTCATACACATAGCTAATAGGTATAGCACGGATATGTTTCGCAAGTGGTCGGCGTAGCGTGGAGGTGAGAGTAGTTGCGGGCATGTTGGACCGGTGAGCTCAGATGGCGGGCAGCAACGGGCTGGGCGAGCGCGGCGAGCGCGGGGAGCGCGGGGAGCGCGCCTGGCGCCGTAAGCTGCCACTCCACTCCATCATATCCTCGTCTCCCTGCACACGCGCACTCGACATACTCTCACCATCATACTCCTCAACTTCCCAACTCTGAGATCGAGATTTTGAGATTGTTTAGAGGGAGACATGCTGCTGTTTGAATCTTTATTCTATAATACCGTTTCCGTAATTTTTTATCGATTCAAGAGTAATATCAATTGTATTTAATAATTCTACAGCACAAATTTAAATTACATTTCAACAGTAAAATCACAAAGGAACAATGACATTTGCAATACAATAACAAAAATATGAACCAACGTTGTAATTCCATGCATTTCTAAAGATCATAAAAAAAACTAAATTCGACAAAATAAACCGTGGTTCTCATTTGATTACACGCTATTCTATTCTATTCGTACGCGTGCAGGTTCGGAGGCCAGAAATTTAAATCACGTATTACGGTGTTAACACTTACATATAAGAGGTAATTACCATCATCGTGTGTGGTGTTGCGGACGCGGCGTGGGTCGCGGGGGGCGCGGGTGGCACCAGCGGTGGAGGAGGGGCGGGCGGGGGCTCCGGGGACGCGGCCGCGGGCGAAAACGAAGAAGGTGCGAGCGGCGATTGAGCTGCAAAAATAATTATTGCCGGAATTCATTAAGTTACGAGTCTTGTATCTTTTTAAATATTTAAATTTATTTCATATACTGTTAGCTTCTCCTCCTGGCTGTGCCTTTATATTTGTGTGCGCTATTTTTAAAATAGTTTCCGAAGTTATCGCTTTACGAGTATATATATAGATCATACCTGCAGCTGTGAGAGCCAGCACGAATTGACTCCAATGCACACAGCAGCCGCAACAGAGCTGCAGGGCGGCGCGTCGCAGCGCTCGGTGCAGCGCCATGAACAGCAGCGGGTTCACCGCCGCGTGCACGTACGAGATATGTAGTGTTATTTGGAAATACATCTAGTCGAATAAACTATACATTTAATTATATATGAAAACATTTAATCGTGAAATTAAAACATATTTATATGAATTCTTAAGGGGAATTATCAAAATAAAATCTTCAGTTTGCACCGCACAAACAAAATACAAAACTCCGTAAGTAACATTAGCAGTTAATATAGTTAATAGAATGAAAGCTTACCTCATAAGCAACATGCGATGTTAAGGCCGGATGATGCAGCAGCGTTATTATAAACAACGGGCCCCAGAAGAGAACGTAAGCGGCGGTGATGACAAGGAACATGCGCACGCGGCGCACTCCCTCCCTCTCTACTCGGGCAAGATATCCCCGCAAACGACGACCGCCGCCCAGGGGTAAATTGGCACTCCCCGTACAATGACCGTCAGCTAAAGCGCCATCTACAGTCTAAAAATTGTTCCAATTATAGCATAACTTAATAATTATACTTTATACTTCTAAGCAAGAAAGCTTTTCTTACTATTATCATTTTATTTGAAAGTTATATTAGGAAGTGAAATATGCATAGGCCCACGAGTATACCAAAAGGCAATGTAATTTTTTTCATTCATCTAATTCAAAGTAATTTTTATCTTGTTACAACATAAGTCACTGGATATAACAAGAAATAATATAAGCTATCGCTTTCATAGAGAAGTGACATACAACGACGACTTTAGCAAGCACATCGGAAGTTTGAATTGGACAAGAACTATCATTTTCGTCGTTAACCTCTATTTTGGTGACACAAGAAATTCATAATCGATTTCCAGGTCTAGTGAAAATTACATGTAAATAATATAGGATTTATCATTATTTTATTTCCGGTTAGTTAAAGTTGACGCAGAAGGATTTAGGGTGCACACAGACAAATCTACTGTGACATAAAGATACACGTGAAAGGAATGAATATTCCACCATGCTCTGTACTTACTCTTGGTCCAACGCTGTTTGGCAGCGAATCCATGCGCCTGTTGTCTCCAGCCATGCTGACAAGCGTGGTCACTAAACCAGCTACTCGTACAGCTTCTACGTTAGCCTGCATGCCATAAGATTTAAATTATCGATACCTAAAACTCCCTCATTCCTGCGATCGGAACAATACCAGGCTAATTTGAAAAAAGAACATCAATATGACAAGGAACCAATCATATTATAGATCGAAATACGAAAATTTAAATCTTATTTGCTTATTAGATACGTGGCGTGATCGGCAAATTGCCAACGGTAAAGTTTTGATGTTGTATTTGCATTTTGTAAAATTGACCTTTTCGCACAAAATATTACGAAATCACATATTAAAATAAATTTTTCGCCAATACCTGTGTGCTTTTAAAACTACAATACGCTGTCAACACTCATTACTGTGTCTACGAGTCTATTGATTCTCTTTGAATTAAGCGCGAGGTGATGCTTAATACATGTTAATTTCTCAATCGAATGATTATGGAAAACTGGTGGCTTAAATGGTAGCTTTGTATCTAAGCCAGAACATAAATTAATGCGACAGCAATATATTCAAGTAAGCGCCATTTACACACATTATATCAAACTTCTCCGTGCTATTAGTGGCTGATAAACTAAATAAAATAACATACAAACCTTTGTAAGGTCGCGGTGAAGTTTCCGTAAATGAAATAATGTAAGTCCAACACAAACAGCGTTGACACCGATCCAAAGAGCATTGAGTACGTAGTGCCGGAAAGGTCCTCGTACTAATGGACAAGATGGCGATGGACCGTAAGAACTGTAGGAGCCAGCGCTTGCCGCTAGAGCCCCGGACAGGAATGTTGGTCCTAGATTTATAGTGATTGAAGCAAACCATATCATAAATGTTCCAAAAAGTACGCACTGAAACAAAACATTTGCTTTACACGTCAATAATAATTCTGTATAAGAAAAGAATCTTATTAGAAGATAAGAATAGCATACTTGTGGGCTATCCATAAGTAAGGGGGCGGATAAATCGGCTTGTTCTTCCTCGTTTTCAGGAAAGATTGGGCTGTCATTTAATACAGTCGTTAGCATATTGACTGTTGACACAGTGACCTGAAATAAATATTTTCTGTCAAAGAAAGTACAAATATACATAGCATGTATTTTATTCTGTCCACTATTTTTCAAATGTTTATTTAGAACTTAGAAAGTTATTTTTAAATATGTAGCCTATGAAATGAGATAAGATTATTGTCTATTAACTTGGAATTTAAATAGTTGGTACGGAATCTTCTTCGATAGAAATATAATGAATTTGTCATGTAATTATCGTTTAATTTATATCAAAAACTTACAAGTAATAAGAAGGCAGTTTCTACAAGCGAGCATTTATAGACAGGTTGACAACGGAACACAGCAATGCCAAGAGGTAGAAGAATAGCAGCTCGAGCGCAGTCCACGACAGCCTGGTGGAAGAGAAGACCATGCGACCATCTGTAATGTTTGTTTTTTTTTAATTTACCTCGCGCATTAAACTTTAGGTGATCATGCTTGGAATACTTCGCAATGATATCTCTATTACTGCATTGCGTTACATCTATTGAGTGATTGTTACTCAACATACCGATTAGTTGGCACTATTCAGATATTGCAAAGTACATTTTTTATGGTAGAAAGTGGCAAACGAACGAGCGGTGCACCTGATGTTAAGTGAGCGCTACCCATAGGCATCCAACAAGCAAATGAGTTGCAGATGTGTTGCCTACCTTTAATAGCCAGAGGAGGGGATAGACGAGACGAATTATATTTCCTTCTCCTATTCATCCCCTCCCCCTTACAATCCTCTACACCCCTGTTCCTTCCTGTTCACTCTAAAGTATCACAAAATAACAATTCTTTAATAAGAGTATCCAAAATAAAATAACCCATCACGTCCAACCACGGGAGACACAAGACTAAATAAAAATTGTTTAATGTCTCAGCAATTAAGGTTTACGGTTAACGATCCACTGGGCATCTTATACCAAGCATTCTCAATATGGACTAATCTATCACGCAATACACCACAGTTAATAACATTAAGCAAACATTAAAATCTAATTTCTTGAACCACCTGTACATACATTGAATACATCGATGCTCTTTTATTTTTTATATTGCTGTGTGTTAATTAAGAATTGAACTACATTTTTAAAGTTATATTTTTATTCTCGATAAACCGCATTGATATTCTGAATTTCATCTCCGTAAATTAAATGTCTAATAATTAAATAAATAAATGAAAATATAGTACTACTACTACTCTAATCATATTTTTCAATATCTCGTCAATAGTCTCGAGGAAAGTGAAACAAGATTTAAAAACTATTTTCGCTCTCGACAAAGTATTTTAATGAAAAGTCAATAACAGGTCTGATCAGTTGCTCCACTTCAGACGGGGCACCGACGATGTTAAATTTACAACGGTGAAATAGTTCATCTAAAAATGCTTTGCCCAGTCAATTCAAGTCAAAATGTCTCCTTAAATAGATAATATATAAAAAATATTTCGTCTGCACATTTAGAGACCTAATATAGAATTCAGAATGTTTGTATTTATCAATACGTACGTACGTTACGCTCTACTAAAATATATTGATCAAAGGATCCTAATAATTTTAAATTAATTCTTAAATAAAATGCTACTAAATAAATAAAAGAAACCTGACACGCAATTTTTTTTAAAATTATTACAGAAAAAGGCGTCACCAGAATTATGATTTCTGAAAACAGTCCATAGAAGTATCGGTGTACCGTCAACACTTACCTCCTCAGTTGCTTTTTACTAAGTATGACCGTCATGAGCGCGATGTTGGCCGACATGCCGAGGCTCGACAGCGCCAGGAGCGCCGCGGCGCTAGCGGCGCCGCCCGGCGGGCAGTGCCGCGTGTTGTTCAGGATCGAAGCGTTGTTCGCGCCCGACGATCCGAACCGGAGATTTGCTCCTATCATAGCAACCGCTGAACCAGCTTGAATAAAACAATAGTAATTACATACCATAGCAACAACTGCGCCGATTTATAGAATAACAATTAAGTATTATTGCACTCATAACTGTTAGGTTTTCTTAATAGGCATATGAATCAAGTTGATAGCTTGGTTTTAATAATATTGTTGTGTTGAATATAAGTTCGTCATCAAGATCCGGTGACTTGAACTTTTAGATTAGAATTATCAACAAAAGTAATAATATAGTCGGCAGTCCTCAGAGGGAACTAAGGGAAACCCCAAGTGGAGTAGAAATAATTAAAGTAAAATGCTGTGAAGTGACTCTGTGTGTAAGCCCAGGGGGCTTAAAATTCTATTAAGTCACACGTGGGTTAGCCGAGAAAATTTCTTATTTTCTTGCCACGCTCACTAGCGCGGAAAACGTACGTAGCGATATTTTTATTTTAATTGTGTAAGTAATATTTTGTTAGGAATCGGAACTATCTTTAATTATGTTTTAAATTGTTTTTTTTATTACAAACCGACTTTCCTTTAAAAAACAAATAGTGTTTCTATTCTATTTTTGGTTATTTAAAAAAAATAATGTAATAATATATAATAGTTAATTTTTCTGTCGATTTACTTATGGGAATGAGCAGTTTTTTCTCATTTTTCATTTTTTTATATATATTGCATATTATCTTTGCCCACTTTGTGTGGTTACTCTATGCCTCACATACATTTAAATATAGACATAACGTAAATCTTGTTTTAGTTTTTGTATGATATATTATTCGACCATTTATTATCACTACACAATCATTCCGCACAGTCTTTTGACATTCTAACTATTTGTTTCATATAAGAAATTGTTTTTCAGATGAAAAGAAAGTGCATGCGGCAGAAATGCGAATGTTGAGATGGATGTGTGGAGTAACACGAATGGATAAGGTACGAAACGAGTATATTAGAGGAAGCCTGAAAGTAGCACCGATAGTGGAAAAGTTAAGGAGCAAAAGGTTAGCATGGTACGGGCATGTTATGAGGAGGGAAGAATGGCATGTGACAAAAAAGTTTTAGAAATGAATGTAGAGGGATATGTCGGTAGGGGTAGGCCTAAGAAAAGATGGATGGATCGCGTGAAAGATGACATGATCAAGAAGGGAGTGACGACTGAAATGACGGATGATAGATTGACATGGAAGTCGAAAACTAATGCCGACCCCACATAAAGCGGGAAAAGGGCAGGATGATGATGATGATGATAAGAAATTGTTGTTCGTAAACAAATAGATATTCTTATTTTAAAGATTGCAAAGGGAGTTCGACACATTTGAGTGACCGTGAAAATAGTTCCGTATAATTTTAAATTGTTTGTAATGTATTGTATTTATTTTAACTTTATCATCCTGAGGAGGGTCGAGCTTACGTAGGTCGAAGCAGGCAGTTGTTCGGTGAGCACCTTATCGTGCAAGCCGCACCGATGGCCGATGGGCAAGAGATGATGGAGATACTCCGCTTAGCATGTACGACCAGGGTTCGGAGCGAACGGATGCAGAATGATAAGCTTATGTATGGCGGACAAAGCTCGGTGGTCTAATGAACGCTTTTATTCGGCGAACTTACGTTAAAATTAGGATTTTAATTATTTTATGGCGATGTGTTTTTTTATTTCCTCGATCACTCGTTCTATGATATTTTGTGTGCTGTAGGTATGTATGTCTCGGTTCCTTGTGTTTTATTGTTGAAAGAGTTTTGTCAGGATATAAATAATAATACTAATGATGATAAATGAAAGTTTCAGAAGTAAAAGAGCCATTGAAGAAGACGGCAACGATGCCCTAGATGAATGACGAATGAGTGAATGTGTCATGTAAGCCAAACTAGGGCAGATGTTGTCTGTCTGTCTGTAATTCGCTTATTACGAACTTCGGACTTTGTTTATAATTAAGTTTAACTAACAGGAACCTTTACTTGTCGCTTTGTCAAATACGTTTTGTACATCTATGAACTCGAAGCCTTGTAGTGTAAAGAAATTGATTACTAAAGAAACTATAAGTAATCAAAATGATAATACCGCAACATTCTTTTGAATTACAACTTATGGCCCTTTAAGAAAAAAGGTACTTCTTTCTCAAATGCCAATGCCAAAGACGGTAACCACTTACAGGATCAACATTGAGAAAGGTCGAGAGACTAGTCAGCGTCCCACTTGATATAGAGTGACAACCGATATCCATGAAAACTCTTAGTCTGTAGATTAACGTAAAACAAAATGTTAGACTCGAGTTCCATTTACGTCCACATAAACTCAACCCCTAGAATCGCTAACGGCAAGTTACACAAGGGTTCAACCTAATGTGGTTTTTACGATCTAACAGTGTTGGCCCCAGATTTATCTAGGCAACCTACTCGTGATTTGTGTACTTTACATATTATCGGTTATATAATCTAGGTCCTCATTAATGTAACAGATTCAGGTATACATTTTTTATGGCGTATCTTATCTACTGTTGCGAATATTGATAGGTACTGTGATCTCAGTATACCGTTAGATAACGTCAATTAATTAAATGTCAAATTTTAATAAATGTATAAACAAAATAAATCCACATACCTGCCGACATCTTGTTTTATTTTTACTTTTTCCTTCTCTCGAAATTCAATGGCTTAAAATAATAGTGAAAAGTAAGTCCACATAGGAACTAACACCAATTCGATTATCTTCTTCAGTCGATTGCATTTTTTCGATAATTACATTTAAGAGCTTGGACATTTCCATCAGTACATTATAATAGAATTATGCCCTTAAAAGAAGGAATTTCAATTGACCTGAAGATATTATTTAAACTTAATTAGTTCTTGTTTCGAGAAATCTCTAATTTATTTGAAAAGTTAATTTAAAAACCAATCAGTGGCATTATTACCTGAAACAATAAAACATATATTTCAATAAATATCATTTACTTACCACATTATCTGGGAAGTTTTGAAACAGAGAGGTTATAATGATGATTTTTATGAGAGCGTCTAAATGTGTATGTGTGCATGTGTGTATCTGTGTCACATACACATATGTGTGTATTTCACTTTCATCTTGTTATTGCTGACAATTTTATTAACATTTTAATTTCCATTTCGGCATCCTTATCGCAAAACTGTCTGTTTTCTCAAATCTCATTAATTCATCTCCCACTTCTGTTCAATCGCCGACATTAGCAAACTACAAATGATCATTCGTACATTTGAAATATCTATTCAACGACTTTTTACGTAACGACGACGTTACATTATATAGCAAAATTAAAGTTTAAAATACAAGTTTTAACGATAAATCACTCTTTAAAAGTAAAATTTTACTAAATTGGAAATAAGTTTAAAATTTCGCAAGACGCAGTTTTGAGTGCGGCCGGTAAGGAAACTTGGTGCTATGGCAGATTTTAATAAATCTCAAGCACCTGCGGAATTTTCATTTCAAAGTTTCTTTGATTTGTTTGTGTTGCAATATGATTCCAGTTTCAATATATTTACTTCTTGATTATCCGAAGTTAATTTAGATCCGAAATTGTGAAGGTAATTATTTTAGGACCTTCTTGGTTTCGTTCTCTTTTTGATATCGTCATTTACATCTTGATGTAGTAGATACTAAATGTATATCTACTAAGAGAAAGTAAAGAGAAATGGAGTAAGCTAGTAACGGAATGGTATCCAAGAGATAGTAAAAGAAATAGAGGCAGACAAACCAAAAGATGGGAAGATGACTTCAAGAAAGTAGCTTGGTCCGATATGGACCCGGTTAGCAAAAGACAGGAATGCGTGGAAATCTTTAGAGGAGGCCTTTGTCGATAGACAAGCTGTTCCACATTAACATCCGGTTGCCGCTTATTCAAATGCAAGTTGAATTTATAAATAAATTAAGTTTTAGTAAGTAGGCATGTATAAATTGTAAGAAAGAAACAGCAATAAAGGCTATTTTTTTTATTTATTTATTTATAAATGTATCGATATAATATTCCATTCTATTGTGACCTCCTGTTACTTAAATAGAATGAATGAATCAAATAGTGGAATTAAATCATTAAAATGTCATCATCATCAATCATACTGCCAAAATTTTTTTTACTTTTCCTTGTTCAATTCAAGAAATACATTTTTAAGAAAGAAAAATACTCTGTACATAAGTGAGGATAGTAAATGTTTGTCGATGACTAGTTGTAGAATATATCACTACGTATTATTAGACACTCTTCTTGCCGCTTCTGTCTTTCTGAACGTGGTAAGCCCATAAAAACGGATTTTCATACGGTTTTTACCACCTTGTGTACCTAACCTAATAATATTGTTATTGTGGTCTCTTTCCATATTATGCAATTAAGTCATAAAAGAAACATAATTCATATATTGTCTCGAAGGTTAATTGATTCTATCGTAGCTTACGTGCTAACAAAAGAATACAAAATTTATAGTGGGATAGCGAACCTTTGTTTACTACTTCCCGTCTGAAACAGGCGATCGAAAAGGTCCATAAGAAATCGAGGCATTTATCTTTTAATTAATCCAATTATCCCATTAGTTAATAATTCTTTGTACGTGGAGCTGTTTACAGTTGTTTTTTTAGCGAAAAATGAAATAAAGCTAACAGACCCTCAATTCTTCTATTCAATGTTGTCATAATGACGTCTGCTCGTTTACTTTCTTCTACTTCTAAGAAATAGCTTAAGTTTTCTGAACCCATTATTCCCTGACTTTAGATCAATGTTTCCTTCTTGTGCCATCTCCTACCAGAGCTTGGCGATCATTATAGCAAACTGGTTTCTATACACCGCTGCCCTGGATACTGATTTCGTGTTCTTGATTGTGGAACTGGTACGCAATATGATTCTTCTACGATCTGGTGGACCAGGACCGAACGGTCGTCCATAATTTTTCCTTGAACCTGTATTATGAGTTCACGAATTATGAAATTCTTTATGTCACCCACAACAATTTTATGGATGGCGTAAACTCATAACTAATTTGAAGTACCACTACATACAACATTCGATTCTGATTTACATATATTATTTATTTTTAACGTGTGAAGTTGATAGAATTATCCAAACAACCGCCCATATCCCAATGGTTAGGAATACGCACTACAAAACATGCACAACGTGGTCGTGGGATCGAATCAACCATTCAACTATTGTCTTCAACCCTGCCTTAACACAAGTCTATGCTTAATTTTAATAATTAATCGTATTATTAGTAAATTGTGTTTAGATTATCTATCTACTATTATATTCCTAAAGAGGGTTGGCGTCAAGCAGGCGGCCGGCCGTCAGAAACTGCCGAAGCAAAAACCTATTCAGCATGGAATACGGTCGAACAGTGCTAGTGAAAAGGGCATAGAGCAAAATACAGATATTGTTATATGACAAGTAAAAATCATATCACTTCTGGTTGTAACAGTTTTCATTTATAAAATTAAGACGAAATGCTTTAAGCCAAGGAAATGAAACCGGTGGGTTTTAACTCAACAAAAAAAATCACACAGAGCGCCTTGAACTCTACGGCCCCATTAACATTTCAGTGAACCTGGCCCTTCGCGTTTCACGTAAGTTTCTTTGTGCACCTTTTGGGACAATTAATTCACGCTTGAAACGCGGAGAGCCAATTTGTTTTATTTTAGTGAATAATAAGGGTTACCTTTTGTGACGAGCCATTCAAAACTGATGTGGCGAAGGGAAAGGCTTAATGGTTATTTTTAGTGAGCGAGATTAATTGTTGGTCCGTTTTTCTTTGTGTAAAGACTTTCTCTTAGCGTTATATATATTTGTAATGTACTCACGGATATAAAGTTAGATTTTCAGACGAGGTGAAGTATATACATTATAACTATTCCACGCGTCTGGTGCCTGTCTGGGTTCAAACTCATATTTATAGGTCGCCTATTGTACGCAAGTCGGGGCCTATAACACTGGAGCCACTATTTTACAATTTTTTCATACTAAAGTAAGGGTATGGAATATTACAAATAATAATTTGGGGAAAAACTTACATCTCATTTTATATGAAAACTCAACATATTTTTACATATAATTACAGCATATATATGCCGTTTTCCTTGAAGATTTTTTACTATCTTGAAGGTAGTGATATGACCACATTGCTATATCAATTTTGCTCATTTGACTTCTGAGCAAAACCTCAACAGTCCTCTCTTGATGTTAACCTGGCTCTACTTAAAGAATTGTGAAGAGACCGAAAGAGGTAAAAATATGGAGGTGCAAGGTGAGGGCTATACGGCTGATGCATTAACATTCTAGACCAGTGTTTTTCAACCTTTTTTATGACACGGCCCCCTTAATAGTAAGATAATATTTCGCTATCCCTGCTTTTTTTTCATTTTTTTAATTTTGTAACAAATATTCCATCCAACATATTTATTCATATACATAATTAAGTAAACATTTATCACATTTTAAATATATTTTAAGTACTAAATTATAATACATCGAATGCGTCGCCAATAGATATTAATAGCTAGTTTATGAGCCAGGGAACTCGCCTTGGATTTTACTCGAATTTTTTAGTACTAATAAACGTTTTTAATTTTCTAATTAATTTTTTTTAATACAAATTGGCTAATGAAAAACAAGTGCAACCTTCGCATTAAGAGTTCTCATATTTTTTTTGTTAATTTTATACAAATGATTAAGATGGAAGAGATATCATAAGATTTTTTTTCTTTATTTGATACAAATGATATGATGAGAAACACTGTTCTAGATAAACTCTTGATTTTTGGTGAGTGGCTAAATGTGTATGTGGTCTAGCGTCGTCGTAATGTAAGACCATATCCAGCCTCTCTCTCTTAACTTCATGCTTTAATCTCATAAACTGTGGGCAGTAGAGTGATTCGAATCAAAGCTTCTGCCCGGCGATAAAAGCTCAGATCAACTAAGCTTTTCCAATCCCATCATCCACCCAGCAACTCCTTATTTCCGGGTTTGGCACAATCCGTGAAGCTTTGACGACCTTTTTCGCACGTCACTTTAAAATAATAATCTCTTTCAAAACTCAATAAAAATCGTAAATAAGTACACGGTTGGTTAGGTTAGGTTAAAATAATAATAAAATAATTTAAAGAGATCGTGTGGCACCCGAATATCTTTTTGTGTATCCTTTTTTAAACGGGTCAATACAGCTTAGTGATCAATTTCCTATTCTTCGTCTGGGGCATGTACTGAAATGTCAATTTTCTTTGCTTCACCTTTTCAAAATTTTCAAAAATCGCGTCCATTTTTATCCACAAGAGGGCGACCAGAGCGAGGTTCATCTTTGACATCATAATTCCAGGTTGTAAAAGCTTATTCCAACTTTATGCTACTCTTATTGACATTGCTTTAGGTCCATAAACGTCACATTTTTTTCATGGCCTTGCATTTTTTATTTTTTATCACAAATTTTAAATTGTATTTTTTTTACAATTTAAAATTTGTTATAAACGAGTCTTACTCGGTTTGAAAGAAAAAAAAAACTGATGAAAAATAGTTGGAAATAACAATTTTCGATTTGTATCTTTTTGAAATGTAACCTTTTTAAGCAATGTCATCAAAACCAGCCAGATACAAATGGTACAGCCAAAGAAAGATTTTATCACAAGTTCATATATATTGTATGCGAAAAGACTTGTTCCCCGAACTTATGTATTATAAATAACAAATATAAAACTAATAATAAGTTCTTATATTAAAACAAAGATATACGTGGGGCTGCCGCCTATCGATCAAAAAAGTGTCCCCTCCGGGTACAATACAGATGAAATGTATGGTGTTTTTTTTTATTCCATCCAGTGCAGTGTTCCGAATATGGGCGATAAAATGATTTATTTCATTGAAAAAATATGATAATAGTAAAAATATCTAGTGCTAAATATTAAAAATGTTCTGGCATGTTGGAAGGATGAATGAAGAGAGAATAAAGGAACAAATTTATATTGCAAAAGTGAGTGGCGGAGTTGGCAGGGGACGGTCAAGAAGAACTTATATCGACCAGATTAGTGACATAAAGAAGGGCGATAAAAGGAGTACCCGTAACAGACGCTGTTGTGTGCTTAGATGTATGGATGTAGAAGAAGCGAGAGAGGTGTGCCATAATCGCGCCAAATGGAAATCTGTTATCTCTGCCTATCCCTATGGGTTACTGGCGTGAGTGCATATTTATTACTTAATTCATTAAAATGCATTTTAATTAAATTAATTGTAATGTGAATTAAAGCTGACTAAACTGTATTTAAATTATGAAGTTTCTATGCATGTGCTTTTACATATTATTGTATCATCATTATCATCTATTATTGTATAAAATAATATAATATTGTCGATTAGTTAATTTGAACGAACTCACATTTATGATTTTGCTTTTGTTAAAATATGTAAATTATTGCAATCGGTGATTCGAAAATTTCAATATAATTTGATTCCAAATGCGTGCTTTCATATGATAATTATTTCGTCCCATTACGATCTGCTGTTTTAAAGTCAATAACGATTTTAAACAGAACAGAATTTAACTTAATCAAGTAAATTATTTGTTTTATGTCTTGCTAAAATAAATAAATAAACAAACTATACATATACGAAAAGAGGGTAGTAATAATACAATAATGGGATAAACAGACACGTTTAAAGGTTTCTGGATCATCGTGATGCTACACATTTTCTTATAAAAAGTTGACTAATAGTGAACCTACAGTAGGTCTTACACTTTTATAAGTATACATTAAATGTTGTCGAGGTAGGTTTCGATTCAATTCTTCGAGTAATTCACTTTCAAATCTGGAGCTTCCGGCTTACTTTTAAGTTGGCCTGAATAAATATAAATATGCGTAACCCAGAGAGGTAGGCAGAGCTCATGGATTTTCATTCAGCGTAAATCTGGTATACCTCTCTCGCTTCTTCTACGTCCATATATCTAAGCACACATCAGCGTCGGTTACGGGTACTCCTTATATTGCCCTTCTTTAGTAAGGCACTAATGTCATTGATGTAACTTCTCGTGGGAAGTCCCCTGCCAACATTCACTTTTTCAACATTACTCGTTTTCGTTACCCTCTAATTCATCATTACAAAGTGCCTGAACTACTTCAATATACCTTTCTTTTCTATTCTAGTCACAACATCCACTCACACCACAAACCACCCTTAAAACGCAATTTTTAATACTATTTTCATTCATAGTCACGCCTAACATACTTCTTAAGAATCACATGTCAACTTAAAAAGTGTTTCTTAGTTAATAGCCTAATGGTTTCAGGTATATCTTAAACCATTAGGCTTAGGCAGTCCGTCTGCGGCATTTTACGTAGTCCGTACATTAATTAGGTTGTGGGTTCGAATCCGCCATTCGAATATTGTCGCGGAGAATCTCCGATTACAAACTTTCGTAAGCTTAGGTGAAATTTTTATGAAATATTGTTCATAAGTATTTTTCAGAAAACCCAATTTTGGAAAGGAGGTAATTGCTTAAAATAAATTTCAATGAAAAGTATTTTTATTTCGACTCTAAATATTAGTAAAAAAATCATGAGTTATAAAAAAATGATTACTTTTGACTTGAACTTTTAATGAGTATCTCGTTTTAAAAGAATGAAAAGAGCCTCAAATACGTGGAGCGTAAGCTCTCATGTTTGCACGGATGTAAAGAAGCTTTTTGAAATGGCGACTGTCTTTTAACAGTTATTGCTCGGATTTATAAAAGTACATTAGTAACGTTTGTTTATTTGTAAAATTCGAAATCCACGATTTGGTTTATGGGATTTCGTTTCAATTCATAGATACTCTAAACTATATCTTATTTTTAAAGACCCTTTGCAGCCTAACGATAAGGATATCTGTAATTTTCGTACCTATTTATAGACATACTGAACAACTGTTAAAGTCCAATGTAGATTAATCGCCAAATAACCATAGACAAGCAATTATCAGTGAGCTACCATAAACTTTGGTGTAACTGTCGCAACCGATCGGCTACTAATCCGTACAACGATGCACTGGGAGACATAGCATCAGTATTAGGAGATTGCGATATATCATATTAAATAATATGAAAGAGATGGGAGCTCTACCATTATCATTTACATCACTGTTAGATGTTCCACTCAAATTCCTGCTAATCGTTAAATGTTGTACAGATTACTAGTTGGGCGCCAGTCACGACAATGCGGTCAGTCAGATTCAGGTCAGATTCTGTTAATTATGTTTTAAATTTCATCCATAATTTAGTAATGGTAATCAGCGTTAACAGTATATCGAGAAATTAGACTGTCGAATACGGACAGACAGACTCACGTCTTATAGGTTATTCCAGTACCTTCTAACAATAGAGTTGCGCTTTGAAAATAATAAAAATGCAGAAACATATGCCAAAGTGTTTGAGAGGGTAAAAACGATCTTTGAAATCTATACCTTCGTGCAGAGTTGTTATAAATAAATGGGAAGAGGCTTTTTTATGAATAGATAAAAGGATAGACTTTTCTTATCCATTCCTCCGCCTTCCTAGTCCTTATTGTTTACAAGCGATCGGCCGCAGCTTCGTAACGATGGCGAAATGCAAAATGTAGCCTTTTATAAAGTGAATTTTTTTTAGCCGCGTTAAGCGTGTTTTCACAAAGCTAATGGGTTTACGTCAACTTTAACATACATTATTATTTTAATGGATAGCATTAGTAGTCTTACTCTACTAGACTTGATATTGATTATTGTTATTATTTCAATTTAATTCGAATAAAAATAAAGTCCAAATAATTAAATCTTAAAATTAATTCAAATATCTGAACTAGGAAACTGTTACTACGTATTTCTAAATTTTCGATTCTAACCTCAGTGCTCAATGACTGACGATATATTTTTTACTGTTGTACAGTCGCATATTTCAATTAACAGAAAACTTTAATTAATGATATACTTAAGCCTTTCTCACGGATCATTTCGCCACTTAGCGAAAACACAGTAATGACAAACAAACAGACGCGATGAAAGTTCGTTTTATAATAACATTATGTAATGAAATACTAAGTTAATATATATAGATAACAATACAAATAAATTGTATAATTATTTATCATAATCATTACGATTCTTTGAATGTAGGTCAGATACAATGGTGTTGAATGTTTGGAGAGTAAGCACTCGACTGACTCGGTGTGAGAATGGCCGCCGGTAAACGAAATTGCGGTTTTCAAGCACAAGCCTGCACAATAGCAGCCCACGCCTCGACACGAAAAACTTGCACCGAGCTAATAAAGCTGGAATACAAACGGCTTCCGAATAAAACTTTCAACCTGTATATTGAATTTTTAAAACTTTCCTAGTTCTACGCAAATATATGTACATCACTCTGTAATGAGATGCATGAGGTGGGGATTTACCATAAGGTTAAATTAAAACAGATTCTGTGATTATTGAAATATACGAGATATGTCCAATTATGTGCAGTAAAGCGCCTGCCTGGGATCGAACCCGCAACCTACAGTTCGTAAGTCAGGGCCTAAACTACTGAGCCACCACTGCTCAACGTTGCTTGCAAATGCTTAAAAGTTTTTGTTTGTAAAAATATTTTTTTTTGGTGTCGTGGTGACTTTTTAAAAGCCGCTTCGCATTTCGAAGGGAATGGCAGGGTTATGTGAGTTAAGCGCCATCAGCCTAATGCCTTAACTGTTACGAACTGCGAAACATAAGGGAAGTTTTAAATCCATTCGATCATTGTCGTGAACACTCTAGAAAAAAGTGGAGCTTGGAATGCTTCAAAAGAATGTTAATATTTTTTTCGAAATACCCTAATATTTTAAGATTTCTTTTAATCCGGCTAGCTAGGTCTCAAATGTGACAGGATGTAATCCAATTGCAACATACCGGCCACCAAATAGACTTAATGCAAACAGTTGTTATTTAGAAAACTCTGACGAAGTGCTATCAATAACTTGTAAACAAATATTCCAACAAAAAAATTACTGACAATCGCTTATTCTTTACGACCCAAGGCGATGGTAAAAAATTGAGATCTCGTAGAGATCAGACAAGAAAAATACAAAGGGAATGAGTGACAAAGGTTAATGGATTCCTTGGTAAAACAAAACTGCCTCATTACAATTTCAGCGGGGTGTCTTCCATAAAAACATCGGTGCTATGGAATTTTGTTTTTAGCTCTTTGTGTACCTTCTGAGTAAATTTCTTTGACATGGGTATCTTAAATACATAATATATCATTAGTTAAATTTATTTCAACTACATTATAAATATTCTAACGTTCAGGCATTGCGTTTGTTTTATATTTAATTAATTTAGAAAAGGAAGCTAAAGTAATTCATAGACAATTACGAAATTAGTTTTGTTTTGAAAGAGTAACTTTACTTCACATCTTGTTGATTTATTGCGAAATGTAATTCCACGCCTAATACTTGTGTTCAAGTATTTTGATCGATTTTTTTTCCGAGTATTATCAATACAAATGGAAATCTACGACCGAGACTACATATTCTGCTCCTGTTGATAATCATAAGGATGAGTTTTCTATACTACGCAGTGTGGTGTTCGAATTGAAGAGGCGCCTTATTGAAACAGGTAGTAATCACAAAAGAAACCAAGAACAGATAGATAAAACGTGTATAACGACAATTTGTAATGTGGCATTTAGTTTATACTAGCTGCGCCAGCGACTTTATTTTTTTGGCCAACCCTTTTTTCGCATTAAAAAGTATATCTGTACCAAATTTCATTTAAATCGGTTTAGTAGTTTAGGCGTAACAGACAGACAGTTACTTTCGCATTTATAATATTGGTAGCGAAGTAGTGAAGTAGGGATTTCTATTTAGGTGTTAGGGTAAAAATAAAAATGAAAAGAATAAACTAAGTAATGTAGAATTGCGAGATAGAATATTTCGGTTTTGCCGAACGTCCTTCCCGTCGGTCATGTATGCTAATTCAAAGCTAGATTAATTAGGAGACAAAGCCGCACCACACTGAGATAGACCACCGGATAGATCAACGAATGGTAGTAAATAATTTCGAAACACAAATTTGATCGCTTTTTCTTGATCATTTTTAAGAATAACGTCTTATATTTTGAAGTGATTACTGGCTGAACTCATTTGGCGAATCAATAACCCTTTTTGAAATTATTTAAACGTAAACGAAACGTAAACTTTTTTTCGGCGCGCTCTTGATATGGAAAAAAGCACTGAACTCTGACCTCTTTTGACTTTATATAAGTTTTGCTATAACATTATGGAATTTTTCCTTGTCTTCCGCTCTGGACTGACTTTGATCATTAACAAACATAATATTAATGCAATTTTAAAATATTTAATTTGAGGTTAGCTAAAATCTAGCCAAGTTACCGGCTATCAGTAGTTTAACTACGTTTTTACTCATTACAGCATATGTTATATGCGAAATAATGGAAACAACTTTTAAGTGGCTAGCTTAAGTTTAAATTTATTTTAGCTTCCAACGTTACATACATCATATACGCAGGAAATTAAAAAAACACAGATTTGTGATTGAGTGAGTTTATTGTTGAAGCAGCATCAGAGGTGCAAGTTAAGGAAAACTAATTGAGAAATAATTTTGGAATGAAGTCCTTTTACACGGCGTATAGAAGACATCTGACCGAAATCGTAACGTAACAAAAAGCATTAAGATTGTCTTTGAGGCTGCGAGTCTTAGGACTACTTACATTACTTTTATCTATAACTTATAATTCGCTATTTTGTAATGTCATTGATTAGAACCTCCCTCAAGCTTAGTTACTCTTAAAGAGGCATTGCGCCCTCTGCACCTTGCCGCCTCGAGCCCGGTGTACCTGTAAATGCTAGATAGGTAAACAGAGACCTTTCAGTAAAATAAAAAAATCGGTAAGGTCTTTTAATATTCACAAGTATTGTGATAAAAAATGAAAAAAGGTAAATACTCCTGTCTCTTTTTGTCGAACCATTTCATTGTTCATTGACATGGTACTACCATAAATACATTCTTAGACCGAAGTAATTTATCGCCACGAGTGTCGAGCTACAACTATTGGCGCTAGAGTAATGTCGAACTTGCTGGAATCCCAGCTAATACTATTTGTCTCGCTCCGACACAATGCAATTCTTTTTATGGTTGCGTCTTTTGTCCAATCCGAAAGTCCCTTGTATCTATTTCCAGACGTTTTAATTTCAAAGCTACAGACATCTTTGAAATAAGAACTTATTCTTCCAACTTTTAAACATTGTGAATTACAATAATCAGTGATTTACTCATAATATTACTAAACACAACGAAATGTTATACTCGTACAAAAGTGCTTCAAACACAGTGATAGCAGCATTCACTCATGTCAAATGCTGTAAAGAACATAGCGTAATTAAAATACTAAGAAAAAAGAGTACAGCTAGTGTTTGTCACTTAAGCGTAATGTTAACACATGACCGTAAGCTATAGAAAAAGCTTTCCAATTGGAACCCTTCCTAATTTCCACCGCAAATAGCATATCTTAAGCCTAATCCGTTAATACTCAAAAGTTTTTAAAATAAATAAAAACAGTACTACAACAGATAGCAGCAGCTGTTGCACAAAACAAGGTGGCAAAAGAGCAAGCTGGTCTTTTGATATAGAAACACCACTATTAATAGACAGAGCAGGGCGTTGAGGAGACGAACGGAACGGAACGGAAACGATATTTCATTTTCCCCATTAATCCCGTCCTCATCCAACCCACTTCACTTCCCATCCAGTCCTTATTAGGAAAGGATAGGAAGGATAAGAAGACTAAAATTAGGCCTCCGGCAACTCACTGATCAGACGAAACGCAGAGTACTTCTACTTCACGCCTGCTTTCTGTGAGGTGTGTTATTTCACCGGTCGAGCCAGTCAATTCGTACAACAGATGTTGTTGCGGACTCTACCACTGTTAATTATACAGTCAGTTTTACTAAGCAAACGTCTTCATTGGTTAAGGAGGCGCCATCTCCTAGCGAAGGTTGACTATCATTACGACCAACTGGTCTTTATTAAAAGTAGTCCTAAATAGTGATTTCTCATGATGTACAGTTACAGTACAGCCAGGAGAGATTTCTACAGTCAGGTCTACGGCGGCCTATCATTTTTCTTAATCTTGACTTGGAGTATATGTCTAGTATGCCACGTGTTAAGTTTAAAGCTTATTCCATCAAAAATGTCTCTTTCTTTATTATTAATAGCACCATCATTTCAGAACGATGTAATAATATGTATTTGACTTAAAATATACTTAAACTGGTATGGAAATCATATCATTATAGAAGTTATGGCTTTTTAAGGAAAATGTAAGATTGTCTAAATAATTTAATAATATTTCTTTTAGCTTAGGCTTTTGCTATGATATGGTTCATAATGTTGAATGGCAAACCGAACCCAGCACCTCGTGTTTGGTAGTACGTACCCTTACCCATTAGACTACTGGCGCTTGGCTGTACCAATCACAGAATAAGATATCGAAATCTAAATGGTACATAAAGTTTCCAAGCCCCTAGCTACATCGGCAGAAAATCGAATATAAAACATATTTTCACAAGATTTATGAAAATAAGCTACGAAATAATAACTCAAGTTAAATCTGGCTTAAAGATCTTCAGTTCTTTTTAATACCCTGAGCAATCCATTTTGATTATAAGAGGCCCTTTGCCCTTCGGAAAGGAGAAGGGTTTCCAGAGAGGATAAATGTATTTTAAGTCTGCCAATACAGCTGTTTAATCGGATTGTATCGGGATTATCTAGAAATATTATATCAAGGAACGTATGTTATGTTCTAATGCTTTTCTATATTGATAAATGTAGCGATAGTAACTCAGCGACGAAGAGTCATATAATATAACTTTTTTACGATTGAATACCAACTATGACTTTAGTGGATAATCTAATAAGGCTTGTAACATTTGGGATATAATAACAGATAATGTCAACTGATTGGTATATTTTTTTAAAAGATGTCAAAGAAGCGATCGTACTCCTTCTTTAAAAGCCGGCAATGTATCTGCAGTTCCTATTGCGTCGCGGAGATTGAATGTACTAATACAAATGGACCAATATTTTTGTGATGATTATGATACCTATATGATAATGCTGAACAATATTTCTAGTACATTATCATCTATATAATGATAATGATGGTTATATAATAAGGATTCCAAGTTATATTTATGTTACAAAAGCAAAAAACCTCTACTCACTAATCAACATCAAGATGAAATGCCGGGGAAGACTTAGAATCTTTTTTAAATCTTATCCTCCTTTTGGGTCAATCTGGTAATTAATAAAGACTCAGACGATAAGGACTTTTCCTATCTCCGAATACCGAATATTAATGATGAATTTAATTATAATTATAGAATCATCAGCGCCCCACGAGTATCTGAGTAATAATCCTAATTGCTTTTTAATAGGATTAAAAAGCGAGTATTGAACATTTTCCCAACCTACACTCTGTAATAGATTATGATATTTATAAATGTTAAAACAGCTACGATGGGTCTGTGGTTAAGTGAGTCGGATTTAAGCCATGAAACCATAGATCGAATCCTGAATTAAACGGAATCAATGGTTAATGTATTTCAAACGCTTTTATTACCTTACCAGTATATATGTACATATGTATAATTATATTATTAATGGCGTTAAGTCAAAGTAAGTACTTTGTACATATCCCCGCATACATCCTAAAGCTGCTACCAGAACAGTTATACAGTCAGGAACAGTAGATGTTTAATAGAAGAAAGGCGAACAAGCAAACGATTCACCTGATGTTATGTTATGACCGCTAAACATAGGCATCCATAACAAGCGAATGAGTTCCAGATGCGTAGCTGCTTAAACTATTGCTTCAAGGGATTTGGTCCACAGAGGAAGAATCCCAATCTCACAGGATACGGGCGTGAAGTAGAATATAATTACTACTTGGTATTAAGTCTTCTGCGTTTCGTAACGCATTTCTGCGGCATCGTAGCCTTGACTCTTCTAATTGTTTCTTCTTCGGATGATGATGGGCATCGATGATCACCTGTCATCGCGTGAACCTTTGGTTGTTAGCTAGCAACCAGTTAGCTTATGATATAAATATGTTCCGCAAAGATAAATAACATATTAAAATATACTTATACAGCTATGAATGTCAGTATACTTTATATTGATGTCAATTTTCAAATTTTTTAATTGCATTGTGACAACGGGAATGTCAACGTGTAACAAAGCGTGTTATTTATTTTTGAATTTAGGTATGCATATGTATTATTAGTTGATAATCGTGTTATACAAATCTGAATCCAAAAGTTTAAAATGAAATTACATTATATTCGAATACGTTATACCGATGGAGTAAATACATGTAGTTAATAATTTTGTACCGTCACGTATAGAATGAAATTAGATACTAATTAACGATAAAACTTGTTCTGATCAAGAAGCGGCACAACAATCAATTAATATGAGCAAAATAATAGCCGGCTATCGACTCGTGACATCATAATATGCGTAAATAAATAATTATACTTTGCTAAATTTCTTATAAGCTGTCATATTTTTTTTGTCTAAATTATCTGACAATTCCAGAGTCAATGACCTCGGCCGGTGCTGGAGAAAAGCAACAATGGCTTCCGAAACAATAAAGACAAAGCGTCTTATTATGATTTCAGAATGCGTCCGTCGCGTAAACTGTGTGTCGTATCTTAGACTCCTAGTAACTTTCCTCTCATATTTTATACTAACATCGTGATGGCTACTCTCTTTAGATTTAATATTTTCCTTTATTTTTTTTTACCTTCTGATATTACAGAATCCAAGACTGTGTTTTATTATTTAAACATTACGAAATATCCAATTGTCACAATTTTAAAAGGGTAAGTATCAATTTTTTAAATTAATTGGCATAGATAACGTTGCTTATTCGAGTTCCGAGTAAATGTAACAAGACTTAGACTTACAAAAATATTTCGACAGAACTTATAAACCGAGATTTTGCTTCCTACTCTTAAATTTTTTTTTATTTAAAATAACCATATTTAAAAATGTAATTGTGAAAATATATTGAAATGTTACATAAGTAGCGTTATGGATTGCACAAAATTCCTTCTTTAAAATGACTTGACTTGAAAGGTAGACAAAGTGCGCGTCGACACGTTACGTAACGACAGGTCGAGATGGCTTTACATCGACCAAAATGCGGAAGCTTACCTGTTTATATCTAGAAACGTTTTAAGCCCGTGGTGTTTAGACAATGTAGGGTTTATTCTCAGTATGCACACCATCAAAATATACGACACAGTACGACGCAATTTTCTGTTCCGAAGAAAAGTAAGGTCTAGTGGCCTTGTATCTAGTATCATAAAATCTATTCGATGACACAACTAAAATTATTAATACTATCATATAATAAAGTGATAAATTATGCCTTTCTAGGTCTTTTGGGGATTAATTTTAGAAGACCTGCTCTAGATATTCTAGATTCAATCCTCCCTATCCGTTTGAAACGGTATAGTGAAATCGGACATTGAAGCGCGCGAGGACTCGCTACCCTTTTGTATTGTCCCCTGTGTCCAAACGACGTGCTTCGTCTTTTATAATGCAACCAACAAGGGACTGAAACGATTTGCTAAAATCAGACTGCTTCCCGATTTATAGTGACGCTTGCGATTGCAAAAAGAAAACTAAACAGTGCCATAGAGTAAGCTTCTACGATTTAACATCAACGATGAATAAACGAAATGTCTTAAGATAAACTGATATAAAAGAAAACTGATCTATTGAGATAGTTATTCATAACTATATGGTAATAATAAAATTCTCGAAAGGGCTTTTACATTTCTCGAAGGACTTATTCTGCGTAGGCAAAGTCGCTACTAGTGTGAGCTAAAATATTGCTGGTATAATTGATACACCCATTTCTTTCTGTCACGTGTATGCAAAGTATGATATTTAAGAAATGTATGTGTTGCTCATACATATTTCCTTACAATAAAACAAGAAAATAGTTTTATACCATATTTGGTCTCAATTTAAAGTTTTTTTTATGTAAGAAGGTGGCAAACGAGCTAACGGATCACCTGATGTCAAGTGAGCGCCGCCCATGAACATCCGCAACAGACAAATGCGTTGCAGATGCGTTGCCTTTAAAGGACAAAGGAGGGCATAGACAGGAAAAAGAATAATTCCTTTCTCCCGTTAACCCCCTCCCCATCCTATCCTCTTCCCCTTCCCGTCCTATCCTTGTGAGGAAAGGGTGGGAAGGGGAAGAGGACTAAAATTAGGCCTCCGGCACCTCACTCATCACACGAAACGCAGAGTACTTCTACTTCACGCCTGTTTTCTGTGAGGTCGTGGTATTTCACCGGTCGAGCCGGCCAATTCGTGCAACAGATGTTGTTGTTGCGGGCTCTACCACTGTTAAAAGATCACTGTTTGTTAGATCATTGTCTCCTCGCCCTTTTCCCACTCGTATGTCTGTCGGTACAGTATGATTGTAGATTTTACGTTTTTATTGACTCTCGCCTGACAAAACAGAACTGTATTATATAGTGCAAATATCTCTGGTAGTTGTATTGTTTTCGATTTTCGATAGAGTATATCACAGTTTTGCATGGTTTGACAATAATTGATAAATTAGCCCTTTTTGTTTGTTTGCCCAATTGTAAGGACACAGGCCTCCCCTCATTGAGAGGGAACAGGCCGTTATCCACTACGCTAGCCAAGTACGGGTTGGTAGATGTCATATATATAACCACCAGGTTCTCATGACGCTTTCCTTACGATGTTTTTCTTCACCATTTTTTGGAGTTGTGGTGATGAAGTTACTTTAGCGAAGGCAAACACCACCGTACTAATCGAAATGTATCATTCTTCGTGCGTACTTATGAGCATCCTGCGGTTACCAATATGCAGTCAACAAAAAGAAATTACAATAGAGATTTTCATTACGGAGGTTCATCATAAAGTTCTAGTTATTGTTGTAAGAGTTGATGGCTAGAAGACATTCCTATTTATAAAAACAGAAATCTTCATATCGTGTGTATTCATCACATAAGTTAGTAATGAACTAAGTCTATTCTAATTTTAATCTTTGAAGAAGGTGTATTTCAAAAGACAAGCAGCGCAGTGCAGTGACTGCAAAGAAAAAAAAGAACGAATGGAAAAACAGTTTTATGTACATTATGAAGAAATATATGATAAGATAACATAAAAAAATAATAGTTTATAATTCAGTAATATTTACGTCTCTTTTATTTATTCTTCTCTTTTTTCCGTTCTTGGTTCCAATTGACACTGGTTGCATACGTCAAAGACAATAACGATGTTGAAATAACCGACCAATAAATCTCATTGCGAGTGATGGGATGTCGGACACTTCATTACTGATCATTATCATTCAGAATCTAAAATCTACCTATCATTCATAATCTAAAATCTACCTATCATTCATAATCTAAACTCTATCTATCATTCAGAATCTAAAATCTATCTATCATTCAGAATCTCAAATCTACCTATCATTCAGAATCTAAAATCTACCTATCATTCATAATCTAAAATCTACCTATCATTCAGAATCTAAAATCTATCTATCATGCAGAATCTAAAATCTACCTATCATTCATAATCTAAAATCTACCTATCATTCAGAATCTAAAATCTATCTATCATTAATAATCTAAAATCTACCTATCATTCATAATCTAAAATCTACCTATCATTCATAATCTAAACTCTATCTATCATTCAGAATCTAAAATCTATCATTCAGAATCTAAAATCTATCTATCATTCAGAATCTAAAATTTACCTATCATTCATAATCTAAAATCTACCTATCATTCATAATCTAAAATCTACCTATCATTCATAATCTAAAATCTACCTATCATTCATAATCTAAAATCTACCTATCATTCATAATCTAAACTCTATCTATCATTCAGAATCTAAAATCTATCATTCAGAATCTAAAATCTATCTATCATTCAGAATCTAAAATTTACCTATCATTCATAATCTAAATCTACCTATCATTCATAATCTAAAATCTACCTATCATTCATAATCTAAAATCTACCTATCATTCATAATCTAAAATCTACCTATCATTCATAATCTAAACTCTATCTATCATTCAGAATCTAAAATCTACCTATCATTCATAATCTAAAATCTACCTATAATTCAGAAACCACTCGCGTTATCCGTACGAACAAAACAGAATCACTGCAATTTAGGCCATACCGAAATTACCATGTTAGATACAGTGACAGAACGCTACGATCAAAGTCCCGTGCTGACCCTTACGGCACTTATTACACACGCGGCGTCGTGTCGGCTTCATACGAGCCCTATTAATCTGCAATGCCTGTTTCTACTGATGCAAACTGAAACCATGCTGCGGGAATACAACGATGTGATCATTGCCTGATGGTTAAGAGAACGGTCAGCGAAATAATTCCATCGTGAGATCGTTTTAAAATTACGTTTAAATAACTTTGTTCCCTCATAAGAAACATCATTTCACTAATGAGAATATCGTCACAACAATATACGGCTCTGTGGGTAGATACATAATCTATTAGTAGGCTAATATTATAAATGTAAATGTAAGTTTGTTATGCTTTCACGCGAAAACTTCTCAACCGATCATCATGAAACTTCGTACACATATTCTTGGAGTTATTAGAAGTAACATAGGACACTATTTTTATGAAAAAAGTATATAAAAAACGAAGTATGTATGTTCCCTATAGACTCCGGAACGGCTGGACCGATTTCGATGAAATTTATTTATGTCTAGATAGGGACATTTCTGTGTTTGGTAGCGAAGGGATCATCAGAATTATTGGTACCCTGGCGAAGTCGGGGTGGGTCAGTAGTGCATTAATAAAACAAAACATACATTATACATTTAAGAAAGGAATCTAAGAAGTCAGGAGTTAGAAATGTTAATAAGCAGACTAATGCTATGCTGAACCATTTTCTACAACACAATTTAAATTAGATCATTTGTTGGCCAACGCGCGATTTAAATCTTAAACAAGCTGTAGACAGAGCTTCGTTCTCCGTTATCAACTGTCATCGATTGATTTAAGATTGTGTTTTTCTAGAAGACATTCGAATAATAACATCTAGCGATATATCGTTGAATTTCTAGCTACCAGTAAGTATTCATCCATTGACAATTGCCAACAATGTAGAGATATACCATGCCGCAAATAGTTAACAACAAGTAATGTTGAACTACATGTGCGAATAATGGCATTTTAATGATGTACTTTCACTACATGTGTTTTATACTGTAGTCATACTATGCGCTATGATGCTCCAAGAAAACGAATCGAATGACACCTCAATCGGTCAAGCCGCTTAGACTGTACTCTTCTGTTGGTCACAATGGAACGGACTTACATACCCACGAAACACATAACGATGCAATAATTCATACGTCATTGAACATTTCTAGGACACAAATTATTTCTGAGTTAAAAGTGGAATTTCAGGTGATCAATGTGAAATAAGTACTTTGGAATAAACATTTTTTATCTAACAAACTTTTCACACTAAAACGACTAACACCCAATGAACAACAATTTTAACTTCTTAAATCTATTTACGGCTCAAGTACTTGCCTAATTTTCAATACAGAGTTTAATTGATTTATTTGAGCCGAAAGTTGCAAAAATATTTGCTCACTCAAAATAAATGTTTCAGAAATAACATACTATAAGATATTTTTGAATAATTCTATTTACTGCCGAACTCATCCGATATCTAAGTGAGATTAAAAAATAACTTTTTAAAAATTTCTTTACTCTTCCATCCCAATTGACCCTGTGTTTGCTAAGTGGATCAACTGTTTTCATATTTGGAAATTTACTTTTCTTTAAGATTGAGAAGGAATTGATGATTCAAAAACCTCTTAAGCTGACCACATAAAGTGAGAACAGAAAGGTAAATTATATTATTTTCATTATGAAATAGGTATCTCTGTCTACCTCACATGACTGAAAAGAGAAATATAAATAGCACGTTATTTTAAAAAGAAAAAGCTTTGACAATAAAGACGCAATATGTTACAGCCATGACGATATCAGAGAGTAAATGGGATTCAATAGAGGACAATTCAGGCGAGCGAACGTCGAAGTGATAGGCCATTTAGCCAAACATTCTGCAGGCTTCAAGAGTATTTGCGAAGGACCTTATAAAATTGCGAAAAGCGAAATGGTTGCGAGACGAAGGCATAAAATACATACGATACTATCCTTACTAAAACTCTGATCCCTATCTATCTAATTAGAGTCGGCTTGAGACTTTGTTGCTCTAATGGGATAGTCAGAGATAAAGTTATCGTAACTCGTTAACCTCTTGAGGTTTAAAACGCTCAAATCAGAGCAATCAGAATCACTGTAATGATTTTAACTACTATAAAGCAAAGAGAAGGACAATACACCTTAGAACATGAATTCCTTTATTAATAGTTTTTATTATATGTATAGATAAGTTACGCTTGATGAGACACATGTTTGGACCCGAGTATGTCCTAAAACTGCCTGCCTGTACAGCAGTAACCGCACTGTTGAGAAATCCAGGTGATGTGGATAGTATTCGGCGGTCTGTCGTGTCGTCCGATGACGAAACTTGGCGGCAGGAATCATTGCAAACAGTTTTTCGGAACACTCCCCGTGGTATATACGATAAAAAATGCAGAGAGAGCTGACGTCCCTCCGCAATGCCAGAGTAACAAGCCGATCGGTAAGAGCTCGGTCGTTGACTATTCGAGTCGCTCTCCGTTATATGCGGTGCGCTAATCACAGGAATATTCAATCGGATTTGAAAAAAATCTTATATTTGACAGTTCAATTACGAAAGGCTAGGGTACTTAAAATCAAGCTTCAATCCTTAGGAGCCGAGCAGAAAAAAAAGCTTAGCGAGAAGGATGTACTAACGCGTGCCATTTAAACTGCGGGACATGGCTAGTATTAATATATAGTTACGTATCTCTTGATGAGTTAGGTGCCTTAAGCCATTCGGCTTTAGTTAGGCTCTTTAAATCTGTTTCTCCTTGACTTTTCTTTGCTTCCCCCTCTGTGCTTCAACGTTGGCAACTGTTTTGATTACTTCTCGTACGTTTTTTCGTCAGACATGAAATAAGACGAGAACTGCTTGTTCGTTTTCTTCCTTCTTCTATAAAAGACATCTTGATAGTGACGTCACTAGTTTGACTAGCTATAGTCCCAATTTACAATGAGGACTATATTAGCATACTTTTGAATGTCGGTAAAAATATCACGATAGTGCCCTCCGTAAAACAAACGAATATGCATTGCGTCTGCGATCTATTTGAAGACACGTGAATTTTAGGAGGATTCGATGTACCACATAACATGGAGATATTTTTAAGTAGGCCATGATTAGTTCAATGTTATTTTATTTTGCTTCTTACCCAATGGAGTATCGATATGAACGTCCTAATCTTTCAGAGGATTTAAGTTGCCGCCCTTCTCCGACTACGTTGATATGACATGTTTTTTTAAACTGCTCCGGTACGAAATCACTAATACATTTTTACGTAACATGTACGTCATTGAAAATATGCTGTTAAAGTTTATAGAAACTCAAAAATGCTCTAAAATATTCAATATTTAAAAAATAACTAAATTCAATCTTAAAATACCTCGTTAATTTAACGAATATATTATAAGCTAAAAATAAAATGTTTTACAAACGTAGCAACAAACAAAATCATACAAATACGATAAAATACAACAGCTAAGTGGTGTATTGTTTCACATACTTGAATCGAAAAGGTCAAATATATTTTCGTCTTTGTTGGAGTTACATCTTTCGCACCGTTATGTTACATACATAATATCTTTGGAATTTATCAGTTTACTGAGTAATTTAAAGGTTAACTATAAGGGTGTAAGTTAGGTTAGACAATTATAGAAAAAACGAATTCATTACTACACACATTTTTTATATAACTAAGCTATATACATCTAAATAAAATGTAATAAAGTAAATAAAGCGTATAAAAGCGTAACTACTTACAATGTAACGTGTATACTGTTGTCCAAAATCAGGAACATATAGATGGAAAACTTAAAATAATATTTTCCCACAGTGAAGGATAAAAACAAAAAATATATTCAGCAATATTTGTCAAGTACAAAATCGCGAATGTCACTGAGTAAACTCGTCGAAACTTATGAAGAAATTCGTCTTACAATGTATGTTTTCTCTTAAGAATGCTTATAAAATGATAATTTTGAAATTAAATACTGTTCTAATCACTGATTATTTATGATAAGTGCACAGTTTTTATAATATCTCAGTTCGTTAGGTTTGTTGCAAGCTCGAGAGCGTCAGCCGCCGACACGATTAGGGTAGAGCGGACGAGCAGCCGCGGCGGCGCTAGGGCGGGTACTGGTCTTTGCGGCAGGAGCCTGCGTCACAGCTACTGGACCCCAACACCTTTTTGTGGGACCCCAATTAATAACAGAAAGTTATGCAGACGCGTTCGATATAAAATCCTTGATAAATATTGATAGGTACTTCTAATACTACATCGGTGAATGAATTTTCAAAAACACTTTTTGAAATAAATATTGGTTGTTTATCGGTAGTAAGTAGTAACTAAGAAAGTCATTTAAAAAACGATGTATTCACCCGTATTGTGTAATGTCGTGAAACTTACACGAGCTTTGCCATTCATGCAGCATCTAGTAGCGTGGATCAGAAATAAATGATCCCACGGTAAAACATAAGCAACCCAAAAAAATTAATTCAATATGAGTTACCGTACAAGATTAAAAAAACAGTCCATTTGTACAAAGGAATAAAAACCATAAATATTATTTTATTACACCGAAACACGTTACCCGAAGATAAACATGCTGTACGAAGCCAGCGCCCGTAAATTTATTTTTATCATTGTTAATCATCGTAAATCGTTTTATTACGATTTCTTAGGACCTGAATTTTCTTTTATTATTATTGAGGAGATAAAGTCAAAGAGCCCGATAGGGTATCGACGGAAACCTTATAGCTGTCCGGATGTGGTGTGAGCAGAAGGTTCAACAGGGAAAGTGTATGATCCTCTTAATCTGGAATTCACGTAGGCGAGGTAACAAGATGTTACATCATATGCCAAGGCAAAATCGTGGACAGATCTCCCCGCATGATCGGTAGTACGTGAACCAAGCCATTCGGCTTGATAGGCATTGACGTCGCCAAGTAAAACGACTTCTGCGGATAGGATGTTCTAGTACGGAGTCTGTAGCCATTTGGACTTGCTCCATGAGCCTGTCTGTTTCGGTATTGAGGCTATGGGACCTATAGAGGCAAACGTAGATTAACTAGTCGTTGGTTTGTGGCTTCCAAAATTAGTTACTATCATTATAAAAAAGTAGTCAAATATATATAGATAGATAAATAAATATCGAAGTTTATTCGATTCTTCAGTTTCAATTTTTACTTTGTTTGATTCAATTGTCAACCCGGTCAGGTTTTGCTGTTGCGATGAGTGCAAAATAAAAAAAAATGTCTATTTTTTTAGCTACATTACATTACGAAGGCAGAAAAGAGTTTATCTAGCATTAATTTGTAATTAAAAGGATCTTGAATGTGACCTACTTAGTATGACCGACAAACAATCGGAACTGGCTGAAAAGACGAAATAACCCAACTTAACAGAATGTCTTACGTAATTAAGTTTAGCTCATTTTATTTTAATTCTTATCGCTTTGGAGTTAAGTGCAATTTTTGTTCGTTACGCGCTTGACATAATGGAGCTATTTACGAACAGATATTTGGGCAGGCCAGTTGCGATGAAAGTCGGTAATGGTTTTATAAATACGTTACAGAAAACAAGTTTCCGTTTTATGGAATCGAGCATAAAATAACGTTTTATATGAAAAACTATTATTCCTTATATAAAACGAAATAAAACATTTATTAAGAGAAAGCAAAGGCATGTTTATTTTTGTGCGCAATTAAATAGTTTTTCTCATTAGAAAACAATATAGTGCATACCTAAAATAATTATTGGAGGGTCCAAGAGATGGCTGGATGAAGTCGAAGGAGACCTGAAAAATGTCGACCTCCATGTCCGGTAACAAGAAGCCAGGTTAGACTGACGTGGAGATAACTACTGGACCAGTCCTCGAGGCCTCCCTGTGGCTTTTGTGCCTCAGATGATGAATATGACGCTCTTAAAAGCTTGAAAATATTTAAAAACAAACATAACCGTTTTTCTGCGTATAAAAGTTGGCTGTGAGCCAAATTCTAACCCACATCTCATTATATTAACAGAATACGATGGTTTCTTTCATGCATAAAGAAGCAGTTACATCAAAAGAACTATTGAATCTCGCGAGCATCTCCAGTGTTCATTTAGTAGTTAACTCATCTTTAAGTTATGTTTTCGTAGTCAAATACAGATTGGATTATAAAGGGATTAATTCAATGTGCAGTACTAATAATCCTTCCCAGTTTCGCTCTGGTAGACACATGACATTAAAATAAAATATAGCCTAGGTTACTCGTTGAACAGAGCAATAGCTTATTGGTGAAAGAATTCTTAAAATCGGTTTGGTTCTTTCTTTCTTTCCTTACCTACTTATTTTATATTTACGCTTAATCATTCATCACGTGAGCTTTTCATTTGTCTGCATCTTCTACAAGGAAGTAGAAAAATTACTTCAACTCCCTTAATTATTTTTTGGGAGTTCTATCTATATCTGTACTATAAAAATTCTATCGTCTGTTTCCTATTTACACTACTGCCTGTAACAATAACACTGGTATTTTATAATCAAGTTATTACGAAACAAAAAAAACTAATTCCAGTAACTTCTACTTTAATAGTAGAATGAAAACTGTAAAACACCTTGCACACTCGTAATATAGTATAAGGCATAAGAAAATTTTATCCTCGTCTGTTCTTTGATCCTAGATTATATGTTATATATGAACATTAATAAATCACAAATGGATTGCCGAGCTCAATGTGTGGTCAGCACTGTTAAATCGTAACAACCAAATTAGACAGAGCCCTTGCGCCTTGATTCTAGGGTTCAAGTTTATGTTGACGTATGAAGAAATTTTAGACTCGAGTTCTAACAATCTATGATTTATCAGTGTATAAATTTGTTATGCCATATCTTAGACTATAAAGGAAGTCGTTATAACATAGTTATAACTTCCTAAGCGGCGATGCTCACGGGGTTTCCATTGTGATGGAAATTTCATTACGATGATGGAAATTTACTCTCAACGTCCTATTTTTGTGTGTGCCTATTTATTTTCTGTAATAGCGTTGTCTGACTTCATTGCTACTTATTCAGTAGGATAATATGATAAGGAATATAGATTCCATTGAGATTGTAATAGCAAGGAGAGATTAGTTGACATGAAAGTGCATTTCAATATTTCAGGCCGATATTCTGTAAATTCTTGGCATTTACTCGGATGATGAATCAGGACTTAGCGCATTGCAAGATGCTCTGTCACTATTAAATACGATACATTACCCTACCAATGGACGACACACATTTGCTTGTCCTGTACCCATTTTAAGTGGGAACATTACGTTTCCTTCTTCCACAGGTTTCTATCAACCGTCATGTCAGTAGTCACTCCTTTCTTACTCACGTCATCCTTCAAACGATTCATCCTGTACATATTTATCATAGAAACCTAAAACACATTAAACCTGCAGACAGCACATTCAGTTTCATGTCTTACATAAAGGTATGTGAAAAACTGGGATTGTAAAACGTGGAAGTTTTGAAAGCCGTGTAAAGATTTGCATATAGAGTTTCTGGGACGTGACTGTACATTTATCAGGGCACATGAAATTCCATTATTAATCCATATGAACATTTTTATGGTGTTATTTCAGAGGTATGAAAATAAATGAAACAAGTACATAGAGCTACAAGTACATAGAAGAAGAACCTTTAAAGAACCTACTATCTCGAAAGTACGCTTCATGTTATATACATCCCTCGGTAAGTCTATTTTTTATTTATTTTTTACGATATGATTTTAATGATGTTCACAAATACTCTATAATTAGTTTGGGTTTTAAATATCTAAGCTCAATAAAAAGATACGAGTGAGATGCGATATAATTAAGCTACGCCATAGGTTCGTAGCTTGGTCGTAGCTGTAGCTGTAGCACGTAGCCGTAGCAACACATTCGTAGACCATAAGCGGGCTTAAAATAAAATGGTAGGTAATAAAGACAATAAATACCAAATAATTCTTTTCTAATATTGGTACTTTATTATTTACTTAAAATCTTTCTTCTCTATTTGTAAATATTTAGGGGGGGAAGAAGCAAACTGAAAACTTATTTTTAAAGAACCCGTGTTTACCATCGCGTGAGGGCTGCCGTTCCGTTTAAATAGATACAATTTTATCCGACATCTTCATTTTTACATTTATCTCTTTTATTAATTAATTAAAATTAATAATTATATTACTTTTTAGTTTAATTATTTATTTTTACAGAGTAATATGTCACATGTTGATAACAAAAGATTCACATATTGCTGAATATTAGGCCGAAAATAGTTCTTACTTCACCGTAACTGTATAGAACAGACAAGTTCCCTTAATTATGTGCTCTGAGTGTGTCCTTAACCTATCCTATGCCAGTAAGTTGATTACGATTTTCGCCGGAAGGCATTACTATCAGCAATCTAGGTCAGACACATTTGTCCTCGTTTTTCGGCGTCAGTGTCTTGGCCCTATGAAGAAAAGGCAGAGTGTACATTTTATTGGGTTCTCAGATGTCAACCACTATAACCCATTTGATGAAATTAATACTTCTTATTGTTTGGCAATGTCACGTCAGACGGCTTTAGCTGGAACATACGCTAAATTAAGCTATAGATACAACGTGTATAGAACGACTTTATATCGTTGTTATGCTCCGTGGGTGCGTGCGTACGAATATTCTATTAAACCTATGTAATGACATATTAGTTACCTGAAAGAAATAAACTAAATATGGTATATATGCGGTGACAACAGTAACCAGAGGGGTAGGCAGAGATTATGGATTTCCATTCGGTGGGATCCTGGCACACCTCTCTCGCTTCTTCTCTGATCAGTATAAGTTCTTCCCGAACGTTGCCTACCAACACTGCTACTCAATTTTGCAAAACAAATTTGTTTCGTTATTCTCTCTTCATTCCTCTTTTCAACATGCCGGACTACCGAAGCATACCTTTCTCAATACTAGACACAATACCCTCTTTTAAACCACACTTTTCCCTTATAACTTTACCTAAACACAATCAGAAATCAATACTTTTTTAAATTAAATGCTAATTATACTTATTACTTTACAATTTCCAGGGTAAAAGTTTCTTGTTAATTTACCAGAAAAATAACTTTTTTGTATTATGTTAGGTATCAAGGTTTTTAAAAGCCAAACATATGAAAGGCTTTGAAATTAGAAATGGAAAAAGCTTACCTTAAAAACGAAAACTTGTACAAAGTTATAATCTTTTCAATATACTTAAAAATTACATACTTTTACTTATCTACGATATATATTTTATATAATAAGTAATGATAATATATTCTCCCGTTTAATACATAATTTTTTGAGTACGTAATTTCTTGTAAACTGAATCCTTGTACTAAGTTAAGGAGTACTCAGAATGCAAATGGAAAGCCAGAAGCCTAACATTGATCCAAGCTCTCGGCCTCACGGTGCTTAATTAAATCTTGTCTCGGTGCTTTGACAAGGTTTCGTTACTCTCCGGATGTGCTGAAGTGAACAGATGAAATTAACTTAACTCCCGATAGCACTAATCAAGTTAATTTAGAAGCAAATTCAGTAGATAGGTAATAAATAAATAAAAATAAATCTCGTTAACAGAATTTTTTTCATAAAAGGAGGTGGTGAAGGTTGGCGGGGGTTATCTGATGTGAAGCCACCGACCGACTATCAACACTCAACCTTAACTCAGGCATGCGTACACATAGCCTTTTTGTGGGGAGCTATAGGAACTAGGTAAGAAAGGTAAATTGGGAAATAATGTGGGACCTCTGGCACGTCATCATCACCTATCATAGTATATATCAAAAGGAAATGAAGAACTATAACTACTACTACTACTATAAGAAAAAAATATATCACTACTTCACGTGTGTCTGTGAGCTCGTCCTAAAGTTCTACTTCCGTAGCTGAAACGGTTTCGCCAAAATTTTAGGAGTTTTGTTTGTAAACTTGCTTCTTTCAACGAAGCGATAGCCTACGATAAATACTCATATATCAAGAAGTTCCAATTATGAATTCGAAACCTGGTTTAAATTTTAACTGTTGCGTACATTAAGATTTTTTTGAGAAGATGTAACAAATTTATATTGCAAACGTGATTGGCAGTGTTGGTAGAGGGCGTTGAGGGGGACGCCCTACGTGAAGTTACATCTATCAGATTAGTGGCTTACTAATACAGAACGATATAAGGAGCACCCATTACCGACGAGCGTGTATGCGTAGATGTATGAATGTAGAAGAAGCGAGAAAGGTGTGCCAAACGGAAATCCATGATATCTGCCTACCCCACTTAAATGCACTTTTAACTATTCTACCCTAGCTATTAATTGTGCTGAGATAATCTTTATAAATAAAATCGAAGCTACGTCGTTATATTCCGAAGATTATTCCCTAAGTTTTTGGCTATTGCCTCACATTTACATGTAGCAACTGAGATTTATTAATCCACCCTACAGGCAAAGTTTTGAATATTTAAGTGGATTGAGGATCTTACTTCAGTGAGATTAAATCCTAAGTAACGGAAGTCACCTCAAAATTAATCCGGGTTATTACCACTACGTTGCGGCGTTGATTAGTTCACCTTTGAGGTTTTAAGTCTGAGCAGCAAAAGGCATCTTATTATCGGCCCTAACCAAACTTCTGAGATGTCTACAAAGACTGTGTCTAATTTAAAATTTATTCAACTAAAGTATAATAAATATTTTTACTTAATCATTATTTTTTCCAAGTAATTGTTTTAAATAGAATTATTTCAAATTATTTTAAATTTAAACATAACTGAACTTACATAGTATATATACCATGCGTTCGAACTAAGCAACTGGCAAACTTTGTTCATCGTGTCTAGGGCAAAGTCAGCGTCAGTGTTTCCGTCCAATGATGTGTTGAAAATTAAGAGAAGACAAAAAATCTACGGTAAATCATGAATGAAATATAATAAGAAATATCTAATTTAAATTGAATTAGTAATAGAAGAAATTTTAAATTAAATCTTAAATTAAGTTAGTTAAGTTTTAAGATCTTGATAATAAAGAACAGATACTCAAGTCCGGAAAATGTCCGAGGCTGAGCCTATCAACATACAATAAGATTAAACCAGTCTTTAAAATAAAAAACATTTATTATAAACCATTCCAAATGTATATTTGTTTTAACTCGTAAAAGTAACCCGCGATCGTTATATCCGATTCGGTAGCCGTCAAGCGAAGAGCGTTTTGTCATTCTGTTCTAAAAGAGTAAACCATTCACCATAGAAGTTTAATATAACCTAATTGTGGTGTCATCTTCTGACCATAGATATGTTGAAAGTTTAAACTATTATTAAGCGGGAGCTACAGTGGTCGTTAACAAGATTTTCAAACAAATTATGTTTCTGCTTAGAAACGTATATGCTCCGCTATGGAACGTACCATGTTCTAATCTTTAGGTAAGAGGCGAGGGCCATGTAAATTGGCAGATGCAGTATCAGGAAGGCTTTAGTGGAATTATGATAATACATGTAAAATCCGTTAATCCATATGCTTTGTGAGAGATCACGAGATGATTCCACTTGATTATCTATTCATAGGCGTAAAATTGAATGCCCTCTATATGTAGTACATTTGTGCCGAAATTACAACGTATGGCTTTGCGTGTACAGATTCAATAAATACAGAAATTGAATAAATGAAATATTTTAATAATGAATTTGATCTTATAATAAATTTACAAGTTGAAAGGGAAATTTAGTTTTGACTCCACATAATACAGTGAATATAAATTTTGTAAAAAAAATATATGGAATTGTTTTTAAATGAAATAATTTGCTTCATTTAAAATGCCTTCAAAAGTTTTTTTTTAAATAAAAACTTCTCTAGACCCGTTAGGTGACATTTGGTGGGCGAAAATTTTTTAGGTTTTTATTTTTCTTGTATTCAACTTTGAATATTAGTGTAGGACACAAGGACTTATTTTTGGTGATTATTTATTTATTTAGAACTATTCTCGCGCCTTCCCCTCTCACATTAAAACATAAACTTATCCTGTTTTATTACACAAAAATCTTATTCACATTTCGTACGCAAATTATGGTCCCCTACATCCTTGACCCGTTTACGGCGGAAATGAAATAAAAGAAAGGGATTCTTTGTATTTCGTATCTACTAAAAATGATAGCAATATGGTGGCCACAGGGCTTATGACGGAGATTTGGGCTAACAATATTTTGACGATTGTTTTTATATTTTTAAGGTAAAACTAAGGTTGCAGAAGGTAAGGTTGTCTGTCTAGTAAATACGAGAAGGAAAATCATTCATTAAACTCTTAAGAATAATAAGAAAACTGATACATGTGATGATATTTGGCATATTTAAAGTTTTCATGGGGGAGATTAATTTCTTACGCACATTTCAAATATGCGTCACTTATGTCAATTTGCAATTGCTAAATCACCGTATAAAACCGACTTTGCAAAATGAATTAAAAAATACCTTAAAATATAAATAGAAAAGTTTTCGTGGAGATAAAACTATATATCATTGTATCGCACATCGCATCGATTTTGCTATGTTTTTTTATAAAGATGTCATTGATACTTCTGGAAAAAAGCAAAGGCTAGTGTTTTACAGCCAGCGGTTATAGCAGTGTGCGGTTAAGAAGAGCCGTCTTACCCATATTGCGCGAATGCAGAAATCAGTCTGCGCTTTAGTGAGTTTTCAAGTAATAATATATACGCATGTCCGTGAATATGCGATTACATATTAGATTGTCTATAAGTACAATTATTTAAAAAGGGAGATTCATTCGTCTTTGGTTTGTAAAACTGGTAAACTCTAAAAGTAATAAACCAATTTTAATAAAAAAAATTGTATTTTCTTAACACTATATACCTAATCTTGTAAAAACCTAAAGCAAGATAAATAAGTTTAAAAATATTATATGAATAGTGCACGTAGCATTTATAAGATACATCGTTCAATCATACATACATTCAATAAGATTGTAACACTTGCTACAAAACGTAAAGCTCCCTTATATTTTTGGCAATCGGTAAGAATTTCAATCAAGACCAACGCGTGCTGAATATTCACACGTTATCTGTTCCCTAAATTCTTAATTTTAAGGGTAATATATTTTGAGTGAGTCAGTCAATCTTTCAGCAGGTTAGTAAGCAGGAAAACTAAAGTTAAATAGTTTTTATTGCTATTACTAAGCAACAACAACGTTTGTTGCATAAATGGGCCGGCTCGGCCGGTGAAATAACACGACCTCACAGAATATAGGCGTGAAGTAGAAGTATTCTGCGTTTGATGAGTGAGTGTGTCGGAGGCCCAAATCTAGTCCGTTCCCCTTCCCATATTTTCTTTATTAGAAAAGAGTGGGAATGAGAAGAGGATTTGATGGCGAGGGACGATAAAGTACATCAGTTATTTTATTTATAAAACAGTTGGTTTAAATATTTTTTGTTTTACAAGAGATTTACTGAGGTACATTGTTAATTTTGATAAATTTTTAAATCAACAATACAGAAATATGTGTAACCTCGGCGAGTACATCTACGTGACGTCAGCAGTAACTAAAAAGAATAAGAATTATTTATTATATGTAGTGAATTTAATTTAGTAATTTTTTTATGACAAAAATATACAATAATATTAAAATATAAAGTTTTAAAGTAAAAGATAATATTTAAAAATAAATCCTAATAATAATAATTAATAAAAAATTTTATCTAACAAAAGCCTGTTAGTTAAATAGGTCTTTATATCATCCCATGTTTATTCCCATAGTGTGATGAAGAATTCATACTAACTAGCTTGGTAAGTAGGTTAATATTTTTGATTTCACATCGCCAAGGTTTTGGTTAAAATTATCTTAATTTCAATCAAAAATGTTCAGTATCCATGGTCAATAGTGACGTGTAATTACATCACTAAAACGAACGCTAGGCGCATTATCAATTTGCGAGGATTATACAATAGCGTAGTCAGTTGCGACTGCGACAAGCGTCCACTGTCTTGTCCACGACACTTTTCACGTCCGATTCCCACTGCGACTCAGTGTGTAGTGGCTTTTAGAATTTACTAATATCCAAAATCCGTGTATAATTGTGTTTGATAGACTAACTGTAAATAAACAATATTGATACAATTATTATTGCTATTGCCAATTATTACGGCTTAATACCCTCGTTCGCTAAACCAGCACACCTGATTCATATTAATTATCTTAGCCGTCAGACTTTATAGATTAACCATATAAATATTAATTAGGAAACACGCATGACCCATTTTAATGCAGCTTATGAACAGAACACTCGGGATGCTTTCATAAACAGATTGTATACAAATGAGAGGCGGTAATATCTTTACACTTGAAGCTTTCAAAAGTTCCAACGTGAAAAAGCTTTCAAACTTTTTCATCATACGCCGGACATAAATGATATCATTTTTTTGAATACATAAAATAATTTGTATATCCTTTTGCGTGTATTAAAATGCAATTAATACACACAAAAGCATATACAAATCATTCTTGAATTTTTTTTTATGTGACATGGCGGCAAACGAGCAAGCGGATCACCCGATGTAAGGTGAGCGCCACCCATAGACATCTGCAACAAGCAAATGTGTTGCAGATACGTTGCCTACCTTTAATGGATAGAGGAGGGCGTAGACAGGAAAAGGATATTTCCCTTTCCCCGGCAATAAAAATTAAGAAATATTTGTACTTGCCTATTGAAGATTTATGGAGAAAGCTTAGGTCCAGCTGGACCCTTGTTGCCTTATGATGATGATGGTGATTACGGTGCTAATGAAACTTATACCAAAGTGTTTTAGCGGTCTAAGGATCCATCTATCTAAAACGTGTTACATTTACATCGTGTGTTTACGCTAAATGAAGCCATACAGTGCTTAATTCTTTAAACAATGTCGTTTCATACACATAACGGAGAATCTCTGTATCAGCTGATATAGGGCGATGTTAAAGAGATATTGGCTTGTCGCCAATTCATGTATTTTTGTGACATTACTGCTTTTAGACAGCACGAGTTTTATCGACGATATCTTTTATGTTTAGATTACGAGCTAAAATATTGGATGAAAACAGGACGAATATTGACATGTAGGTATAGTGTGGAGAGTATTAGGGCAGGTTCATATTATTAGAGGATCCTTTTCGAGACCGCTAATTCTTAACAATGTAATACTACTAATGCCGTCTGTTACAATAATAGGACTACAAGAGCCCTCAAGAACTGAGTGGATGCGCAATAAGATACGGACGCGTACTTTGGGACTCTAAATATTATCTTATCGGTGTCGCGAACTAATAACATTTTATATATACAACGTAATAAGTTATAATTAATTAAAATAATAGTGTAACTTAAAATTTTATATTACCTATTTAACATTTAGTCATAATATTCTTTGAAAATAATAAATAAAAACAACACTTTATATTTTATAATGCTCACTTTTAGGGAGTTAAGCATAAAGCTGGTAAATTTTAGATTGTATTGTTTAAATTTGTAAACTTTGCGCCGGTGATGGGAGTGCAAGAATATTTAAATGGCTAAAGTTCTTACTGTAAAACCACGTAGAAAATTGCATCGTTAATTTTTTGACCTGACATCTTGTATTCTATCTAACTAATCAGTCTGAATATCAAAAATCTTCATAGTTATATGACTTTATATCGATGGAGCAAGCAAAGCTGCGGCACTAGTTGTTTACCCAAGATCCGTAACCTTTCAAAATACAACGAAATATAACTATTTATTCTTATTTATTATTATTACGTTGGTTACTTTAGTAATTTCCTAAGGAATCTATACGGGTTGTACTAATTTAACAATGACACTCCCAAGTGCTGTCAGCCTCTAAAAAAAGTAACTACCGTTGACAAAAACCTTCCGTAAAAATTGTTTATCCGATACCAATAGGACCTAAACCGTTATATATTTACAACCTCGACATAAAAATACATTATTTGTGCGAACCTCTATATTGGCATCTCGCTTGTCGGTTATATGTCTTTTGGGACTCCGCTGAACTTTAATAAATCACGATCCTGGAACTTTGTAAAATACCATCAATTTTTATGTCAGACAGGCATGTATTTCATATTTTCGCAAGATGTTATAAAGTCAATTTATTAAATTCAATCGTATTCATAGCACTGTATGATTGGTTTTTGAAGTTCTTCTCACTCACCGATTCGATAATTGCACTAAAATCGAGAATTAAAATGTCAAGGACTCAATACGTTTACGAACATCCCAATGAATTCGACAGAAGAATAATATAATGACCGGAGTACGAGAGGAAGAAAGATCTAAATTTTCATCTGTTACTCTTCATGATGTCTCTCAATATTAAATTAAGATATTAAGTAGCAAAATAAGAGAGTAAGGTGTCTTATGGACACCCGGTGAAAACGGAGTTGCTTTCACTATATCCTTGTACCTTGCTATTATTTTTAACTTACTTTCAAAACTCACTTTTTAATGAAATAGCTATAATAAACAATTATAACATATAATAAAAATTAATAATGTACACATTTATATTCATTGATATTAATAAAACAAGAAACGGTCTGTGTTTAGGACACCCAGATGCTACTGTTACCTGGGTTCCCACGGCATTGTCCTGCACGTTTTTTTTACATCTTAACGAATAAATAGTGGTATATAAATTGTACAGACAACAGTTCACTCGGCGTTAATACTGTAAAAAGACGAACCAATCGCCGTGTGAAACCTTTTTTTCGGTCTAGCCCTCAGTCCGCCAACAAATGAAAACGTGCATTGAAGAACTCCGGTCTAAAACAAAATTATAGATTGCGCAACAAAATGTTGAACTAAAAAGCTGGTAATGTTAACTAGGTGCAAACAGCATCAATACTTGATTGGCAGTGGGCCAATCACATCTGCTGGGTAAAACTGCACGGTTGAACTCTCTACATGCCTACATATCGTTCCAAAAGAAAACAACCCTGGAAGCGGATTTAAAAAGTGCAGTGAGTTGTTTTACACAGCTGACGTTTTGAATATTTCTCAGCAGACATGCTCGTGATTGTTCTTATATTTTTTAATTAATAATTAGCTGTCGTTGAACGTAAAACGTAAATATAACACAGCTCCGAATTTTCCTACGACATCGCTTCCATTATGCGAACAAAACAAGAGATTGTCCTCTATTCAACGCGTTTGTTTCATTGCTTTGTATTAAATGGAATTGTATTTACAAAGTTTAGTAAAACAAACAATGCTAACTTTCTTTGGCGAAACTATGTTGAGGGTAGTTTTTATGTTTCAATCCAAAGTTAGTGACCGTATAGCCCGTTGCGCTTCACAAGGATTTTGAAGTAAAAAGAAAAAAGATGAGAAAAACCGATTGTTTTAAATGACGTATCTAATAAGTATTGTTTGCATTATTTATCTATTTATGCTTTTATACCCAAGCAGGCTTGGAGACAGACAGACGGCCGGCCGTAAAAAACGTAGCCCAAACCTATACAATATGGACTATAGTCAGACCATTCCGACCCTACATAACTTGGGAAAATGGTAGCGAGATAATTGTTTATTAATTATTTATCGTCCTGCCTAATCGTTCTTTAGTAAAACTAGCAGACCGAGCAGAAGTTGTCTTGCAGGGACGTCAACTTGTCTATTGTTCAGGTTCAGTTCACGTTTTGTTCGTTATTCGTTTTTCGTTGTTCATAAAAAAAATGTTACAACCTCCTCAGATTCGATGGCAGCAAAAATAATCAGGTAGAAATGACGCACAACGTTTCATCAAGAACTGTCCAACTGTTTTAATTATATAATTTCCCTTCTCTTTACTCCACAAATGTCTGTCTCGTGTTATAGATGTGGTAGTCACTATAAATCAAGTGAACTGTTTGTCACCACCTATTATAAAAAAGAATAATAACTTAGAGATATGGTGGATTTCCATTTGGCGTGATCCTGGCACACCGCTCTTGCTTCTTCTACATAAATGCTCATAGGTTACCGGTACTCCTGATATCGCCCTTTTTAGTAAGTCACTAATCTGATCGATGTAAGCTCTCCTTGGACGTCCCCAAGGTGCCAACACTGCTACTCACTTTTGCTACATAAATATGTTTTGTTATTCTCTCTTCATTCATCCTTAAAATTTGATTGCCTTGATTTTAATAATTCATCATTTTTATTTTACAATTCATTTAAATTAAACATTACTTAATTAATCTGAATATCAACGTCGGTAACAAACAAATAAAACGGAACGGAAACTAAAGAAAGACAAACAGTGAAATGATGTAACCTCGGATTTAGCAAATACGAACTAAGATTACTACGACGTAGCAAAACCAAGTATTAATTAATATATTGTTCTGGTTATTTCTTTCTACATTAATTTGAACGGGACGATTTTTCAACGAAAACCAACGTAACTAGCTTGGTTTAATGTTTTGTTAATATCTAAAAATTATATTAATAAATATACAATCGCGCCTTTCACCTAGAAGGGTAGGTAGAAATGGATGATTTCTATTTGGCATGGTCCTGACGCACCTCTTGCTTCATTGTTCATACGTCTTAAAAATAGGCCTATACTTTTAAATATTAATGACGTAATACATTATTGGCTAATTGTATATAACGCTATAAATCTAAAACTCAAAAAATGTTACATTTGATAACCTATGGCAACTTATATCTCAAAAATTTATTTCTCCGCCTCCAACATGCTACCCTCATTCAATTCACGGTAAGACCCGTCAAGCCATTTACACCTACGTCAAAGAAATAGGTAAATTGATTTCTGAAAATGTTTCCATAAAAAGCCGTCTTGAAGGATATGAAACCTAATAAAAGAATGATCTAATATTAAATACTTTGTAGTTTGCAATAAGTACATTATTTTCAAACATATATTATATTATTAAGTATATATATATATATATATATATATATATATATATATACATACATAAGAATGATAGAATTTTTTAAACAAACAAATCGTCATACAAGGCGGCCATTACACTTTTTACTTTGTGGAAATCGTGCGATAAAATGAAGTGAAATTCTATATTAATAGCTACATAAGATCAGATTTACAAAAAATCCATCTTGCTGTGAAACAAGGTATAAAATGTTGTAATGTATAAAAACTCCTTCGACGCATTATTATTTATATTTCAACACATTTAAAAGAATACTCGTAACCGATCCCTATAATAAATACTTCCTACTTTTCACCAGCATCTATGACACAAATAAGGTTGAGTTTTTTTAACGATTAGAGACGGAGCTGCTAGGTTTGTGAAATGACTAACCAAAACACGTTTTAAGCAAAACTTTACCAACATTTTTCCCCTAAAGTGACCTGTCTGGTTAGAGGGCAATAAAGTTTTCGACTTTTGTTTGAAATAAATCTATCTAGATTGTGGTAAAACTTTATTGATAAAAATCACAGTTTTGTAATCGCATGTGTAATGACTTTTTTTAATAATATTATATTAAGCTATTATTAATAATGAGTAAGAAGCTCAATGAACTAGATTTTTTTTGTATTTTAATTTAAGATCTTTTGTAATAAAATTGGTCACTCTCGACTAATCCACGACAGATATATTTCAGTGTCCACAATGGACACCGTAACAAACAGCCTTTGATCTGCCACCGTTAAATAATAATTCAGACTTTGTTTAAAATCTCAAATTATATGCGTGCGCATGTCCATTTTCGACGATCCTTTAAACATTGCTTTAACTAATCTTTACGTAGCTCAACCAACTTACATTATACGAATAACTCGGCCCTATTATTTCGGTTAACCTCCACTGCATAGTTAATAAAAAAGTTTAACATTTACGTAAAAGGGTCCCTGTAACTTAAACAAATTCGTTTAAAACTAGGCGACGTAGACGGGCATTTACATTCCTTTCCATTTCCAACGGGCCCGTGAAGCAATTACAACTTTTTAAGCGACTTTTAACATGTTCAAATACAACGTAATACCTTTGTGTTAACGTTTACTTAGGGTCCCAAGTATTATTAAATCTCTAAATAAAGGCATTACTTAGTTTGTACAAGATAACTTCTATGTTATATTTATTTAGTTTAAGGTATATACACAGTACATATAAACAGTGAGATTATGGTAGACCCTTGTACACCTCAAATAAAGGCAAGCGTGCCGCATCGCATATTCAGTCAACCTTTGTGATTTATCATGCTATTCGCATAAACAACCATCTATCATATAAATAAATAACGTACTTAATAATCTGCAACAAACCCTTACGTAACATATTCGCTTGCGTAGTCAGAAGATAAAATGTTTGCAACAGATGGCTTTTATAGTTGTCGTAAGTTGATTATTGGTTTTTTGTGCAACGAATATTGCTTTTAAAACACACATATATGAACTAAAGTCACATAAGATATGCCACAACATATAAGCTCCAAATGTTACTCTATTATTTAATCTAATATCTTTAATAACTTATTGCCCTAATTGCGGTGATCTTAAAAAGCGTAGTATGGAATTCGACTAAGCATTACTTCATGGAATATATTTCCCAGTAGATTCATATCCTTTCATTTTGCGATTGCTTCGTTTCTTTGCCAAAACACGAAATTGCAGGCATCTAAATTGACCTAGCTTAAACGTTTGACAACGTTTATTTCTGGTTTTCAGTCGGTTAGCAAGTTGAACTCGTTTATCCATTTTTGTTTATGTATTACCAACCTTATGAATATTTCTTTTACCAATTCAGGGCCGTTATTGTTTAAAAAAAGAGAATAGGCATATAAATTTTTTTATGTCAGAAGGTGGCAAACGAGCAAGCGGATCATCTGATGTTAAGTGAGCGCTACCCATAGATATTCGCAACAAGCAAATGTGTTGCAGATGCTTGCCTACCTTTAACGGACAAAGGAGGGCGAAGACAGGAAAAAGTATATTTCCTTTACCCCGTTAACCCACTCCTCCTTTCTCTTCCTATCCTTAAGGGGAAAGGGTGAGAAGGGGAAGAGGACTGAAATTAGGCCTCCGGCACTTCACTCATCAGACGAAACGCAGAGTATTTCTACTTCACGCCTGTTTTCATACTATTCAAATTTTAATTTTTCTTGAGAATTTTAGTTTATTCGGACGATATTTGGTAGGGTTGGGCGTTTGACCACGCTAATCTCAAATTCAGTTGAACCGATTTGGGTACGGTTTTCACTAATGTATTCTGGTAAGATTCAATTAAAATTATGTGTTTATTTTATGTCAATCGGTTCATAAATAAAAAAAAGTTATATCAATGTAAAGAACCTTGTCGAAAATTTGTTCCATAAAAAGGCTAGAAAATAGCTGTACAGTTGAATAGATTGAGATTTTAATTAACTATAGATTATGTTCTTTAAAATGATGACGATTGAAAGCTTATATAAAGTTCAAAACTGGACAATGAGATAACTCACGCGCGTATTTCGGAAACGCGCGGCGCTCCTGGTTATGGTAAAAGCTAATATTTGGTAACGTAGTATTTACACGATTATAGAAATTCTGTATGTATTCTTATGTAATATGTTTTGTTAGGTTAGTTTAGTAGCTTATTATTACCGAGGAGGGTTGACGTTAGGCAGGCGGCCGAAAAACTGTGGCTAACCTATATAGTATGGACTACGGTCAGCTTAAACAGTCATATGTGATTGTTAAACCGTGCGTAACGTTTAACGTTAACCGTGTGTAGATACGCGGACAAAGGGCATGGAGATGATGATGAGATTAGGCGGTGAAACCACGGGACACAGCTACTTTTTAATATATTAGTTAAGATACAAGAGTTTATTTTTGTTGATTATTTCTATTGAACTATTGTCGCGTCGGCAAACCATATGACTGCTTGTATTTTTATTTTTTTGTTTGTAATTGAAATAACCCACCAATTTTATTTATAGAGTTAGAAGGAAGTATACAATTTCATAGTACATTATTTTGATTCATTTTGTTAGGCTTTGTTAGTTAAGTGCACAAAAATATGTTAATACTACAAATCTTTGAAATTCTCTGCTTTCCACGCGTATTTTACAATTTACCTTCCTCTTGAATCACTCTGGCAATGAATAAAATCGCGCGGCAAGCACAGGAAGGTTGAACATCAGACCGCAAAGTATTTTTACATGTACCTTTATATTATTTAGATATCATATTTGAATATGAAAATAGGTCTCGTCTATTTTCATCCATTTGAAAGCTTTATGGAGCTTTTTTCTTTTCTGGAGCTCGAAAAAAAATTGAACGGTGTCTGGACCCTACCTTGCTGACCTCTGCCTTAGACTATAGTTCCTTTCATCATAAGTAATATTAACATACATAGTTAAATTGAAAAAAAAAAGTCTGCTCGAGTACTTTTTGTAAATTTCCTCTCGACGGATCCCAATTAAAATGAGTCAAATTCAAGCAAAACAGCCGGCTCTGTTTTGTTACTTCCAATTAAAACTTTTACCGACAGTACCAATGTTTTGTTCACTTTATAGGTTTAAATAATTATCAGTGAATTAATTTGGTTTTCGTTGCGGTTCTCACGTTAAAGTTTTGGTTTTTAGTAAATGAACTCGTCATCTAGACGTGACATGCGGAAACCTAATATTTATTTCCTTAATAAAAAATTAATTTTCGCAGACCTCAGTAGGCGACGGCAATCAGTAATTATGCCTGTATTAAACGTCGTCTTATGATTTTGCTGTTTATGCGGTTGTCAATTTATTGTAAAATTGAACATCGATGTCAGAGATTGAATTTCTTGTAAAATTGAACATCGATGACAGAGATTGAATTTATTGTAAAATTGAACATCGATGACAGAGATTGAATTTATTGTAAAATTGAACATCGATGACAGAGATTGAATTTATTGTAAAATTGAACATCGATGACCGAGATTGAATTCATTGTAAAATTGAACATCGATGACAGAGATTGAATTCATTGTAAAATTGAACATCGATGACAGAGATTGAATTTATTGTAAAATTGAACATCGATGACAGAGATTGAATTTTCCATTATCATTGCCCTTTTATTCAATATGACACGGAACTTTTTAAAAAGTTCGCCGAGAACTTACCACTCGATAGATTATACAACGAATTGTTTACATTGAATGTCCTCATTCCCGCAGTACCAATATTTGTACACGGTTCGCAACAAATGATGTTTCGATATTTCGTTTTCTGCTGTTGTGTTGTGACTTTAACAAATTGAAAAAGCTTTACCGTTTTGTTTACATCGTACTTCACTTGTTATGAGTTGGGTGTTTTTATCAAATTCCATATTTCATAGCTGTATTGTATGTAAATGGTACTTTAATAAAAGCTTAAATTATATTCTCTATTATATTATAATAAAATAACAGGATTTGCCAATAATAGTTTTTGTTACTTTTATTAAAAAATACAATTTTTCCTCGAAGTGAAATTAATAATACTCACATTTCAAGTGATTGACACTGCTCATAGTTACAGTTCTATCTACCACACTATCACATCTATGGACTCGATTAGAGGTTAGGAAAATTCAAGTAATTTTAAACCACTCTGCATTACATTTTATTTGAATAAACCTCGCTAAATATAATTTTAATTTCTTGGTATTATATACAAAGGTACTTTTATTACATGTATATTTGAGTTGCAGTTATGAAATGTTTTGTCTACAAAATAGATTTAGAGTCTATTTTGTAAGACATTCTTGGTAACAACTCGACTACCATAACTAGCCATTACACTACACTAGCCAAACTTTTTCAAATTATACTACAGGTTTTTATTGTAACAATTTGACCACAGAAATGATTAAATACTTAAAAAGCAATTCACCACAGCGCTGGCACAATTATTTTAACACTAAACTTTGGACTTGAATTGGTTGAATAATTGTAGACTTGGGGACGGTTTACGGACCTATTTATATCTTGATGCTTAATGATTCGGGCTTGCCTTAATCCTGGAGTCAAATTAATTTTGTTCAGAAACAATATCGAAGTATCTTAATAGATTCTAATATTGAAACAATTGCTGATTATAATTGCTTCAATGATTACTTATAAGAAGGATACTACTATATTTATTTGGCCTTTTCATAACATTTAAAGAAATCGCTACGGAACCTAAAACTATTCAACCTTAAAAGAAAAAATGTCTTTCATAGCTATTGTAAATATGTTTAATTGAATTTCGTAATGAAAGTTATGCACCTCAACCAATGTACGCAACAACACGTCACTTTCTAACAAGTCAAGAAACTTAAGTCTGCCTTGTCTTCTAACTTGAGAACCTCAATGTAAGGAAGTGTAGCTTGTTGGCTTCAATTTTCACGTTACTAGAGAAATGTTTTTCGTTACTAAAGTAAACAACAAGAAAAGAGAAAAAATAAGTAATTTATGAACGCTATGTTATAAATTATCCTTAGACAAGATTTATTGCATACTAGTATGCATATTTTAGGTACCATATACCATTTTGGAATGCAGATATTTATATCCTTACGTTTAACTATTACTTTTTAAATCTAACCGATTAGGGTTAGCCCTTGTTATGTATTCTGTTATTACTAATACAGACTCCTTCTGAAGGCCTTTGCCATTTAAATGAGGAACGGCTGCTACGTGTCTGTGGCTGCTACGTGACTAAGATCGTTGTTACGTGACGTAAAGTAACGTACCACATCCCTCAAGTTATAACGGATACGTCAGCGAGTTTCTTGTACCAATGGTTTTCTCCCCTCCCATAATAATTGGGAATCTAACTTATTCGACATTAATGATGTTTTGATTTTTGGTTTTTTATAATAATGTAATATATTTTTGTAGAAGAGTTTCTTGACTCAATGGAGGTAAACAGAGGTTAAAATTAACAGTTCTATCCTCTGCCTAGCTATAAAGTCATCCAAATTTTGAAGATCTTTGACACAATGAAGGTAGAAAGAGGTAGTAAGTTCTATTCCCTGCCTAGCTATAAAACCGTTAAAAACAGTGTTCGGCATCCTTTTAGAAGATCCTTGGATGGTAATAAACTACTAATTATTTTGATAATTATGGACGTTAGGACATAGTTCAGCAACTTGCCAATATTTACTTGAAGTTCTCTTTACTTCATAATGAAAGGCTTTTATATAATAAGAAAGAGAGACGTAGAGATGCAAGAAAAGAATGTGAGACGAGAAGAGAGGCACTTGACGTATCACAAGTGCAAATCAATTTTTATTCGCTGCGTTTATTACTATGACCATGCTCTATGACATGATATAATTTCTGAGAAGCTGATTCAACCAATTGATACAACATTAAAATACAGAACATTAGTTTGAATAAATAGTACTTGTTATAGGAAACAAAAACAACACAAAAACAATACAAAGTAAAACAAAAGGTTTCTATTGAGAATTTAAATAAAGTTAAGGGTAAGGTAATGGTAATAAGGTAGAAGGATTTATAAGATCCAGATTCAATGGTCGATAAATCTATGTAGGTACTTAGCTTGTTTTATGGTCCTCGTTTCTCAGTTAGTCAAGGATAACTCAAGTAACCTTGTTGTCGTAGTATTTTAATCGGTAAGAGTAGTGGTGGCTCAGCGGTTTAGACACCGACTTACGTACTGTAGGTCGCGGGTTCGAGTCCAGGCAGACGCTTTACTTTGTGTAATTTATTTCATCACCACTGCTCAAAACGGTGAAGGAAAACATCGTGAGGAAACCGGCATGTCCTAGAACCACCCATTCGAAGACATGTGATATCCGCCAACCCGCATTGGGCCAGCGTGGTGGATTATGGCTCATTCCCTCTCTCTGGGAGGAGGCCTGTGTCCCTGTAGTGGGAACATTCTAAAAAAAACGGCCGATTTATTATTATATTATATATTTTAATCGGTTAGCTTGGCACATAATGTGTTTCGACCTTCGAAAAATCCACCTTATAGGTGACTTAGAAGAGTGATATAGTCTGAAGGAAAAACTAAACTAACTAACTACTGGTATTTAAAATAAAAATGTCTATATTTATCGGAACATATTTTAAATGTTGTCTAAGGTTTTTCGCTCTCTAACGTCTACATTTTAATGTACGAACCAATATGTATTTAAATGTCTTTCTCGAAAGCTCTAAGATGTCGTGCCTGCGTCGCAGACAGCCTTCAAGACATCCGGAAACTTACTAATGTATTTCTATATTCGAACTACAAATACCTTGAATAGTTTTGGATATATTTCCGATATGAATTTGTTTATTGTACATTATTATAAAATCATTACCTTTTAATATACCAATATAAGATTTTTTTAATCGATGATTTCGAAAATAATTCAATTTAATTTGATATCGAAGCTTGTTAATAAATATTCGTCTTAAAATATTAGTTGGATTTATAAAATTTTAATATTTAGGGATTAATATAGCAGTCTAGTTTTCCATTAAAATCTGTTTAGTCTGTGGCTTATAGTATATAAAATAGCGTCTTAATTATTCTGAGTAAAGCACCATTTTAGATATCCCAGGCGTATTTTCCGTTCGCAGTGATGTAACGACAGAACTCGAAAGATTAACGAGCTGTATTAAACATTCGTTAAGACATAAAAGCATCTAAATACTGTTATAACACTAGGGAGTTATATGCATTTTTGATGCTGCTCTATTAAGCTTTGATTTCTAGAGTAATTTTAATGTGAAATTAAAACTAATATGGTCTGGTTATATCTGGGAAGTCTGAAAAGTGATGTATTATCATTGGTATGCCTATTATTTTGTATTATATTTGTTCTACTTCTCTGGCCGTCTTGTAGAGTTAGCTAAGCAAAGGCACTCGCATATTCTACTAATATACTATAAGCTCATATACTATAAAGTCTATAAAAGAGAACTCTAGAAAAGGTATCCTATGCTGTTGCAACCTTTGATGCCAAAAATGATATTTTATCTAATATACACAAATTAATGAACGTTATTATTTGATGAAGATAAGTCACTGGCAACATCTAGATATTAATAATAAATAATACATTATCTTAAATAAATTTCGACGCACTCCGAGCTTTTCACAGCAGTATCACGACTGTAGACAGGGAAATATTTTCTGCCACTACTTGGCTCATTATTAATTAATCTTTCATTCAGAACGACGTCACAAATGCCGCGTTATACGGAAGACGCTAAATTGATGCTTTCTCGAGTTTTCCTTTTAATTCATTTTTATAAACGAGGTACGCGAAATTCATATACTTCTTCTATAGACAATATTTGTCAGGTTTCCAGAATTCCAGGTCCATTCCGACTCACTGAAAAGGATATGCTAACTCTGTCTACATCAATTGAGTCAATAAGACATGAAATCCGTTTTATAAAAAGACTATGCGACATATATATGCAGCTACTACCAACATTTTGCTAAGTATTTTGTGAATCTCACGTCACCTACAGGTATAAAAATGACGTAACTGAAACGAATGAGCCTTCAATAAAGCAGCATCAAACAATGCAAAAAAATCAATAATGCAATGCAGGCTGGCGCTCTGAAATACATTTCTGTACGTTCAACACGCACGTAACACAAAAATGGAGCACGTCTCTCAACAATGCATACATCTGACGACATTATGCTCTCGCCTTATTTTATACCGCTAAATGGATGAATTCAAATCTTAAAATGTGAAAGATATTTTAGAATTTCATACATCTTTATACACGAAAACTGTTTAACTTTCTATTTCTAGAAAATTGTTTTAAATGAATAATAGAATCAGTTCTCTATATGAGATCTACTAGAACCTTTTCCCATCAACTCACTTTTGCAAACACAGTTTCAGATAAAATTCCATGTAGACATAAGTAAGAAAATTGTCTCCCAAATTATATCGATGAATTAATTCCTTGCCCCTTTTTTATAACGTTTGTGTTGAAGAAAAACCAAAAACATTGCATTAAAAAATATTTAAATTTCAATTAAACTAATTTTACGAAAATTTATTTTCGGGTTTATAGAGTTAAGGTGGTCTAAGAATGCAGTTGATACGTGAGGCTATTGGAATTAAAAAACGTCTTAATTTCAATAGGGAAGATAGCTGGGTACTACAACCTACTTCCCTATACTCTCTTGATTAATAAAATTAAATCTCAAGCCGAACCTAATCTCAAAGCAACACACTGCAAAGCATACAACTGCAAGACTTCAAGATACAGTGAGCTCATTCTGCATAGATCGGACTAGAAATTATTAATTGAAAATAAGTGCGTACTTCGCCAGCAACTTTGACATTGGGATGTCTGACACCTCAGTCCACCCCGTGACCACAAGCGCTGTAAAGTACTCGAAACGTCGGGAATCAAAAACGTAAAATAAACTCGATAAAATCCGTATAATTAGTTTTATTACAATGTGTAGTATTCGCGTCAATATAAGAAATCACTAAATATGTAAATTATTACAACACCAAATTCAAACACACGTTTCATTTTATGATACTTAATATCGAGTACTTGAATTATTAAACTAACCTCAGAAAAACATGGACTCTAAAAAGAAGTAAAGATAGTACGACATAGTTCACGGGGTTCGCTAGAGACATTAGTTACGCCCGCATACACAGCTTGCGGTTTTCGGATTTAAACATTGTCTTACTTGCTTTAAACGCAAACCCTGCAGTTTATTAACTATCTTGAAATGTTTCCCTTATTTTATTCTTTTAAATTGCATTTTTATGATAGGAATAGAGAAAAGGAATAGGAACGTATTGCAAGGACGGATTAGCCTGCGAAAATTCACTCATTGGACAAAATGCAGAATATCTCTACTTCACTCTTCTCCCCTCGAGATGGCCCATTCGTGCCACTGCTTTTACTATTGTTAGATATAGTACACGCGCAATGATTGCATACTTTGATGAATGTATCCTCGACCGAGGAACATATAACCCAGTTTAAACTCTCGACTCAATTTAAATGTATTTATTTTAAAAATTGATAAAAAACAAATATGTACATTTAAATATTTCACCGACTATAAATAAAATAAAACAATTAATCACGCTCGTGGCCCAATGTATAGCCAAGGATTATGCGCATGCCTTTAGTAGAATCTTGGGCCACTCCTTGGGAAATGCGTAGATGTCTACGCCTGCGTGCTCGTTTGTTACTGGACCACTTCTTGCTACGTACATGTATATTGTATTGAAAATTACAGATTTCATAGATGTTCAAATCAAAATGTTAAATATTCAAGCATAGCGTTGCTGATTGCGGTGTTTACATGCAAAGCGTAGCGTTAACTTCATTATGCATTCACAGTTACTAGTTGTGGTAGCAGAGTTGATTGGACTAATTTGCTTCACGAAACGTGAAAACGAATTTTGCTTTGTAGTAATACTCGTAATATACCTTGACAACCGAGCTTCGCTCGACGTTGTCCTTTGTAAGGTGTTTTAAAGGGTTTCCTTTCAACACAGCGTTTATGTTGAGCAAAAAGGACCAAATACAACATTGGTATTAGTTTGACAATCGATTATTTTACATACAATATTTGATAAATTATTTTTTAAGATATCACAATGAACATTTTTTTTGTTTTAAAAATATCTTTTATGTCCCGTGTATTTTAGGAATTGCTCCAGTATCTTCGGTGTAAAATAAAGTTTAAATGGTAAATGTCGTTTGTTTGTTTACAACAATATCTTGCAATGAAACAAGCTATAGTTGGGAATATCTCAATTCCTAATTCGAAATCGCATAAAAACACTATCTATTCGAATCTTTCGCTTTTATTTTAATATTTGCAACATAAACTTTAAAAATAAATCCGATAAAATCTGCAAAATTATTTTAATTTCAATGTTTGTTTTCGATTGTAAGTTTTGCGTGAATACAAAAATTATTTAAAGTAAATCTTTATTCCCCCAGTTGCCGTTATGTAAGGAATACAACCTTCAGACGAAGCAGTATAACACGCGACCACATCCCATTAATAAAATAACAAAAAGTCATTCACAACTTTTCGAACGTAGTTGAGGGGAACGATAAATTCGGCGCCGGTCCGCTGAAAGACGTAACACTTCAGAGAATTTATCAGCGCAAGAAATGGAATCGATATTTTTAGTAAAGTGGCAGTCCTTAAGTTTGACACTGGAACACTATCGAAATTTTACTAACATTCAACTAAATGAAATTATATTATATATGTGTTACGATAATAGTCGAATGGCACGAACAAAAACTTTTACTACTGTGAGTCGCAAAGTTAAATAATTGCTACAGCTGCGATTGGGATTTGGACGCACTGTCTTAGTGATAGATGATTAATGATAAACTAGTCTTATTATAAACTGACAAAAAATTGTAAGCTGAACTAACCATTAAAAATTGGATGTGGCATGTCAAATGTAACAAACCTATTTTTCTGTTCTAACTTAAGACCTTAATAAAATAATTCAAGCTAAATAAAAGTTCATACTTTGATTTCGACGATTATAAACTATCGAGAAATGGCACCGCAAATTGTCATTGATTCGTTCAACTCACAATTTGCCGTTAGTTTATAATATGGCTAGTAAGATTATAAATTAAGTACACAATCTGACAGTGATATAATGCCCTGTTTGAAAAAGCTTAAGGCGAAAACAATTAAAATAATAAATATTAAATACCATGGACATTTGTTTCGGGAAAAGAGAAGCATCGAACAAAAGGATTAACAAACTTGTATATTGTGTGCTATTTACTAAAGGCCAACATTATGTAAGCACAAAATATCTGGCGAGCCCGAACAATGCGTGTGAATTATTGCTGAATTAACTTTTAGCGAGGGCGGATTACGTACACGCACCAACATTATGGAAAGTTCCAATTATGTATAAAATACGCTTATCATTGTCTGAATAGTTTAAAATATCGTGTTAATCCAAACGTTAAAGATACCACTATTATGTGTTTTCTAGAATAAAAGGAAGTTAGCTCGTTACCGTAATCTCCATACCAACTATATTATTACTAGCTGTCGTCGGCATCTTTTCGCATTATTCATGCCGAAAATAATTTTAAGATGATTCTGCGTATAATAACTTCTAATTTTAGATAACATGCGTCCGAAAGTTGTTATGCAAACATGAAACATTGCGATGACAAGCGATATTGTTAATGTGTCATGTACCTCGAGAACAGTTACTCCTTAACAACTCAACCGATCATCGTTAAATTTAATACAACAACAACAACAAACTGACATTCGCATTTATAATATTACTTAGGATTATGTAGAAAAAATATTTTTTGTTTGTAATGGACAAACTCAGGAAATATTATTTTTACCATTAGAAAGCTTCTTTATCCGTGTAGCAGTAATAGCACCACAGCCGTGGCCGTTCTCGTGGCCACCTCGTCGCCGCCAGTATTTTATGTATATCATCCCGGGAATTGTTGAAGGCTCTGACGACCACGGTGATCATTGTCTAAGTATCAATTTAGGATTTCTTGCCTAGCAATGTACTTCCTAAATGCTGATTAAATAAATAAAAAATAAAATATTATCTGAAACATTGTACTCAACACATTTGCTTGATAATAGTTTTTATTGTGGAACTATGGGTACATTTGGACACAATCCATGCTGAAATAAATTACAAATTAAGCCATTCATTGTTTGTTCACGGAGTTGTGTGTTGACTTTGTTCTCGCGCTCCGATGAGTATCAATATTGGCGCAGGACTATCAACAATTGAATATTCAATTATTTCGCTCTTCGGAACGGTCAATGACTTATTTAATTTAAAAAATTTAATTCAAAAGACTCGTAAAATTTATTAAAAATTTCTAGTTAAATTACGATAGGAAATTGTTTATAAATTTTTTCTAACACATTGTAATGGTACATATACATATAATTCTTAAAAATTTGCGATTTAAGATACCAAAGTTCTAATAATGTTCTTATCTTAAGATGCATGTATTTGTTATTTTTAATTAAATAAGATATGATTATTGTAAACAAACAAACCTCATTTACCATACATGGCTGCCATTTTAAATTTTCATCGGAAATGTTGTAATTTTGTGGAAATTGTAGTATTCTGTCGTTACTTGTACTACTCTAATCTCTCTAAGTAAGATGTTTGTCAAAAATTTACAACAAACTGATTTTCTGTACCAAAGATATAATTGTAAAAATGTATGTAGAATTGACGAATTTCGTTTAGAGGCATGAATTTATGTTTCAAAGTCATAACATTAATTTCTGTTTCAAAGGGGCGGCTCACAGGGGTATATGTATATTGTCTCTCTTCTCTCGTATAAAGTTTACACCACAAGAAAGTAGCGTTGACAACATAAGTGTTTTCTAAACCCCCCAAGTAATTTTATGTTCCAGAAAGAACTGGGATGCCACTATTGTGTATGTATTTGACAAAAATAATTTTCTTTGTAAACCATTTCAATTTCGTAATACACCACAATGCATTTTTCTTATCCATTGCTCACGTCGCATTTAAATGGAGCACGTCACATTCACGGACTCCCGGCGGCCCTATCCAGTTTTATGCTATAACTTGAATATAATAAACCTCTGGAATATGAGTATGTGCAACGGTTGGACAATGTGTTACATCTGGTACGTGAGTGAAAACTTTGGAAACATTTCAAGATTATTATTTACGTTCACAGATGTGTGTAGGGCTTTAGTATATCCGTGGACAAGGATCAACAACGTGTAGGCGTGAGACTACAGCAGTGTCTATATTTTCCTAACAGCTGTCACCATTGCTAAACATGACCTCATTAAAACTTCAACTTGATGTTTGAAATAATTTGGCCGCATTAGACAATATTTGGTAGTTTTGGGTTTTCACTTCTGTCGGCGGACCTTATGTGTTTTTTTTATTATTTTGTTAATGTAAACACAGTAGTTATACAACCTTTTATGATTTTATTTATTATATTTTCATATGATAATACAAATTATTTTATTTTCTCTTGATTATTTTGCGTTATCTAATTGATAAAATTTTTGTTCCCTGGTTTTCCGACTCCACGAGAGATTTATTACTAAGTGCGTAATACCCAAAGTGGGAGTCGAAGATAACATTCAATTTGTTACGGTGCTCACCTCTCTTGCTTCTTCTTTATCCATCTATATGCTGTTCGTTACGATACTCTTAATATCGCCAAGCTAGTTACATCACCAAAGTATGTGTAGATGATATTTACATCACCTTTACGAGCGTCATCAACTTCTTCCTTTAAAAAACAAAACCATGCTCGTATTGTAAGACTTATCCTTAATGTACCTACTACATAATAAAAAATCTAATGTTCCACTTTATTAAGATAAAAAATCTTTAACAATCCTAGTTACTAAGGCAGCGATAGCTTACCGACGATCTTTCTACGCTGTAACGTTTGAATCTCTCTAATTTTTGGCAACACTCCCACTGAAGTCTGCGCCAGCTCCGAATTGATATCTAATAGTATCCGTTCGTAAAAACTTTGGACAGATTTATTGCGTCTTTGTTCGTATTTAGCATAATCATTAGGCCTCATTGAAAAAACATAAATAACTGTAACCTAATGTCAAGTCAAAGCCGAAAGCGTGCCAACAGACATTTGAATGTCAAGCAAGGATTAGTACCGAACTATTAACTCCTACCAAACAAAGTACGATTGCTGAAGAAACTATTTCTGAGTCAATGTTGCTAATGGCAACTTAGAAGGATTTGTATATATTTCTTAACGGCAGATGGTTGCACAAGCAAGCGATTGTCAACGACTCTATCAGTTCACAATAGGACGATTTTACTTCGACAATTTATAAATTGTCGAAAAATATCCCTTCAAATTGTAAACTATTCGCTCAGTTCACAATTTGCTGACAATTTATAATGTGCAAAGTTCTATTATAAGCTGATGAAGTTGACGATATGACCAACGGCTTGTCGCTAAAGTGAAAGATGCGTTTGCCTTTTTTTGGGGAGTTTCGGGGGGAAATGTTAAAGTACCCTGTTTTTGGGGGAAAGACAGGGTGGCCATCGTCGAATGCGATAGGCGGGGTCTCTGGAATCTCCAGCGGCATCTCACATGAGATCAGTGCTGCCAACTCTTGTTTCCCTGCCAGAGCAGTCTTTACTACTGCTGGCAGGGTGAGGTCCTACCCGATCCTTTCGACCAGGATCAAAAATGTGCTTGCTTATTCTTTAGAACGGGCAGTTTATAATGAAAGGCAGATGAGAAAGGATTCTTTAGAAATGAAGAACACAGAGAAATTGCAAACAATCCCATCAAAATGTTTCTAAATGTTAGTGGTTTTAGTGTTTAAAAAGCTCTGCTGCTCATGCTCTCTCAGTAAAGTAGCATTTTTGATAGTTTGCAAGGAAGCTTTTCGAAACTTTAAAAGTTTATACATCTTTATGAGCAAGATAAAGTATCTCGAAACACTTGGTAACTCATTTCATTTACAGCCAACGTATTTTATTTTGACTTTAAATAGGACTTTTCTCTTTTGTTATAAAAATTCAGCTAAAAATGGGAGAAGTTGCATTATTTAATTCTCATTACACTTCTTCTAATGTAGGGTATTCAAATTTAATTTTTTATCTCGATATAATACAATACAATATAGGGATATACAATAGATAAAACAATACACAATAGATAAAACAATACACATGATACTTTTTCACTTCATTTTTAACAATAAAAGCAATTGCGCGCCGAGTGCTATAGACGAGTGGAGAAGAAGAGTAACAGAAACAAAATAAATGATTCATTAAGCCCACATAAAAATAAACAACAATTCAATTGATTACATAATAACAGTAAGAGATGGACGGAGTTACATCAATGCAAGATAACCAAGAGAGTTCTGTCGGGACCAAGTAAAACGAAACGCGACTTATTTCTCATGCAGTGGTTCCTAAGATATCGTTTTTGGAAACGTTTCTCCATTTGCTCACCATCGAAAAACATCGCTGATTGTAAATCCACTAAAAGACGTGGAGTACAGACCCTGAAGGGGATATAATACCGAACCATTGTAAACACAATTTATAATCTCACAAGACAAAAGACACGCGTCCTAACTTTAATGTATGGAAGTGAGAGCTGGTGTTAGCAGGAAAAGCATCGTAACAGAGTTATTTATTTTAAATAAATAGATATGCGCTCACGCCCGTAACCCAGAGACGTAGGTCGATATCATGAATCCATTTGGCGCGATTTTTATGGATGTAAATGAATACATGCGGTTACGGGTACTCTCTATGTCGCCCTTTTTTAGTAAGCCCCTAATCTGATTGATATGAATTCTCGTAGGGTGTCCCTTACCAACAAACGACGAACAAACTTCGACATTTTATAAGCTGTCGAGAAACTAATGAAACTCATAATCCGTTGGGGAGAGAAGCGTTGATAATGTTGTGATCTTACAACATACAATAAATAGTGAGCGCACTCTTTCTTGGCACCAACGCATCTAATGTTCCTCTGGTGTTTCCGATGTCCATGGGCGTCGATGGTCACTTAACATAAGACCCACTGCTTGTTTGTCCACCTACCTTATAAAAAAAATATTCTCACGAATATCAGTTATATGTATGAGTGATCAGGTGCAGTCTATTTGAGATTGTATTTGAAATGGAAATGTTTATACTACATAGAACTCTTTTCTATATACAATACCTCACTCAAATATAAATTATAATTATAAACGTGTACCATAAAACAAAACAACGGGCAGACTTAATTCCGGATAAAGCATTTGACAGAGTTAAAAGGATTAAACGGACGCTCGCTGCGAGTGACGGATACAACGTAGTTAAGCTCCGACTCATTCCATAGGAGATGTGTAGAATTGTCACACATATTTTATGAAACGGCGCGAAGGGGAAGAGGACTCAAATTAGGACGACACCACACTCACTTCTACTTCACGCCTGTTTTCTGTGAGGTCGTGGTATTTCACCGGTCGAGCCGGCCCATTCGTGCAAGAGATGTTGTTGCGGCCTCTACCACTGTTAAATATATCAATGTAGGTCTACTTTGGTCTTTTTGCTTCCATCTCTTGGCGCTGATATTTTTCAATCATCCAGCCACCTTATCTTCGAACTACCAAGTTCAAAACATGTCGGTGACTTGCCAACAAACGCTTAGGAGCTCTGCGGTCATCTATTCTCGCGATATGTGCAGCCCATCGTAGCCGTCCAATGTTTATAGCCTTAATAATATTTGGCTCATTATAGATTTAGTATGAATCATGATTGTAACGTATCCGCCATTGATTATTAACGAATAATACTCCATAAATACGTCCCAGTATCCTAAGCTCAAACACCAGTACGTACGGACCTCGCCCTTTTTCATTTCTTTTGATGATTTTTCATTTTGATTCTTATATTTTATATTTTATTATTTTAAAAAATATCATGTTTGCAACTCAATACAGATTTGGACAGCCGCGACGGAGCTCATAGGTCTGCCTTTTACGATAAACACTTGTTTAATACTTATAGGGACCACTGCCGACAGTCCTCTATGACTTTGTATGGAGGAGGGGACGTCGTCGCATGTCATGCTACATTGCCCTGCAGTGCCAGTGTACAGGGTCAAGTATCTTGGCATGCTGGGAGATCGTCGGCAACATAAGGGGTTGCTGCGGTTATTCGAAGAGTTGGGCTGGCTGGAGTGTTCCTTGTCCCGCCCGCACGCAAAATACACGTCAAACTCAAAATCATATGTGCTTAATTATGCGTAACCTCCTTGTTTATTGAGTACATTATCTCAAAGGATTGAAACGACTTGCTTATACCGTCCATTATCTAACATATTCCCTTTCTGTTATAATTCGGGTGCTTTCATGACAATTAGGTACACAATAGCGCTAATGCGGTGTTAATGTGTCTTAGAAATTAATTAAAAGGAACCGTGTTTGCTTTTGATGGATAAGATCATAGCGTATAATTTCTTGTTATATTTTGTATATTGTTTTGTTAAAAGCTACTATCAGAGTATGCCAGAGTCCTTAGATGACTGCCTCGACGACAGAGAAAACCGATGAAGGGAAGTTTAATTTTGCATTTCGCTCTGGAAATGAGATTTCTGGAAGCTTCTCTCTTCCTTTCTTTTAACTTTTTACATAAATATGGGTGGTAGTCATTTAACTTAAAATGTAGCTTGCTCGTTTGCCAACTAGTCCATAAAATGTATGGAACGTACTGATTTCAAAGTTTAGCTAAGTGACAACGCAAAAAATCACTTTCATTAGTGTCTTTGACAAAATATTATGGTTAAAGCTCCTGAATTTCAGAGGCATGATCGTAAACATGTCTATCGCAGACTGATGGCGCGACGCCGCGCCCGACGTTTGGTGTGCTTTACGAATTTGTGTGACCTAAACTGAAATTTATCGAAATAAGCATTACTTTTTTTCTATATAACTATGAAATAATTTTAAGACAACGAACTGCCTTAAACTTTTCACCATTTTATTCGTCGATGACAGTATTGGTTAGATACTGTGTTTAACGTAAAATATGGCGAACCAATCAAATAATTGTAAGTAGAAAGGTAATAATTTAATATTTAAAAGCTTGTTGTTGGTAGAGCACTGCACTAGACGTGCGGTGTCGGCTTGTGGTGCATACGGGCATGTGGGATGGACGTATGGAAATTATAGATACAATAACGTAACGTGTTCCTAAATTAATATTATAAATGAGAATTTGAGTTTGTTTGTTTGTTAGGCTCCTTAGCGACTCAACCGATCATAGTTAAATTTAGAATACACATTATCAAGTGTACAGTGATCAATCATCCCGAAAATAATCAGTTCCCGAGGTACAGGAACACACATAAAATGATAACATTTTTACAATAACAACTTTTCTACAAAGGTTACCTGTATTTCGAAGTTATTATACGCGGATTGAAATTACAAACATTTTCAGAGAGGAAAATGAGAAACGAATGCATGCGAAGCCTCGGGCAACGTCTAGTTGTTAATAAAAGTGGCGATATTTTATGTTTTAGCCAAGAAAGAGCAAGCAGGTCAGTTCATCTTCTACAGTTGAAAGGCTCCTGAATTAGCGACTTACATTCATCAAATTAAAATATTTTACCTATGATTAAGCAATGTTTAGATGTATTATATTCTATATTATGGTTTTATCTATTAAAGCGAGTAAAGTAACTATAAATTGGCAAAAGTAGTTAATACTACAACAGAAGCGCCTTGGAAGTGTCGTGCGAGAAATTGTGAGGAAACATACGTCTTACCGGCGCACACCCGACGACCCAGACATAGACACATGTCTGAACTCATTCTTCCTAATGTGTTGAAGCTCTTTAACTTTTCAATAAATACAAAATGTGAGTTTTTTATTTAAAACGATTGATTGTAATTCAATAAAAAATCCTCAACACGAATTTAAGTTACATTACGCTCGTAAAGGTATCAAGAGACACGTGATTACGTATTTAATTTAATAAAAAAACTTTTTTTTATATAATAGAAGGTGGAAATATATATATAAATCTGCAACAAATTAATATGTTGCAGATGCTTGCTTTTAATGGACAACTGAAGACCAATCAGGAATAAGGATATTTCCTTTTCCTATCCATCCCCGCCCCCACCAAATCCTCTTCCACTTCCCGTCCTTTCCTTATTAGAAAAGGAAGGGATGGTAATGTGTTTTACCGGTCGAGCCGGCCCATTCGTGTAACTTATGTTGTTACCATACCAACCATCCATCCAACCATCAAAACTTGCAGTTTGCAAGTTTCTGTCTTACAACACCTGGAATGATATTGTTATTGGCGACCAAACAGTAATCTATGATATAATAAATTAACATAATATTTCTCTTTCCAAACCCTAATACCATTTTAGGCGTTGTGAAAATATTTTGGCTAACAAAAGACTTGCAAAGTCAAACACTAAAAGAAAAATTAATGAGATTTGTATAGAATCTTTCGGAAACAATTTGTTTCGTACAATGCCGGATCATGTTCATTGGACTGAACAATTTTGATTGTCGTTTTTGGGATACGGTGTATAAATTATTTTTATGTTAATTTTTGGGTACATACTTTTTCTTATGTGATTTTACTATTGTTTGCTTTATTTAATATCAGAATATCAAAGATAACACCTAACAATGACCTCTTAACGTGCAAACCGTAAAAAAATACAACAAATAATTCTTTGTAGCCTTTTTTCTGATCGCCTTCCTTTCACTATCACACTTTAAAATCCTGAAATTAAACGAAACAATTCCTTCCTTGTTTAATTAGGTCATTAGTTTATTTTGTCCCACTCAACCTCGTGGGTATCCACGACGTTAAAGTAATAATAACGGTGGGCTTCCACAATCGTATCGATACAAGCTTTCTTTCTATCTCTCTCTCAATAAAAAAATGAGATAACAATATATTTTATGTCAGTGTAAGCCAACGGTAACATGCACTCACATCCGTAACCCAGAGGGGTAAGGAAAAATTACAGATCTCATTTTGACGCGAACCTGGCTCACCTTTTCCGCTTCTTCTTCATCCATGCATCTACGAATACAAGGTCGTCAGAAAAGTCTTTAGTATGTCACTTATCTGATCGATATAAAGTTGTACTTACAGCCAGTGTCACCCTCATCGGTTCATTTATAACTTCATAATTTTCAGCCGAAAAACTCAGTCTCCTGAATTAATCACCGCTATTTTGCTTTTTCGGTATTACTTCTATGCAGAGATCGTTAAATTTTCTGACTATCTTTTTTTTATATAAGAGAAGGGGCAAACGAGCGGCGGGAACACCAAGGTGATCAACGACGCCCATGGACACCGGCAACACCAGAGGAACTGCAGATGCATTGCCGGCCTTTAAGGAAAAGATAGGCTCGCTTCTTGAAGGACCCTAAGTCGTACTGGTTAATTAACTTATACCGCTTTTGGCATTGACGACATCGTAGTCTTTCTGCTAGTGAGGTACCGCCCATGTGGACCGACAACCGCTATCCTCTAATACTACTCCAATTGTTAAATATACTTGCACAAAGCCAACGCATAATAATCTTAATTATTATGCGTTGCTTAATCACATGTATTTTCGATTCAGGCTATGTGACGTCATCAAGAGAAACGGCGTAAATATTTTATTAAATATTTCAGTTTCCATTTCAATATTGAATATATTCAGACAGGCACCAGTCGTTTATATAAGATTATCTTCGCATCTACATATTTTTAATTAGTAATGGGTTTATGGATAACGAAAATTTCATTTATTTTGCGTTCCACATTACGCACTGATATATAAAGTATACCCTTTAAAATTACATTAAATATTAATTTTAATGAAGATCGAAAGGTATGTCCAATCCCCTTACAGAAAAACCTTGAAGAAATAATGTATTGTAATGATATTGAATGCATAATTATATACGAAGTTCTTCTACGATATATTCATATTTCATGCTCACTACAAAGACCATTGTATGCCCGACTTTCTATTTAGTAGTACTACATTTAGACTTAGTTAAATGATACGTTTGCACTTTGTTTTTACTCCTGTCTACCTCCACTAGACTATTGTAATTGATAGCTTACTTATTGACGAAGATAAATGGGAGATATTTATCTTCATAAGAGGACTACGGTCCTCATGACTAGCTCCGCGGTCGGTTGCAATTCGATACTTCCTTGCCGTCGCACGTACTAAGTGATTGATGTGTTTGCTGAAAAATAACACAACACGAGGGACCACTAATGGACATATCTTATGACGTTCTTGAAGAAGACTTCCACGAAAATATTTATGATCAATTATTTATACTAAAATGGTAAGTTTCATTTCATTTTGTTCATTTTCAGTGGATAAATTTCTTTTCAGATATTCTGTCTTCACACGAAATCTCTCAAACTCTCTAATTGCAAAAAGCTTAACTTCTGTCGTGTTTCATTGCTGATTATTTGTTTGTACAAGATATATAAATAAATAATGGATGCATTACGAAATCGCTCATTAATTGACAAAGAGTGGACGATGCTACTAATGAGAAAATAGTTTGAAAGTTTATGTTAAATGTTATGTTGATTACCTACCACATGAGGCCTGAATACTTCCTGAATTCGACTGCCTCGTAATCAACAAGAGTAAGCACGGAAAAGATACAGGTGGACGTCCATGAAGACGGAAGAGGGCGCTGGTTCTACAAGAATGGAACTTAGCGCGGGATTATTATCACAGAAGAGATGCATGCCAGACGGCTAATGACGAACCTGATAACAAGGAATGCGCCCCACTCATAACAGTCCTCACCCCATTTGATCTCGACAACAGAATAGTGTTATAAGAGAAAAGTGTGGCTTGAAAGTGGATGTCGTGACTGGAAGTGTCATTGATAACCTCGGTGCTCACGCCGCTCGTTTGCCCCATTCTCTAATAAAAAAATGAATTGAAAAAGGTATGCTTCGGTGGCTATACTTTCAGCATGCCTATGCTGAAAGTATAAATGAAGGGACCGTAACGAAACAAATTTATGTAGCAAAAATGGGATCCAAGGAGATCTTATAACGATCAGATTAGTTACATATTAAAAGACGATATAAGGAGTAACCGTAACCGACAAGCTTGTATGTATGGAAATCCATAATCTCTGCCTAACCCTCTGGGTTGAGCGTGCATGCCAGCGAGCGTGAGTGTATATTTATCTCGAGAACTCACTTATCTAATTCGCAATGTAAGTAAGTCCTAGTTAAATGACAGATGATGGTGAAAATGTTTTTGCTGATCTTAGACCGCTTTATCATCAAATTAAAAGCTTAATAACTATAATCATTCGCAGACAAAACTGTAACTGATGCTAATGCACTAGTTTCCTATCTTGTCACGTATAAAATCACAAACCAACAATACATATTACTAAGTACCGAACGTGGACAGTAAAACAAAATGAAATCGCTGTAGGTTTAAGAGTAAAAATACTTCGCAAGAAAACAGCTTTAGAGAAATATTAAACTACGATGTATTTCGTTGAAATAATACAACGGTAGTGTATTAAATGAAAGAATTTTGTACCGACTGCAAAAGGTTGCTCCAAACAATGGCGCGAGAAAAATTCTATCGTGTGCAATCTCATTTCAATCAAGATGGCCGCGATACTTGCTTGAATAGTTTCTTTCTTTTGTATAAAAAATTGGACAAGATATCCACAATATCTTATTGAAACTTCTTTGTGTGTAGATATAAATTAATCTCATATCTATACATATAAAATGGACGTGTTCGTTTTCACTTTTTGCAAAAACTGCACATCACAGAGCGATTGCGAATGTGGGTGGCTTTAGTATCAACGTTCCCATATTTCAATATGGTGGTTGCATGTGCATGTTTTTAGGGGTGTAAAAGATATGGTGGTAGATTTTTTTTTCGATAATATGATATTATTACTCTGAAATCTTTTCTATATCTGATAATTGTATGATTAGAAACTAAATCTAGTGAAGCGATTACCTAGTTTTGTAGAAAAATATATTAAAAGGTTTACCAAGAGGTCTCGCCGGCCTGGCGCTTGGGCCTAAAGAAAAGGCGTTTACATGACTAAATACCTAACAACCCAAAAGGGATAAAAAAAAATCTGTAATACCTCTTTAATTTTCTACGATGGTAGAAAATTTAAGATTGATACACAACACAACATTACTTTTATTAAAAATATATACCAAATATTAAGATGGTTATGTCTCCTTCTAACGTGTTACCTTCCAAACGACATAGACCAATTTGTACAATCGTAGTCAACTGTACAATAGGGTTGTAACATCAAATGGTCGATGTCGTAAAAGCTGATGCGTCGACCAACGTTTATAGCGGTCACTGTACAACCCTAGCACAATCTACTTCGGTTTCGGTCATTTATTTTAATGGTGTGATAGCAAAGTTCGAGGAAAAATTATTTAAATTAACCCAATTTTAGGAGATTACGGAACCCAGATATTAATTATACATTCAAATTTACCTTCAGAATATAGCACAGTTGAGTCCACAATGACATGAATAAATAAAATAATAATTCAAGGATTTAGAACAAAAAACTGTAGATCGGACAAAAATTTATCGTTACAAAGAATTAAAACAAGTAAAACTTTAGTGACAGTACGTGCAGATGGGTGCCAGTGGGTGCAAATGCTACGCTACGCACAATCCAGACCTCCTTCCTCCTTCTTGGACAGAAACCACTGTTTCAAATGATTTTTGATTTTCAGAGATTCAAGTGAACCGCATCACATTAGTCTTCTTTATTCATAATAAGTAGGATAATTTATTTTTCTTGATCCATAAAATTAAGTGCTAAGCTAACCACATTAAACACGCTCAGATCTAAATTGGTTTTCGTGAGCTTACGAATTTAATATCTACTGCGGTTACCGAGCGCCAGCGAACTTCTTGCGATACGCGTGCTTATATTCTGACAATATCCTTATCGGATTACTTGGGTGGGGGGATTCCTCCCATTACCTTACAACGTTCAACGCCATAAGGAACGAATGATTAATTGTCTCTTAAAAGGGCCTAATTTATCCACGAACTTCGCTGGAAGTTTACATTGTTTAGGTGCGCATACAATCAAACTGAATTGCATGACCGGCTGTTTACACACAACGATAAACTATTATAAATTTATAACCTTAACTTATCACTTAACTAAGGCTGACACCCGGTTTCTGGAAGGCTTATCAAATTTATATTCATATAATATTTCAAGTTAAATGTCCTGTCAAATCGATTTCATTTTCTATTCTTCTAACAACTCAAACAGTAGATTGGACATTTGACAGCTTTGTAATAAAATTTTCCGTTGATCGATGTTTCAGAAACCGGGCGCGAGTCATACTATACGTAACTTTTATAATAATCTAAATTTTATGTACTAATGTACTTACGATCAGGGTTCCTAAATGTTCAAGGAAAAAGGAGAAGTGTTTCGGAGGGGAAGGCGCCTGCGAAACCTCATTCAGCAGAAGAATTATAAATATTTTTATTTCAAGGATATATTCGCGAGGTTGTAGTAGTTCATTTAATACGAGTTCACGTCGAATCCGGAAATAATCTACCTGTTGGTGACAAACCATATCTAAATCCGTTGCGTGGTTTAGGAATTACGGATAAATGTAGACACTACTAAAAACTAACTTACTACTAAATGTTGTTAAAGTTCGAAATTACACTCACGGATGTGAATTCATCGTACATTGCGCGTTGTCGACGTAAATTACGTTAATTTAAATTTACGAGCTGGAGCGTTGAAAACGTATAAATTTTAGATTACGTATAAATTTATTTATACCTAATCTAAAATTTATTGCCATTAGTGGCTCACGGCTAATAATGTTTTACTTACAGAATTTGTACAATCTAGCGGTACTTTATTTATAGATATACAGTAAAGCATTCTATTTACAAAAGAAAAGTAGTATATGTAGTATATCAGTTATCTGGTTGCCATAATACAAGTTCTGCTTAGTTTGGGATCAGATGGCCGTGTGTGAATATGTCCTAGGATATTATTTATAAAGACAAGATAAATATTATATAGATACTTCGCTTTTTATATACTATTTTTTTTACAATAAGAATCCTGTTACTTCTAATATCTCCAAGAATATGTGTACAAAGTTTCATGATGATCGGTTGAGTAGTTTTTGCTTGAAAGCGTAACAAACAAACTTACATTCATAAATAAATATGCGCTCACGCCCGTAACCCAGAGGAGTAGGCATCATGGATTTCCATTTAGCGCGATCCGGGCACACCTCTCTCGCTTCTTCCACATTCATACATCTACGCATGCATGCTCGTCGGTTATGGGTGCTCCTTATATCGCCCTTTTTTAGTAAGTCATTAATCTGATCGATATAAGTTTTTTTGAAACATAAATTTGTTTTGTTATTCTCTCATCATTCATCCTTTCAACATGCCCGAACTACCGAAGCATACCTTTATCAATTCTAGTCACAACATCCACTTTTAAGCCACACTTTTCCCTTATAATTCTCTATTTTTAACCCTATCATTCAAAGTCACGCCTAACATACTTCTTAAGGTTCGCATCTCAACAAACTTACATTCACATTTATAATATTAGTAGGGATATACTGTACTCCAAAAAAAACATTTTTTACCGCTTTAATATAAAAATGACTATTTGCTATTCAAAACCTGGATAAGTAGATATAGAAGAATTGGATAGCTGAACTTTGTATTAATTAATTATCCAAGCGACGTTACTGGATTTGTTAGAATATAATGGACCTAATTTATATCCATGCTATTATTCCATTTCCGATCCATATCTAAGTGCCATTAACACATAAAGAATTAGAAATGACTAGCTTACTGGTTGCAGTGTAGTGCATTTTTGTTATTAAAAGCAAAAATAAATAATTACATACTATATCGTAGTGAGAATAAAATCGATTATGTTACAAGCTGTTTATCACGTCAACTCAACTCTCAATCAATGAATAAATAAATACACCTACGTCCGAGATAATACTAAAACAAACAAAATTCAATATCAAGTATAAATTGTTGTAATATGGAAATAAAAAATTCCCTCTTTTCTGCATAATCAGGAATAAGTTTTCTGTTCATCCCTGGTAAAATATTGTAATTTTTTAGTTCTGGCTATTAAAAGTAAACATGAACACACGTGACGATATTTATGAGAGGTTCCTATTATTATAACTTAAAACGAAACCAAAACGGGTCATAAAACATAATTGTTTTTTTCTACTTATAGCAATAAAAAGGCAATTTCCCCTAAAACCTCATTATCTTCCTACAACCTATAAAACACTGTCACGAAATAGATATGGTTAGGAAAAGTAATGCTTAATGTTTGTTTATTATATAATTTTTAAGCGAATATTGAAACTTTAATAATTGTTTATTTTATGGAAGAAGGTGGTAAACGAGCAAGCGGTCCACCTGACGTTAAGTGACTGTTACAGGCGCCCGCAACAAACGAAAGGAGTTATGATGCAGATGAGTTGCATACCTTTAATGGACAGAGAAGATAGACATGAAAAAGGAATAATTCCGTTTCTAATCCCCTCCTCAGGCCTACGGCACCTCACTCATGAGACGAAATTCAGAAAAATAAAATACTTCTACTACACGCCTGTCTCCTGTGAGGTCGTGGTACTTCACCGGTCAAGCTGGCCCATTCGTGTAACAGATGTTGTTGCATGCTATATCACTATTGGTTTTTTATGTAGTTAACTTTACTATGTATTTACATTAATTTCCAATTAAATTGACATACCGAGATATATAAATATGTCAGTCTATGGTTAATGATTATTACAATGTTGACAATGAAATTTAGGGTTTTTCAAAATTCCCTAGATATAGATAGTTAAAGTTCCCAAACGTCGGACGCCACACATTTCTAACAGAATCTCCCGAACTATCCTTTAATTAATGAATAACTGGAGCGAGAAATGAAAAGAGCAATGAAAAGCCAGAAAATTTAATTTGAACTCGAGCTTTGGTCACGAAATTGTTGCAATGTCTCGTTATTTCATCGGCATTTTATATTTATGTATTCGTAAGCTAGTTATAACAATTCGATTGATTGGTCACTACAGAACAAAAATGTTTTACTAAAAAAAAATCAAAAACATTGAAAGTTATATATACAACCCTATTGCTTCAATGGAGCGTAGGTATTTACTTCGTCAAATCGGCTTAATTTCAGTACTGGCTCCATATTTATACTCTGTCCGCGTGCACAAAAAACGTCGTGTAAAAAGGCCCTAAAAAGTATGACTATTTTTATCACGGTAGACCTACATCTTGCACTGATCAAGTTGCACAAGTCCATGCGACAAGGACCTATTCTTGGAGAAGGCCTTAGTTCAACAGTGGATGTATATATATTTTGGCAGATGGAAATAGTAATTTTTTGTTCCAAATATATGATTTATCTTCTATTATTTATCTTGGTGATAACTAGACAAATGGTATTTAGCATGCGTTATTAAAAGTTTAATTACAGGAAAAAATTGGTAACAAAAAGCAGCGAGAAAGCCATTACAAAAGCAACGTTTTTTTGTCGTAAATGGCCGATACGGTTGCAAATTGTAGGAAACGTTAAAACACTATCAGCATCTGAACTACAAAGGATTCGCGGCATCACAATTTAGCCGCAACACCGCGGCGCGCTGCTAGGTGCACAAGCAGCCTTTAAGTTCATGAATCATAATGCCTTCATACACCTAATCATTGCTCTTTATTGTATGCAATAACCAAACCAGTCAAAAGTGTTTCAAAGACCGTGATAGCAACATTTACACATATCGAATAGTATAAAAAGGTTATGAATACCGTTAACCTATGGTAGGTTAACGGTAAGTAGATTGAAGGGATTCGAATAAAGGGAAAGAATTGTATAGATTGTGAAAAATAAAAAAGTGTGATCACTACGTCAACTTCTAGAACAAAGGCATGAGAACTTTAAACTTTATAAAAACTTGTGAGGGCTTATTATTAAAAAATTAATGAACAAAGTCTTAATATTATTCAAATAATAAAATTCTATTTTCGAATGGCGTTAATTAAGTTCCAGACCTTTGTAATATACTGAAAATAATACAAATGAAGTAGTCTGTAAAGTTTTACTAGAGTTTTAATGATTTGACACACATTGAATGACAGCTTCACACTATGACATCATGTACAAAGATTTCGTCTATCTCGCCTAATACTTTGTCTATTCTATTTTAATCTAGTCGTCTGTCTGTCATTCTAACTTATTCTCATTGTAATTTAAGTTAATTTACAATTGGAGTTTGTTGCAGTACTGTCGAAATATGGGCACAGAAGCCTGGAGGTACCGATCTGTTTCAAATTCCGCAATTGTGCATTCGACTAATTCTTATAATTACGTGGTTTAACTTTATAATTACTGGCGAAAGCTCGCTCCTTAGTCGCGATCTGAATTTTCATTAAAGTTATTAGCTCCGATGCGACTGAGTCAACTATATATTGCTATGCCTAGGTTTCATTACTATTATGAGCCTGTATTAGGCCATTACTGTAGGCCACCTGTACCACAGCGTGCGGTTGTCCGCGCACCGCATCCAGCGACCGATGACCTCGTGAGAACGGCAGAATTTCGTTGTCTGGGCTTGCTTTACTATTTAAGTAAATGATTTGTTTATACCCAAGAGTGTATTTGGTTTTTTGTGACACCAGCAAGATGAACACTAAACTTAGATAATTGCATACACCTATATAATCAAAGGCTTGGAGAGTGTCACCTCAAGTATAGGAGCAAGCCACAATGCATTAATTCCAACGACAAAATTAACTTAAAGCTGTTTGTAATAAGATCAAAAAAGTGTAATAAGCTAAAAGAAATTTGACTAGAAATAACTAGAATAGAATGCTTCGAAGGCTTGGCCATGAAGAAATGACAACGGAGAGGCAAAAACAGTCTATGATGCAAAAATATAGAGCAACATTGTTAGGAACGGTGAAGGTGGTCAAGAGTATAAATAAAATAAGTAACAAATTGAGTTACATGGTTTAATTGAAAAAAAAGATAAAATAGTGATGAATGCTACATTTTAAATAAATAGTACATTATACTAAAAGCTAACAAATAATTCAGAAGGTCTTATTAGGTACCAGTCAACACACTACCCCCTAATCAGTCTAGAGCATTGATGAGACATATTCTACGAGTACAAGCCCTTTCATTTGACACCCATGTTAAAAAAAATGATCCCAAATTTTGTTATCGGACATATAAGATGTGCTTTTTTTTAATGTGTAGCCATAGTGAGAGTGTTGTGAAAAATATGTAAGCGGCCATTTTGTGGCCGTAGCCATCTTGGATTTACGACGATAATGAATATATTAAATTGTATTGCCATCACAAATAAATGGTGTACACGTTACCATGGAGCGGGTAAATTTGATAATTAGTAAATTTGACTCAATAAACAAACAGGGTTAGCTAAATAAAATCGTGTAATAAAACAGAAAGTCATTATTTACCTACTGGAGTTTGAGCACTCGTAATGCAAATCAAGAATTCGGCCACTAGCACCCGTCAGCGCTTTTATCACTCGCAAGCTTAACTATTACTCATTTTACGAATGACTGTCTTACGATATACTAATCAGTTAATAGAATATACCATATCCCATGTTACGAAATATCAAGTTTAAAATAGCTTCATTCTGATTACCATTTAAGATAGTACAACATTAATTGGCGCGGTAATCGAATGTCAACTTTAATTATAATATGTGTACGAGTATCACAATACCAACCACTTTATTAAGCCAAGTATCGATAGTAATTAGCCAAACTAATATTGGTGCTCTCAGATTGGTGCAAATAAAATCTGGGGGTATAAGTTCAATAGAATTACTATAAGTTTATTTATTTTATAATAATTTTTGTTTTATTCTTTATTACGGATTATACCATAAATAAAACAAAAATTATTAAATTATTAAAGAATAAAACTTGCGGACTAAAGAGGACATTGTTGTACACGAATAAAAAAATATTTTGCCAACAATGCCGCGTTCCTTTTGACAGAAACAAAACTCTTCTGTTAAAGGAAAACACTCGCCTTGATGTTTAGCGTCATTGTCTTTAATATTTGAAAGTGAGTGGTAGCTCTCGAGCTATTGTTTGTTATGTGTTCAGATATTTTGTTAAGTAGTTAGCAGTATATTTTAGTAGTAAACAAAATCCATATTTATTTTATTTCACTTAATGTTTTCACCAATTTCATTATGTCATTATGGTAAGTAAGTATACAGTATAAGGCTGCATAGATGATAATTACAAGCAGTAAGAAGTTTTGTATCTTTTTATATATTGAACAAGCTGAGCCCCACGGTTTCACACGCCTTGCAATTTAATTTAATTTAAAAAATCATTGCGTCGTTCTCGCCTACGTAAGAACAGAAATCACTGTCTAAAATGTTAAGTCTCTAGGCTCTCTATTACTTTGGTCTATGATTAAAATATAAATCAGTCAGTATATATGTGATAGACATAAATATACATAAAAGGTAAAGTACAAACTAGCACTTGACCAAGTAACAGCCTGTCACAACATATGAACACAACAAATCTAATAGTTTCGACTTCCACATCGGCGTATCATCCACCATTTCAGTCGTCACTCCCTTCTTAATCATGTCAACTTTCACGTGATCCATCCATCCTTTCTTAGGCCTACCCCTACCAACAACCTTTGTCAACAGCTAGCTAAGCTAACAGCCCTTGCACAGATAATAAATATAACGCGAAAATAAACGTAACGTGATAATAATTATAGCGTGAAAATAATCCGAACGAATACAAAATTACTTGTGCAGAACCTTTTATACTTGCGGACAGCAAACGTTGGTCTTAACTCGGATGGGGGACCGTATATTTTATACTACGTTCATTTGCTATGGCCTCCAGTGTTATTTAGACTAAAACGTATAACAAGATATCATTCAAAAGCTTAACCCAATAAATAAAGAGGTACATTTTTCCCCATTTGCCAGATGCTTCGGTCTGTTGGTCTATCGATCAAGATGTGATATTTCTGTAAATACATAACGTTGAGCGTCTAAGACGGAATGGAATCATTTATATTTCACGAAGAAATATCGCCTCATATTCTATGAATGGAGGTGAAAATGATTCCGCGATGAATTCATCACTAAATTATTAATGATATTTTTATACCGACCATAAAACAAGCTTAGGTTTTTTTCTTTCAAATAAACTTTTATTTTACCAAACATTAGTTCCGGCACTTTATACACGCAGCAGGACCGGACAAATTCCGCAGTGCTTACTCATTCTAGCTTTTTTTTTTATAGTACTAGGTAGCAAACGAGCAAGCGGTTCACCTGATGTCAAGTGATCGCTACCCATAGACATCTGCAACTAACTAATGAGTTACATATGCGTTGCCCACCTTTAATGGTCAGAGGAGGCGACAAACAGAAAATGGTTATTTCCAAATTCTATACATCCCCTCCACCGTTATGTTTTCTTCCCCTTCCCATCCTTTCCTTATAACAAAAGGGTGGGAAGGGGAAGAGAACTAGAATTAGGCCTCCGGCACCTCACTCATCAGACCAAACGCAGAATACTTTACTTTACGCCTGTCTTCTGTGAGGTCGTGGTATTTCACCGGTCGAGCCGGCCCATCCGGACCCTACCACTGATTAGCGTGAATTTTCTTTGGAAACATTAAAATTCTTGTCTATAAGTCTGAATACGACGCAAACGCAGTATAGTAGTAGTAAGGGCAAACCCTTTAACGGCCATTGCAGTGCATTGTTACATTGATGAAAATCGTATTTCCAATACATAATAGGTATAGATAATTAAACTTAAGTTCAGTCATTCAAAAAAACTTATGAATTTCAAAACTTATGGGCTATTATATAGGAAGCGTGATACAACGTAAGATTTTCATTATTTTTAACTTACCACAGAGCACGTTAATTTGTGTTATTTATTTATAACTTTACATATATTTTGGACGTTAATTCTTAATAGTTCAGTTTTGAATTTTATAAATTGTTCCAAAATTACGTTTATGGAGCGAAGGAATCGGAAATAAATCAAAACTCAGATTGCGTCACCAGGAAATAACAATACAAGAGGAGATAATGTCATTAAAATACAACATAATATTGAATACCTAGAAATTATGACGTAAAATAAGCTTTTATCATTGCTTCAAACGAGAACAAGAGAAAAGGACATGATTATTTAGAAAAAATAATCACAATATTTAATAATGCATTTACAATGCGAAAGAGACATAGATGCTCGCTTCGCCGTTTTGATCAAGATATAAAAATAAAAATCCAAACTTTCCTATTATTATAAATTATACGGGGTCTCAGGACGTCTGTCTTGATTAAAGGCGCCTGAATTAAACGAAATCGCTCCAACCCTTGTTAAATTAATGTACAAGATATACACAATAGGAATTACAGTTTCATGAATTGTAATTGCAGAAAATTTGAAATTGTAAATAACACAGCCCTCTGGTAGATTTAACATTTATTGCTATTAATATATTGGCTGTTTAAATATTAATGAGAGAATACATTACTTGTTTTCTAAACGTATACCAACTCGCAGCATTCGATTCAGCGGAGAGGTGGGCGAGGAGGTAAAGTTGCTAGCCTCTAGGTTTTACAGGAGCAGGAGATTTTTGGAAGTGTGCGCAGGAATTACACGAATTTAAAGCAACGCGGTGTTAAAAACCAACAAGCTTGTATGTAATGTAGAAGAATACCGGATACATCAGGTATAATATTGTGTCATTCGAATCCTTTTTATTTATTTATTTACAAAATGTGTTCCAGATTAACGTATCTCTAAATCTTATTGTGCTTCGCTATATTCGCATTGCAGATACTCATAAAAAATGTTATGAGATTTTTCTAGTATTTTGTTCCAATAAAATAAATACTTATAACTCTTGTAACAAATGGAAAGATTGAATGCGAAAACTTCTTATGACGAATCGTTGTCTTCTTTGTACGAAAGTATTCTTTTTGTACAGACTTTGTAGTTCTGTTGGGAAAATGGCAAAAAATTCAGACAAAAAATAATATGTATATCCTAACTAATATTATAAATGCGAATGTGAATTTTTTTGTTAAGCCTTAAGTCCTTAACGACTCAACCGATCATTAAATAATTTTGCACACACGTTCCTTTTATCCCGGAAAAACTGTTCCCGAAAGGTAGAAAAATACGTGCAGCGTTTCAACCTCTTATTTAATATATATGTTTCTATGAAAAGACTGGGACAAATTCTTACGATAGATCATTAACAATAAAGAAAAAAAATACATTTCCTTTTAAAATTTTCTACCGCTTAATGACAAAATTATGTAACACATATTTCGCGTTATTTAACCCGCAAACAAAGCGACCGCATCGTGTGATATTTATAAGCCTAATATAAATTTTGGTTAGAGCTTTTGATGCTAGATAATTTAATTTCTCTTTTAATCATATAATATATAAAATATAACAACTTTATTCCAGTTTACTGCTCCAGTAAATCTCAATTTACTCCAATCGGGTTATTAAAACTGGAGAGCCAATGAGATCGGTCTTTTGACCAGGCCCACTCGACCTGTACGCGGCGGCCAGCCTAGGACCTTTCAGCCCCATCGGCCATCCGTCTGCGAGTAATGTGCCCTTTGAGTGACCTTGAGACGTCTTATGGTGCTCGCAGTGAGTGGCCACATCTCAGTGCCGTAAGACATCGTTGGCAACCACACACCGCTTATAGACTTTCGTCTTGAGAACCTGCTGTAGGTGTTGCGACTAGAGGATATCTCACAACTTTCCGAACGCTGCCCCTCCGAGTCGTATTCGGCGATTAATTGATTAATTGTCTTTCAAAGTTGGACCTATGTACCTAACTTGATAATTTGTCGTAGGTAGACATAATCGTCAACAACTTCGATATTATTGGAATGAGTAAAACAGATGTTCGACATAACTTTCGTCGTATCCATGCTCACTCGTTCGGAGGCTTTATTGTAGTCATCAAGCATTCTCCCAAGTTCCTCCATGGTCTCAGCCATAAATACAAAGTCATCGGTAAATCGTAAGTGGGTGATGTACTCGGCGTTGATGTTGATGCCGAGTCAATTTATGTCCAGGACCTTGATCACATTTTCTAACCACATGGCGAACAGTTTCAGGAAAATAACGTCTTCCTGTCTTACACCACGCTGCAGTTGGCGCACAAAAAATTATAGACGGTGCTGTTTGTGTTTTTACGTCTACGGCTCTGTTAATATGTTAAAATAACTGTATTTGGGAAATATCGCTGTTATTCTTATTTAAATACAAAAATGGATGCTAATTCTTAGAGCTGTCTATTAAATGCGGGGGATTAATTTAAAAGAATATAAATTTATCTGTACAAAAGAATTGCACATTAAGATAGTTAGACACAACTTTTTATTCCCGCGCATTGAACAATGTACTGTGACCACTCGTCGTCATTGTTACGTTCTCATTTTTCAAATAAATATTTCCTGTCGCGCAATACTTACATTTGTGGTAGACATTTACTGCGATTTTTTATCTACTTTCACATGAATGAATGACTTTTGTTCATAACAATGTAATTATTGCACACAATTGCTTTTTATTGATACTTGCAATTGCTTTATTTTATAACAAGCAAACGTGCATAAAATATCTCCCTGCTGGATGCCTTGCGGGAAAAGCCCGCTTTATGTGGGGTCGGCATAACTGGTTTTCGACTTCCATGTCGATCTATCATCCGTCATTTCAGCCGTCACTACCTTCTTGATCATGTCATCTTTCACGCAATCCATCCATCTTTTCATAGGTCCGCTACATTCATTTATGACTCATTAAGACTCTCTTTGTCACAAACCATTCTCCCCTCCTCATAACATGCCCGTACCATGTTAACTTTTTGTTACCTACCTAAACTAATATTATAATGACATTTTATTGTCAACCGCTTTAAAACCTCTATTAAATGCGCATACTTTTTTACATTTTGCAGCGCATATGGCTGAATTTTTTCCTCCTTACTTGACACTTATCGTTATATTTTGGGAAATGCACACAATACCTTTATAAATTATAGCCTATGTGTTATTCTGATGTGTAAGCTATATTTTTGTAAAGTTTCATTAAAATCCATTGCGCAGTTTTTGTGTGAAAGAGTAACAAACATCCATACATTCATACATACGAACTTTCGCCTTTATAACGTTAGTAGGATTACTAACTAGTAGTTAAAAATAATATAAACAAGTAGAACACAAAATAAAGCATTGTCGTAAACACGTTCGGGTAGAATCGTTACTAATATCTTTCATGTTCATCCAATTGGATTTAAACTTTAAATCCTATTTCCCAATTTAAATTGCTGATCGGATTGTAGTGTATTTGTATAATCTGGCATTCGAATCGTAGCTCTGTACGTATCGATTGTGCTGTTGTTGAATTTTATACATGCACCAGAACCTTTATTTCGTAAGCTGTAAAGACAAATCATGGATAAAAAAACTAAATAAGTAATCTTACAGAGATTACGGTCTTTGCACACCTCTCTCGCTTCCACATTCGTTATTAATCTATGCAAACATTGCTCGTCGATTATTGTACTTTTAATACCGTCTGCGATAAAAATGCATTTGAGACATCTCTTACTTTTTTTAACATAAATTTACCTTAACTATTTTTATTTATAAGTTTTTCCAACTTGATAAGCATTCGAATTTCGTCACAACGTCACTAGTCCTTGACCGTATCTCAATTGATCAACGTGGTCGTCCTAACAAGTTCTCACTTCCAGTATATGTATTGCCAAATGTGCCTTCATAGACACGTTCCGGCTCCTAGGATATTAATTATAATTATTATTGCTTATTTAGTAATCCACAGTAATACAATCGTAAGTGTCCATAAGTTCTCCACAGATAAAATCGCGGGTTAAAGCTAGTAATATACCTTCAGCACGACTACCGAAACGTTAAAATTAAGCAGGTAATGGATACAACATTAAATACAAATAACAGAGAATTTAAAGTGCGTTTAACGTTCGCAGCGCGGCGCGGTGATGCAGCAACATTGAGTCCTTTGTAGCTTTGGTGCTACGTTTCAACGTTTGCTGCAATTTGCATACGTGCCGGCCATTCACGCAATATAATCGTTGTTGTTTTTTAGAGGCGTTGCTTTTAATTGTTGTTTGATATCTGCCTTTTTGTGTGATATTAGTGAACTATCTAATTTGATATATGCAATGTTTTACACGATATATCTGCCATCTCTCATAATCGATGCTAACGAATCCTTCAATCCCATCACCATTGAATATCAGAATAGTGATCCAGTACTAGTTTATTTATGAAAAAATCTAGCAATTGATTTCAAAATAATACCATTTTGAAATGTAACTTAATTTTACAAAAGTTAATAATGTTATCATTATCTATTATCTACAATCGTCTTTTATTAGCAATATATAAACAAAATTAAATTCCCTTTATTCGATTGTTACAAATCCTTTTATTATCTTTGTTCCTTTTATTCCACAGATCGTTTATTTAATTATTTGTATAAAATCAAGGAACAGTTCATAGGAATGCAAAAAGATTTATACGTATTAGATTTATAGATAAAACATTCTTATAACTTACAATAAATAAAATAAATTATATGTTTCACTGTTGTCATGTTGGGTAACCCGGTAGGTATATCGCTTAGCTTTAGTAAGCAAGGTTATATTGTACAACATTCAGTGTTTGTACTGTATACTCATGCATAGTGCATGTGAATTCTATAGTGAGTTTGAGAGAGCTTTTCTGAACTTACCATAACATGGGAGTTTTAATAACGTAGGCATGAATTTAAAACCCGATATATAAGCGACTTTTTCAATAGAGATGTACCGAGTAAGTTACAGCTAAGTATAAAATAGGATTTTTTTCATATTAAGGACATATTAAATCATTTTTCACGTATTTATAATAAGTCATAAAGAAGTAATTTTTTATCACTAATCAATAATTGGTCGAACAATCCCAAGTCAGTTAGGGATAGGTTAGTGTGTCATTTTAAATAAGACACCAACAGCCATGGAAGACAATATAAATTACTCGCTACGCCGTAGCTGTGCCCGCAACTTCGTCCGCGTGGAAGTGAATGGGCGCCCATTGTGTACGGCGTGGCATAAAAGTTTCAAGCTTCTAGCTATAAAAATGACTAAACTTCCATACAAACTTTCATTCCCTGTTTCAACCCATTACAACCTTTTTTCACATTAATGTCTGTCTATATACCCTATGTTCTTTCTCAAGATTTCATCTTATCTATCTGTGTACCAAATTTCATTAAAATCGGTTTAGTAGTTTAAGCGTGAAAGCGTAAGAGAAAGACAGACAGAGTTATTTTAGCATTTATATTATTATAAGTAGGAATTCACTGCACGAATATACAATGTAGATGTAGACTCGACAGTGGTAGAGCCCGCAACAACATCTGTTGCACGAATTGGCCGGCTTGACCGGTGAAATACCACGACCTCACAGAAAACAGGCGTGTAGTAGAAGTTTTCTGCGTTTCGCCTGATGAGTGAGGTGCCGGAGGCAAAATTCTAGTTCTCTTCCCCTTCCCACCCTTTTCTTATAAGAAAAGGATGGGAAGGGGAAGAAAACATGACGGTGGAGGGGATGTATAGAATTTGGAAATAACCATTTTCTGTTTGTCGCCTCCTCTCACAATTAAAAGTGGGCAACGCAACTGCAACTCTTTAGTTAGTTGCAGATGTCTATGGGTAGCGATCACTTGACATCGGGTGAACCGCTTGCTCGCTTGCCACATAGTATTATAAAAAAAATTAAAAGGGAAAGTAGTTTCATAAGCGTGAATATTTTCATTATTCAATTCAATTCCATCTTGAGAGTAGATATTGAATATCTACGAATTTCATAATGATACATAATTATTTTAATCGTTCTAACTCGTATAATGTACATGTGAATGTAAGATTGTCAACCAAAACATATATATATATTTAAAACAAAAAACAGATTCATAGGACGAAGGCAGAACAGATAATTTTTAAAGCTTCTTTAATGGGATATTCGGGACCGACATCGAGTGTTCAGAGAAGATTAGAAGTAACCTTTAACTTTTTAATTTAACTCGATCCTCAAAGTCCGATAAGTACAAGTTAAGTTTCAATACGGATTGTTTACAAAGGTCCTCTTAAGTTATTCTATCGTTACAGAAAAACATAATGAACAGAGGAAATCTTTAATTTTATTGCTATTTAAATAACGTACTTATGCTTATTAATTCCATATCAAATGTCAATTAACGTTCAATATACAGTTTTACACTTTATTAATAATAATAATATTAAAGGTGGATTAATTATTTATTTATTATAATTAATAATAATAAATCAGCCTTTTTTAAATGTTCCCCACTGCAGGGACAGAGGCCTCCTCTGCGAGAGAGGTAATTAGTTGTAATCCACCATGCTGGCCTAGTACGGGTTGATGGATATCACATGTCTTCGAATTTGGCTGTTCTAAGAACATGCCGGTTTCCTTACGATGTTTTACTTCAGTGATTTTGGAACAGTGGTGATGAAATAAATTACACAAAGTAAAGCACCTGCCGTAAATTAATTGACTAAAAATTATATTCTCTTCTCTCTCGCACTTTGAGAATCCTGAAATTGTTGCAACATTGTTAATTAATACCTAATGTAAAAATAATACTACATAATGAGTTATAAAATTAAATACACTCTTGAAACTAATTTCTAAAATTAGCGGTGGTATAAATCACGGACTAAGTTGTAAGATAAGAAACGTCCTTACAACCGACCATTAATCATTCGGTCGTACGTCGTCAAACGCTCAACGGGAAATTAAGAAATCTAATTCCGCCCACCGCTCGACGATATTCCAGCCTGTCACCGCTGCATACTGTTTACGTATAACGAATAATACTGTTATTTATCAATGCGATTGTTATTAACACAGGTCGATATTATACTCGAAAAGAATTGGAATTTCATTGATTAGTGAGGCACCAAACCAATTGTAAAACTATTAAGAGATAACTGTAACACGATTATGTTACAGTATTGGGGACAGTTCTAAAGACTTGGCTTAACAACTTAATGTTATTGACGTTTGACCCCTGACCAAAATGTTAATGGTGATTGCTTATTTCCCTATTATGTTTTAGTTTTTTCAAAATATGAAGAAAAGAAAGAATAATATTTGTATATATTATTACTGTAATCGTTTCCATTTTAACAACAAATAAAATACTTAATCATGTCCATTAGAGGTCCTTCGTCTTCAGACAATCACTTAGCGCGAGCGACCCTAAGGAAGTATCGCATTACAATACCGCGGTGTTCCGCTGCTAATACGAAATGTAGAAATAGAGTCACTATAGGCAAATTAAAATTTAAATAATATTTATATAATATTCAAATAATAATGCTACGTGCCTGTTGAATTTTGGTTCAATCTAACCCACATTCGGTATTCGCGTAGTTAATAATTTATATCTTATTAGCTGTTACAAATTCGTCTGACTCTTGTCGATGGGTGGTTTCAATAATTATTTTCATAAAGAATTACATATATTCATCCATTTTTAATTGTCGCCCATATCACAAAAGTAAGATTTGTGTACAATTTCATGTTCCTACATGTCCGATAAGATCGAACAGATGTCGAATTTCGGATTTGAGTTGACAGGTCATTCAGGTTTCTCATTATTCTTAGAATATTTACTTAAATCTGTAAACTATGTTCTAGGTCGTAAGCATTGACAAAAAAACTCGCTGAATAAACTCCTCGCGTACAAAAGAAAATTATACGGCTTTGTACGCAGGAAGATTTGTTTCCGTGAGGGTTCATTAAGGACCGCATTAATCTTTCATTCGGGAGCTGACTTTGCAAACGTCCCATTAAAACGAGACGCTACAAATGTCGGATCAGACTTGGCGCTTATTTGTTAACATTGCTTTAGAAAAAATAATGTCGCCCGAAGTAAATGGAACATACAATCTTTTATTGAGTCTGGGAGACCTTAAGTATAATATAACTAAAGGAAAATAGGAACAGGCTGTGACCTCACCGCACCTTTTAATAGCCTCCGGTTAGATATTGACATCCCTGGGCTACTATATATGTGTGGTTACGATAATAGATTAATAAAGAAAGTGCATTCCCACTAGCCGCTTATTACATCATGAAGGGAATTAATGAAGACGGATCTTTGAACATACACCCCGTGACTTTATGACGCTGATTGCTTAACTAATTGGTTTGTATTTAAAGTTTACAAATTCCATCACACCATTACACTGCCCACTTTGAGTAAAAATCTGATACGTAGTGGGTTATTCTTAATAATGCGAACCAAAAAGTTGGTTAAAGATAGGACAATTTTGCTTACGTAGGCTTATGTAGGACTTACATTAAAATTATGTATGAAAGAATTGTAGCTCTTTAAATAAGCCAAATTAAAGTCCGCGGAGACATATATCTATCTTCTATGGTTATCAATTATCAACCTAACAATTTTTTTCTTAAAAACATTAATTAAAAAGCATACGCTACTTACTACGCGATTATTCGTGTTCGGTATGAATCCTTATGCATTTAAATGTGTTAATTATCAAAAGAATTTTATTTAGATTATAATTGCCCTTTGAACTGATCAATAGCTTAGATGATATTAAAATATTTAAAATACGCGCAATAACACGTAACAAAAACAACTTCACTTAAAGTTCTTTTACTATGTGCCCCAGCACACATTTCGATTTTTTTTATTTCTTATAGGAACCTACCTACCTATAACATGTTCAAAAAACGTTCTAATACATCGATGTACAATTAACAAGAACAAACAGATGAACATATCGATAAAAGGTACACAAAACATTTACAATATCTACGTTACATTTTTAAACATAATTAAAATAACTAAAAAGTAAAGATTAGGCTTTTCTAATTTTGACACTGCCCTGTACTTAAGTTGTATTAAGATTTTGACCGTAAGTACACCTGAGATTATTTTTTAAAAAAGCAATAAGATTTTCAAACTGCTTAACCTTGTACTCGAGTCGAAACTTCGAGTCGTTAGCGCGCCATTTTGAATGCGGCATTATTCAAATAGATTCAAGGGGAGTTCAGATCATTTGAATAGGAATCTAAAATTTAAAATGGATCCTATTCAGAACAAAATGTAAGGGCACAATTCATCCAATAATTTTAATTTTATATATATTAACGCTTAATACTCGAAGTTTTTTTGTTGACTGTTGTTTGAAGATTGCGACAGTTCTCTTTGGTACTTAAGTGAGGTTCAAAGTCATATCTTTTTTATTTTAATTTTCAACGAAGTTTCACTGAAGTAAAATATGACAAATTCTTGATGCATCTTAATACGATATCCATTTTGAATGACCTTTTCAAGCAGAGATCTGTTCGCCAGATCAGATCTCTGAATTAAATGGAAGGACCGCTGTAAATGTTATTAAACTCGTAAACTTTTACGAGAGAGATAATTAGAATTTGATTAAATTTGAAAAATAATTTAAAAGGAATATTACTGGAGTCGTTCGCATATTCTGCATAAAAGAATATATCAGCAGCAGTGAGAGAAATAGCTTCTGGGGTCCTGTTTCTATTTTCTTATAATGAATAAACTAGCGCTTGACCTCGATCTGATCTGATGTTAAGTGGTAATGTAGTCGAAAGATTGTACGCACTAGTCTAGCAACAGCCTATTCCACCCACGTCATAATTGGACGGAATTGTTACAATCTTTTACCTTACACACAAACACGATTTAAAAAAATCGTAGAGCTTTATATCAAATCCGTTTTTAAAGGGTCTGAATAATAGATCTGAATCATATTGATTTGTGAAAGATTTTAAATCTCTCTCTCTCTCTCTGACTTCAACATACCTATACTAATCTCGCTGCATTCTCTCATACCCTCAGAAGCCTTGCGCAGACACCACAAAGCTCTACATTCTTCAAAGCAGGCGCTTTCAGCGAAATATTTCAATGCTAAGCGTACGCAAAGTGGAGCAGCTTTTAAAAAACTGACGGATTTTTAAGGACATGGTTGCGGTTAACACACATGTCATAGTCATCTTTATACATTCAAGAGTATAAAATGTTGATGAAAAAAATTAAATCATTGAAAATTTAACAATAGCTTGGACCGGGGCACCACGACCTCTCAGATCAATAGCGTGAAGTCGAGTAAATTTCTGCTACTGTGTCTCGTCTGATGAATAACAAACCGTAACTAACTTATCTTGTTCTTTTTCTCATCCCTTCTTTCCGTCCTTCACCTTACACACCCTCACTCCTCCTACACCAAGGTTAGCAAAGCATCTGCAATTCATATAATTTGTCCAGATGTCTACAGGTTAGTGGTCACTTAACATCACGCTCGCCTCCTTTTTCCAATAGAGAAAACAAAACCTAAACCGTGTGTACAGTTTATTGAAAAGAGATAAAAGAGAATTTTTATCGTGTTCGTAATTCGTGTTAAGTGCACATTAATATATAAATTTAACACAGAGTGTAGTGTGCATTGAAATCTCTCGGTGGAGGGGCGGGCCAAGAGGCTGATCTACCGATCCGACCAAGACCTTAACTTGACCAGTCTTGAGCACAGACGAAAAGTGGCTAGCCTCTTTGTGTTTTACAGATTGTATTTTGGGGAGTGTGCGATACACGATTTAATTCCCCCATCTCCATTCTACCATCGGACATTTAGACATACGGCAGGTCTCCATCCTTTCATAGTAGAGATACCGCGCGTTCGAACGAAGCGATTCGAATCATCGTTCATTGTGCGTACGGCAAAGGATTGGAATAAGTTGCCAGCGTCAGTATTTCCGATCGATCACGACGTGGGTACCTTCAAGAAAAGAGTGAATAGGCTGTTTCTAAACTAGTGCGTACCATCTTTAGACCACATCACCACTCACACACACACACACACACACTTATTAGCTCAACCTTAATCATCAGACTAAACGCAGAAACACTTCTACTTCACGGCTGGCTTCTGTGAGATCGTTGTATTTCACCGGTCGAGCAGGCCAATTCGTGCAACAGATGATGTCGTTGCAAGCTCTACCACCGTTAAACATAGTTCAACCAGTGGGTGGGCCTTTCCATCTATCGTAGAGTCTGCCTTATTTCATGTCTGATGTTAATTTATTGTCTATTCGTGGCCATTGTTTTTAACAAATTCAGTTGTAAACCATTTACGAAAATCGAATTAATTTTATGTCTACACTGGATACACATGTACACCTTCTGTATCAAATGATGTGACCCAATTAAGTAGGCTAATTGATTGTTGCCGCGTGCGTAGTCGTAGCTTTAGAAATTCAATTACAACAAGATTGAAAGACATATCATGTACTACGGCAATGTAGAGACTATATAACTTTATCTGTATTATAGTACTGTAAATTAATAACTACTTGACTTTTAGATATATAGGTAATCTAAAATGTAATTTTAGACTACAGACATTTTAAGATCTCCTCCGGTTGTATCGATTTATAACGCCAAAGAGGCTTCCTTCAGATTTGTTCTCATTTAATGTATATACTAAGTTAAAATAAGAAGCCGTAGAAACAGAAAGTTAGTTTAACATAACTTCGATTATCGTGAATAAATAAAATTCAAAAAACTCATTCACACGAGCTAATTTTCAAGCGATGTTTGTAACATTTAGAGTTTAAAGCAACGATAAAGATTAACGTAAGAAAACTGAACTCCTTCCTGATATTGAATGGTAAGTGTTACAAGGAGACTTCTTGTGAAAGGGAAATTTTGGCCATATAATTCACATTTGCAAATTAATACATTCTTAACTCTTACTGTAAGCTAAGAAGCTGTAATAAGGTCTGTCGCAAATGTCTTACCTCAGATATACCTCCCAATATCAGCTTCTACCACTAGCACACAGCTTTAACACAATCTATCAAACAACTACAGTGATTTAAATAGTTCAGACACAGTTCATTGAACTGAAATGGCGTAGTTAAGTTTTTGAAACGGAATTATATTTGGACCGTAAACTTTTAAGACGGCTATGAAGAAAATCCACTTTAACGTACCCCGCGGGGATGTGCAGTCCACAAAATGAGATCGTTAACAAGAAATATATATTTAGGTCGCAGCGATGCACGGAATAACTGAACAACTTTACAAGTACATTCGAAAAATATATAATATGTACTACTCGAAAGATTATTATACTATATGTTTAGATTTTACTTAAGTTATTACCATTTATATAAAGTTAAATTCAAAACTTTTTTAAGTTCCGAAACGAGAAGTTGTCGTCAATTTTGTAAGGAATTGGCACAAAAACACCATTGAGAAATCACATATCATAATATAATGACAAAATGCATACAATACTTCTGTTAAGTCTGGTAAATCCTAAATGAAACTACGTTTCACGTACTCTCTTATACAATTCAGATGGCGGCGAGTTTCAATACGTCATATAGAACAAAACTTAGAACCCGTATTTTATCTTTTAACGTAATTAGATTTATGCCAGGTTTCACGATTAAGGGTAGTTTTCTTTTTGGCTTGTTCCTTCCGTGATCAAAAACAGAGAGTGTCAGATATTTTAATTTATATCTGATTCATCTACAAAGATGTGTGTGGTAAAAACAAAAATATGTGAATAGGTTCGTGTGAAACAGCTGCTTTGGCAAGACTTCCCGAGTGATCATCGTCGATAAAAGGCATTTGACACACTTTGATCTCTTTGTCGGCTAAAAAAGCTTGTCGAGGGCATAATGTGGAGACTTTTCAGTTTTTCGTCAGAAATGTACAACCTTTTGTTTTGTTATTTTTTTCATTTAATTTATTAAACTACACATACGTAGATATTGAATAAATGTTTTATTACTATCATGCAATATTAAAATTTAGCCGGGCGATACCAGGGAGAAACAGCTAGTTGGGCCTACTCATGGAACAGCTACAGTCTCTGCTATCGGTCTCTCGCTGTTCTAATCGCACTTTTAGCACGTCCACGTCGTCTTCTTCGTTCATCTGCCCGGCGTATGCCTCCCCCATAAATCGCCACAACGATCGGACCCCTGCCCTCCTCGTCCATTGCAATCCCACAACCTTGATCAGATCATCGGAACATCTTGTGTGAAGCTTGCGCAACTTCAACCTGAACATGCCCTTTATTCCCGAGCCTTTCGACTCCATCAGGCGTTTGTTTGCCTGAGTTTTGCAATTCTTCTGGGAAGTTACCCTGGTGCTAGTGCTGGTCTCATAACTTCTGTGACGATAATTGATTGCACAACTGGCTGAACATTAAATAATGAAAAATGTTTTCTAAAATAGATTTATTAGATCAAGTAGTTTTAGTTCTCTCGTAAATAAATTATGATAAAGCCGACGAAGCTTTCATCCGACTGGCGTCGAATTTATCGCGCCCTCAGCTGTGATCGAAAACTTGCGGGTGACTTTGGGTTGGTTTATTTATGGCGCATGGCCGCGTGTTGTACTATTAACTTGTAGACACTTTGTATATTTTTACTTTATATAAACTTCATAATAATAATAATAAATCAGCCTTTTTTAGAATGTTTCCCACTGCAGGGACACAGGCCTCCTCTCAGAGAGAGGGAATGAGCCGTAATCCACCTCGCTGGCCCAGTGCGTGTTGGTGGATGTCACATGTCTTCGAATTTGGTGGTTCTAAGAACATGCCGGTTTCCTGACGATGTTTTCCTTCGCCGTTTTCGGAGCAGAAAGCACACAGCAGAAATTACACAAAGTAAAGCGCCTACCTGGATTCGAACCCACCACTGCTCGACCTCTCTGCTAGAAACGTATACCTAACAAAAAACAGTGCAAGTTTTATTTTTAATAAGTGTCTTGCACTGATTTTGTGTCTTGCACCATGTGCACTAAGATTAAATAAATATTTAATAATATAATATTAAAATTATTAAATTTAATATTTTATTACACAGTATAATGTGTAAAATATGTATTTGCGCGATTTGTTTAAACTGCGGTCTTGAATATAACGAGAAGTAACATAAGTTTAAGATAAACTAGAAAGTTTAAAGATAACAGCGATTCTCCTAAGTCACCAGCTGACTTGTAATATCATTAATTCATTTGGTTCTTTGCCAAGAAGTTTTGAAATTCTCGCTCGCTAAAGCAGATTTATGAATTAAAATATACAGAAATAAATATATTTGAAACCAAATTAGTACTGCTTGTGCTCTTCTTACTTGTCACATAAAACATTTTTAAAAAGTATTCAAACGTAAATATTAAATTTAAATTAAGCTGACCGTCGATTAACACGCAAATAATTTAATTTGTTAGTGAATCGCTCGCCAGATTATATAAGATCACTGAAAAATATTGATAGATACATAGCTGTTGGTTTAAATAAACATGGAACGTAAATGTTTTCGTTTCATTTATGTAAACGTTAATTTTAAGCGGCGAACATAAGCCTTAAACTGGTGTCAATGATGTCTTATGGATCACCATGTCGACTGTCTATTTGTCGTGAACTAAAACAAAGAGTGATTAAAATATCACAAAGGAAACCTATTTAGTTATGATATTACGAGCTGTAGGTATATCTCAAAGGTTATTTGAATTGCATTTGACATTTCGTAACGCTCGACTAATATTGGCAACTAAAATTAACTTGGTAGATTTAAACCAGAGTTCTTGGATGTTAGACAATTAAGAAGATCTATATGTAGAAAGGTCTCAGTCGCCTATTTAGGGCACAGAATTAATTCACACTAAAGCTTGCTAAAATGGGTCAGGGAAATTGAAAGAAACCCTCATCTATGTATAGCGCTGACCCAAACTTCTTTGAGGGATTTGTAATGACACCGTGCTATTATACAATGTATATCTTAGGCCTTGATGTTTAATATTGTATTTTCTGCTAACATTACCGTACAGTTACAGTAGTAGATACTTCTGCATTTGATCTAAAAAGTTCTCCTTTATTAGTAATTGATTTAACAATTACTCTGACAATTCGCTTTGAAAAGTCATCTAATTTTGAGCCACTCGAGTAGTTAGTTCCATCTAAATGGAATTGTCATCGTTCAATTTACTTCGTTTATTTTATTACGGAACTGGGCCTACGACTTTTTTAGGGTCAGATTGTCAATTAGCATTCGTAAAAATACTATTTGTTTAAACTAGAACCCAAACACTGTGCACTGATTGCTCTACAAATGATAACGTAAGATTATTTCTACTAACTGCTGTAACAATATGATGATCAATTTTATACAAGTATAAATATCGTGACTAAACGTTGTGGGCGGCTTGGCATTGTATCAAACACACGGAAATAATGGTTCGGTTCATACAGCCGTCGTAACTCTACAAACAAAACTTTTGTTTTATTATTTTGCAGGAATAGCAAACTATTATAAAATGTTTTCCAACGTAAAATATAGATAGTTTTAGAAAGATCCCACTAGCAACACTAGGATGTTAATATACATAAGGGCTTATGATAAGTGGTGACAGACCGAGTCACCCCAGGGTGGTCGTGTATAGTTTAAAGTGACTTAGGCTAGTAAATAATGCTTTTGAGGTCTGCCACCTCATGTTAAAGGCAAATAACGTCTGTTTGTCTTACAGGGTTGTGATTTAAAAAAGGCTTGTTGTTAAATGAATAGTTAAATGAACCGTTCACTATTCACGGTCCTACCAACGGCCTTGTGAAATCACCTATATCCATTATCGGTTTTAAGGTCCTTGAATAATGTTGCCCGTTGTTTTTTAAGAGGAAGGCACCGCACCTCTAGCTTCTCTGGCGTTGTGGATATTCATAGGCAAAGATTACCTAATACCAGGCGACCCGCTAATGATTTCCCTATAAAAATATTAGTACATATCTCTACAAAAATACAGAAGGGATTGAATAAATTTTCATCTCGCTGTCTCATGTTTTCTCGATCGTCAGCGGTGTTTTGTATTTACGTTATCACACAGGGCGTGATGTTGACACAGGCTAAAATATTAATATAGTTGCGAGAAGTTTTGTTTGTTGTTGGCTTTGATATCACTTGCGAGACAAAAGTATACTTTCTGTTATAATTTTAGTTCACTTTTACTTTTAACGCTAACAGTACACATTCTATCAACATTACGTCCGTATTATGTGAGTTTTCATTGTACCTCTTCTATCGAACCTCCATGCAACAGCGATGACTGATGGCTCTACCACCCTTACTTGCCTATCTATGAACAGTGTCCCGAGTTTTTATTCAACCGCCTTTTACTCATTAAATACATAAAATAGATGAAATACATAAATTTATAATGTTATTATATATTCAGTGGTTGATTTCTTAAAGTGAAATACTTAATGTAATTAAAATTTGATTTACGATAAGCAAAGTCGTCATTCAAAACAAAGGTTACATTACAACATTTTGCATTCGTCGTTATTTAAAATTTACTACCGCTACGAAAACTCAGGCAACGCGTTAGACGCCGTACATTTGTAAACATAACGACGATCAGGTGACTAAGCTTCGTATATTATATTTGTTTTCAACTGAAAAGTTCTCATTGTTTCGTTGTTTGAAAAGTTACTTTAAGTGTAATGCACGATAACTCTAAATCAATAAACTAGTTTAGGAGCTTACGTAAACAAAATAGACATTGAAATTTTAAACAGACCGTCTTCGAGATTCAATAATTGGTCTCCTAAGAACATTCAATTCGACTTAGGGCTCTTCCAGAAAAAAGCATACTTCTTCCTTATACGCCGCTCAGCTCATCTACAGGTCCTCTGATATTATGGCTCCTTATTTTAGGCGATCTGTTGCTCGTTCGCCTTCGTTAAAGAAAGTCAATTATTAATTTTTAATTTAAAATAAAACTTTATTTCTTTCTAAAAAAATGCTCTTTATATTACTTATATTATTATTAAGCAATAGGACATGAACCCAATAGGAATGAATTGAAAGGATAAAATTTAAGAAAAAGAAACCCACGCTCGACCGCAAAGTTTTGTTGAAGAGACAGAAAAATATTTTTTCATCATGTTTTTCAATTATGTTTATCAAAACAAATTTCAAAGTTAATATACCACCTAACAGGAAAAACCCCAATTCGTAACGTTGTACGAATTACTTTCGAAATAGGAAATGCCCGAATTTCAGATGATACGAAATCACAATCTGCGGGCGTCCCTCGAAGCAAAGAATTTCCTTATTGCTCAGAGCCTGTGACTGACAATACAATATCTCTTACTCACTAAGAACACTAAGTCATTCCTTTTTATTTTGTTACAAGTTTCAAATGGCGATAACTAATCCAATATAATAGTTTTTCTAACCTTTATTGTATGTATCTATCTTGTAGTTGTTGTATCTTGTATATTTTATTTATGCCAAATATTATCTATATTCCGTCCGTTGTCCGAATTATTACATAAAGTTTATTTCAACAGACAAGAACCCTTGGATTCGGATTACTTGAATGAATTATGAGAGTGAGTAAACGAGTAATTGAGTGAGTTTTTTTATTTAATTAATAAACAAATCAATAAAACACCAAAGTGTAACTATTGAGAAATTTGTGCCCCGATGGTGTTAGCTGAACCTTTAAGGGTCTGCCCTAATGTAAATAATTACTAAATTAAAATTCTTCACAACTATAAGGAAAATGTAATAAATATATAACATTAACATTAGCAGAATCTTAAAACTTTACAAGGATATGCGAAAGGAAAATTATCTTGTAACTTCGCTCGGCACCGGCTCTGCTAACTCCAGACACTTAATTGGCACTCCATATTGGTGTAATTTAGTATTTATGATACTAAACTTATAACAAGCCTCGCATGTCCAGTGTTCAATAGTTTCCAATAGTAGTAAACCCCGTTCCATCCGCTACAGAATCCATCAACGGCATCCCGAGGAAACTCAAGTCTTGTGAAAATTTGTTTTCGTGAAAAAGCCTATTCGTGTGAATTGAATCATTGAAGGGATTTCGGACATAAAACTTGATTGCTGGCAACTTCATTTACTACGAAGAAATTAAGTTGATTAGGTACAGTCGTTACTCGCGTAGTCATCTCGTTTTTTGCTTAGGCACGTACTACTACCGGTATAAACCTTTCCATATCGATAAATACTTATATTGCTAATATATCTGTAACATAAACGATATCGGTATTTACTATGGCAGAAAATATAAGACAGGATTTTCATAAGCACCTAGAAACAACAAGACTTCCACTATTAGGCGTAAATAATCCCGAAACCTTTTTTTACCACAGGTATATAAAATGGCGTCCAGTTAAATTTATGAAAGACACAAGCTACAAAAAGGATTAAGCGCGCCAAAGGAAATAGATACGTGTAGTCACATAAATGCAGAAACCCAGCTTGCCAAGGCAGTTGTAAGAAAAAGCCTCAATCATGAAATAGGGAATGCTTATAATAGTGACGTTAAAATCATAATTTATCCATGGAATTAAATAAGCAGATGTAATCCTTAGTGTGCAATAAACAGATACAAAATTTACGAGTTAGATCGTAAAATGTAGCGGTCCCTAAATGGTGATAAAGTTATTGCGTCTCGGGTTCATACCAGAACATTTTCGTACCGCTCGTAAATTTCGGATAACGGTGAAAAGCAAAATGTTAGATGTGAGAAATGATACTGTCTTGTCAGATTAAGAGGATTTATTCCTAGGATGCTCGAGCTATGTACATAATATTTATATTATTTTTAAAGAGAGAACTGTATATATCTTTGTAGCTTACTATGAATGATTTGTCTGTCTGTCTGTAAACGCCTGTGATATAAGTACCTTATTAAAATTATTTATTGAAACAATTAGCAAATGCAATATGCATTTAAAATTCTTTGTTTTCAAATTAAACCGTTATCTAGTTCGGTAAACGAATTCCCAGTCATAATTGTAAATGAACCAACACAATAAAAAGCATGTACCTGTGCCTGTGTGTGTCTGTGTCCTAATGGATGTCCTATCTATACCCCACTGGATAACGGGCGTGTGCTTATTCGTTTAATTAAAAGCGTATATCGATTGTTATTTCAGTCAAACTTGATTGAGTTATAAAATCGACATGTTTTATTGTTTTTCTTGACCACTATTGATAAAACTACAGTAACTAAGCAGCGTTCGTATTCGTCATATAAAAATAAATAAATATGCACTCACGCCCGTAACCCAGAGGGGTAGGCAGAGATAATGGATTTCCATTTGGCGCGATCCTGGCATACCTCTCTCGCTTCTTCTACATCCATACATCTACGCATACATGCTCGTCGGTTACGGGTACTCCTTATATCGCCATTCTTTAGTATATCACTAATCTGGTCGATATAAGTACTCCTTGAGCTTCCCCTGCCAACGCTGGCAGTCACTTTTGCAACATACATTTGTTTCGTTACTCTCTCTTCATTCATTTTTTTTTCATATAATTAGATGTATAGGAATAGAAAAAATATGTAGCGTTATTGTACAAAACCAAATTGTAAAATTTCATTGTCATCAGATTTAAGCGGTTTATTATAAATGTATGGCGAGCAGCGGATATATCGTAGGAAGAACGTATAATTGAACGCTTACAATTTCTTAGGATAAGGGAAAAGGAACAGCGTTTCCATTTTGTCAGACAAATTGAATATAGTAGGTGGAAACGTCCATTAATCTCGTCGAAAATTGATGTCCTTCCTGTCTCTCGTTTCGGAGGAACATCGCGATAGCAGCCGTAAAATATACTAAACCCATTTCCGTACAAAGATTAAAAATTAGATTCCATTTACAAGCACTCCTTTCATAAAAATTAGGTTTTTATTACAAAAATATAAACAATAATAATAATAAATCAGCCTTTTCTATAATGTTTCCCACTGCGGGGACACAGACCTTCTATTCGTGAGAGGGAATGAGCCTAATCCACCACGCTGGCCCAGTGCGGATTGGTGGATGTCACATGTCTTCGAATTCGGTGGTTCTAAGAACATGCCGGTTTCCTCACGATGTTCTTCTTCGCCGTTTTTGGAGCAGTGGTGATGGAATAAATTACACAAAGTAAAGCGCTTCCCTGGGTTCGAACCTGTAACATACAGTACGTAAGTCGGGGCTAAACCGCTGAGCCACCACTGCTCAAAAATAATCTACCTAAATACTTTCGTTGTATGATTTATGATTATGATCTTCTATTAACTCAACGTAATTAGTTAATTATACATCATTATTAATTTTATTTTAAAGATCTGAGTATAAGCTCGATTTAGGGAATTTTAGAGCCCCTACAGACTTTTTATCGACCGACAGTTTACTGTTTTTAGACTGTTTGTCTGGTGTGCGCATCCCATCCAACCCCATATTTTAGTTGGGCGCGCTTTGACAGCCCAACCCGATCAAACGCATCGACAATGCAACGCACCCGATATCCGCAGATAAAGAGTCGGTAAAATTCGGGGCTCTTTTCTTTACATAACTTGTATAATTAAAACTGCATGGTGACATCCACGTAGGACGTATCCAGAAGTAACATATATTTAATATTATCCTGCAACATTGGAATTCAACCAGGAAACAAAGGGCATAAACTGAATATATTGTAAAATCAATTTAATAAAACCACTTTGACATCGAAACTTTTGCCTGTCGCATTATTTTTTTTAATGCTCAACTTCAAAAAAAAGTAAAGATTTTTGTTAAGTGATTGCAATGGTTTACTTAAAGTTATTAAATAACTGAATAGTTTGAAGGCAAAATTCTAATTCCACCTGTGCCGCAATATACCCTGTAATAAATGGTTCAACCCGACGCCATAAACCCTACACGTGAGGCGTACCCGATTTCTTGAGGGTTAATCATTTAATACAAGTTTTGAGTACGTTATGAACGCCGCAGGCCGCTAGGAAAACTATTCTGTCGTGACTCAATTGTTATCAATAAAAAATAAATAGGTAAAGTTTCCTTTCAGGTTCAGTGTTCTCCAAGAATCTTGTTATTAACATTTACTATATCATAAGGAAAGAAGATTTATTATTTGAAGTATAAGTAAACTTAGAAACTACTAAACCAATCATAATTAATCTTTGATCAATAGAAAGCTACGACTCGCATTGACAACGGTTTATGTTGCAACGCAGGTTGAATAGCCTTTACAAAATTACGAGGTAGCGAGACTAGGTTCACAGAGGCTTTATTTATATCGGACCTAAGACATACATACACAAGCTCTGGTGAGGCTAGATCGAAATTAATAATGCGATGTATTCTCACAGACGATGTTGATGATCTAAGCTACTAAATTAAAATAACATACAAAACATACACTATATCACATCAAAACGCAGTTTTAAATGTCCACGGAACAAATTTTACTGTAATTCTGTTGGTCATCACGTGACATATGACGTCAAATCTCATCAGTATAACCACTAACCTATGGCGTTCGTGGTTTTACCAGTTTTAATACTTGAAAGAGAATACCGACACATCAAATAGCAAAAAAAAATCATTTTTTCTGTTTCTCCCCGCCTCTGTCCATTGAAAGGCAACGCATCTGCAACTCCAACATTATGTTGATGTCTGTTGCCACCTTCTGTTATAAAAATATTATAATAAAGTCGGTGTGTCCTTGGTCTAAAGGAACTTGAACACTGACCTATCCATCGTTCGATTATTATGGTTATATAACTATGTTTAGATTATAATTCTACTACACTTCTTTTCCCGACGAAAATACATTTACAAGCTATTTGTTAAGAAAGATTATCGACCTCCAGAGAGCTTTATTTCAACCTCGAACGAGTAAAACATACAAAATGAAAATGTATCCTGAAGCTCGCTTACGTGATCGGCAATTTTATATCAAAGATAAGTTCAGATGGCACATAGAAAATACATACCTTGTCTACACATTACGTGCCACCGATACAACGATATCCCACGTCCCCGTATAATATATTTAGTCATCGCACAGGTAAATTATCACGTACAATATGTAATGTTGTAATAGCAACATGTATATTTAGTCTTCACTTAACTTACGTACAAAAAATTCTGGATTCAACATTTAATGTATAATATATATATTAGACATATAAAATAAATAAATTTACGCTCACGCCCGTAACGCAGAGGGGTATGCAGAGATGATGGATTTCCATTGCTATTACTTATTTTATTTGGAGATTTATTTTATTAGGTCCTAAGTTGAAACAAATTGAATAAAATAGTTTATTTTTTATTTATTTTATATATATATATATATATATATATATATATATATATATATATATATATATAAATGTAGGGCATGGGCTTCGATTAAAACACCTTCATATCTTCTTTTAACTTCGTTTATTTTATATTTTTCTCTACTACGTTACAATACCGTCGTACATCGTCGTTCATCTTTTCTTTTATTATTTTTTTCTGTCATAGAGTATCTTCAATTTCTTTTCAAAAAAACTAATGGCAAAGAATAATTATCCTACATAAATATATATATACATTCACACACATCTAGATTTAATGACTTAGGAAAAATTGGTAACTTAGCCTCTGATGATTTATTACTAGTAGTAGCTGAAGCGGGGATTTCTGGCCATCCTCGAGCGCGTAACATTTACATATCGGGGGTACCTAGGTATTAAGTAACCCACACTACAAATCGGTCATCCATGTAGAGCCTCTCGCTTAGGGTAGCCCATTCATTTTAATTTATTTTATTCAGATTAAGATTGGGGGATTAAAAAACAACAAATGCACTAAAATGTAAACACTCATTTTACGTAATTAATCATAAGAATCAATTCTTAAATCCTATTTATTTTTAGAGTAGGCGTCTAGGTTTAGCAAACTTTATACTATACTAGTGACCCGCTCTGGCTTCGCCCGGTGGAACCACTAAATGTTGATCCGATCGCTACCAAACTTCACAGGTTGGTTTTGAATAAATTTTTGAAGTCGTTTTTTTTTAATTATTTCTTTCTCGATTTGTAGTGAATTTAAAGTTTGTTAACTGATCTTGTTTATCAGGATATGGGTAGACTTACTAAACGCGCTGCTTATATGAGACAAACGAAGACGGAATCCATTTCCATTTCAAAACAGACTAGTTAACGCAAAAATAGGCTTTCTAAAATGCGGACTTAAATGAAAAGAGTTGTGAACATAGAAAAAAATGTGAATACATTTTTAAGCCAAGAGGCTTTATACAGTCGTTTTAGCACAAAACGAGAAAACAGTCAATGTAATCCAAGTCAATTAAATACGCTCTATTAAGAATAACTCAAAAATAACTGATCATATCTTGATCAAATTTAAATGGAATGAGGAATGATAACATATAACTTTCAAACTTTTCTCCCTTTTAAAAAAGTCTAGTTCCCTTTTTTTTTTTACCGTCTAATTCAAAATCCAATAGATCTGCATGATGCTCGAGGATGTAAGTTTAGCATCGTCAGCTCTCTGCTATAGGTACAGTTCACGACTAACGAACGCTGGCCGGCAAGTGGCAGTAAACTTTGTGATATTTGATAAACGTGATTAAACTTAACGTTTCGTTTTTTAGGGAATAATAATATTAGTATTTGTGTGTTGTTAGTGGAAATGTTATTGTAGAAATTTCCCACTACTGAATGATTGCAAAATACCCACTTGGCGTCTATTTCTTTCGCCAAAAATTTCAACAAACTGGTCTACGTACATATTTTATATTAAAAACATGAGTAGATTTTTTAAATAATCTACTTTAACCATTCCTACTAAGTTTAAGCTAGTGCTAGAACAAGGTTCGTATAAAATTATTTGTAATCTCTCTTTTAAATAATCTTTTAAATTTAAAAATGATTTTATTTTTTATCTGTAACTTTTATGGATTTGTTTGGATATGTGATGACATATCATTTTATACTCTTTGATTTGATGGTGATCAATCAATTGTAATTGTGAAGTGTAGGTGTAGAGTGTGTATAATATTCATTGTAATTTAATTTTATTGTTCACTATATATTTATTGCGACTATAATTGTTTACTTATCCTAAAGTTTAAAATATCGTTGACGATGTCTGGTATAAGCAATACCTAAGATGTCCGAGAAGTCGGAAGAAATCAATACAATTGAATTTGATCCTATTCTTCCTGATTGTGGTATTCTGTTCTACGAAGAATGCCCAACTGAGTACGAGATTCAACGGCCAATATTACTGCCTTTGAAATCTGCAACGCAACTACGCTTTGAACAACTACAACAAGAAGCAGAAAGAATACGAAAAAACACAAATAAAAGTGCTGAACAAACCTAATGAATTTGATATAATTTAATCGATGTTATATAGCTCACAATGGCATTCACACTATTTGTAATAGAAATTATATCAGCATTTATTTTAGCTGGAACATTACTCTATAGATATGGAGATTGCTATAGGAATCACATTCTGGTCACAGTATCTGTACTCATTGCTTGGTACTTTTCATTTGTTATCATGTTTATATTGCCGCTGGATGTGTCTTCGGTAAGTACTCACTCTTAATTGATTTTTTTACAAAAGTTAGACTTATGCCTAAAGCATTCTCTTACAGTCAACATTGGGTGTGGTGAAAAGCTATAAGTAGGTATCTTATTGTGTGCCATGTGCCACACAATAAGAATGATATATAATTTCAATAAAGATAAGATATAAGAATGCATTTGTAAATAATATTATTAATAGATATTGAAGTTATTTAAAAAATGGATTAAAGGTAAATTTACTTTTTTTATTACAATCATATGTATTGTATTTGCAATCTAAATGAACTCAGACATGTACAAGCTTACTGGAATATTTTTAAGATAGCATACTAAGAAAAAAAAATTCTGAGTTATCATCTTTGTTGTAGACTGTCTACCGCCAATGCCTCCAAGAAGACAACTCCACAAGCCATGTTGTTATAGTCCAAACTAATGAGTCCAGTACCGAAACCCCAGTGCCAGGCCATTGTCAGAAGCCATGGAGCTATGTACCAGACTCGGTGTTTCCAAACCTCTGGAGAGTTGTGTATTGGACATCACAATGCTTGACTTGGTAATGTATATTACTTTGTACTGCAACCTTTTAGCAATGTTAACAATATTATATAAACTACTCCAACTATTCCTTTTTGTCTGAATGACAGGAGGATAATGTTTTCAGAGATGTTTTTATGTTTGTTGTATTATGTTACACTGTAACATAGCCTAACTATCTTGACTGATTTTGAGGGATGAGGTCATTCCATTCCTATTCTTCCCCGCTGTGTCAAAGAGGTACAATACAAAGGTTTATTTGGCTCTTTAAATTAACTACTGCTAGTTCATGTATATTGTGTTTGAGTAACAATAATAGTTAAAGAATAATTACTGACAAGTAACAGGCTTGCTAGTTAGTGTAATGAAGGAAGTTTGATCGATTGATTTGATATTGAATTCAAACCTATAATATGTACAGAGAAAGACATGCTCTAGTAATTTGAGTATAATGAAAAGAATGAATCAAGAGTGAGTGATGATAAACAAAGTATGTCTTTCCCAGAATAACTTACATCAATCAGATTCATACAGAAAGGCAGTATAAGGTGCTTCTTACTCTACTCTACTCCCTTAACTGACCACTGTGTATGCATAATATATATGGTTGGAAAAAAGTAAGAGAGATGTGCTAGGATTGCACCAATGGAATAAAATCTCTGCCTACCTCTGGGTTATGAGGATGAGCTCATATTTATATTTATTTGAAAGAGAATTATTACATAAAATGTAAATTTTCCTTTATTGTCACTATATTTACTTTAATTCACCTAAACATTACATGTGTACATTAAAGTGCTTATCAATATGTACATTACATTACAACAGTTATCAGAAAGGTAATAAAAACATACTTATACTATTAAAGTTATAGCAAATATTAGTTGTGTATATTAATACATGTGATAATGATTTTAAAATTAAATTCTTCCATCAAAATCAATTTGTTCATGAACAATTAATGAATTTAAAGAGCTCCCATAATTAGTATATTACTATCTATTATTTATTATTTTTAAACATAAAAATCAGTCACAAAGATCCACTGCATGTAAGCAGCCTGGGAATTGTCACAAAAATCTATCCCTTGCCCCCTTCCATCGTGTGGGAGGCTAATCTAATATCCTTATACACTGCCGGACAAAAGTTTGAGACCACCTTGAAAAAAATACAATATTGAATAAAACTCCAAAAGTTAGTGCTCTACAAATTATTTATTTACCTTATTAAATAGGGAACTTTTTATGTAACATAAAATAATTTAAAAACTACAATAATTGCCATTATTATTAATAAAAAAAATATATTAGTTAAACTAACTTTTCGTCGAAAAATCTTCCCTTGCTTTTTATAACTTTTTTGACCAATCTTGGTAACCGGACTATTAGTTTATTGATAGTTTCTTGTGAAACATTGATCCAACTCTCTTGTAAAGTCCTCCAGAGGTCTTCTTTTGACGTCGGACAATGACTACGGACGTTTCTGTCCATCTCCTTCCACAGAAGCTCTATCGGATTGAGATCCGGACTCTGAGGGGGCCACTCCATGTTTTTCAAAACTCCTTCCGTCTTTTTGTGCTCTAAATATCCCCTGCATAGTTTAGAACTATGTTTTGGATCATTATCTTGTTGGAAAATGAATCCATCTCCAATCAAACGTAGCCCGGAAGGAACAGCGTTTCGCTCCAGTATCTCTTTGTACTGCTCCTTTTTCATTATTCCTTCAATTTTAACCAAATCTCCGGTCCCATAGACAGAGAAACATCCCCAGACCATAATAGAGCCTCCACCATGTTTGACTGTTGGCACTACAAAGTCTGGCAACATCTTTTCTTCGGCACTTCGACGTACAAAAACTCTTGTTTTCGAACCGAATATTTCGAACTTTGATTCATCAGTCCAAAGAACTTTTTTAAAGTCTTCTTCAGTCCAATATCGATGAGTAAGAGCCCACTGCAGACGTTTCTTTTTGTTTTGTGTCCGTAACAGTGGTTTACGAACAGCTACGCGACCAAACAAATTGGCATCTCGAAGTCTTCTCTTTACTGTTGTCAATGATACAGGTTCCGGTCGAGTTTTATTGAGTTCAGCTCGAATTTCTGGTGCTGTTAAACGTCTATTACGCTTGCTTGTTACAACAATGAAGTTGTCTTCGCTAGAAGTGGTTGCTCTCGGCCTCCCCGAGCGCGGTAGGTCTTGATGACTGCCGGTTGTCTTGTATCGAGTTATTGTGTTATGAACACAAGTCTTCGATAACTTCAGCTTAGCGGCAATTTCTCGTTCAGACTTGCCTTCGTCGTATAGAGTAACGATGGCGGAACGAGTTTCACTGGAGATTTCACGGACTTTTCCCATTTTTGGAGATCTTCACTTGACAAAACAGTAGCTCAGACTGAATAGATTTAACCAAGACTAACTCCTTAAGTAGCCATGCTAAGAATAGGATTTATGGCTTAAAATATTCCTAAATATTTATCAACGCAAAACAATAACCAAACAAGTACAAGGGAGCCGCCATATAATATAATGACAATTGCAACACCTGGTCCTTACGCGGCACTCATCTGTGGTAAATAAACAATGCCCATTTATGGCATAGTTATTGTGTAAAAGATAAGAGAAATGGTGTTTAGACATTCAAAATGATTAGTAGATTACACAGGTGTTCATATTGTTATGGTATCATACGCAGATTTTAAATATTTTGCAAATTATAACCTGTGTACAAAGTGGTTTCAAACTTTTGGCGGGCAGGGTATATATGGCTGCCATTCAAGAACCCTTGGGCCCCATTGGGCATATACGACCAATGAAGTCTGAATGCATTTGCTTAAAAATATGAAAACCTTTTTATGCAAACATTATAAATGTTATGTTTTATTTAAATCATATATCATGCATATCTCATGTTTCTCATTATGAGTTCTATCATCATTGAAATAAATAATGATTTTAAACAACAAAAAGATATTACTCTCTCTCGGACTAACTGCAAACTACTCTCTGTGATTAAACTTACTTAACTTAGCTTCATTTTAGCAGTGGTAGAGCCTACAGCAACAATGTCGCACAATGGGCCGCCTCAATCAGTGAAATCTCACAACCTAACAGAAAGCAGGCCTGTAGTTGAATAATTTTGCATTTCTGATTCGTGATGGGACCTACCTTACCTAAGGAGGCCTAATTCTAGTCCTTTGTCTAAAGTCTAACAAGGATAAGAGAAGGTGGAGATGGCTAGGAAAAGGAAAATATCTTTTTGCGCTTTATGCCCTCCTCTGTGCATTAAAGGTAGGCAATGAATCTGCAACTCATGGGCTTATTACAAATGCCTATGGATATTAATCACTTAATATAGGAAACTGCATGCTTGTTTGCCACAATTTTTCTCTAACCATATCCATTTTGTGTCTCAGGCTCATCATGCCAATGATGCAGTCATACAGCAAAGCGGGAGACTTTACAGTCAAAGGCAAACTGAAGTCAGCATTGGTAGACAATGCAATCTACTATGGATCATACTTGCTTATATGTGGAATACTTCTAATATACATTGCCTTAAAACCTGGCGTATATTTAGATGGACCCAAGATAAAGGCCATAGCATCTTCAGCAAGTAATACCTGGGGTCTGTTTCTACTTATTCTGTTACTCGGTTATGCATTGGTTGAAGTGCCACGGAACTTGTGGAATAACTCCAAGAAAAACTACACACTAACATATAGTTATTTTAAAATAGCTAAATTGAGTACAGATAAATGTGAAGCCGAAGAAACTGTAGATGATATATTGGATGTAAGTTTTATTTATGGTTAATTAAATTTATATAGATTTATTATTCCATGCTCAATATGACGAGTGATAGTGATAATATACATGCTGAAAAAAGGCAGCTCATCGTAAGTAAGAAATGGGACTATATGGACACCAACCAAACCCATAACTAAGAATTTATGTTGCAGAAACATTTAAATATTGAATTTTCAGAATTATTACTTTTACCACTTAAACTATTTCGTTTTTCTTATAATTACAGTCTTTAAATTCAGTAATGGCAGCAGTTGGTCCCGGTCACCCGCTTCATCGCCATGTAGAAACAATAGTACAGAAGCTGCCAATACAACTGCGGGACAGGCTCAGTTCACGAGTTGCTCCTGAGAGACCCACACCACCGTCTTTCAAGTCCCTAGTCAATTTGCATAAGAAGGTAATATCTTCACTCAAATTAAGTATTGTTATTAGTAATTCGTTTTAATAATACACAGAATTTGACAACATCCATACTTACCTGATGCACACTTAAAATCTTAGTTATTGACCGTCTTGCTTTCTAATCTTTGAGGAAGAAATCATCTTTAATGTCTCCCAACTTAATTTAACGGAATGCGAAAAATTACAAATTAAAAAATTTCTAAGACTTGAACATACATTGATCACATGTATGATACACTAAAGATAGGGGACATTAAGTGTACCGATAATTTATGAGTGTAATATGAGGTACATCTATGAAGGTAGTGTATCAGGAACTAAGCACAAAGGGAAATCCATAATCTCCGCCACCTGTGCTCGGGTATGGGTTACGGGTGTGTTAATAAGTGAGGACTTTTATAAAATCCAGACAATCAAAGCACTCCACGTGTTACAACGCACGGAGACGCAATGGGGGCTGATGCTGGCGCGGATACTGCACATGGAGGACGTGGCGGCCAATACTCGCGCCCCCGACCGCCGCTTCCAGCACACCTTCCACACGCCGCGTCCACGACTACAGAGGATATTCTATCCGCCTATACTTGGTAATCTACAGATTAACTTTTATTTACATAAATTAAACGGGCAACATTGCTACACAATACGCTACGCAATGCCGGCAATATTGCTGAAGATCACATACATTATACAATGCTAGACAGTATTTTTAAGGACTCCCTACAACATAGCCCCCTTTATTTGTACGTACAATAAATACCTCCTCGCTCTGTTTCCATTAAATACTTAAATATTCCCAGGTATATTTCCCTATCGCTTTGCGATTTTCGTGAACTTTGAACCCATTCACGAAGAGAAACGATATAATAAGCTATTTTTTTTTAATATTGTATGATACTGAATATTGTTAGTTTAGTAATTCATTATTTACATTAAGTTCTATTAATTTAAAAATTATCGGCTATTTTTCCCCTTAGTTCACGAGAACAATTCAGTGATCGAAATTAAACTAGACCTTAACCAGCAATTTTGACATCATCATGTCAGAAACCTCTATCCAACTGGTGGCAATGAGTGCTGTAAAGTTCTCGATATGTCATAATAAAATCCATGAAACTAGTTTAATTTCAACTTTAATATTTATGATTCAGAGTTAATCAATATAATATATAGCTAGCTAATATAGCTAAATGTATTTGTGCTGTTGAGATGTTTTAATTTATAAATATTTGTAATTGACATTGAATTTCAAATGAGACGTTTGTTTATTTCGTAGAGTGGTATTGGGAGTGCCTGATCAGACCTTACTTCTTGAAGACGATGGCGGTGGTGACGGGGCTGCTGTCGGTGGCGGTGGTGTGGTCGGAGGTCACTTTCTTCTGCAAGAAACCCGTGCTTTCGATCTTCGCGAATATAGTTATAGCCGCTAAGGATACATACAACTATGCTGCTATTGTGGTGACTATGAATTAAATTACGTATAATGTTGTTATAAATATATGTAAAATAAAAGGTTGATTATTTATTTTTTAAGTACAAAAATACTTAACAAATAATTATCAACCTTTTAGGTATAAAATTCTTTAGTGTTATTATATTTTATCTTTAGTTAAACATTATGATTGTCTACATTATAATTTAGAATCTGTTTTTTCAGTCGGTGTCAACCCTAATAATCGGATACATGTTCTACTGCGCGTACTCAACCGTGCTTAAGATCCGCGTCCTGAACCTGTACTACCTGGCGCCGCACCACCAGACCAACGAGTACAGCCTCATCTTCTCAGGCATGATGGTCTGCCGGCTGACTCCCGCCATGTGCCTCAACTTCCTCAGCCTGGTGCACATGGACTCGCACGTCATCAAGCAGAGGATCATGGAAACCTATTACACTCAGGTACTATCTATACCCTTCGTTAACTATTTACTTAACTATGGGTAATTTCCCAGCAATTTATGTTTTAAAACGTTTTGTAGGTAAAACAAAGATACAGTAACATTGTGTTTGCATTGATGAAAACATTCACATAAAACATATTGTTATCTCTCACTTTCTCTCTAAAAAAAATTGGTATTACAATATTTTATGGTATGTGAGTATCGGTAGTGTGAAATCACGGTGAGATTGTGCCATAGATTAACCTCATCAAAACTGATTTACTGGTCAAAACGCACAAGTATGCCTTAAACCTTACGAGCCGGATGGCTTGGTTACTAACGTACTTACTTTTCACGCTTGAAGTCGTGGGTTCGATTCCCACCCAGGACAGACACTTGTGCGTGAACATGTTTGTTCTCAGTCTGGGTGTAACTTATTTAAGTATGTATTTACAAAAGTAAAATAGCATATCAGTTATCTGGTTTCCATAGTACAAGCTCTGCTTAATTTTGCATCAGATGGCCGTGTGTGAATATTATCCCAACATATTATTATACTTTAAGCCGGTATTCTGTGCGATAAACTATTGGTTGAACCAGTCCGTCCAATCAGAATTGGAACAATGAAGCCCCTATGATTTTCTCTATATCAATATAAATCTCTATGTTTCAAGCAAACCGCACAAAACATATATAACTTGATAAAAATAGTCCAGGCTTACAAATTACTGAAGACTCGAAAGTGACTCGTTCAAAGGATAACGAACACTCCAATCACCTTCAAGATTGTTATGAGCTACACAACATGTTTGAATTTTTTAATTTACTTAAACTAATCAAATCCTTTAGAATTAGAACGTAAATGTATACTCGATCTCCTTAGATAATGGGTCACATGGACGTGCTCGGCATCATAGCGGAGGGGTTCAACATCTACTTCCCGATGCTGGTGGTGCTGCTGTGCGCAGCGACCTACCTGTCGCTCGGCAGCCGCCTGCTATCCCTCTGCGGCTTCCAGCAGTTCGTGGGAGACGATGACCTGACTACCGACCTCGTGGAGGAGGGACGGGAGATTGTTAAGAGAGGTTTGTAGTTTTTAAGATTTTATCTGTTTGAAGTTAGTAGGCTTTCTGTCTCTAGGTTGAAATATACTAGCTGCTATTTATGCCATTGTAGGATGTACTTATAAAAGATGAAAAAAAAACTCTGGAAATGGTCCAGACGAAAGATAAATATTTTTCTTTTAATATTGTAATTATGTTTTACTAGATTGGTGAAATTGTAAACCACACAAAATATTTGTTTCATCTATCATATTTATGTCAATTTAGCCGATACTATCTCTTTTTAATGTGTGTATTTAAGTTATGCTTCTTTTTCGCGTTTGGGAAAAATGATGCGAGTGATTTCTTACACTTAACAGCGGCACGAGCCGTTACCATGGCAACATGGCACATTTTTGAGTTATTCAATTTTAGTTTTAGTCAAGTTATTTAATTAAATCGTTATCAATTGCATTTAATGTCTTTTGCCACAAACAAAGAGAAGTGGCACGTGGGATACTTTTTTTATGTATTTTTGTTTGTTGTTTTTTTACGCTTAAGAAGTATTTTTTACGTGGGTACATAATTTCAATTTATAAAAAAAATAATCACGAATTACTCAGAGAAACGCAAACGCCAACGCGCCGAGGAGTCACTGACGAGGCGGCGCGACTACAGCGAGAGGTTCAACTACCGCGGCCGCGACAACCAGGACGGAGGTAACACGATTACACAGCTCTTTGTGACGCATGCCAATATCACTCGTATTGTAAGAATTATTAGGCCTTAAAGTACATTCGCTCCAAAGCGATCCCATAACGAACTTCGCTATCGATATACAATCGCTAGCTAGTCATAGCGCTTGTCAAAGTTTTCCACCTGTCGCTGAATTGTCGATGGGATAGAGTAACACGTACATTGTCTAAGCTTTTGTCGATTCGTACACGTGACATTTCGAAAGCTTAGTCAGTGCCAAATGTTTATTACTTTTCTACAAGCGATATCGCTAATCGAATGTTACTAGGTCGAGGAGGGCTGATCAGAATCATTACAATAGAAGCGGTTATAATTTAATTTAAAAATTGAGTATAATGCCACCTAGTTTAAAATTTAGAAAGTACAGTCTACTTAACTAGATAATTGTGTTTCGTTAGTTTTTAGTATTAATACAAACCTCCTCTCTACTTTTTCTTCTATTAACTAGTTTACTTTTTATTTCATTCTTTTTTTACAATTCCATCATCATTTAATTTTCTTCACTTCACATATTTACATTCCGCATTTTCTTTTCACCACCATACTATCCAGTTATTGTGCATGTGCGTCACGTTTCAGCCCACACCGGGCTATTGAATGACGTGGATTCAGATTACTACGTGACCCCAAGTCCGGACCGAAGTCTAACGACGTACCTGCAGACTGAGGTCCCGCACCGAGGTCTGGGCGGCCCGTATCAGCGCGCTGAGGTACCGTACCAGGACATCGACCAGAGGTTCGGGGACGGCACCCTACCTTCCACCAGGACGGAATTCGAAGACCGAAGGAGGGACATGATGACGATGCCACCTCGAGGACTTTTCGACGATGTGTAGTGAATTTGTAAGTGTAATGTGCAGGTTTTTATGTACAGTTAGATTAGATGTTGTAGAATAATCTATCAATAGACCAATATAATCTTATGAAACAGTTCATGTTATCTGGTATATATAGGTGCTAAAACTATCATAATAATAGTTTATTAAAGTGCAATATTAAAATCCAAAAAAATCTGGGTCACACTTGATTCTACACGACGATCTTTCCATTAGAACTGTCAAAAGATGTGAGAACTAATTATTAACAGGAAAACTTAACACTTTTAATAAGGACCTATGACGATATAGTATTTTCATAAATACCAACAATAATATAAACAAATACCCTAAAAAATTCAACAAAAAAAATCTTTGAAACTATTATTTAACTAAATATGTATAACATTATTGTTCAGTTGTGTAACCATTAATTAGCCACAAAATATGACGCGATGACGTCGCAACTAAGTTCGCTTGGTGGTGGCAGCCTCTTGCTAGGATATATAAATATATATAATATAAATCGGCCTTTTTCTAGAATGTTCCCCACTGCAGGGACACAGGCCTCCTCTCCGAGAGAGGGAATGAGCCGTAATCCACCACGCTGGCCCGGTGCGGGTTGGTGGATGTCACATGTCTTCGAATTTGGTGGTTCTAAGAACATGCCGGTTTCCTCACGATGTTTTCCTTCACCGTTTTTGCTTGCTAGGATACCTACCATATATTAGAAGAATCTTTAGCTAGCTGTGGGAACCCGTGTCAAATGTGTTATAGTATTTTTCATTTCCACTTGCAATTTTGAGATGAGGTAAGAATAGCAATTTTGAGGATATTGATGCTGTTGTTTACACAATGTGAATAATAGCTAGTCTGCTAAGGGTCTTGAGGAAAAATCGTTAAAAATTTACACCAAAACCCTTGCACGTTATGATATTGAATTTAGAAGAAATATTGCTACTAATCGATAAAAACATGACTATAATTTAATATACAAGGATGTAGAAGTAAAATTTAGAACATCCTTTTCTTGTAACAAAATATTGCTTTTGAAAAATATTAGATGTTACTGATTTTTTTCATTCCGTTCGAAGACGTTGCCACACTGGCGTTGCGTCGTCCTAGCATTGCGAAACGGAGAGCAAACGCGGTGACGCAACGCAACGCACAGCTCTAGCGACGCAGCGTCGCTCAGGGAGTGCGTTCAGTTATTGAAGGACAATATATTTAAAGTTTACTATTATATTGAACTGCGCTACATTGTTGCACAGTTTAGCACACAATACACCACGCACAATATTGAAAAAAAACCGACTCGAACTAATCTTTACAACCAGCGAAATAACTTTAAAATGGAACACTGGAAGAAGCAGGACAACGCCGTGTGAACGCAGCCTTACTATACAAAAGAAAACGACATGACACGGTACGTCAAAAACTAAGTGAGTTGACAGAACGGGCCAGATATACGAAGCGGGAAGGTGTTATACATTGTGTTTTCCTGCTTGTTTCATTTAGTGTTCCATTTTAAAGTTCTTTCTTTAGTTGTGAACATTAGTTCGAGCCTATTTTTTTTGCAATATTGGCGCCGTGTGAACCCAGCTTAAACTACGCAGAATCACCGCTCAGTCAACGCTCGTGTGGCATCGTTCTAAGGTTCCAACCAAATAATATTATTGTAACTAATTAATAATTAAAATAATATTCGCATACAACTTTCACATTGCCTTGCTTTTAAGTGTAATAAAAACAATACCAACATCCATATTAAAACATTTACTAAGTGTTAGATATTCTTTTAATTAAAAATAGCTTAATAGGTTTTACCTCATGTACTGTCATCGTAAAAACTTGCTCTTTGCATTTTTTTTAGATAAATTGTGAACTAGTTTATTTATGTACGTCAATTAGCTTTCGACCAGGTCTGAACTATTTAAAAATATGATAAAATTAAATGTTATGTAATATTTACTAAACAGACCAAATGAAAGTACAAGCGAAAAAAGAACAAATAATAATCGTATAAAGTAGTTTTATAGTTTCATTGTTTTGGAGAGATCGTTTTTTCGTGACACCAGATATACTCTCGAAATTTCTAAAATACGTGTATTAACATTGTTAAGCCTTTATAAAGCCTAAACTATCCGTACACCCTGTGAAAAAACTTGACTTGTGTATAAATATTTATTAAAACATCGTGGCCTGGTTGAGGTGCTTACTAGTTAATTAAAATGTGAAAAACAAAGCGAATATCTGCATAGTTAATATATAAAATAAGTAATTTAATTCATGTACAAATGTCTAAGTGTCGTCAACTATCGCGGATTACTTATGCATAATAGATAAGCTAATGTTTTAAGCCTAAGTTCTGACAGCTACGATATATTTGCGGCCTCGATAACATTGGTGGCTGCGTATATTTGGCAGCTGTCAAAGCTCGTTATATAAAACTGCAATATATATATATATATATATATGTATAAGAAATTTTTGTATTTGGCGAAGTCAAGTTCGTACTCCGCTCGTCCATTCTTGTCAAGTTAGTCTAGGAGCTTGTTCGTTGCTTGATCAGCTGCTCATCGTATTTACTATCGTTTATTGAATATTTAAATGGATCATGTTTAATTATTGTTGACGTTTTTTTTTCATTCCATAGATTTATGTGATGCGGTTGCATTAAATTTTTATGTGATATAATAATTTTGATTTTTCAACACTCCCTACTTCTGGAAAAAAAATCTTTTTTTGCAAATAAAACCGCTGGTGTATTTTCTTGTCAGTCAAGAAACATCTACTGCTGAACCAAAGCTATTCACTGAATTACCACAAAGATCTTTTAAATTACCTGCATATACCAGTTTGTTCAATAGACTTGGTAGGCATGTTAGGTGTTGACCGAAGAGTAAATGTGGGAAATGAAATGAATAGGGCTATGAGGTACAGTTGTAATGAGCCAGAATGTAAACGTCTGGCAATACACAAAGCTGTACTAGTCTCCACTTTGATGTTACTTGTTTCAACTGGGTTAGGCAGGAAAAGCATGTTAACAGTATTTATGCCGTTCAGATGTGATCCTTGAGATATATGATACACGTAGATAGATTTAAAAATAGAGCTATTAAGAAAAAGTGGAGTTTAAAAGAGACGTAACTAAAATTAAGAATGGTATGCTTTGGTTGTTCGGGCATGTTGAATAAAGCGGCAGGGTAAGTCCCATAAAAACATGCCTACTTTATAAGGCCAAAATGATTTTACTGTTAAAGTAGATCAAGCTCTTATTTGAGCTGCGATCTGTTCTAAAAAGTACGGTATGGATTTTTAAATCTTACGTCGCGTACCGTACACGAAGCGGCCGAGAAAAATATTTTAAAAATAAAAAGAAAATAATAGGAAAAACCTATTTCATGAGATTATTTATTAAACTGCAGTTCATTAGAAGTGGTAACATTACTTATTAAGGTAAAATTTAATACATTCCACTTTGGTTCTTAGCTCGTGCGATGAATCCTTGGCGAGGTCCGGCGCGTACGTCTGGAAAATATCTTTTAGAACATTCAGTTCTTCCGTCTTCTTTAATTCTGAAAAAGTTATACGCAAAATAATATTAGTTACGGAATAAATACATGAGCACTCACACCCGTGACCCAAGTGGGTGGGTAGAAGAACTCTCCCTTTTGCTTCATACATATATTGTCTTTATTGTTATTAATGTGGTCTAATTAAATTATGATCTAGAAGAGTTTTATTATATAATTAAATGTTTCACTTTAGCCGACTCAATTCAGTACAGATCATTGACATTTCTAATTATCTACAACCAAAAAAAATACTTTACAATCGCTGAACGTTACCTGTTAACTGTTTTATTAATATCTCCAAAATATTGAGCGCGTCCTTTCGATGTCTCACTTGGTTGCTGTTCTCTGAAAATGATAACTATATATTATAATAATTCCACGACTACTGGTGCCTCCAAGATCTGAAGAAATAACGATATAGGAGAAAAGTATTCTCTTTTATGTTAGAAAGTAACAAACAAGCAATTGCGTCACCTGGTGTTAGGTGACTACTACCCATAGACATCCGCAATGAGCATACGAGTTGCAGATGCGTTGCTTACTTTAATGCCTCCTTTAATTTTCCTTTCCTTTTCCTATCCTTCCCCTCTCCGACTAATCCTCTCCCCATTTCCATCCTATCCTCATTAGGCAAGGGAGGAAGACTGAAATTAGACCTCTGGCACCTCACTCATCAAACGAAACGCTGGGTACTTCTACTTGACGCCTGTCGTCTGTGAGATCGTGGTATTTCACCGGCCGAGCCGGCCCATTCGTGTAACAGATATTGTTTTTGAGGGCTCTAGCCCTGTATAAATAGAAGTAACGCATGACGCTTGATAACAAAGCATTTGTGAGTTTTTATGTTAAGATATTTGGTTCGATGGCGATGTTACAAATAGCGTAGTCTATACATACTTAGCGTGTAGTCGACGACTTTAGCCGCGTGTGCGGTGATGTTTGCGATCGCCTTGTCGCGGTCAGTGGCTGCGACAGACTCGGCACCGGCAGTGGCAGTCGTGTCCGTGTCCATGGGCTCGCCGCGGCCGCGCAGCACGGCCAGCTGCTCCAGGACGCTGGCTATCGACCGCAGCACGGCGAGCTGTGTGGACCGTGTCGATGTAGGGTAACACTGGGCGCAGTGCTCAAAAAACACCTCCTGGTATTTATCTGCGAGTATATAATAAAATTTTAAATGAGGTTTATATGAGTATTATTTTTCTTCCAGGTCTACCATTAAGGCCTTGAATTCTGTATTTAATGCAATGTTGCGGAATCTATTACCTATGTTGTTTATTTGTTTCTTAACTTCTAATGTCTATCATAAATATATGTACCTTGTGTCTGCGGGTCTTTGGGCCAGGCCTTGCCGAGCAGCTCGTAGGCGGCCTCCTTCAGCGCGGTGAGCTGCTCCGCGCGCCGCCGGGCGCCTTCGTTGTCCTCCTCATCAGAGTCTTTACCCACTGACGACTCGTCCTAATATTAACATCATAATATAAATAAATGATCTCTTTAGAGCCAGTTTCGTTACTTTTTTACGATGCTACAAGACCCATCTCTTTCCTAACCACTCCCTCTCTTCCCAAGGGCTGGCAATACATCTATATCTTCATATTATCACATACATTGTTGGGTAGGAATGGTAACTAACACCTTTCCATTAAAAAATATATATCACATAAAATAAATTAAGCAATGTTCAGCTGGTGCTGATAGTTTGATGGTTCAAACTGGTCACCAGACTGCAGTGGATCTTATGTACGGCGCTGAAGAGGGCGTTGTAACAAATGAGGAAGGTCTTTGTTGCACGCACCGGTGAGCTGTAACGGTTGTTGTGTGCGCCACTCTAGCTTTCGGCATTAGATAAGTAAACACATCTGCGCGTTTTATTAATGGAGATATTAAAGACGCAGTGTGGGTACAGACCGGCCTGGCAACAGACGTCTTTTGACCGAAGATGAAGTTTAGGAATAGACTTGTGACGCTTTACCTTTGACAGTATGATCTTGACGATGTCGTAGACATGGTGGAAGGCGTCGCAATGGACGGCGGCGAGCGCGCGGCCGAGCGCGGCAAGCGCATGTCGCTTGTGCGACGGCTCGGACTTGCGGCACTCTGCGAGCAGCGCGTTCACACATTCTTTAGCAAGCGTCGGATCGACAGCCGGCTCGCCTTCTTTGACACTACGACAAATAAAATAAAAGCCTTCATTACCTGGCTGCGCCCTACAGCAGAGCAATTTTCGATATACACTGAAAATTGCCTGTACATTTCCGAGTTATCGTAGGAGAGCGATTCTAAGCCGATACTCTCGTTTATTTACTAACTTTTTCAGTAAATTAAATACTGTCCTTTCTTATAATTAGTAGAAACTTACTTGCAGAGATCCGCGAGCGCGTCGAGCAGGTGGTGCTTGCCGTCGAACGTCTTGCCATGCGCGGCGGCCAGCGCGGCGCGGAGTAGCGCCTCGCGCTGCTCGCCCAGCCCGGTGGACAACTCTTTGCATATAGTTATTATGGCGTTCGCGCCCTGCAAATAATAGCCATAAGTATATTTAACGATTTCGACGTGTGCGATCTTCAAACGAAGAAATAAAAGAAGAAACTGACTGATATATCAACGCACAGGCCAAACTACTGGGCATAGTGACTTGATTTTTTGCACTGTTTTTATACTAACAAGGCTGTTCAAGATTTATACTAACTAGGCTCTTCTAAATTCATCCCCTAAAGGTGAACGGATGAGTTTTTGTATGGAGAAATAATTTCAGCTTAAGTTGGAAAAATCTCTGTTAAATTAAACTACACGGCGGACAAAACCACGGGGCACAGGTTATCGTATAGCTATATCCTACAGCTTACCCTATATAAAACCTAAACAAATACAGCACCTGTATCTTCTTGGTCCAGCTGCCGGAGGCGAGCGCGGCCTCGACCTGTGCCCGCAGCGAGGGCAGGTGCTGCCGAATGCCACTCTCCCGCGCCGGGCTCAGCTCCGTCCACAGTTCCTCAAACATTTCTACCGTGCTCGATTCTACAGACATAAATGAGAGGATATACACTGTCGGCCAACAGTTTGAGACCACTTTGTAGACAGGTTATAATTTGCAAAATATTTTAAATCTGCGTATGATAACATAACAATATGAACACCTGTGTAATCTACTAATCATTTTGAATGTCTAAACACCATTTCTCTTATCTTTTACACAATGACTATGCCATAAATGGGCATTGTTTATTTACCACAGATGAGTGCCGCGTAAGAACCAGGTGTTGCAATTGTCATTATATTATATGGCGGGTCCCTTGTACTTGTTTGGTTATTGTTCTGCGTTGATAAATATTTAGGAATATTTTAAGCCATAAATCCTATTCATAGCATGGCGCTACTTAAGGAGTTAGTCTTGGTTAAATCTATTTAGTCTGAGCTACTGTTTTGTCAAGTGAAGATCTCCAAAAATGGGAAAAGTCCGTGAAATCTCCAGTGAAACTCGTTCCGCCATCGTTACTCTATACGACGAAGGAAAGTCTGAACGGGAAATTGCCGCTAAGCTGAAGTTATCGAAGACTTGTGTTCATAACGCAATAACTCGATACAAGACAACCGGCAGTCATCAAGACCTACCGCGCTCGGGGAGGCCGAGAGCAACCACTTCTAGCGAAGACAACTTCATTGTTGTAACAAGCAAGCGTAATAGACGTTTAACAGTACCAGAAATTCGAGCTGAACTCAATAAAACTCGACCGGAACCTGTATCATTGACAACAGTAAAGAGAAGACTTCGAGATGCCAATTTGTTTGGTCGCGTAGCTGTTCGTAAACCACTGTTACGGACACAAAACAAAAAGAAACGTCTGCAGTGGGCTCTTACTCATTGATATTGGACTGAAGAAGACTTTAAAAAAGTTCTTTGGACTGATGAATCAAAGTTCGGAATATTCGGTTCGAAAAGAAGAGTTTTTGTACGTCGTAGTGCCGAAGAAAAGATGAGGCCAGACTGTGTAGTGCCAACTGTCAAACATGGTGGAGGCTCTATTATGGTCTGGGGATGTTTCTCTGGCTATGGGACCGGAGATTTGGTTAAAATTGAAGGAATAATGAAAAAGGAGCAATACAAAGAGATACTGGAGCGAAACGCTGTTCCTTCCGGGCTACGATTGATTGGAGATGGATTCATTTTCCAACAAGATAATGATCCAAAACATAGTTCTAAACTAAGCAGGGGATATTTAGAGCACAAAGAGACTGAAGGAGTTTTGAAAAACATGGAGTGGCCCCCTCAGAGTCCGGATCTTAATCCGATAGAGCTTCTGTGGGAGGAGATGGACAGAAACGTCCGTAGTCATTGTCCGACGTCAAAAGAAGACCTCTGGAGGACTTTACAAGAGAGTTGGAACAATGTTTCACAAGAAACTATCAATAAACTAATAGCCCGGTTACCAAGATTGGTCAAAAAAGTATTTTATGTTACATAAAAAGTTCACTATTTAATAAGGTAAATAAATAATTTGTAGAGCACTTACTTTTGGAGTTTTATTCAATATTGTAATTTTTCAAGGTGGTCTCAAACTTTTGACCGCCAGTGTATAACATATTTCAAGAAATGTCATTTTCACTCATTGCACACTGAGGTTATAATTTAAGGATAGAGCGGTGAGCATGTTGGCGGGCGCAACGCGGCTATCAATAAAAACGAGTGAGTCATGATGGTACTGCAGCGCATCAATTTATTATTATACTAACTAGGTTTACACAAAAATATTGTGCTATCGATACCGCTTATTAATGAGCCGCGCATTAATGAGCAGCACAATAGCAATATTGCATAAGACCAATGAGTATGAGAATGCCAAATACCCTCTGCACCACGCCCACGTTTTACGACGCAGTGTGCAGCGAGTGAAAAACAGTAGTATAGTACAGTAACATTTGGTTCTGTTAAAATGTATGGTGTTCCCCAAAATGTTTCAATATCAATTTTGTGAAGGTAGCGAGATACGCTAGACGAAGACAGGGCCGACCGGGTCGACCTGATCTTGACGAGTCATCGGCGTCCGTCCTGCATTGTACATGTGTATCATACAGATAGATTATTGTAGGATTAGAAGAGAAAACCAAGCGCAGCGGGTAGTACGATTTACTTACCCTCGTCTTTGGGCGCGTGCATAGCTAAGAAAACGACAGGCGCGAGGATATCCTCGTTGTTCTTGAGGTGGTCCGTCTTGGTCTTCGCGATGGCCTTCAGAACGACCGCCACGGCCGAGCGCCACGCGTCGTCCTCTCTCATCTCGTACAAGTTTATCAATTTCTTCATCAAATTCTCTATCGACTGGCTCTAAACATAGCAATATATTGTCATTATACTAGTTTTCAAACAAAAGATCATACATCGTGTACAAATTCTCTGTGAGTCTCATACAGAATCATCAATAAAAGAAAATTTCAGGTATTTTGCTAAATCAAAATTGATGATAGCCCGAGAAACAGCTTTGTAAGGGAAGTGTGGCTTAAAAGAGGACATCCTGACTAAAATTGAGATATAAATTCAGTGGTTGGGGTATATAAAGAGGATTCATTAAAAGAAGTTGACGAGAGAAATTTATGTTGCGAAAGCGAGTGGCAGTGTAGGCCGGGGTCGGCCTAAGCATACCTATACCGCCAACCAGTTAGGTGAAAAATGGGAAGGTACAAAGAGAACCTCCGGAACCAACGAGCATGTACGTGTAGGTTTGTGAATTTAGAAGAAGCGAGAAAGGTGTGCACCAGTAACAAATGGAAATCCGTAGTCTCTGCCTACCCCACTGGGTTCGGAGTATTGGACACCGTGAGTGTATAAGCCAAGAAAAACTTTTTCAATTTAATTAATAAATCAGTACCATAAGCTCACCTTAGCGAACATTGACACTCGTCCCAGCGCCTCCGCGTAGTACTTCCTAGCGGTCGGGTCTCTCTCGAAGGCGCCTTTCAGCAGATGGGTAATGAGCTTACCGGCGACAGGTTCGAGGCCTGCCCGCAAGTAGTGCGCGGAGAGCGCTAAAAAGTGCGCGCACGCCACCTTCGTCCCTAGTTGAGGAGAATTCATCAGCTCTAGGATCTTTGGCAACATCTCCTTCATACTCTCTATCGTGATGTACGGCATGCACTGGAAATAAAGTTTAAATATAATAAACATTGGAAACAAACAATGGATTGTTTACAAAGTTTCAATACAATAATCTAATAAGGAATGCGCCGACGTCGAGTGTCATAACGCATCATATCTAAAAATATATTAAGTTATAGCGAGTCCAACTTCACAGAGGCTATCGTATATAACTATCTATTCTGTAATAAGTGTTGTATTATTAAATAAACACTACTGACGTCATTTGCACATAAAAGGTATAACTAGAAAAAATATCATCATCACAGCCAATGGACGTTCTCTAGTGGACAATAGTCTCTCCGAGATCTGTCCCCGCAAGACCATTGACGCTCAAGCTATATGCGGTGACATACCTTGATAACGGTCTCCGTAGTGTAGTGGCGCTTGGTAGCACTGGCGCGCAGGTCGCCGAGCGCCTCGCGCGTTTTGTTGTTGGCCATCACGGTGCTAAGTTGCGACAGGCGCACCGACTCTAGTTCGCCCGCCGCGCACAACAGCGCCGGCACCAGGAGCGCCAAGAACGCCGAAACTTGCTCGCCGCATGACATCACCAGACGAGACACCGTTTGCACACTGGTGAAGTAAAGAAGGTGGTGGTAAAGAAATCGCTCGTTTACATTTGTAATGCAGAAATCTCTCTCTCTCTCCGATGCGTATCTGGCGAACCCGGAGCCACCGAGAGTTTGAGTGAGCCTGACCCCATTATAGACCTGTTTTATTTCTAAACTGACGAGACCGGAGTTCTGTGCGATTATTACGACCGCGACCCGTCCGATTATTCTAGTTAGTAAAAATCGCTCTATGAATTCTCAGCCATAGACAATCTCACCTGACGCTCCGCACTTCTTTGACGAGGTTGGTGATGCCGGTGTCGAGCAGCACGGGCAGGATGGCCGACAGCACCACCTTGCCGTCCTTGCCCTGCTCCGCATCCGACGCTTGCACGCATAACTATACGCACAGAACATTTTTTTTAATATATTTAAACTATTTTTATTGTATTACAGTTTTATTTTAGCATTAATAGTCATACCTTAGAGAGTACGTTTGCAGTACCAGTAGCAGCCAGCCTGGTGCCCTCGTGCACGTCGTCCATCACTCGGAACAGCTGTGACCAAATGGTGGGCAGCTGCTCTAGTGAGTCGTGGAGACTTTTTGCTCCTCTGAAAAAACAGGATTAAAGGATTTTATTTTTAGAGAAAAAGGATACAGAACTTGTAACAGTGGTAAAGCCTGCAACAGCCACATCTGTTGTACGAAGTCGAGTACCATCACCTCACAGAATACAGGCATCAAGTAAACATACTAATGGTTAGTAGGTTACGCTAGTTCCGACTAATGAGCGAGATGGCGTTGGCACCATCCCTTTACACCTTCTAATCCTTTTTCCCTAGCCACCCTTTCTCATCTCCATCCTTTTCTCCTTCCCAGCCCCTACTCTTTCCCATCCCTTCTGTTGGCTCCTGGCAGGTATAACCATTTATACATAAGTTTTATTATACTTTTATATTTTTGAATATTAATGTTCCTTTTTTGTGACATTTATACTTTTGTGTTCGCTTCTTGTCAATAAAACGTTCTAGTACAGTTGTCGCATTTCCATTGCATTTTCCATTTATCTAGATTTTATGTTTCTTTACAGTTCACCCAATAACACCTTCCCTTCCTCCTTCCCATCCCGTCCCTTCCTTCTTCCCATCCCAAAGTGAAGGGCATTTTTACTTATCTACTCCCTCTAAAAAGGTCAGAAACGTAACATTTGTAGTAGCAATGATGAATGGTAGCGATGGATACATATCATCTTGTGACTCGCTACCTTGTTTGGAGAGCATGGGATGCAAAGTTTATTATAAGACAAATCGTACCTCAGCAGATCGGACAACGCGTTGCAGCACGACATCCTCACCCTCCACTGGTTCGATGTCAGATTAGCCACGAGGTCGTCCAATATCTCCTTATGGTATTTGTGAACCTTCACAAAAAACAAACTTAAGCTTTAATTCACAAGAGGGTATAAACAGGAAAAAGGATAAATAGTCCTTCACTTTACTCACGGTATGCAGCGTGTTGGGCACTATGGCATGCCAGATGCTGGCCATGGAGTTCTGTATGCGCGGCGTAGGGTCGAAGCGGTAGCGGTACAGGCGCGGCACTATCTTAGGAAGGTGCTCAGACAGCTGTGCGCCAGCTTGTAGCGCTATAGAGTGGAAGCCGAACGCCGCACCTGACAAATCAATTCTGCATTAATACTCTTCCATTCACGTGTATGTATAACAAAACAGACTGTCCCAACGCGGAGCTTAAAATACCGAGCGTGAAATGTAATACAAAGCTTTCTCTTTTAATGTAGGATGTTGATATGTAGTAAATTGTTTTCTGTGGAAAAGAGAACACGTAAAGAAAAAACATAAGTTGTTTTTTCTTTAATGTTCGTTCGTTTCGTTTAACATTGAAATAACGCGGTAAACAATGATAAATAATATAAATTTAACTTGTACATTCAGACCGTTACAATTCATCAGCAGGGCGTGTAACATAGACAATTGCTTATTAATTAAAGCGCCCTCTTTCGCAACGCGAATAAAACTTCTATTTACAAAGTTAAGAATACTAATTTTAAAGTAGTATTATCAAAAGTTAGTAATATTATATATACCCGGAATGTACAATATGTATAAATATCTAATAATATAGTAGGTGTTACCTTTTTTTGAGTTCCAAACGGAGTTGTGATGTGCGAGATGCATGAACTTGTACAGCAGGTCGGGCTGGTTCAGATCCGATGCGAGCGAACACAGCTCCTTGTACGTCGAGAGATTACCACTGCAAAAAAAAGAACGTGCTTAATTCTCCAACCTATTCAGTCTAATGTAAAAGGTTGATCTGAAACAACCAAGAGACCAAGAAGAGAGACGTCTGGGTATTCGATCCAACGACATACTATTGTACTCGTGAACAATAATCTAAGGACCTGAGTCCAATGAAGTGACAGGGGCGTGAAGAGTGTAAGTCTCCGCGAAGTTTTAACAAGTCCAACTAACACGGTACAGTTTCTTCGCTCCGGTACAAATGAGGGCATGTAGCGGGCAAAAGCGTTGCATTCCTCGCTAATTACATCAGCGTCAATGTACAATAGATTTATGGGGTACAAGAATCGAGATAGTTTGTATTACTTTTCAAATGGGCATCTGTAAATTTAAACCTTCTAAATTAATGAAATTTCTTGTTACTAATCAAATAACCAACCCCGTCGGAGCCTTTCCGAGCTGCCCTTCTTCAAAGATCTTGGTATCTTCGGTGACTTGTGCCACGGATCTTTTCCCGCTGGTCAGCTGCTCAATAATCTCGCCCACTAGCGCCTGCTTCCGACTCTCGTCGGAGTTCTGGTACACAAGACTGAGGCCTTTGCTGGCGACATCTTGCACTATATCTGTTATAATAAACATGTAGACTAGTAAAATAGCTTTCCGCATAAGCTTTTTCTTTTTTTTATTTGAATAAGTTGCCGTTGAGATGCGATCCTTAAGAAGTATGTTAGGCGTGACTCAGTGAAAAGTGAGTAGCAGTGTTGGTAGGGGACGCCCTAGGAGAACTTATATCGATCAGATTAATGACTTACTAAAAAAGGGCGATATAAGGAGCACCCATAACCGACGAGCATGCATGCGTAGATGTATGAATGTGGGAGAAGCGAGAGAGGTGTGCCAGTGAAATCCATGATCTCTGCCTATCTCTCTGGGTTACGGACGTGAGCGCATATTTATTTATTTTATTTTAAGTTGGTAAACGAGCAAGCGGAGCACCTGATGTGAAGTGAGAGCTACCCATAGACAGCGGTAACAAGCACATGTGTTGCCTACCATTAATGGACAGAGAGCATATACAGGAAAAATGATATTTCCTTTACCCCATTAACCCCCTCTCCGTCCAATCTTCTTTCCGTTCCCATCCTATCCTTATGAGGAAAGGGAATTAAGGGGAACGAATGTACAGGAGTAACAAACATAAAGACACTGTATTATAACAGTAGTAGATCCAGTAGTGGCTACAGTGTTTGCACAAATAGGTGATTAAACTTTTGCGATTCGTCTGCTGACTGAGTCATCTTCATAATCTATACTATACATCTTATCTACAAAATGGCTAACTCTTGTATTGTGGATGTTTATTAGTAATGCCTCCAACTAAAAATATGATTAATTATAAGCCATCAACAATTAGTAAGAACTAAATTTAGCTGTAAGTTTCTTACCGCTGTTCTCCGAGAGATAATCCATAAACACATTCTGCAGGAGCTGCAAACTGCTTCGTATGGGCTCTCTGTCGGAACAGTTCTTCAGTAATGCTAGCAACCAAATACTAGTCGCCTGCAAACAATCAATATATTAATTTTTAGTTTTATATTTTTTAGACACACACAAATACGTTTTTACTATGACATTATGTAAGTGAACTGAATTAATGTATCTAACAGTGGTAGAACCGGCAACTACAATATCTGTTGCATGAATGGGCCGGCTCGACCCATAAAATACCATAACCTCACAGAAGAAAGGCGTGAAATAGAAGTAAGGCCTATCCCGATTAGGAAAGGATGGTAAGGGGAGGAGGATTTGACGAGTTCGAGTGGACTGCTTTCCTCGTTCCATAAAAAAACAATGAGGAAATGCATACCTGTCTTGAATGTGGGTGTGGATATTTGCCGATTTTGAGCAGCTCCTGTAACAGCCATTGCAGCAGTTCGTCGTTTTCTTTCAACGCCTCCGTGTCCCTTATTTTCGCTTCTTCCTGTTATAAAAATACAACCCATTAAAATAATATTTCTAATGTAAAATTATAAAATCCAAGTGAAATTAAAACTCACCTCTCTCGGCAACTCAGTCCACAAATCCCTGTTTTCGTTAGAATTAACACCTTCCACACAAAGCACGAGCGACTCTCCAATTTGCAAATGAATTTCGAATTCCTTACTCTGAAACAAACAACAAAATAACTATAACTAACTTTAACTAGATGGGAATATTCTCAGTTTTACAATAACTTATTATTTTATCTTGTTTACTGGTCACTTTTTTACATACACAAATTACGATAAAGCGATGAAAAACTTTTTTATTGGTCCTCAATAAGTATGCAACTTTTCGAACATTCAAATTGTAAAGCTTGAAGACAGTGAAAATTACCTTGAAATATAGCGCTACATTGACAAATAAATTAATACACACATATATTCAGGTTGTTTGTTAAAAAAATAGTGTACGTTGACAATCGTTTAATAACTAATAAAGTTTTTATTTTATTAATACATACATCTTTAGCCATTTGCAGGAATCCTTTGACAATCTGCTTTGCGAACGGCAACCTTTCCCCGCAACACATCAATCCTAACGTATACAGCGCCCTCTCTTTGACCTTCGAAGGTAACGAAGGGTTGCCAACTATCCTAAACAATCTCTCTGCGACCGTATACTTTGTTACTTCATCAGTATCCGGGATGGTGTCTTTGTGGTTCACATTAAATGGATTGTCCGTCTTTAAAAGTGCTTCTTGTTGCGCATTCATATTCGGCAAGGGAAGAGCGCTGCATCTCACTAACAGAGATACCGAGCTACAAGATGTACTGACTAGTAATGTTTGGGGACTGGCGAGAAAATTTCCTGAAAACAAAAGTATTGATTTTTATTAATGCTAAGTATGTTTAAAATAAGTAGATATAAAAGTGATGCACGTGCAAAAAAAAGGCAACGAATTAAATAAATCGACTATCGAACAAATTAGAGTCGTTTAAATAGTGCTCATAATATGTTATGAGCACTATTTAAACGACTCCCTTACTCTCTGAGAGAAGGCCTGTGTCCCTGCAGTGGGAAAACATACTAAAAAAGGCTAATTTATTATTATTATTTATTTATTTAAACAAGATACCAAACTGGACGATAAGTAATTTGGTAAAATAATCACTGTCAACAATTTTTTGTTATAAATCTTCCATTCACTATTTATACTTTGCATGTCCATATATACACATAAAAACTGAAGAACAGTTTTTAGAATTATTATATTTATCACGATGGTCTACCTATATCAAGACATTAGGACAAATGTATTGCCATCGGACCTTAATAAGTGAGCGAATTTTTAAATGAATTGGGCATATTAAAATGAAACGTACACATTCTGTGGAAAGGTTAAATCTGTCTGATAAAGGCAAAATAAATACACACATTACATATAAATCAAGATAATAAAACGTTATTAAAAATGTAAAACAATCAAAGTTTGTTACACACAGTTCCGTTTTATGTGTGTGTGTGTGTATGTCGTTAATAACTCTCGTAAATCTTTGAATTGTCTGTGAAAAACTTACCTAAGCATATAGCGCCATCTTGATACGGCTCCCAGTTTGACGGATTGAATCCTTTCCCGCCAAATTTGCCTCGCTTTGACAGCGCAATAAATCGCTCACACAGATGACTGAAGGCAGAGATATAACCACATTGAGCTTCTAGACCTTTGTTCCCACGACTCTGAGCAACGAATTCCTTTATTTCCTTGTCGATTGCAGATTTGTTGCTCGTATTCGCGGTTATAATTGCATAAATAACCGCTGCCATGTCGCGTATGTCCTCCTTCGTGCTCGTAGTAAAGAGATTCGTAAGGAATGGCAATAAGGACACGTATTTCGACGCCATTCTTTCTGGCACGCAACCGACAATGTCCAAAAAGCATGTCAGAGGCATCATTTCTGGAATAATAATTTATAATTAAAAAAAGTAATTGATATTATAATTACATATAATGGGTTTGAGAACTACTGTGACTGGTAATCGTAATCGATCCTTGTGTCGCTGTAAAATTAAGATTTTAGGAAAACTTAATACAACTGTGATTGAAAAACACCAAAAGTCACATAATACAATAACCACTTAACAATGCCAACCCGATGTGACGCTGTCTCGTATGATAAAATTTATTGAGAGATCACAATTGTAGGAGATGCCCCAAACCACAATTCACAAACATGTAACGCTCACGCCGTAAACTTTATTTTATATGAAATTTTGTAAAGACGATATTACCTGGACATGCGCTCAGCAGTGACGTGATAATGGTGAGATATCTTTCAAGCACTTCACTTTCCAGCAAGTTATCATGGAAGTATTTAGCGAGCAGAGGCGAATTACCATTGGGATGATTGGAGCAGTCCTTCAAGTTCGCGTCACGGTTCAAACACATTCGCATGTATCTTAGTATCTGGCAATAATACAGAAAACTATTTATACAATTATATTTCATATTATATAAGTTTATAAATAGACCCAAAAATCTATATTTGATCTATATTCTATTAAAAAATATTATATGTAGATCTACTATCGTCGTCTATGAACACTCATATCTGTCTCTGGGAGACTGACTGACTGAGGTCTGTCCGCTGGGAGATTGATATAAGAAAAAAGGTCAAGTAAGTCCTCCATCATCTGTTGTCAATATTCTTGATCACAACGGCATAGTGCCACAATTTAATATAACCCGGTGGCCAAAAGTAGAACTAAAGTAGCCAGCCATCTTGAAATGTCAATTCGATTCAATGTAAATCATTTTAAGACATTGTCGGAATTTAAAAAAGTAAGTAAATTATATCAAATCAAATCAATCAAACTGTGAAACTCTTTGTTTAAACGAGAAAAATACTTGTTAACAAAATTTACGTTTTCCCCACTTTTCTGTACCTAAACAGTATGTTTGCTGGCACACTAACCGCGATAACAGCGACTGCCAGCGGGCCAGAATAAAATGTGGCTCTGTATTTTGTGAGGTAGTAATTTGTTATAATTTTGCCCGCTTCAACAAACCACGAAAAACGTGTGTAACTTCATGTTTCGTATAAATTTATATACGCTAGTTGTTCTATTCGTCAGAATAAGAATCCTTCGTATATCGCATAGTATTTATATAACAGAAAAGATTCCTTGGTTTTTCTTAGATCGACAGGATTTCTTATGTTCTTGTATCTGCTGTTGTATGCATGTATGTATAGATGTGTGAAGGTACGTATGTACGTTTGTTCCATGACCTTTACTGTAGCATAAACGGCTTGACTAATTTTGAGGAGTGAGGTATTATTCGCTTCGTATTCTTCTCTGGAGTGTCATATGACGTGCATAAAAACCATATAGTGTAAGTAAATCATTAAAGTGTATATACTCACTTCTCGGTATGTTTTTGGATGAAACTCCAGCAGGCGGTTGATGATAACATATCTGTGTTTCGAGTTGGACCCCTTCTTCCTCTTTTGTATCTGTTCCCACACATAATTCACGATATCTTTAAAAGTGGGAGTTTTTATTTCGACTATTGCTGAGTCCTTGTCTTTTCGAGCCGTACCTTCGTCTAAGTCGACAACAGCCGTCTCTTTCTTGCTCACGTTATTCACCACGTCTTCTATCTCGCTCGCACGTGACGTCCCGTACAGACATTTATGTGCTTCGGTAACAATGTCGTCTTGACTGTATAAAATTAGAAAGTGAGTAGTGGTAATTGATAAAAAAAATGCACGCGCTGTACCGTACAGGCAACTTATTACGATTCTTACTGCTACGATGTCTTGAATTTTGTTATTGAGATTTTAATAAAAGTAACTTTACCTGTCTCCGCTGGCAAGCAGCAATAGGTACCGGGACGGTACATAGTCCTGCGGGAACACCACGGAGGAGTACCGCATGGCGATGTAACGAATCATCGGATCCTCCCTATGCATGTAGCTGTACAAAAAATGGACCAATTTTATTTTTAAAACACGTCTTATCTCAGTAATCGCTCGGCCCAACTACCATCCACACCATCTTGATAGTTGGTATTCCACTACAGTGCGGTTGTCACAAAATTTCCTACCTCGCACACCCACGATGTGGAATGATCTGTCACCAGCAGTAATTCCAAACCAATACGACTTAAGGTCCATCGAGAAGCGAGCGCACTCGTTCCTTTAAAGACCGGCAACGGTGTCGGTGATCACTTATGTATATCAGCTGCTCATTTGCCCCCTAATTATAAAAAAAATATCAATTTAAACTACTTTACTTTCTATTCTGATGATTCCAGTCCAAAGTAGAACAAAGTTACGAAATTATACTACTGTCGCCGGTCCGTAATGAGAGTTTCGGAAATAGTGAGACATATTGAAGTAGGTAACGTCAAAACGCTCCGTTATAACGGCAGATAACACTTACTAGTCCAGTAATGCGTACAAGGCCAATGCTCGGGATTCGTCGTATGGGTTCGGTCGAGACTTCTTGCTCTCCGACGCCTCATCCACATCCATATTGTTGCTTGTGCCCGCTTGCGCTGAAGCTGTGTCCATTGCTTCCTGATTACCTTCTAAACAGATATAAGAATGATTTACATTATTAAGTTTTGTGTATTTATAAATGTACATCCAAAAAATTAAACTAACGCAAGGACTGACTGAAGTGTAGGTTAAGAAAGTAGAAAGAAATAGAGGGAGTCAGAGAGAGAAATCAAATAAGGACAGATTAAAGAACTGCTTTTTTAATTAAACACAAACGAAACTTAATTATAAGTATACTAGTTCATTGATCACAACAATCTACGTTCAAGACCTCAACGTGAATCTATTGATGAAATTGAAATCCTTTAAGTACGTTTTAAGGTTATTGCGATAAGACAGACGCGGCGTACCCTTTTTCATTTAATTGTATAGATATACAATGTATGCTAGATTTTTTTACAACTCTTTGTAATATTTACCTCCAGTGTGCATTGTGTAAGCGACAGACATGTCCAGCAATGCGTCACGCAGCGCCGTCTTCAACTCTGGAGCAGCTTCCGGGATCTTCTTAACCAACTCTTCCAGTAACGTGAACTGCTTGTTTATACATTCGGGGCACTTCATCGCCAAACGTCCTGAAAAACAATGTTAGTTTAAGCACTACCTAAATGATAAATTAATGCATTTTTTGAAGTATTCTTCTTTTGGGACGGTGTGAATTGGACTTTTTTAAACGAAAAATTTTAAGGTTTTGTGAAACGAAAAAGTTTAAGGTTTTGTGCAACGAAAAAGTTTAAGGTTTTGTGAAACGAAAAAGTTTAAGGTTTTGTGAAACGAAAAAGTTTAAGGTTTTGTGAAACGAAAAAGTTTAAGGTTTTGTGAAACGAAAAAGTTTAAGGTTTTGTGAAACGAAAAAGTTTAAGGTTTTGTGAAACGAAAAAGTTTAAAGTATTGTGAAACGAAAAAGTTTATGGTTTTATGCAACGAAAAAAATGTAACGATTGTTTATACATCCTACTTGCACCTTGGTTCTGCTATACCACACAATTATGTATACTGTCGCTTTTAAATAACTGTTGATTTGAATTTTTTCTAACCAAACACGTCATACTGATTTATCAGTGGTTCGCCGTTGGGAAACCATTACGACGCCATCAAAATAGAAGAATGAGAATTGGAAAAAGTAAGAAGAATGGAGGCCCTGTAGCGATTTGGTCAAGTGCATTCTCAAAACTTGTTGGGACCCAACACAGCCGCCTGCGGGGAAACGCGCGGGGGGCGCCTTCAGCCGTCACTCACCGCACCGCGCGCGTACTTCAGTCGCATCATCAACGCGCCGGCGACTACAATCACTGTAACTTAACTCATAAATACAGTCCATACAACAACGTGCCGGCGTTTACTTTGCCTTGACTCCAACATCAAATACAGTCCACTCATCAACAAAACTAAAACGAAAAATACATTAGATTTTACCTGAGTATATTTTATGTATACTTACCTAGGCACATGTAAGCTTTGGAATGTTGCGCAGCATACTCGTCGGATCGAACAAGCTTCAGCAAACCGTATAGGAACACCGTACCGAGTTTTTTTAACTGTACTGGATCTTCGCTAAAGTATTGTATGCTATTTTAATGATTAATTACGTATGCCATATATTCAACAGTTTAAAATTGTTTGGAAATAGTATGATAAGGTAAACTTACTTATTAATGACATTTAGTAAAAATATCAAAACCATATCTCTGAGGCGCGAGTTTGTATTGGCATCAAATAATGATGAAAACACGACCTGGAAACGAATTATATTCATAAATTCACTATTAAATATATTTTAAAATACATTTTACATATTTATACTATTTTTAATTGTAAATATTATGTTATATTTAATTTCAATAAGAAAACAATAGTTTGACTATATTCACCAATAAGAGAATTATTTAATCTAATTACGAATTCATAATATGTACAACCTCAGCACAGTGCGGGAACAAGATGCTGGGTCCGGTTGCTTTATTTAAGTATTGGATTAACTTCAATCGTAGCCTAGTGCAGGCGGGAACCTAAAATGATACAAAAAAAACATGTTGTCAGTCTATAATGTTAGTGCAATGCATAAAAGCATCGTAACCGTTCATGCCATTGCCTATGCGACGACGAAAAGGAACCAGCAAGTTTTTTTTTAAACCAATATTTTTAAAATGTTACCCTATCTCGGTTAGTATGTAATCAGTTATGCTTTACCTGGCGATCATCAGGTGACACCTTCATACCACCCCAAGTGCCCATATATAGAGTGTACAGGGGTCTGACCACTGCTGGCTGGGACCAATCCACAGAACTGTTGGCGTAAACAACACTTATAAACAGAATATAACACTAACAATCAATCAACATCAAACAGAAATGCAGTGGGGAAATGGGGAAGTTTGATGAGATGAACTAATAAAATTATTAATAATATAAATACACTATAATGACATTTGTAAATCAACGATATTATATTAACGTCAGTAACTTACCTGGTAACTCTAATAAGTGGACTGTTGGCATGGTTGGCCACACTGAAGCGCGAGTCTGCCGCCGCCACGATCAACGTCAACAGAATGTCGTTCATTTTATAAATGTCCTTACTGATGAAATTCACTATAGATAGTTTCATCTGTTATAATAAAACATTTGTTATTTTTCTGACGAAATCAAATTGCAAACACATTGATACCTAAGTTTACTAAGCTACAGTTAAGTAATTACATTTTATATTTATACAAGCATTTTTCTTTTAAACAGTGATAGAGTATATAAAATAATTTATAAGCCGGCTTGTCTTCTTCAACTAGTAGTATCAGGGGGGTACTTTATCGCAACTCCACAACTAGTACGGATTTATGTAATAATAATAATATAATAACACATCTACCTACCTCTTCTAACTGATTGGGGTTTAACTGGGTAATACCCACAATCCTTTTATATGTCTTCATGGTCATCCCTGGTGGTACTTGGAACTCGCTTTCCCCTGCAATAGGTAGAGCCCTGGAAAATATATTTAAGTGATGCAATGCAAAGCAATGGGCATAAAATAATAAGAGACTCACGGACTATGTATTATGCGATAAAAGTAAGGATAGCATTCTTGTACCATATGGATTCCTTACCCTCTTGAATTTTAATATTTTGTATATTTTAAGTAAGAAAAAACTATATACAGTTTGTTCCAAACTAAGACGGAAATTTTGAAAACAATGGGTCCCTTATCTTTTACGCGAAAATTCGTAAATTCCAAAATATTTTCGAAATACAACTTTTTCTCACACTAACTTTAGCCATCCATATATACTATGTTTCCGATGACTGTATAAAGAGTGCAACGGCCACATGTATGGTGGGAACACTTTGCTTGTTTACAAAATTTCCATCTCAATTTGGAACAAATTATAGTAAGTATGTTTAGAGATAGTCCAGGATATGTCCATAAAATTTATATGATATATAATAAGCTCAATTAAACATTGAACTAAGCATACCTGTAGGGTAACAGCATGATATCCAATGCAAGCTTTAGTATAAGAAATGCCACTTTAGGTTTTACCTTCAATTTCAGATCTGTTCTTTTTATAGCACCTAATAGAGGCATCACAAGCATTATAATCCTAAAAGATAAAAAGAGAAAGAAAAGGTAAGTTTTATAAATAACTCCAGTTGACAAATCTTTCCATCATTAAGATTTAATCCAATGAATACAACAACTTTAAATCATCACCAGCATGTTCATTGGCCAGTAATGGACAAATATCGGCTGAGACTTAGACAATGACAACAACGAAATGAAAATAATTAAGCCTATGTCTTTTAATGGGTTACTCAAATGGGGTAGAAAGAAAAAATAGCTATTCTCCTTTCATCAAGTTTCTTACTTTCAAATTTGACATAAAGACCTTATTATCAAAATTTTCCAAATACAATGTGCCAAAACCTATCCTGATCTGACCAAGGAGTACAACCCCTTAAGTCTTAAAATTTTACTCATCACAGTAGAAAAATCTGCAAATTATTATTAAACTAAAAAACATACCCATCTTGATGTGTTTGCGGTTTGTTTTCTATGGATTCCAGCAGTGAAAGTGCCAAACTAAGTTGCTGATCACGAGGTAGTCTCGGAAAGCCCATAGTTATGTATATTTTCGAGAAATTCTAAAAAAATATGTTAAATAAATCACTTATTAATCAATTGTATTATTATTGTATAATATCTAAAATAACAAAGCTCTTCAAATATTTTAGAAGTGTGATTCTCACTATTCAGTAATTCAGACATCAATAACAAACATGATTTCAATGACTACTCTTCATCCTATAAAACACAATTTGAAGAATCTTATTATCAACAAAACATGTGTTTTAATTTGCGCCTTCAACAAGGTTTACAAAAACATTTGTTTTTTTGTTGAATTTTTTGAGAAAATACCTGCAAACTATGATAGTTAACTTTTGAACATTCAGGTGATTTTATAATGCAGTCGCACCAATTCCCTTAAATTTTTATTCTTGATTAAAAACTTTTAGGAAAATCCAAACAATATCAAGGACACCAACTTGTTTTAAGGAAACTTAATTTAAATGCTCCACAAGTAAATGGTGTTGTGTCAATATATCAACTTGGCATTTGACAAGGAAAGTTTAATATGAATGTGGAGGGACATGTGGGTAGGCCTAAATATAGATGGATAAATTTCATGAAAAGTGACATGTTAAGAAGGGAGTGACAACTGAAACAACCAAAGATAGATCGATGAGGATGTTAAAAATATGGTATGCCAACCCTACATAAAGTGGGAAAAGGGCAGGGAGATGATCATTGTATAATATTTATGTCTTAGTATGTGAAGCAACACTTCTAGAAAAATATTGAAAATTAAAGGCACAGAGATGAACACAGGAGCATATTTAAAGTGTTCAAGACTGAGAAGTTAAAAAGCCAGAAAATATGAAACATTACAAAATAAAACAATTTATTGTAAATACTCTTGAGTATAATTAAAATATCATAGTATTACTTTCTTTTGTTGAATTTCCACTAGGTAACCAATACTTGTATCAAAATACTTACAATAATAAAACTATTAGCAGCAGGGTCTTTGTACAGCTGCAATAAGGTCTCAACGGGCAGCTGGACATTAGCACGGCATTTCACTCGCTTGTTCACATGGACCAACAGTTCCATTACTTTTGTACGAACCTGAAATGGCACCAATGGTATAAGCATTTAACAATAAAATTCTTCTGGCTGACAATAAAGTCCTTTAGTATGGACTATGGTCGTACTGTGCCGACCCCACGTAACATGGAAAGGGCAGGGAGATGATGATACTCTAGTCTACAGACTGATCCCAATCCCATTCTTTATTTTAATGAGAAATGTAAAACGCACCCGAAGTAAATAACCGATACTAACTTGATCATGCGGCGAAGATAATTTCAGAATAACAGGAGGAAGAAATCTATTGAGACAACTCTCAAGTTGTTCATCGCTATCGGTGTTTCCAAGCCTCAATAAAACACGATCTAGAAGAACTGCAAAGAAAACAAGCAGTCAAAAGTGGATGCAATTATTAGAAAGACTTCAATATTTTTTGTACATATACTTACGCAGATCATTTGAGCAATCATTGCTGCTTTCTGTTACTTCCATTTCAGACATTTTTATACATTTAATAATGAAATTTCATAGCATAAAGGTGACTAAGGGTGACGCATAAACGATGACAGGCAAAAACCTGACCGTCATCGAACGACGTATATTTGACAATTTTTATTTTTAAGTCTTGCGTCAGTAAATTACCAAAGCTATTGAAAGATGTATCCCTATTTTTTATTTTCTTCATATATCTCAGATCATGTGAGAATATTTCCTTCGTTAAGTAAATACTGCTCTAAGTTAGGGGTAAACATTATTCACACAATTCGTATTTCCATTGTGTCGGAGCCGTACAATGGAAATCCCTGGCTCTAGTTTGTTGTCTGAACATATATTTACGAATCCGTACAAAATAATCAAAATCATTTTATTTAACTATTAAACTAGGAATCTTCAGAATAGATGGAACAAAAATATTAGTATTAGATAAGTCATAAGAAATGTTTAACGTCATCTGTTTATGAGTACATTGATAATTCATCAATGTACATACTATTATCCAACATATAATCGGAACCTAGATCAAATAATAAATGTAGTCTAGGATACGGAACAAAAATTCATGCCCTCATGAATTTATTGTTCCGTATCCTAGACTACATGTTTACGCACCAAGGTGAAGCCATCATCATCAACATCATCCTGCCCTTTTCCCGCTTTATGTGGGGTCGGCATAATTAGTTTTCGACTTCCATGTCAATCTATCATCCGTTATTTCAGTCGTCACTCCCTTCTTGATCATGTCATCTTTCACGCAATCCATCCATCTTTTCTTAGGCCGTTTATTTTAAAATCCACAACAGGATCAATGACCCGAGGTACCGGAAGTTGGAGCGGACTTGAAGAGATACGCTGTCTAAGGCAACGGGGACATACCTGGATGGACCACCGAAGTCGCAGAACAGGTGTTCTGTTTTTGTTCTGCTTATCTTTAGTCCGACCCTCTCCAGTTTGTTTTCATTTTTCAGCATTTTCCACAAGAACAATGTCGTCAGCAAACAGCATACACCAAGGTGCCTCCTCCTGTATATCCGATGTTAATGCTTCAATTACCGGGAGGAACAGATAAGGGCTTAATGCCGATCCTTGGTGCAAACCCATAGGCACACTGACCTTGTCGGTTACTCCGGCTTCAGACCTGACTTGAGTATTCGCATTTTCATACATAGCACGTACGAGTCGTACGTACTTTCCAGGCACTCGTTTCTCTTTCATAGCCCACCACAGAACCTCACGGGGCACCCTGTCATATGCTTTCTCGAGGTCAGTGAACAGCATATGCAACTTCTTGATGAATATAGCGTCCGTTGTTCCCCGACCAGGCATAAACCCAAACTGGTTCTGCGATACCTCACACTCTCCTCTTATTCGTCTATCTATGACTTTCTCCCATATTTTCAAGCAATCTGACGTAAGCTTTATTCCTCGATAGTTGTTGCAGTTTTGTACATCACCTTTATTTTTAAAAACGGGCACCAGTGTATTGCACCATTCTGTAGGGATCACCTCCTCCTGGAACAACTTATCGAAAAATAAAGCAAGCCACAACAATCCATCCTCTTTCAAGATCTTCCATACTTTAGCAGGTATGTTATCTGGTCCCACTGCTCTTCCATTCTTCATTCATTGCACAGCCATTTTGACTTCATCCATACTGATCTCCTTCACCATAGCCACATTAACTGATGTTCTTGGTAGAACACCATTCCAATCATTCTCTTCGTTCATCAATTTTTGAAAATAACTCTTCCAACGGTCTTTTATTCCTTCTTCATTCGTTAGGATCTTCCCTTGGTCATCTTTTACACACTTTGTGTGTACTATATCCCTTGCATTCCTCTTTCTTTTGCCAGTCTGTAGAGATCCTTCTGTCCGTGGGGGGTTTCCAAAGCCTGGTACAGGTTTTCATGTACTTCAGCCCTTGCCACCGCGACAGCTCTTCTAGCAATTCACACCTTGTAGAAAGAAGCCATCGATGCATTTATTGTACATATACGTCCATTTCCAACAACCCCGCCCCAAATTATGAAATCGTAGAAAAATAACGTGAATAAGTATGATTTCAGCGTTTACACACAGCTATTTAGAGTAGAATATGCGCTCACGCCCCTAACTAAGAAGAGTAGGCAGAAATTACGGATTTCCAGGACGGTAAGGAATTATTACAATAAAAACGAGAAGATATTAAAAACAATTTTTAATTTCCAAATTGAGCTAAAATATATTATTTTTTTAAGAATTCGAAATATATGAACGAAAAAAATCTCGAGTAAATATCACATAAGTAAAAAAACGAACATGCCATTCACCTAATATACACTGAAACATATACACGTTTTTTTTTCTTTTCTTCGCAATAAAAATAAGTGGTCACGGTGTTTACATGTTCTGTTCCATTTAAAACCAAATTTTCTATTAATCCCCTTTCTAGGTTCCAAGTGCAAAGTTTTCTATGAATTCCTTGAAATTAGTTGATACACTGCATTTTGTATGATATTGTCAAGTACCAGTCTTGAGTTAAACAACTTAACATACAAATAGTTGTGTTATTGACGGTGCTCTATGGGCCGTTTACTATACAAATCTACTTATTTCACTGTTTGAAATACCTTAAAATTAAAAACCAACATTTCCCCTAGTAAGTTAGTCAACAGTTTTGACCTTTAAAAAAAAAGAAATGACTGCAATTTCTTTTTTCAGAAAATTCAAGAAAAGTCAGCATATTTTTACTTACTTGTTAGCCATACCAACTTAACTAAACTTCAAATTAGGAGACAATTTACCATAATAGTCGAATAGTTAATTCAAGCCTGAAAGGCTGAACTCTAATTCATAGAAACCTTGACAAGTTGCAACATCTTCGATCCTTCGCAAAACGGAACTTATCTTAGAATCGATTGTCGATTTTTTAAGAATGACTCGATTTTATATTTTCTACAGGCACTCGATGTAATCAATTTAGGTTGACAAGTAGCATAGAGATCCATGTTGATGCAACATAGATCTTTGTGTTATTAAAAAAATCTTGATTTGTTCGCAATTGATGTGAACGGATTAATGTTTTCGATCGAACAATGGTGTTGTCATCAGAGGAATATAAAGCGGAGCACGTTGACAAAACTTGCATCACCACATTTAATAAAAAAAACACTATTTACTGGCTTCGCGCAATTCTTCCATACATTTGCACTCATGTTATGACAGCATATAGTTCTGGCAAATTAAGTGTTCAGAATGTTCCAGAGTTAAAGTTACCTCCAAATAGTTGCGAAAAATTTCTTAATGATTGTACATGTTAAGCCGTCATTTTATGATTATTTCTTGTTTTAGCGTCTGTGACGATCGTTCTAAGATTAGAGACTTAAGAAATATTGCATCTTCTCCACATACTTGAACTTTGTGTGTTTGAAGTTGGCAACACATCACAATCAAATCTAAGCTGACTGAAAAGATGGGAGACATAGCTTCGTGACGTGAAAAATTCAACTTAATTATGGACCTAAATGAGAAGCCTGTATCCAGTCGACTGTTTCAATGAAGAATACTAACGACATTTATTAATCTAAGATGCACCTTTTTAAATTGCTTAAATCCAATTCAGTAAACAGTTGCATTTGTAATTTATATGTACAAAGCTGAGGAATGTTAGTCTAAACAAACGTAAATTCTAAATAAACCAACCCTGAAACCTAGGATGGTTTGTCCAGAAACTCATTAATTAATCTTTCACCGCAGTAATTTTGCACAATCGTAGCCACACAGGTGGATTTTTCGCAAGGTTGATTCCTAAAGGTGAGCACACACTATGTTTGCAGATTTCTCGTTCTCTAACCTCACAGTTCACCCTAGTGTATACCTGCGCTACCCTGGAGCAAACAAGTCATGTGAAAAAAACACACAGTGTGTACCCACCCTAACACAAGTAAATTTATTTGTACAAATATAATTATTAGTTTCAATATATTAACAGTACCTTAAATGACTCAAAAGAAAGTAATATTGTTGATTTAACATTTTGAACGATATTTAAGTTCGTCACCAACGTTAGTTCCTACACTTTTAGTGTCGGGCGGGAGACAATGTTACTCAATGCCGTGCGCAAATATCATGACGAGTCCGGGCTCGACCATCATGTGCTCGTCGACGTGCGTGTTGTCGCACTGTAGCACCAGCACTGCCTGCTTCCCTGGTACTCTTTTGCACACATATTTTTCATATAATCTGTAAAATATTTATTTCAGCACTATATTATAAAGTAAGATTTTATCAAAAAATAATAAGAAAGATAATTCTTTGTTTATCGTGTAATAAAACGTTAGGCACATATGGTATCATGTATTGATTTGTATTGTGTATATGTCGCTCTCTTTTGCACTATCTACATTACACCTTTCTTCTCTCTCATGTGACGAAATAAACCTAAGCGTGACGCGTCCTTGGAACTTCTCTCGCGTCTAATTATCAAATTGCCGCCTAAGAAGTAATTGTAATAGTAGTAAATAAAATATATTCCAAAAAGATAAATACCAGCTGCAACTGTCTCGTTTACCTTCTGTTATTTTGTCTAGTTTCTAAAGATGAGAGGCCGGGAGGCCATCTTCGTTCGTGGCTATTCTCCATGAGGTCATCAATTATATGAGACGGGCATCCAGATTCTGATAAACTTCTTTTGATCATCATCTGTAAATATGTAGAAGAAATGCAATGTTAATTGTCTTATAACTAGGGATCCGACCCGGCTTCGACCGGGTAGGTGTTTCCGAATCTATAGGGAACATACATACATACACACACAGCCTTATTTATGCGTAAATATAAGGACTGCCGACGAAAACTTAAGCACTCTCGTCGCACATTCACCAGCTTACGCCCCAAGTCAAGCGTGTCATTGTCCGGTTTAAAAAGTAGTCTATGTGCTATTCCAGACTATAATCTATCTCTGTGCTAAATTTCATCCAGATTACTTCAGTTGACATTAGTGCAGATTATTTTAAGAAACAATAATATCAGATCAGAGGCGGACAGCAACGGAATAAACATTTAATTCTACTCACACGAATCTTTCGCATATTAAATAATTTATCTATAGGTTATCTTTTTGAAATGCTTTGTTTTATACCTTGGAACATTTGAACTACTTGAAGTAAAATTTACTCACAATTAAAGTAACAATCTCCAGTATCTTTTTAATTTATTTTATATTAAATGAATAAACACCCATGGTGGTAACCCGGAGTGGTAGGCGCTAGGCAGAGCTTTATTTTTAAATTTCAAATACCATTTAAGTTTGCGGAGAAGGAATTGCCACTACTTAACAAAGTAGATAGACTGAATTAAATAATACAATTTTATGGTTTGATTTAGATATTAGACGTCATGATTTAGCCTTGTAGCAATTCGATTGTTAAAGATCTTGGAATGGAATTTTGTTTTCGAATGTTTAGTCAAAGAAATAAGAAAAGACATTACTAGTTCTCATGACCTCATTATTTAGTCAAAGAGTGACCTAATTTCATTGTTACAACTTTGCATACTTTTAGCAATAACATTGGAATTAAGAAGTGTGCAGTCATTCACATAGAATAGGAGTAAAATAATACGAACTTAATTAATCCAAACTTCCAAAAATCGGAATCAAATTTCAAGACATTTGAAAAAATTAATAAGTTTTTTTTTGCTTTGGAAAAGGGGGTGACACAATTACTAAAAAAAGACGTCATTGGGTGTCGAAATTATATCATGAGTTAAGGCGATGGCACACGGGCGTTTGATGTTTCTACGACAAAGTGGTGACGCGGTGCGGTACCTTATTCGCTCGTGTGGCACTGTCTGCCAAAACTATCGCCATGCGACGACGCAAACGCAATAGCCGTGTGGCATCGCTGTAACGGATGCGTTGGTAGTCAGTCAGTAGTTAGTGTTAGGTGTGTGACAAAATGAAATAAATTGAGGGGCTAACCTTCCCCGCCATTTATTTCATTATAGGATTATATGGAATAGGACGGGGAGAGAATGATAGATATAACCTAATAAGTTTATAATCTATCGATTGTTAAAAGTAAGTGTATTACCACCTGCAGGTCGTCATCGGGTGTTGATATCATACCACCCCAGCGAGTGACGCGCGCGCGCGCCAGCGAGCTGGCCCAGCGCACCACCTCCTCGCGCTCCATCTGGTCGGCGAGCGCGCGCATTGCCGGGTTGGATACTCGCATCGCTCGCATGAACTCCTTTAAAATTAACTCACAATTTATGGGCACGAAGAGATCACAGGATGTTCGATCACAGGATGTTCCCGATGATGATTATAAAAGTCACGTGATCTCATAAGAATCATGACCTCGTACTTAAGCAATGAACATTGATATGAAGGGTGCGGTTCGAATCTTAGCCAACTTGTACTCACCTACAATAATTAGCTTATACTTTAACTTTATTTTATGTTGCAGGAGTATTATTTATTTATTATTACAGAAACCAAAGAAATAAATCTTATCATCATGTGAATTATGGAAATGTTTTTTTATTGGACAGAAAAATAAGCGGCTCACTTAAAATTCAATAATTGCCCTTAAACATATATTGGAGTTGCATTCGAGTTCCAGTTGCTTAAAGGAGTACACTCTATTCTTAATTTATACATTCAAGGCACAATATGTGTACAGTGAAGTCATTCTGTTATTGTTTGTGTGATGTAAATACAAATGGTTTTAAATTGTTCTCAACGAAGTAAAGGAATAGGCAATACATCTCCTGCTAAACAAAGATCTCTCACTGACAGTCTATTATGGTTCAGTTGAAGAAATAGATAGTTTTTATGTTTACAAATAACGCCACTCAACCACATTGAAAAAAAATCTTACATTGACTTTAAAGAAGAACCAAGCATTATACACATACTGAATATCACTGAGGATTCTAAAATACTGAATCTTTATTAAAGACAATTGAATACACATAATTACAGATAAAAGTTAAAATATTTTAGCCAATGAGAAACGAAAAATACGAACCACTGCAGCTCATCCTACAGGGAAAAATCAAAGGAAAACCAAGTGTGGGCAGAAGAATGTCCTGTGCTAAAGAACCTTGCCAGTGGTTTGCAAAGCAGATCAGCAATATCGAAAGTTCAAGAAGAAATATATATACATCGCCATCTCAATTATTGGTACATACCAAAATGCATTAACAATAACAAACAAACTTAAAGCTATCGGCTATATGACAAAATCTGTAAAAACAACGGTAAAAACTAAGCCAACAATGACTACAACAAAATTCAAGCATCATTGTGAACAAAAAAATAAAGCGATCATCAATAAATAAAGATATTCGTCCACTGCTGAATGTAGGCCTCCTCCATTGATTGACACAAAGAGCGGTCCCATATACCTTATCCAGTCCATTGTGTGAAAAGCCTACCTACGCTGCGTCGTGATATTCGGCCGGGATGATTCATTATTAATAATATATTATTTGTAACCACAAAACATGCGGCAAATTAAATGATATTATTAATTACAAGGAAAGTCAAGTTTTGAATGGAAATATAGAATGAAAAGGAGTCTTCTTTTAAATTGTTTTAGGTGTTTATTAATTGCTTCACCTATCAAGAATTAAATATTTGTTTTTATTAAACATATCAACTTGTAAATATGGAATACATAGATCTAACCTAAAAAGCGATGACGTTATGAATTTTTTTTACATAAAATCCCAATAAATGACTTTTTTTCAGGTATTGTAAAATATTTTTTAAATTAATAATTTAAATAAATTGGCGACTGGTTTGTATAGCTATAAGTTTGTTATATTTTTTAATAATTCTTATTTCTTATATATGTCATACTATTCTTTTGCTTTCACACTTTTTCATTTGCTCTCGATAATATAACATGCAGTTGTCGCATTTTCACTTCATTTTCTTTTAAGGTACAATGGTGACCACATCTTGATAAGCTCAAGATCCAACTTAAATGAAGTTAAAATAATCTCTATTTTTTTAGTTTACAGAGACCACAATGTTATAGTGAAATGATTGCCTTATTGGGTCTTACCATAATTTTTCATGCGTCTGTTATGATATAAATCACCCGCAAGTCTTTTTAAATATTAGACTCCAAAGTAAATTGAATTACCCTGAAGTATAATAACTTATGAAAGACTTACCTTCAGCAGTGCTAACTCTCTTTTGTGTTCATTAATGATAAGTCTTTGCTCAGTAAGTTCCTGTTGGTAGTCCGTTAGTTTCCCCTGCTGTGATGCAATCAGCACTCTCAGCTCTCGAACACAGTTGTGTTCCGCCAGCTCGTCTTTAGGAATCACAAGACCACACCCAGCTTCACATGGCATTAGCCTCTTAGGGTTATATTCACCTATGTCATAAAAATCATTTATTTGAAAAGTTTACAACATACATTCAGTTTTAAAAAAAAATATAAACAGGTGGCAAACGAGCAAGCGGATCACCTAATAAGTGAGCACTACCCATAGACATCCGCAACAAGCAAATGTGTTACAGATGCATAGCCTACATTTAATGGACAGAGGAGGGATAGACATGAAAAATGATATTTTCTTTTCCACATCAACCCCCTCCTCATCCAATCCTCAAAAGGATATAGGGTGAGAAGAAGAGGACTGAAATTAGGCTTCCTGGACCTCACTCATCAGATGAAATGCTGAATATTTCTCCGGTCGAGCCCGCCTATTCGTGCAACAGATGTTGTTGTTGCGGGCTCTACCACTGTAATAAAAATTATTGTAGATAAACATATTTATCAGTAACTAGTATTCCATAATTAACTTTTAAAATATTTATTTTAAATGTAAATTAGCTAGGACTCCTAAGACAGTTATTTAGGCTGTATTTAATTTTTTATTTATAAACATATTTACATGCAAAGCTGGGGTGTGTTGTTAGTGTAATGTATACTCACAATCAACAAGATGTGATGCTAGGGAGTCCAGTTTCAAGACTGAATTGCAGCCATGTGGAGCGTTATCACAGCTTGTACACAGTCTGAAATAATATAAAAATACTTAAACATAAATCTCTTAAACGATTATACATGTTAAGTTGTAATAAGTCTAATCATTGCAATCGAACATAATCACCAAAAATTCAGATAATTGGAACCCATTTAAAATAAATAAAATCTTACCTCTCCTAAAAAATGTATCATACTATCATAATCTCCCTGCCTTTGCATCATCTTCTTGCCATGTCAACTATGCATTGTTAATAAATATTTATTAACGATGCATAGTTATATATAAATAAATATGCACTCACGCCCGTATCCCAGAGGGGTAGGCAGAGATAATGGATTTCCATTTGGCGCGATCCTGGCATACCTCTGTTGCTTCTTCTACATCCATACATCTACGCATACATGCTCGTCGGTTACGGGTACTCTTTATATCGCCCTTCTATAGTATATCACTAATCTGGTTGATATAAGTTCTCCTTGGGCGTCCCCTGCCACTCACTTTTGCAACATAAATTTGTTTCGTTACTCTCTCGTCATTCATCCTTTCAACATACCCGAACCACCGAAGCATACCTTTCTCAATTCTAGTCACAACATCCACTTTTAAGCCACACTCCTCTCTTATAACGCTATTTTTAATCCTATCATTTAATGTCACGCCTAACATACTTCTTAAGGATCGCATCTCAACGGCATTAACTCTACTAGCATGCTTTTCCTGCCAAACCCAGCTCTCACTTCCATACATTAATGAAGGGACTAGTACAGCATTGTGTATTGTAGTTATATATAAAATGCATATATATATATATATATATATATATATATATATATATATATATATATATATATATGTGTGAAATTTAAATTAACATAAAGATTTAAAAACAAAATTGTAGTTTTTGATGACTATGTATTTCATAATTTTCATGTCAATATGTCACTGTAAATGCAAAAAAAACATTTATTAACCCTTTATATATATATATATATATATATATATATATATAAATAATAACACAGATAGCTCTGCTCTCTTGCATTAGCAATTTGACTCAACTCTTGACACTGTCATATTCCTAGTATCATATAGTATGTATATAGTACAGTCAGGTTGATTTATTTTTAATTTCAAATATTACTCATTCCTAATGTGAGGCATTGGTGTCGTTATCATAGGTTAAATGTCAATCATGTCATGTACTGTAATTCAATACGTACACTGGCGGCCAAAAGTTTGAGACCACCTTGAAAAAATTACAATATTGAATAAAACTCCAAAAGTTAATGCTCTACAAATTATTTATTTACCTTATTAAATAGGGAACTTTTTATGTAACATAAAATAATTTAAGAACTACAGTAATTGCCATTATTATTAATAAAAAAAAATATTATTTAAACTAACTTTTCGTCGACAAATCTTCCCTTACTTTTTATAACTTTTTTGACCAATCTTGGTAACCGGGCTATTAGTTTATTGATAGTTTCTTGTGAAACATTGTTCCAACTCTCTTGTAAAGTCCTCCAGAGGTCTACTTTTGACGTCGGACAATGACTACGGAGGTTTCTGTCCATCTTCTCCCACAGAAGCTCTATCGGATTGAGATCCGGACTCTGAGGCACTCCATGTTTTTCAAAACTCCTTTCGTCTCTTTGTGCTCTAAATGTCCCCTGCATAGTTTAGAACTATGTTTTGGATCATTATCTTGTTGGAAAATGAATCCATCTCCAATCAAACGTAGCCCGGAAGGAACAGCGTTTCTCTCCAGTATCTCTTTGTACTGCTCCTTTTTCATTATTCCTTCAATTTTAACCGAATCTCCGGTCCCATAGCCAGAGAAACATCCCCAGACCATAATAGAGCCTCCACCATGTTTGACTGTTGGCACTACACAGTCTGGCAACATCTTTTCTTCGGCACTACGACACACAAAAACTCTTCTTTTCGAACCGAATATTTCGAACTTCGATTCATCAGTCCAAAGAACTTTTTTAAAGTCTTCTTCTGTCCAATATCGATGAGTAAGAGCCCACTGCAGACGTTTCTTTTTGTTTTGTGTCCGTAACAGTGGTTTACGAACAGCTACGAGACCAAACAAATTGGCATCTCGAAGTCTTCTCTTTACTGTTGTCAATGATAGAGGTTCCGGTCGAGTTTTATTGAGTTCAGCTCGAATTTCTGGTGCTGTTAAACGTCTATTACGCTTGCTTGTTACAACAATGAAGTTGTCTTCGCTAAAAGTGGTTGCCCTCGGCCTCCCCGAGCGCGGTAGGTCTTGATGACTGCCGGTTGTCTTGTATCAAGTTATTGCGTTATGAACACAAGTCTTCGATAACTTCAGCTTAGCGGTAATTTCTAGTTCAGACTTGCCTTCGTCATATAGAGTAACGATGGCGGAACGAGTTACACTGGAGATTTCACGGACTTTTCCCATTTTTGGAGATCTTCACTTGACAAAACAGAAGTTCAGACTGAATAGATTTAACCAAGACTAACTCCTTAAGTAGCCATGCTATGAATAGGTTTAATGGCTTAAAATATTCCTAAATATAAAACAATAAAAACAAAACAACAAAGCAAAACAATAACCAAACAAGTACAAGGGAGCCACCAGATAATATAATGACAATTGCAACACCTGGTCCTTACGCTGCACTCATCTGTGGTAAATAAACAATGCCCATTTATGGCATAGTCATTGTGTAAAAGATAAGAGAAATGGTGTTTAGACATTCACAATGATTAGTAGATTACACAGGTGTTCATATTGTTATGTTATCATACGCAGATTTAAAATATTTTGCAAATTATAACCGGTGTACAAAGTGGTTTCAAACTCTTGGCCGACAGTGTACACAAATATAAATATGAATATTGCTTAGTGTGTCAGTCAATGTTGTTCATAAATATTGATATGAAATTTTATCGTATTGGACATATTTATGATGTATTTATAATTAGAATCTGCTGGGAAAATGCAAATTGTTACCTTCACATTCAACTAACAATTTATATTACCAATAATTGTAAATTAATGTCATAAAATAGTCTTTTAGCCTAACCTTTACAAGGAAATATAAATATATTAGGAAATTAAAACTACATAAATACAGAAAAGTTACTTTCACTATTATTCTAATATGAAATAACATAATATGCTTAACAAATACTTGAAGTAACCCATTTTCCGATAAAGTATAAGTTAAGTTTGACACATTTGGAAATATATATTAAAGCACACTGAAATAAGTAGCATCTGAGTTATGTGTTTTTTTCACATATCAATTTTTATCAAGATAAACATGTAAAAATCAATCAAAGCATAACCTAGTTTTAATGTTGCAAGGAGGATCACATAACAAAAGTTGCGAAAATACACCAACCTGGAAAGTAAGTTGCGTAGTATTCTTGGAACGGGTCTCAATTGGCTTGCGGTAACCGCCTGACGATCCACAGGACATGTAGGCTGTCGACTTATCCATTCAGTTATACAAGCTCGACAAAAGGCATGCTCACAGGATGGGGCCTAAAACACATTCTCTGATGAAAAGAATATACACTTTTTTAAAGAAAAAATCCTAGAAATCAGTCACACCTGTAACGGATCCTCTAAAACTCCTGAGCATATAGGACAAATTAGTTCTTCATCAACGTCACCTTGAAATCTTTTGATATCAAAGCCCATTATTGTTTTCAACAATAGTAAACATTAGCAATTTTTACTGTATTTGCGATATTATTATACGCTTTTTTGTTGATTACACACTATTTACACTTTAACTAGGGACAACGTATCTGTTAACCCGAGTGAATTAACACAATACCAAACCAACAAAAATTAAAGGTGAATGTTGTAGTTGTACTTGTGCAAGTGGAATTTAGGAATTGCAATCAAAATCAAAGAGTATGTAATAACTAACTACCAATAGTAACGTTAAATAATGAACAAATGTTGCAATATGAGTGAATCTGGAATCTAGCGACAATTATATTTGTTCAATTTTATTTTGGAAGATGTACAACCTCGCAGAGTATATAAGAATACATTTTATGTCTAGTAGGAGTTAACTTATTGCGAAACACTAAATCCAAAACATTTGCAACATAAATGTTATATTAACAATAGGAATAAGATTTATACAATTTATAGTGACGAAGTAACTAAGGATACATTTTAACAATAATGATATATATTTTTAAAATGTATTGTATCGTGGTTTGATCGTTCTCTTTCTTTATGCCATTTTATATCCTCATTGCTTTGTACAATTAAAAACAAAAATCAATGTAACTATAAGTAAGTTGTAAGATTAAACTTGAACTTAAAAGTGAATCATTAAAAAAAAAATTTGCAATTTGATGTATATGTAAGGGAAGTTTTGTGTTGTAAAAGAAAGTGAGATTTTTTCTGGATAAATATTACAGTTGCATGCATGAAATTTGAAGTTGGTCTTTGTAAATGGTAACATTTTTAATAGCTGCCATTGCATTGCCAGCCCCAGCAGAGGATCTGCTAAGTCTTTTTCTTCTAATATATATGTCTCACCTCACTTTGTACATTTCGAATTTAAAATGATTTGATATACGAGGGTGTCGAATAGTGTTTATTTAATTTTAATTCAATACAAAAAGTGTAAATATAAAGACAGAAAATGAGTGTCTTTAAATCAGCGATGGGGTACTTCAGTTCTGGAGGTGCCAACGGAGGCAGTGATAATGATTTTGTTGGTCAATTTGTAGAAATCGGGAACATGAAACTAAGAGTGAAAAAAGTCATAGCTGAAGGTGAGTAATGAGACGATATAATGAAATTATTCACGTTTTCGTGGAGTACAAGAAGAAGGCCTTAAAAAGGTCACTGTTCTCCACGTAGTATACTTGGGGGCGGAAGGATCGAAAACTTATCTTCTACTGGCCCTGAATATAAGTATTTATTATTATAAGTGAGAAAACACAATTTTTGAAAGGAAAAATTTACATATTATGTATTTCCAATTTATAAAAACTGTCAGTTTCTACAACATTGAAATGCTTTTGGTATACAAATTATTTAATGATAAGACTTACTGTTAGTCTTATCTTTTTGATATTGAATTAGTAGATTACAAAATTATTTATTTAATTTAAATTTAAATATTAAATTGAGAAAACCACAAAAGCAGATATGCCTAATCTGCTCATTAACACCTGAAATCTTACAGTGAAATCTATTATTGTAACTTTTTCTCAAACTTATGTACTACTTTTATTATATAAGTAATAATTTTATTAGATTTGCACTATCCATATAACAAAGTATTGATTATTTTTCTTAGTTATGTAATAAAATTAAAATAATTTACTAATATGGCATGTTCTTTTCACATTAATTATTAGAAAAAACATAACAAACCACAGGTCTGGAAATTTGTTACGACTTATAGGTCATGACAATTTTAACATACACTTGTACAATAAAGGTATCACTGACGGCCCCTCTATGCAAAGCATGCATGGAGAGTGAAGTAACAGCGTCCCATATCTTGCTACCCTGCTGTGCAGTGTCTATATAGGGTTAAATATCTTGGCTCACCTGGATATCTCCAGCAATATCAAGAGGTTGTCAGGATGCTTGGAAGAGCTGTGTTGGCAGGAGTGATCCATTTCCCATTCAAACGCCAAATACGCGTTAGTTGTGACGGTATGGAGAATAGTCCCTTACTGCGTAAAAACATGTAGCCAGCTAGCTAGGTCACTGTCAACCTAGCTTATAATTTAAGCTATGTTGATATTTTTTTATATTCCTGAGGAGGGTTGGCGTCAGGCAGGCGACCGGCCGTAAAAACTGTAGCCAAAAACTATATGGTATGGAATAGAATCATACTGTGCCAACCCCACATGAGTGGTAAAAGGGCAAGATGATGCTGATGATTGATATATTTTTTTAAAAATAAATATGCATTCAAACCCGTAAGCCTGAGGGGTAGGCAGAGATAATGGATTTCAATTTGGCGCGATCCTGGCATATCTCTATCGCTTCTTCTACATCCATACATCTTTGCATACATGCTTGTTGGTTACGGGTACTTCTTATATAGCCCTTCTTCAGTATGTCACTATTCTGGTTGATATAATTTCTCCTTGGGCGTCCTCTGCCAATGCTGACACTCACTTTTGCAACATATATTTGTAATATAATTAAAATTATATAATAATTTTTTTTTAGTAAGATGTAAATAATTCTAGGTATTAGTTTTTGACAAGGGATACAGAGATTTCTGCAACATATAACTGGTAAAGTTAACTTGTAACATGTAACAAAAACGGGACAATTTGTTTACATTAAATTGTCCCATTAGGTAACAGGAGATTAGAGCTGATAATTGTATGACAACATTGTATTGCAGGTGGGTTCGCTTTTGTTTTTGTTGCTCAAGACATATCTACAGGCACTGAATATGCTTTAAAAAGGCTAATGGCAGCTGATGATCAAGCAAATAAGAACATTATACAAGAAATTAGCATATTAAAAAAGTTATCGGGCCACCCTAATGTAATTAAGTACATCGCCGCATCATTTTTAGACAAGTCGAAGACTTCCCATGGAATGGGGGAATATTTATTATTAACGGATCTATGTAGCGGAGGTAGCTTAATGGAGGCATTACAAAATAGAGGGCAGGCATTTCCATTCCAAACTATTTTAAGAGTATTCTATCAGACGTGCAGGGCTGTGCAACACATGCATAATCAAGTGCCCCCAATTGCACATCGTGATCTCAAACTAGAAAACTTTTTAATATCTAATGAAGGTAATTATATATTTTTTTTGTTTTATTTAGATGTAACAATATATGTTAACGGAATAAAAATGTTCTCTCATAAGATCCATAGTAGAACATTAGTTAACATTGCCTCTGGAATTTCTAAATGTGTAACCATTATTCAGTCCACTCTTAGCAGATGTTTAGAAACACATCTTGTTTCTTTGTTATTAAAAATATTATCACATATTTTTGTTGACATAGTACTAGTAGTGTCACTTGTCAAAGCAATTACTCGATTCAAGGGCTATAAGAGTAATTTCATTTTAATAGTATTATGCATTTAAAAAGTTATACAATTTTTATAAATGTACAAACTTTTAGTGCATATCTGTTATTGCTTTTAATTTGCGACCTTGTTTAAATATGTAAATTGTTATAATTTTTCTTTAAAATAACTCCTAAATTTCTTACTATAAAATACGATTATTTTATATATGTATATAAGTGGTCAACCCATTGAGATCCTTAGAAGAATGTTTGCTTGCCAATAACTGGGTCATACTTATATGGTTCAATTGATAGGGAGTGATTTAAGCAATAAAGTGTAGTTGTACAAAACAAAATATCTTAGTCTTGATTGTTCATCTTAATTGTGATGTTTAAATATTAAATACATTTCTACTATTTTCAATTCAGTCGATTTCAAAATATGTCTAACAATTTGAATATATATATATATAGCGTAGGCGGATTGTTGGAATCAGTTCTGTAAAGAACTTAGCAAGTTATATAACGCTATTAATCTACGCACTGTTTAATGTGAAGGTTACTTGAAAAATCATTACATATTATCGCCAGTTGTGCGCCTGTAGCATTTGGTGTATTAACTGAAAATATAATGATTCAAGTAAAACGCATCATTTACTTTGCTTGATAGATTTCATTAATGTACGGATTCTTTAATCAAAACTGGTTGTGTCCTCCTATTTCCGATAATTAATTTTTAAATATTGATACCAAATGGTCTGGGTTGAATGTATTTTCAAAATGGATACAGTGGACACATTACAAGTGTCGAGACTCGCAAAACTTACACTTGGAATTTTATTCACGAAATCCTACGCAGGATGACATTTATCGTAAACTCGTCATTTTACTATATTTGATGGTATTATACACCTTTACTATTAGAACTTTTCCTATCTAAGTAGATAGGAAAGGTAATTGTTATACCAAGTGGGAGACAGTAATGTTGGCGGTAACTGTCGGAGCGAATTAGACTTTGAAGTAGAATACATAACCAGCAGTCAAAAATTTTGTAAGTGGGCCACGGACATGCTTAATTTAGTGTATTTTTTGCTATACATTAACCGTGTGTCCTACTCTAGAGAATTGTCACATATTATTTTCAGTATGGTAGGGCTCTCTCTCTCTCTCTCTGTCCAAGTTCCTCTTCACTACCGGACGTTGCCTGTCAGCTCAGCGATCTTATCCCTATCTTGTGCCAAGCGAAATAGATAGTGGTAGTGTGTAGGGCAAAAAGTACAAAAGGGAAGTTAATTAGTGTGTGTGTAACCTTCAGCAATTTGTTACTTTTTGTTATTTTACGTAGTATTTTCGTTCACAATGCGTTTGGCTAAGGGTTGGGACTGGTTACTTACGTCATTGTTTCTGATTATGACATAGGTTCCAGCACTAGAAGAGCCAAAAGGCTATTTGGCATTACGTATGACTGCGTTATTTTTTTTAGGGATATAATTTTTTATGTGTTTTAGGTACAATAAAATTGTGTGATTTCGGATCGGCCACGACCGACGTATACACACCTAACCCTTCATGGAGTGCAAATCAGAGAAACATGCTAGAAGAAAACGTAAGTAAAACCTGTTTATTAAAGCAATCTTACTAATTATTTGGTAATATGCATAAATATCTTAAATATTTAATTTTTTTAGAAACTATTATATAAAATTAAAAATATATTTATAAAACAATATATATATGACTGTTCCAAATTGTACCTGGCTTAAGGAACATTTATTTTAGTAAATATATTGAGAGTGGGAATCTGGACTTTTCAAACACTTATCGGTATCAATAAATAAACTGACAGATAAGATTTATTTAATAACCTAACACTATTAATAAATTTGTAGCTACAAGAAAAAAAAACAAATTGTATCGTAGACTTTGAGTTGCGGATGCTCAGGTTGGGCCCCTAAGCGCCTACAAAGTGGCCCAGTTATTAGCAAAGTATTTGTGAGCAAGTGGCGTTCCGAACGGAGATTCCGTGACACCTTGTCGGCGCTGTTGGCGACCAAAAAAAAGGCTTTAGGTGTTGGTTGGTTTTAGTCGTTGTGACTGGTTTTAGTCGGTATAAGTACCGGTACCACAAGGTTTACGTCTTACTAAAGCGAGGGACGAACTTACAGATATTGCTTTTTTTAAATGGTGACCGTAATATCATCGAGGTTGTAACAACGCAGACTGCAGTATTTTAGTCTGCAGCGCTCATTCCGCGACCAATTGGAATCAATTATGCGAACTTCTCAACCAGCTGCCTTTGTTCTGTAAATGGAAATGTTTATTTATGTACTCTTGTAGTTATTTGTCGTTGAGTAGGTGTATCTGGTATATTTTATTGTATAGTGGTAAAAATTATAGACACCTTAAATAAATAAGATAATAAGTAGGTACTAAATAAATGTAATATTTTAAGCAAGTTAAATTAGGTTATATTAAATGTTAGGTTACATTTTCTTAGAGGTTAGGTTAATGGAACGACGATTTAATAGTTCGCCGCTTACTTGAACATGACCTTCAAATGAAAATCGTCATTATGGACAATGAAAAACGAGTCCGACACATTTATTGTCCCCCTCCTCCTCTGTGGGATACGAGTTTTGGGAAATAGCGCTACTTTTCATCCTTGTATGTCCCCGAGGGCGATGGTAGCTCAGTGGTAAATGCCCCGACTTACGTTCCGTAGGTCGTGGGTACGAACCACTACTTCACAAGCGGTGAAGGAAACATCGCGAGGAAACCGGTATGTCTTAGAACCACCAAATTCGAAGACATGTGATATCCACCAACCCGCACCGAGCCATCTTGATGAAGAACGGTGCCTTCCCTCTTGGAGAGGAGGCACCGTTCTTCTGTATGTTCTGTATCCGTGCAGTGGAAAAATATACAAAAAAAGACAGATTTATTATGTCACCTATATATATTTATGTACTAGTTGGTAAACGTGCCTTTTTTGATTTGTTTATTTTAGTTGGCTCAGTTTACAACACCGATGTACAGAGCTCCCGAGATGCTGGACACTTGGGACAATCGTAAGATAGACCATGCCGTGGATATCTGGGCGCTGGGTTGTATTCTATACACGCTCTGCTTCATGCAGCATCCTTTTGAAGACTCCGCTAAACTAGCTATATTGAACGGCAACTATAATTTGAACCCGAATGATCAACGATATAAATGTTTTCATGAAATCATAAGTAAGTAATCCTTTTTTTAATGTTAACATTACAAGATTATTTGTAATTCTTTTATTTGGAACCTATAAAGTACCTTATGTCATTCATAATCATAACTGTATAGTAGTCTTATAAAATCATTATTTTATTCAATGTGTTGTTATATTTCACGTTGGAGCTAAATGACGATATTTTTAAATAATATGCCTAAGCTCGATGTGGCTCGAGAAGTGCATTTAATGCTGATAATTCTTCAGATTAGAACGGTATTGTTTGCATTTTACTCGACGACGGGAATGTCTATGGTGAAAATGTTCTATGGGATAAGGCTGCAGACGAAAAGCGGAGCCTGATGTTAGATGTCACCGCCCTTAGGCAACTACAACTCGAGAAAAGATACTTTACCGGTGTTTGTAGAAGGAATACGCTCTTTGTTTGGCTGTTGGCTGCCTTCAAGGCATATACAATCAGTTGAAAAAGTGCTCTTAATGTATTTATACCACTTCAGATAGTGTTAACGTATCACATTTAAGATGTAGTCGTCACACATTACTTTGAACCATTATTAAGATTAATGATTCACTTAAGAAATAAAAAAATGCACGAATGATGCCTTTTGTACGCTATACGCTTAGACTTAATTGCGTTTCGGTTTGAAGTATACCGTGAGGAAGGGTCATTATGTTCTAACACGATAACTATGTAAACAAACATCAAGGACAAGCTCGATCCAGTACAAGAATTTGTAAAATCCTGAATTATTGATATACATTTACCTTAAAACTAATTTAAAAAAAATCAGTCGTTTAGGCTACGCGAGGTTAAAATGAAACGGATATACATACAACATTTGTCATTCCCGGGTATCTGTGTTGGTATAACTATCAGTCAGGCAAAAATAGTAATAATGCTGTATTTGATATCCTCCAACAATTGTCGGGAACAAAGCCTATGTGACGAAATCCGATCATGACCCCGCTGTATATGGGACGACAAATTATGGGGTGGTCCCGATGGCATTTGGTGTATTTTAAAAATCAAGCTATGATGTTAAGTGACCACTAACATTTGCGAAAATAGTTAAAAAAAATTGCCAATTGCTTTTTCTTAAGTGTATGTTAAAATAATAAAAAGGTGAGCAAGATGCGGCATCCGACATTTCACTCGTTGAGCGAAACCAGAAATATAAACATTTATACAATATGTCAGTATTCTATGGGATCCTGATACTTCCCGGCAAACCGGCCCGGCTCATTGGCAACAACTGCCTCTCTTTTAATATTAAGAACTACTTCTTTTAAAGAATAGCATAAATCTCTCGCCTTTTCATTAGTTGCTAAAGAAAACTAAAAAGAGTTTCAAGGGATCATGGATCTGGGATTTGGGATTCTTTTTATCCAAGATACTGATTTCCATCGGTGGTTTTTATAGTATAGTACCTGTTGTAAAGTTGGGCCAAGAAGTCTAGTCGTTCAACATTTATTTTTGCCTAAAAAATTTTAACGACTGCAGTGTAAAATGTTTTGTATTTGTCCCCAGTCGGTTGCCTGACGGTGAACCCCGAGGAGCGACTATCAATCAGCGGCGTGCTGGAGCGGCTGGCCGCCATCGCGGAGTCCAACAACGTCAATCTCAAGCAACCACTCAAATTTGAGCGTAAAAAAGTTGAACAATCTGTGGCCACTAGCTCGCCAGGTAATAAGAAGTCAAGTAAATATTACACTACCATATACTAAGAAATTACCCGTCGCGGATCATCTTGTATTTGTGATCAATTAGAAAAAAAACTTATATAAAATATATTCCGAAAGGCATCGGGCGACAGTCGCGTTTTCTCATACGACCCCCCATCATTTTGTTCTGTTGCTATTGCATATCGAGCTATTAATGGTCAAGTATTTTTTGACTTTTTACACTCAAATTTTCGTTTCTCACAATTTTTTTTTAGTTAATTTTCTTAGAATGTTTTAAACGAAAAAAAGTACGATGTGAGATGTCTTTAACATTCCAATGTTGTTTTTCGCCAAAAAATACATCACCAAAGGTAAGGCAATGTTAACTAAATTGTTCTGAGAATGAGTTATGAAGGTAGTATAGCATTTATTTGACTTTATTCATATATTCTTTTCGATTAACAATTTTTTTTCCATAAACAGGAAGCCTAATTAGAGTATATTCGTTCAGTGCTAAATATTTTATGTAAATATATTTTAATGGAAAGAATTCGATGATATTTTCCTTGTCAATAGACGTAATGGTCAAAACACAGTGTAAATGTGTCAGTAATAAAAAACATAGGAAGCTATGGAGCTTTAATTTAATTCTTAAGTCTGAGAAACAGAATGGTATCGGCAAACGAAGGACAAATTTTACTAACAAGAGTATATAAATATTTTGAACTATTCTATAGGTTTCTAAAAAAAGACAGTAGTGTTCACTTATAAAGTGTATTTTATTTAGTCATTTAAGATTTCCGTCGCTAGTTTACTAAAGTTATGAATCGACATTCCTTTTTAGGGGTTCAGTAAACCCTTACTAAAACCCCAATAAATACGACGTAAAGTATGACTTTGTTACATTTCGTAACGTATTTATATATAACCATTAAAGTACAGAATTGAAAAGGCTATCCATATTCACAATTTCAGTGGATTGTAATGTTTCAATTAAAAATAATATATGCTTTAAAATTTACATTTTATGCTGAACGAGAAAAGAAAGTTATCGAGTTGAAGTATCGTGTATTTGTAATATTTTTATATCGTAAGAATGCTATATCTAGAATTAATAAGATCAAGTTCAAGGCCTGTTACGTTTTCGTTAAAAAAAACATCAAAGAAAAGTTGATTGTCCGCTTGTATTCTAATTCAAAACATTTATAACCTTTCCAAAAATAGTTCAAAGATTTACTTTTATTTGAATTCAAAAACAAAATATGCAAAATATTTTTTTTATTTAATACCAAATAGTGGACACAATTGATTTCGGTGTCATAAATTCGTCAAACTGTTGATACAGTTTGTTGGCGAAGTAGCACTCATTACAACTAATTACAATTGTATTTGATATTCTCTTTATTATCTTAAAATTCTAATTTTAATTAATAATATGATGTCATAACCTCTAAATTTTATTAAATGTGGATAGCCTTGAACTTTGTAATAATGGATATAGTTTTTCAAATAATAATAAATAAACAAAGAATATATAAGCAGCCTTTAATGCGAAAAGTATTAAAACTAACATTGGTTTAAAGTATCTAGAATATGCACTAACCCAACGGGTGGCTTTGTTAACGCGCACTATGGCGTTTAATTTGGCGGGCACTTTGGATTCGAAATGTCATTGCTGTGTGTTGCTAGTCTTGAGGCTTATTAATGTGTTGCCATACGCGACACATCCTTATAGTTAATTATTATTCTGATGTTATTTAATCTAAGAAGGATAGGTAATATTCTCCTACAAGACAATACATTATAACGAGTAGACATAGATTAAAAAGTATTTATGTTTAATGTATAAATATTTTTTCCATTCTTATATACTTTTTTTTAAAGTTTACAGTACGCATAAGGAATGTATTGTCATTCTAACATTTAGAAACATTTTCTTTTTGTTTCACTGTGAATTATTTATTTAAGAGACACGTGAATGTGTTTGATATCAAATAAACGAGTATTTTATCATCATTCTTGGTTTGTTTTTATTTTTAAATGTACAGTTTATTTTTGCGGAGTTCACAAATAGGAGGAATACTATCAGTGTTGGGGCTAATCGTTGCGCGGAAAACATGGGTAAAAATAACTTACATTTTGCTTTGTTCTCGTCACTAACTATTGCTGTGTTTACTACTTGCTAATATCTGATACATCTTTTAGTGGCTCTTCACACTCTTGTACAATCGCACACAATTTGTTGACTAACACTTTATTGGTGGTAGGTTTTTATTTACATTATAAATAATATTTTTGTCTAGTACAAATAGTTCCATCTTCATTTCATTATTAAGCATCTTAAAATGTCCTTTCTTTTTGTAAATAAGCTAGTTGTGTTTTTAGATTTCATCTACATCTCGAAATGCCTTTAAACTTTCGTTCGTTAAGATTTTGAAGCATAATTTCGTGAAAATAAAATAAAATGTCAGTAAAATAAATAATTAAACACATTATTTAAATTTTATTTGATAGTTTTATGACTGTTACTGACAGTACCTATCTATCTGTTAGAGTATTTTTATTTTCAACTTTTTTTAATCTGTTGCCACTGTTATATCTCTGTGCTATATAGGGGTGGATCTACGTGGGGCTTTTTGGGCTGAAGCCAGGACCCAGTGAATATAAAGTGCCCCCTAGAGATCGTAGATAATAAATATTTGGTGGATTATTTTGGTAGGCTCCCAATTACTATTAGCCTAGGAGGGCTCCACAAACTCACGATTCGCACTTGCTCCTAAAACCTCAGTAGAGTACTGATATTGTCATCCAATAAATATATAGACGGGTAGTTACTACCTAAGTAGACTTAGGTAGTAACTACCCGTTAAGTAAGTTTTAGAACTGTTCTAATGTAGCGTCAGTTTCGTCGAGCGATAGCGTGCAAACATTGGTTCGTTCCGGTGTGAAAGGAGCCACGCATATGTATCAATTCGATTGTATGCGTGTGTAACATTTCGGCACGGGTAGAACTGCAGATGATCATTTTAGTCGGAGGTATTATGAGGTACAAAATTATACATAAATACAATAATGTTTTATACTATAGATATATTACACTTAAAATCGCAGGTCAAAAGGGTTCCAAACACAGTGACCATAACATTCACACATGTCAAAATAGTGTAAAAAGGATAACGTAATTGAAATAATAAGAAAAAAGAGGATAGCTAGTTTGTCGCTTAAGCGTAAATGCACGACGTAACCTGTAGAAAAAGCATTCCGATTGGGACGCTTTCTAGTCTTCACTTTTCGACCGCTAACAGCCGTTAGCAAAAAGTAGTCGATATGCATATCTGCTGCTCTTTGTTTAATATTTTTATTTTGTTAACATAGTACATAGTTTCAAATATATTCAAATGTTATTAGTTCAAGGATCGTTCCCATTTTATAGTAAATCGACACTCAAAAGACAAGTGGTGTAAATTACGTATTTGTGGCTTTATAGACTCACCTGAGTTTGGCGCTTATCGAGCTACGAATTGAATGCTACCTGTTACAGACTATACGGCTAAGGCGACGCAAACAACCCACCCCGTCTTCTCTCGGGTTTTTTATAAACAATATAGCCCTAGGTTACTTGCTGATAGAACTTTCTAATGGTGAAATAATTTTCTAAATCAGTTCAATAGTTTTTGAGTCTAGTCTAATCGGAAACAAACCATCAAATATATTTTATTAATGTTGGTTTAGATAACTCCATTATATATAGATTAAACTGTTAATGGACTAACTGGATTAACTGTAAAATGGAATTTACCCTATTAACCTTATTCATATTCGCTGCAACCCGCCAGTGAAGCATTAAGTATGATTTGTAAAATAATAGGAACCCGCTTCGCTCGTGTAGAGAAATAAACAAATAAAATTAGGCCCTCATTACTAGCTGCAGAGCTGTATTGGTGTGAAAGAATTTTTAAAATATATTCAATTGTTTCAGAGTTTATCCGAAACAAACAAATTATGGATGTACCACTTTGTTTATTTATATAATAAAAACTGTTTAAGTAACTTCGTCATGCAAGTATTGCTTACTAAATATGTACTACAATAAATACTTAGGTATCTTCTAATTTTGCTTGCGAAAGCAGAACTATTTTGGAATCACTACATTGATGATATTTATAGTAAAACGAAAAATTACAATATTTTTCTCGCCATTAGAATCTTAGTGTCGTGAATTCGAATATTTACAGTAGTTCTAGTACTATCAGAACTTTTTTTTTAAATTAATCAAAGATATTTGTTAATTAGAACCAAAGCTATTTTGTGTGCGAACAATCGCTTACTTTTATTTGCACCAGAAAATTAAACACGAGGGCATTTTCTAACACAACACGAATATAAGACTAACAAAAACTCCCTGTTTTATTTTATATTTTCACATACTAACACCTTTATTAAAACTTGTAATATTATAAACCTTTTTTTAATAATTACATAAAAATATTCTGAAATATTTAAATGAATCTATTTGATTTGCATTTTATTTATAAAATAGATAAAGTTACTATGCTTGTTATATATTGAAGTAGATATAAGTCTATATTATACATTTAGACATTATTCAAAGCTAAACAGAATAATTCAATTTGCATGCGACATATACAATGCTTCCTTTTCATTAGAATGACCATATTTGAGGCCATAGCATGTTTGTGTTTATATTTATTGAACTAAGCCATGTGTCTAAAATTAATACAAAAATAAAAAAAAACAATATTAGATATAGACTGAAATACAATAATATTAACTTACAAAAAATTCTACTTATTTTTTTTATTGGGAAAAAGATGAAATCATATCTGTTTCTAAGAAGATATTGGTTTGAAAACAAAAATTGGTTGTTGCTGGTAATCGAATATGCAATCGACAATAGAATTTGTAGTTGTTTTTTAAAGGAAATTGATACGGTGGCTTAGTTTGATAAAACGAATCCGAATAGTTTATTCCGCCATTACATATCACGTTTTCTTTTTTCATTTTAGGTGTTTTCAACTTTTTCGGGTGCCCGATTGTTTTCTCGTTTAAATGACCCCCGTGGCGCTAGCATGTGAGCCATTTGGAGAACACCCACTTTGACCCGCTTGTGCTAAACACATGGATATGCTCGCAATGATGAGTATTGTTTTTTATTTATACATACACCATACGTTTTATATGCAATTGTTACTTACAATCAATATTTTTTTTATATTTAGTTTACTTCTTTAGTTGTACACAAAGTATTAACCGTTTTTATATAAATTTATTTGCATTGCATTTGTATTTAAAAGACGCGGTGCTGTATTTGCGCGCCTATTTAGAATTTTAACCTATGAACAAGTTACCAATACAAAAAAATGTCTTAGACAATAATTCTTATATAAATAACGCAAAAAAGATGTGCTTCGTGTAGCATTCCAAAGAGGAATTGCTTAAAATGTGGCAAGGGATAGTATATAATTTAATAAAATGTAAAGAAATGAAAATGTTAATATATAGTAAATGCAACTGTATGCATATGTTTAATATATACTCTTTAGGTCAATTTCTTATGTGATGTTAAAACATTATTTGCAAAATCGGAAAATAAACTCTATTAAAAAGACAACGATTGACGCAACATCTGCCACAAGTAAATAATTTGTTGGTGGTTGATGGTGAGTGGTTGTAGTCATTGCGTTGTGGTCTTTTTAGTTGTTTATCAAATACCCTGTAGCTACAAAAAGAACAATCAAATTAGGTAGACTGTCAATTAAAAAATATATTTTTATCATTCTGATTAGGACAGTAAAACAAAGTTGTACCTTCATCGATTTCTTTCTGCTCGGTTTCAATTTCATTGGATACCTGGAAGGCAATAAGTCGACAGATTTCACTACCTTGATAAAAAAAACACATACATTTGCATGTATCCAAGGTTAAAAAGGAATGTCTGGCATTCTACTCTATTCATCCTGTTGAAAAAAGGAAATTAGAAAATATTTATTTGCTTACAAATATATTCCAAAATTTATTTAGTTTAGCCATGAGCAGTATTAGTCATGTCTTCGACTCTCTTCCTTTAGCTCTTAGGATCACAATGTTTAAGACTAACCTGGAATTTAGTTAGTTCAATACATTAAAAAGTATCGATTGAAAGAAAAGAAAAGTTGTGGCTATAAAAATCCAATTTGCTTCTATAAAACACATTCATAATAGGCCTATACAAGCCATGTCAAAATGGTAATAATTGCACTCTTATTTAGGTTAAATTTAACTTTTTATTATTTAAATTAGCATTGTTTCGATGAAAAAAAACATGTATAGGTCTGTGACTTTTTCATGTTACAGTTGTGGGATCATATGCACATTCCATGGTGCTTTAGTCACCATTTTTTTACTTAGTATTTACTTAGCACTAGTATAAGACGTTTCAAATGAAAGTAACGATGTAGTAACGAATGAAAGTAGTTTAAAAACGCGCAACAACGACATCTGTTGTACAAATGGACTGGCTCAACCGGTGAAATACCAAGACCTCGCAAAAAACAGGCATGAAGTAGGAGTATTTTATACTCCTGCGTTTCGTCTGATGAGTGTCATTCCTCTTCCACTTCCTATCGTTTCCTACAAAGGGTAGGATGGGACAGGGAAGAGGTTTGGACGGGGCAGGGAATGAATAGAAGGAAATATACTTTGTCCTGTCTATCCCCCCTCTGGCCGTTCATGCCAACGCATCTGCAACTTGTTTGCTTGTTGCGTATGCCTACGAGTAACGATCACTTAACTTTGTCTTTTGTTAGGTTCTTACGTTCTTGTTGCACACATAAAGATTCTAAATTTGTTTGTGAATCGAAATAGCAGCATTTTTTTTATTCATATTTTTATCTTAATATTTTAATTGTTGATTACACAGTGTTGTGTGTGTTAAAACTTTGTGATATCGTTTTTTTTTTGTCAAATTTATTATATTTAATTTTCGTAATGTATAGCCCAGTTAGTTATAATTTTTAATGGTGTATATTTTCGATTACGAACGAAATATGGAATATACTATAAATTTAATCGTTTTGACGATTTTATTTTTCTCATTTTTTTAAAACATTGTTGGGCATTTAATGTTGCTTTCAGAGTGTATAAGTATTAACAAATCTCGTTTTAAAATGTTTTCAAAACAATCAAAAGGTTCGGTTTTCGGTTATATTTGTAATTTCTTTTCATTAGAATAAGTTTTAAGGAATAATACGATTAAAATTGGTATTCTTGTGATGAAGCTTAGCTAGCAGTTCAATATGAATTCTTAAATAAAAAATAATGTTGTTTATATGTAAGTGTTTGAAGCTACTTTTATTCTCGTGTAGATAGATAATGTTTGACATTTCCAATGTAAAGTAAAAATATAAAAGAAACTTAACAAATTTATAGTTTAAAAACTACCATTGGAATTAAAATGGTCATTTTTCACTCTATTATTACATAAGGTCCACGAAAGGAAATAAAGAATGTAAACAAGTTTCATTGACTACATGAATGTTATTTCACTGGGTGAAAATTTGTATTTGCCCTTTTATCTTATGTCCCATTTTTTGTTGCCATTGTTAATGGTCTAGGAAGGTGGTAATATTGGACTTCTTATTTGAGACTTTACCATTTTATCAATTCAGTCTTAATTAATTAAATTTTGAGTTTATTGTGGCTTCAATTGTTATTAAAACAAGTGATTGTAGAATTAAAAAAAATGACTACCAATCAGTTGTGTGGCCTTTATTATGATAACATCATATTACCTATGACCCACACTACGGGAAAGAACACGATTCGAATGACGTCTCGTTCTTCAAAATTGGTCAGGTGGCTATTAGAGATCACAATGGAACGAACATACATACAAACCAAAAACAGAAAAAAATCTTAAAGCAAACTAAAGGTTTTTTTGTGGCGATTGATTTTTATTATCGCACTAACGACCCGCCCCGGCTTCGCACGGGTACTTTTTCAATACAAACGTTCATCCTTTACGTAATCGCGCTGTCGCTGTAAAACTGTCAACAACTGACAGTTAAGCTAAAATCGCTATAGTTACCTTCATATTAGAAAAGTTAATATGGTCGTTAAGTTTTCTTATTTTCCGCCGCCGAACCTTCTTCAGACAATAAAAAAAGAACTATTGTAATCGGTTAGCCGTTCCAGCGTGATGCCGTGACCAAGGGAAAAAGGGATCCATTTTGATATACAGATGAATGTCCATTGGTTAAGCACTATGTGACTAATATTGAATTGATTTAAACCAAAATGTTCAAACTTCGGAATGGTTGTTTACATTTTATATCTTGTTTCGTTGGCCTTGATAAGAGTTTACGAACTCTTATGACGTAATAACGTGGGAAATATGAAATTAATTTATTAATAAATCTGCTTTATCTCATGATTATTACTAAACTCTTATGTAGAAAGTCCTTATATATACATTTAATCTGATATATAAATTTTGTTATATAGTTCATAGACAAGCAATATTTTTGTTACTATTAGGATTAAGGGAAGCATGTAAGATATTTAATATTAGAAATAAATTAATTTAAAATATAATTATCTTGTTTTTGTCACCAATATCCTGCATTCAATTCTACTTTTTGATACCTTTATCCTTTTGTCAGTTCTAAATAATATGTATTCTAAATACATTTTCATATTAATTGCAATTAAAAATTTTAAGTTTCTAAATACATTTATAAATTTTTGGACAGCTAATTGCTCAAATGTTAAAAATCGACTTCCATTATTTTTTTTAAATATAAGTAAAACTTAGCTTAATTATATTAAGCTAAATATATTGTTTTTTTTCAGCGGACAAAGACGTCACGTTGAACAGTCAAGAAATACCAAATTCACGACCACCGGAACCCAGTCGTCCACCACCACCATCGAGGCCACCACCAGTCCCACAATACCACGCTCCATTACCACAAACGCCGGCTTCTGGTGGGTTATTCTCATCGATCAAAGGTGGCGCTGGAAGTTTCCTAAAGAACCTCAAAGATACCTCGTCTAAAGTAATGCAAACTGTTCAGCAGTAAGTAAACTTTAAATAGCTTGCATATGTCTTATTAACAACATTTTTATCGTTTTATTTCTTTTTCAGGTCAATAGCCAGAACAGATCTAGACATAAGTTACATAACTAGTCGTATAATCGTGATGCCATATCCTTCTGAAGGCTTAGAAAGCGCTTATAAAACTAATCATATTGATGATGTTCGGGTACGTAAATATTTTTAGACCTTTAATGTTTTTAACTTTCAGTACGTCGTTATATATTAAATCCGAGTAAACTATTCTTTGCCCCGATAAAGCGCTGTTCGATCGCGGCCACCCATAGACGATTGATAGGCAGGAATTAAGATTGAATTCTCAATACTCCAGTTATTCCCTTTGTGAGTGGAATTTAAGCGCTCAATCTTAAACTAATATGTCTGTTATTTCTGTCAAATTTAATTTGTTCCCAGCATAAATAACCAGGGAGGACCGTAAGTTTGTGGGCCCTGGGCAAATAGTAATTTGAGGTCTAACTAAATAAAACAAAATCTTTAATTTGTACCGGTCTAGAATATAACCGGACAACGAAAACAAAACGTATGCAAATTATTATCAACTATAACAGCCTATCTAATTAGTATCCGTTTTTAACGATGTCGAGTAACTCTTGGGGCCCTCAGCTGGGGGCCTCCTTACAAGCCCGTGTCTACAAGCTTAGGTCAAGAGTACTACTGATACTCATAAAATCATGGGATTAAACCATTCGAGGGAATAAATTACGTTCATTAGATTTTTCTGTATTTCATTATTGTAGGCGTTTCTCGAGAGCCGTCACCCGGGCAAGTACTGCGTGTACAACGCATGTCGCGGCCGGCTGAGCTTCGCGCGTCAGGCGACGGACGCGGGCCGCGCGCTGTGGCCGACGCCCGCGCACCGCGCGCCGCTTCTGTCGCCGTACTACGCGCTCCTGCAGCATATGTACCAGTACCTCGGAAAGGATGATCGGTCCGCTATTGTTATCACATGTCAGGTGAGCATCCTAATCTACATTCTTTCGTTTTCGTTACGAGCAAGTGTTCTACTTGATGTTATGACCACCATTAGACCGCTACCTTTTAATATGCAACAATAATCAAATGAGTTATAGATACGTTTTTGTTATAGGAGAAAAGAGTAAAGATAAGGGGGAGAGTGGATAAGATAAAAATACTATTAAGATTTTTGCCTCGCTAGAGTTAGTTAGTTTTTTAGGAATCTTAGTAGACTTCTATCCGTATTGGAGGTTAACTTAGTGTGTTGTTAATTTAAAAATGTTTTGTTCTCATATTTTAATAAAATGCAACATAAAACGTACGTAAACTAGTTACTGACAATAGCTTTAAAAAAGCCTGTAATGAAATGAGGAAAGAATCAATTTAAAGCTCCTTGCGCCTATAAATAGTTATAAGATTTTTAATTCCTGTTTAGGACGGTAAATTGATGTCATGCATGCTTCTTTGCGGGCTTCTCCTATACGCAAAACTGGTGACGGTCCCGGAAGATGCTCTCCAGATATTCGCGGTGAAGAGATCCCCCATTAGCATGTCTCCTGCGCAGCTACGGTATTTGTACTACCTTAGTAACATTATACGGTAAGTTCTGTTTATAATTAATCGATTAACGTGCAAAACATTACTAATAAAAGTAACTTGAGTATTGTTCAAATAGTCGATGGGACATCCTGCTCGAAGGACCAACTTTTTATTTGTTTATCTAAATACACATTTAAACTCTAATACTTCTTAGTTTGAATACAATAAGTAATGCGTATTACAGACCAGACCCAGTGCTGCCTCACTTCAGGCCCGTGTCGCTGGTATCTTTGACAATACAACCGGTGCCGTTGTTCACAAAAGCAAGGTAATGTATAACATTCATAGATTTTTTGTTAACTATTCATAGAATTTTGATATTTCTTTCGAATAATCAAAATTAACCTTTGGATTTGTCTCTTGTAGGGACGGATGTCGGCCATACATCGAGATATATAATGAAGATCGCTTAATTTTATCTACGGTTCAAGAATATGACAGGATGCATCTGTACATGATGGCCGAAGGAAAGGTTAAATAAAATGCCATTTAACATTTTTATATTTATTACGATCGTAAATAAATAAATAAATTAAATAGCTTTGTTATGAAGTGAAAGATTTTTTTAAATTGATTGAGAAGTTGACGAGCTTACCCACTACAAACTATTTTGTCTGGTTATAGTACAAGTACAAATTTTAATGTATTCCAAAAAATATTTGCCTCACGGAAATTTTGTTAACTTGTTTTAAATCTAACCTTATTAAAAAAAATTGTTAGTCTATGTGAACAAACATATTGTTACATAGGGACTCTTGTCCTCAGGTTACTCTACCGCTTGACAGCACGGTTACGGGTGACGTGGTGATATCGGCGTATCACGCGCGCCAGCAGCTGGGCCGTGTGCACGCCGTACCCATGCTCTCCGTCAGCTTCCACACCGGCTACCTCCCGTACGACCAGCACGCCATGAAGTTCACCAGGTAACTATTTTATACAGCACACATATCGTTAATCGCGGCATCGACATTCACTATTATCAGAACAGTAGGATAAACATAGTAGGATATCCTATCCTATTTCCATTCCCTTATGGATTAGACCTCCCCCTCAATAAGGGATTGGAAATGGATAGGGCCTGCGGCAGCGCAATCATTAACCTAAATTTAGAAGTAATAATAACTTATTCCTCTTCCCTAATTTAGGCTTGGTTCTAGTTCTTCTTTTCTGTTTACAAAACGATGGAGGAGTAAGAGTATTAGGAGAGGGATAGGAAAAGGAAATATCCTTTTTTCTGCTTATCCCCTTCTCTGTCCATAAAAGCAATGCAACTGCACCTCATCAGCATTGTTGCAGAGACATATGTCAGGTGAACGCACCGCTCGTTTGCTACCTTCTTCTATGAAGTAGCAAACTTCTACTTCCCGCCCTATTCAGTGACATCATGGTCACCTTTCGGTTCGAAACCTTTTCTGTATTAGCTCTACCGTGATACAGAAATGTGTTGTAGGAGATCGAAAGGAGTCTATGATCTCTGTTTATCTTTCTAAGCGAGTATGCAGGTATAGTAAAGATAATTCACAAACCGTTGTCAGGTCGGAAATAGACGGTATCGAGGAGTCGGGTCCAGTCAACGAGCACTTCTCGTCCAACGTGACAGTGGTGCTCAGTCTGGTGGTGCAACACGGCGAGCGCCGCAAGCCGCGCTGCGACCTCTGGGAGGAGGACCTCTCCTTCCCAATCCGAACGCCCGACGTGCTCTTCTCAAGCAACTTAGAGCGGGACGAGACTATTGATAACTTTGGTAAGCAAGATGCCGGAATTTAAAAGTACCTAAAAATAAAGTATTTAAAGGTATTTAAAAGACATAGTACATTATCCAGTTAGACATCGACCATTACCGTGAGTTCGCACTGTAAAACATGCAACGTGTAAACTTTCGAAACAAGTCTATAAATAATATGTCGTGCTGTGGCTCGCGTACCGCAGACAACAATCGACAAACTGTTGTACGGATCCTTAAACTATCGGTATCTCTGTTGGAATTAATGTACGTTATGTTTGGAAACTTGTTTAAAAGTGTCATTTTCTTGTTTACGATGTTTCGTGGAGAACATGACGTGTTTGACGTTGACATTAAATATCACAACATGACAACACGACATAATCAATATTAAACATTGTTCTTAAACTTGTTTCGAAACTTGCTTATGCGATGTCGATACTTTGAGAGGAAATTGATGTCATAAATTTTTGTAAACGTTTCGGCAATGTTATCCACGGCTACATTGTCTAGATTCTTTTAGAAATATGTTTACTCGATACCACGTTATTATTTAATTATATCTACATACATTTATATATGAATTTTGACGCAGCCAATCTTCGAAGAAACACGACCGCAGTCCCTACAAGTATGTCTTTGTATTAATGTCTTTCTGATTTCATTTAGCCTTTATATTTGCAATTTTTATTTTATGAAATTTCTTTATGAAAGATTGACCTAATGTACAATAATGTGGAACTCAAATAGCCAAGATATATGACCAATGTATGTTTTTTTTTAAATAAAGGAATTTCAGAAGCGTATAATTTTTAACCGCATTTCATCAAATTAATTAGATGTTAATTGTTATATATTAAATTGTTAATTGTTACTTTATACTATCAAAAGCGTGCAGTGTTTATTTTAACAAGTTTTAACATTACATATAAATGTATTTTGTGCACGTTAAAGTTGCCTTATTTTTCTATTTAAACAATTTTAGTGGTTATTTCTAACATATAAACGATACTAATATGTTATATATCTATTTCAAACTAGTAGTAGAAAGTAAGTCGTTACAAATCAACACAGTAGTGTGCATGACATAATATTATATATTATTGCATATTTCATAATATTTCCAAGTTTAAACACTTTGTATATAATCTGAAATGTTATTTAACTTATTAATCCAAGAACGTTTTATTTATATCAACAAATTATAACTTACATTTTCATAAAAAATATACAAGATTTGAACTAATGTATACATTCAAAAACATGTTTGTTTTAACGTGATCTTAAAATTACGAATACGTTGAGAAGTATTTATCGCTTTAAATTATTTCCTACCGATTAAGATTTTACTTGTACAGAGCTTGTTATTACCTATTCTCGACCATGCTGATGTTATACTGATGCAAGTCGCAACTTGTGAACAAATTAGATCGTCTTCTTAATAACTGAATACGCTATGTCTTTCTTGTGTGGTCTTCGTAGGTATGATCATATATCAGAGTATCGTTCGAAAATCTGACTATCAATTCCGTAACGGAGGACCGTACTAATACTGCGTACTACGTTTGTTGTGCCCCAGAAAACCTCAAGTGTAAATTCCAATAACTGGGTAATATTAACCATGATTACACACTCAGATCCTCCCAAAATTTAAGTTTAGCCGTGAATACTTTATCGTATTTGGAACGAGCTTCCCGTTTGTGTTCGAAGGCATTCAATTTCCATATTTAAGCGTTTACTTTGTAGTCATATATTTACCCGAGTTGCTCATTCCTGACAATATTTTTTTTTCGTAGTGCACTTTATATATTTTTTTCCTTTAATGCGTTGTCAACTGGTAGAGAATGCCAATAGGCATTAAGTCCGTTATTTGTTTTGTTTCAAAGGAGGATTTTACTTATTTAACTAAAAATAAGAAATACTAGATTAGGAAGCAAATTGTCTTCGCTATTATTATTATTGACTTCTATTTCTAGTAACGGCAGACTATCCTAAGCAAGCTGAGAAACGGCCACCGGCACGACCGGCTCCACCCTCCCCTCAGCCGCCAAGGCCTGCGCCCCCCAAGCCTCAACCTCCGCAGCCTGCACAAAAGCCTCCGCAAAACGATAGCACCGCAGATTTCTTGAATTTATCCAACGCCGAGCAAAAGGCCAAAACAGAAAAGTTAAAGAGCGATGACTCCTTCGACTTCTTCGGCTTGATGGAGAAACAAAGCGACGATACTTTCGGTGATTTTCTCAGTGGAAAAGCCTCGGATAATACAAAGGTTAGTGTGTATACTTCAATAAGACACTAACTAATACACGGATTCATTCATTAAAAAAAAAGAATTTATTCTAGCTATTAGCATCCGATTTCGTCAGAATAGTCGTAGTACAAAACAGTTTTTGCGGCCGGCCGCCTGACTTACGCCAAACCTCGAGGCTGTTGAAGAATAATTGGTTGTACTGTCTTATTTTATCAGTGGGACAAGGACAATTCCGTGGCCGTCATTGTCAGATTTCGTGACGACGGTTATTGGTCGGTCGCATCCTATCTCGTCAGGCTTGCTTTTACTGTATACTACCTATTGCTGGCCATTCATCTACTTCTGCGTTATAATAATCCAGCGCTAATTTTCAATAGCTGTAGAACCAGCGCGCTCTTCCGTTTCATAGAATTCCACCAGTATCTCTCCCGTGTCGAAATATATCACCTGGTTTACTCTTGTTGTTTTAGAACCAATTAATTCCGAATGAGAATGCCGCGTGTGGTAGACATTTAATAAGGCTTTCAGATCTTCTTGCAAACTATTTTCTCAGTTAGTAGCGTCCAGCCCTTGTCAATAAATCAGCAAATTGATAATGCATAACGCACAATGCCTAGAGAAGCCTCCTGGTCGCTTCGTCACCGCATTTCATAGACATTTGCTAATATTACCGAACATTAAAAATACATCCTGTGAAATAATTTTATTAAAAAAAATTGAGACACATCTGACTATGATAAACTCAAACATTACCTCTATATAAAGACTAGTGATCGCCGCGGTTTCGCCCGGGCAGCCGTTTCGGAATCTATAGGGAATATCGTCTTTAATGTACGCAGACATGCACCTGTAAAAAACCAAAAAATATCCCAAGGGAACCGTACGTTTTTTTGGAATAAAACGCCTACGTGCTATTCCAGACTATAAGCTATATATCTCTGTGCTAATATATAGATAGTATTTAAGTAATGAAAACATAGCTCAGCAGAAATAATTTGGCGACTTTACCCATTGTTGACATATTTTTCATTTTTATACTATTAATATAGTTGCATATGACGAACAATTATATTTGATATTATATCAACAGTGAAGAGAATTATAGATTTGTCTTTTTTATCGTTTACACTTTTCTTCGCAGTCAATTTTCGGCGATCTACCTGCGCCTTCAGATCCCCCCGGTACTCGCGCCAACATCAACTCTAGCGACCCCTTGAACTTCGACCCCTTCGGTCTCAACGATCCCCTGCCCAAACAGGAGCCGCTGCTCACACCCCAGTTAGTCAAGGATGAAGGTAAGCAAAATATACATAACAATTTACAGACTAGGAAGTTTTAGGTAAACAGCCTAGGCGGCGATTTGATAATTGAACGAGAACCGAGACTGAAACTACAGAAACGCGTCACGTTCAAGCAAATTTCGTTACATGAAGACATACCTTAGGTAGGTAGAGCAAGAGAGAGCGACATATAAACTCAATACGATACGATCGAATAAGAAAGTAGTTTTTGCGATACACGAATATTAAAATTTTATATTTAAAAAAAAAAGAAAATTTGACTTAATCTGTTATTTGACAGGGCGCTCCCAAAGTGTACCATTAGATCAAGCACAGCCATCACGGAAGGACCCGTTCGCTGACTTCAATCTTCTTGGCTCTAACATGCCGGCGAACTCTACGCAGTCGACTGGCTCAATTGGGTCCGCGGGATCTGCGCCAGGACCGGGTCCTGTAGGAGCCATGGCACCTCCTGGGGCCGTGCCACCTCCGGGGCCGAAAGGGCCCGCGGGTAGCACTCCTCTGCTGACGCCTCGCGATTCGCCCGCGCACACTCCAGCGCATCAACCCCATACTCCAGCCAGGTCTCCAGCTCACCAACCGGATTACAGGTGATTATTGTATTTTTTAATTCAAAATGCAGTAGTTTAACAGTGGTAGAGCCCGCAATAACAACATGGGCCGGCTGAACGGTGAAATACCACGACCTCACAGAAAACAGGCGTAAAGTAGGAGTGTTCTGTGTTTCGTCCGATGAGTGAAGTACCGGAGGCCTAATTTCAGTCCTCTTCCTACTGAATTAAAGTTATTAATACATAAAAAACAAAAAAGGTGGAAAAGGACAAAACAATGACCTTTAAACCTTGTAAGCGTAGGTTAATTTAAGACTGTTTTCTACTATAGATGCGTCAATGTTGTTTCAGTCGGACGCATTTTGATACGCCAAAGGCGTCGGCCGAAGACAAATCGAAGAAATCGACAGACATATTCGGCGATCTGCTCGGCAGCCAGGGCTACGATTTCGCCACCAAGAAGGAGACGGGACCAAAAACAATAAACGCGATGCGTAAAGAAGAAATGGTCAAGGAAATGGACCCTGAGAAGCTTAAGATAAACGAATGGGTGAGACGACTCAAATTCCTGTGTCTTCTACCTCGAAACATTTATAGCCAATTACCTTTGGATATAGTTTTCTCCCAGAGCATACCAGTTTTATCTAGATTTTCAACTTGAAGATTTGAGTTGCCGCTCGCGCTTTTGGGAAATCATTCTTTAGCTGCTAATTTGAATTTGTTTTCACATCGTTATATACATAAGTTAAGTTACAGTGCTAACAGAAAGCTTTATTAAAATATTGATAAGGAATATATCCTGTAACCTAGAGGAGTCGATAGAGATTACGCATTTCCCGTCACACTTCTCTCACTTCTTCGACATTCCTCTGTCATTGGCGCAACTCACAGACTTCCTCTAAGATCTTAATTATAACCATCCTCGTCACACCACACATCCATTTTAACATCTGCATCTCGGCCGCATGTTTCCACTTTTCATCCGAACCTCTGGTGGCCCTCTGGGTGTTGGGCCAATTGGGTACAATACATGTCTTACGGCCTGTTTTACTTTTGTAATACAAATTTGTTGTATTCTACTCAATAAGAGACAGGAATCAACCAGCTTTTTGTGTATTCAGTCTCTAATATCATTTTTAATTTTACGTATTACAGACCGAGGGTAAGAAGGCGAACATTCGTGCGCTGTTGTGTTCCCTGCACACAGTTGTGTGGGAGGACTGTCGCTGGACGCGTTGCGACATGTCCCAGTTGGTATCCCCCGCGGACGTCAAGAGGAACTATCGGAAGGCTTGTCTCGCCGTACATCCCGACAAGGTAATAGGACATAGAACAAGTTCGATCCTTCTTCTTTTTTATCTGTGTGCACGCCCATAGGTCGTAGAACAGGTTAATAGAACCTGGATGAAGTAGAAGATAACTGGCTGGCTGTAAATTAAAAAAAGTTTTAAACTCCCAGAAAACTTTTTGTCAGATGGGAAGTATGTTTGTGTCAATATCATATCATATAATATCTTATGTTATTGATATTTGTACATAAAAAGAAAGACAGAGAGAAAAGTTGATGTCTCCCTCTATCATGGATGAGGCCTATTAATAGAGCCCATAAAAATAAGAATTTTATTTTTGGCATCGATAAAAAAAATATTATGATATTTCATTTAAATCGTTTTTTGTGGACCGAAGATGGCAAACGAGCAAGCGGGTCACCTGATATGAAGAGGCATCCGCCGAGTTGCAAATGCGTTGCCAACCTGTATTAGACAGAGGAGAGAACAGACATGAAAAAGGATATTTCCTATTCAAAGCCTCGCCCGTTAAATTGCCTTCCCATCCTTTCCTTATCAGAAAAGATTACGAAGGGGAAGAAGACTAAATTTGAGCCTCTGGCATTTCACTCATCAGACAAAACGCAAAATACTAGAAGTATTCTTGGCGCCTGTTTTCTGTGAGGTGATGGTATACCGGTCGGGCCAGCCTCTGTTGTTGCGAGCTCTACTACTGTTCGATTGTTTAATATACATATGTACTTTACAGCAAATGGGCACGTCCAATGAGAACATAGCCAAAATGATCTTCATGGAACTGAACAACGCGTGGAGTGACTTTGAGAACGACGCCAAACAACAGAACCTCTTCCAGTCTTAAAGAGAGACCGTCAGCAAAAAAATTGCATAACTTTCATAAAGCTTATATAATTAATTTATGTGCAACAGGCTTTATATTATTTTAAGTAGGGTTGTCAGAAGTGATTGTTTTGTCTTAGTGAACTTATTTAAGTATTTTGTATGGGCCGTTAGAATAGCGTATAATTAAAATCGAATTTAAAGCATTTAAATGGGAAGTTCAATAATGTTCAATTCAATTACATTATTGGTTGAACTCAACCAAAATATAGTATAGATAATATTCATAGTACATTTTTTTCGATCTGACAACCCGACAAACGAATGTTTTTATACCATTGCTATCCGTTCCAATATATGTATATTTCGAATGTATTGTATATACAAAAAATAATTAATGCTGTTAAATGACGGAAATAGTAAAATCAAAAATGGCTTCTTTAAACTGCTATATGAAGTTATATGAAATTTATTATCGGTTAGTAATTATTCGTAGATACGTTGCCGTCAAACAGTTTTAGCTAAATTACATGTTAAATGTAATAACGACGAATTTGGAACAACTGATACAATAGGTTCTATTGTATGCGAACTCCGGGCGAAAATCTCGCGTCAGTCTGAGATAGACCGAATTTACTTTTTAAGGCATACATACAACTACCAATCTTTGTGGGTGAAGTTAGCAGTGTCTGTGCCCAATAGGTCAAAACAGACGCGAGAAACAAGTTCTTTCTCTATCACGCTTCCGACTCTCGTATATGTTTCTCTCGCTTACTATCGCGTACAATATATTTGATGCTAACTTCAGACACATAGATTCGTAACATATATTACACATATATGTATAGCGTAAGCAGTTATAGTGTGCAATATACCAGTATATGCTTTATTAGGGAATACAATTGCAGAGCCTAGATGTACGATAAATCTAAATTTTTATAAAATAGTTTCATTAAAGTGTTTACTAAAAAAATTATATATATATATGTATATATATATATATATATATATACACACACACCTATATACATATATACATATAAAATCTCGATGTACATTTTTATTTATTCCATTTCGTAGATTGCACTCTATTTAATTCCAGCATACGGTACAATGATATAATTTTAATTAATATATATAATCTTAATATATACAGCTTTTTGTAGCGAATAGAGAATGGTGCACTTATAGTTATATATATAGATATATTGTTTTAATTACTTGTGTACATTTCTTTGAATACATTTGATGAAAACCAGTGAAGTATATATTTTTAAATATAGTTTTTCAATATTTTCTGTTTCAAAACCATTTATTAATAAAGAGTTTAAATTTGTATCTCTTTAGTTTTAATTGTTAACAAGACTAACTGTAGGATTTTTTTTAAATTAAAGGGATATTTATATTACTTGTCGAGGAAGTATTTTCAAGCGCCCTTTACCACTTAGACTGGATAAAACAAGAATGTTTGAACCTTCGATTTTAAGTTCCAGTGCGTAATTTAAAATATTTTAATTTTTTAAAGAGAGTCTGAGAGCGTACTTAATTTTTTATGTTTTTTTTATATCATTTTGCCATTAATTAAAATATTTCCTTCTCGCTCAGCCACATTTATAACTAACACGCCGTCCGTGACAGCTAAGGAAAGCAAAGAAACCCTCGTCACGTTAAGAATGCTTACAAAACGTAATAATTTTAAAATAATGCAACCTATTAGGTCTTTATATGATTTTTTTCGTGTCATAAATCGAAAGATCATTTATATAAGTCTTATAATAAGGCTATTTTTTTATTTTTTTTCGTTGTTAATAAAAAGTTACAACAGGTTAAAAATACGTTTTTAAACTCAGTACCAAAAACACGTCGACAGTTGCCGTACCAATCCGAGCGCGTGTCGACGTCACACTTTTACATCACATCACTAACTAGGTTACCGATCGTGGCGCGTTCGTAGTCCACGTGATTATTTAAAAGATTTAACCTTTAATAAAATTTTATAATATAATAATACATATTTTGGACTATTTAAATGATTCAAATACATACGAAAATAATATTTTATAAAATCATAATTCCAAATTATGAAAATTTAAAACGAATTCTCATTCATTCGCTCTTGTTACTAATAACACACTACACTAATGTAGGAAGAGATAGTCTCAATTAAATTGCATGTGGCATTGTATTGTTAAGATATGCATTAATCTTGTGCTATTATGTACAGTACTATCACTATTTTACTGTTCTTTGGGAGCTTATAATAAATTCGTTAAGTTTGTACATTCCTAACATTGTACTACGTAATATACTCATGTTCGATGTGTATTTTTAATCGTCAGTATATATTCTCTAATATTAATATATAGTGTGTAACTGATTTGTATGTATGTATATCGTCATGTAGTAGTAATTTTACGTCAGTAAAAATTAAAAGGATGTGCTGTTGTTGCTACAGGCAAGAAATAATCGATTAAACAAAAATTATCGATTAATCGATTTTATAAGAAAATTTATTCTTTACTTCGATATAACATTTTTGCTTTGTCAAATTTTAATTTAGACATAGACATCTTCTTGGCATGTTCTAAATAAATACAACGTGCTACTTACAATGGCTTATACGTGTCTTACCGTGGGTTTTCACTGCGGAAAACATTCACACAAAACATATTGTCATTTCAATTATATCAGTGATAAAGACAGTGGAAACCCACGGTTAGTTAAACATTTAAGTTAATAGTACGCTGTAAGGATGCTGGGACACCCTTCATTTTTTGTAGTTTAGATACTAGTTAATCAACAGATGATCTTCGGTCATGTAGTCAATAATAACTTTGGTCCTATATTTCCTTAAAATAAAATCTTTAGTATGTGTGTTAATAATGAGTAAAATATTAAATTAAGAGAAGATTAATTTCCAATGCGACAGTTCTATAAATTATAAGTGAGTGAAAATTTAAAAAGCACGTTTATAAGTTAAGGAAGGCTTTTAATTTTTTTATGCGGCAATGAAAGAAGCTCTATAGAAAACTATAACAAAATAAAAACATTTTTTTCCCATCCCTTATTTTTAAGTCTCGATTATACTACATAAATTTTTAACGAGTAAGGGTAAAAATCATTGTAATAATATATATATATATATATATAATATATATTATGTATCTTTCAAATGAACACCCAGCATGGCATATAATGTCGTAGTTTAAAGTTGCTTAACTTGCTTACCTGAGCCAGTGAGTTGGACTATACAACGTTTATATTATGTAGAAGTGGCAATGTTATGATAGAGGAGCGAAAGGTTATGTGGAATTGTACTTGGTTTCTGTATATTTTGCTTGTGATTAATATGTTAAAATTGTTCAGAAATAAATGTCATACTAGTAGGTATGTTTTTTTTTATTATTGTCAATGGTATAGCAATCCTTTGTAAATAACTAGCTGTGCACTGCGGTTTTACCCGCCGAGCAATTTAATACGATTTTTCAACCTAAGCTGAACCCTATGAAATTGACCTATAATATAATAATAGGATGGACTGTTGAAAGGATTGTACCCAATGTATACAATAATGACGATAGAAGTAGGGGAAGGGGGAAGAACCACTTATAACACGAATAACAGAGAGGCACGTAGGACATGTTGAGAGTTTAAATCCCACCATTTTTCGGTTCGTTTCTCAACCGAGTGCAGAAAAGTGAATACCTACTCTAAAAGATTTAAAAGGCGAGGAAAAAGTTGTAAATTTAAAGGCGGTTTTTAGGAATTAACAGATATTTCAAATGAGAAATGTTGTCCAATGCTGTCTATTCCACGTAAACAAAAGTACTGGATATAAAAATAATTAAAAATACTTTTTGCAAATTAAAAAACTGTTGCGACTTATAATATTTATTATTCAGCTATTTTCTAACTTAACATCTAAACAGCCGTATCGTTCTAGAAGTTCCTGCTTCTTCCGTCTCAGTAAGGCTTCTTCTATATCCTTCTGCGACGGCACCGCCACGAGCGACGTGGCGGGGGATTTCTCTGCTGTGTCATCATCGTCTTCTATCCTCTTGTCCTCAGGCTGCGAAGTCATTATATGATTGTTGAATTAGATTAAGGATAGGGTATTCTATAATTTATTAAGGTTATTTAATTACATGATTATAAGTTTTTTTATCTTCGAATTTCGGACTTTTGCAAATCAAATTCCGCTTTTTGATAAATAAACATCCGAATTTTATTTTAATACGTCCGTATTTTCACTCAAAAACATGTAATGCATATGTCACCGACCGATTGTCAGACACTTTATAATTGGGCTACGCAAATTTTAAACGGTCGGCACATTCTCAATTGAACGAATCATTGACGATTCATTTCCAGTCACTTTCTAATGTGGCGAAGTGCGGCAGGAATATTGTGAATAAGATAAAAATATCGTTCGGCAATACGAAACATCCGCGCTAATTGGTCGAAACTTGTATCCTGCACCACTTCTTTTGCTGGCAAGCTGTTGCTGAACATAAACAAACAATGTTCTCATTTTTGATTGACGTGAAAATTATAAGTTACATTTACATACTGAACTTAAATAAAACCTGTAATTTATTTTTACAAGAGTAGGAATTGAAGACGGTGAATAATAATTATGAGTAAATTCAACCTGTGAAATATTTTTTACGACCACGATACTCTATACCCAGCGACCGACTCAAGGATGACTGGCAACGAATCAAATAAGCGGGTGTCAAGTTTCGACCAATCAGCGCTCAAAGTTTGTTTTGTGGACAAAGACATTCATGTCTATTGGATAAATATGCGCTGTCTTACGTCGCCTCTTTGTAAATTGCCTAGAAAAGAAACGGAACGTTCTCAATAATTCGTTAAACTGATAATGTGCCGACCGTTCAGAATTTGCCTAGCCCGATTATAAAGCGCCTGCCCTTACGGTGACACATATAACATGATAACATTTAGTTAAATCATTCCAAAAATGAAACCCATTATTGTAGTTTATATTAAAATAAATTATCGAAAATTTATTATTTTTAGATTTGAATATATTTAAGACTAATTTTTGACTCGAAGCTCAACTCGAACTCTTACAGCAAATTTAAAAAACTATATTATTTAAACTAAGACTACTGCGTGTGCGATGTGTTTACTTACATCTTCGGGATATATATTCTCCTCTTCTGGTAAGTCTTGTTCCTTGTTCTGTTCTTTATTCCGTTTCCACTCTTCAACTGCCCGTGCTATCGCTGTAGAACAATTATTTACATATCTATTAAATACCGTTACTCAGAGGACTCGGTAAAGATCGCGGATTCCCATTTTGGATAGTAGTCATGTTTTTCTTAAAATTCCAACGAAACAGTGCAGGAAATTAATCTAAATAGTCCTTCGGAAAGTGTCATTGCCTTATATAATATAAAAAATTGAAGAGAAATCAGAGAATGTGTATCCGAGACGACAACGTTTTTAGCGCGCGCTTTAGTAACGCGCGTTCTAATAACCACGCAGTCCCACTGACTACTTTTGTTCTCACCATCTCTTTCGGCGTCCCTCTCCAGCGGCAGCAGCAAACCGTCGTCGTCGTCGCGGTAGCCGTAGTAGTCGGCGTCGACGTCGCGCATGAGGTCGGCGCGCGTTCGCCGTGCGGGCGGCGGCGGCTCCTGCTCGAACAACTCGCGCACGCCTGCAAACATAAGCGCTTAAACTATCGATAGAAGATTAAAGGCTCGCGCACACTAGGGCAGCACTGCACCGCATTGCATAACAAAAATCCTCCTACGTCACTTTTGTTCATTTTATATAAACTATCGCACACTACAGGCGGGCCGCAATTATTTCATGTTTATGATACATTTATGTTTACCTTACGTATAGATTTTACCTGGCAAATCTTTTGCAGCTCCAAAGTATTTGTAGCCTCTATTCCCAGGCACCTCCTTGCCGTCCTGGTCCAGCATCCTGGGCCCGACGCGCGCGTGGTCTGGCCCCCCCAGGCCCTTGATCTGGACCTCCCAGTGCCGCTTCTCACGCATCAACTTGTTAATCTCATCGTTCAAATCTCGTATCCTAAATTCCCCTAGACCAGCTGCAAAGACAAACAATATACAAGTAACTTTCATTACATTTTACAAAAGACGGAACTTTAATGAACCGCAGCAAATGTTAATTCTCTTCACAAATAACAGAAGACCTCGGTGATATGACGTCATAGCGGGGTTTGTACAGTGGACAAGAAAAATTTACATCGTGCCAGAATCTAACAAGACGACTATACGCAAGCTTTATCGCACGCTGTACAAGCAAGGCAAGGGCGCTTGTCATGTAAGACGTGAGTGGGAATGTGCACTATATTGAACCAAAGTCTCATATAAAACTGTTGCAAGGCCAAAAAATGTGCGGTAAAGTTCATTAGTTTTATGTCGGTCATATCGACCGGCTTCGGACAGGCCACATTGACGAATGTGAAGTTCAGAGCAAATCACTTAAACTTAGAAATCATCACACCTAATACCATGTGATTTCAAAGCACTGGCCAAAAATTTTTATTGATGAAAGGATTCGACAATAAAAGAAGAAAATATAATAGTTATTTATTCTTTAATGATGGGCATTGCAAATTATTATTTTTTCTTTTTCTTAGCTTTTCCGGGCTTCGTTTTCTCCTTCTTTTTCTTATTTTTCTCTTTTTTATTATTAATCAGATCAGGTTTCTTCTTTATATCGTTAGAGCTGCATTGTTGCGAGATGTGGTTGTTAGTTTCGGCCGGCGAGGGCGCTTTTGGAGTTACGAGTTCTATTTCGAGATCGGTCTTTTTATCTTTTGTTTCTAGTTTCTTACCTATTTTTAATATAAATACGTCTTTTTGTGGGTGATCCACTTTCTCCATATTGACAGGAACGGGACAGTTCGATGGGGTCACATTTATAATTTTTCGATCTCTCGCATCACAGCTCTTCTCTTTACCAGAATAAGTATATTTAAGGTTACTGGAATAGTTATTGGATTTGGCTGGATAACACAGATCTCTGGGCAGTTCAAACTGGATCTGTTCCCCAGTGTTATAAGGATTATCTTCGCATGAGCATAGTTCTTGTATTTTATCGTATCTTCCCATTCTCTCGACTTTCGTTGTTTTGGGCACTCTGATTTTCAATTCGTTTGCGTTCATTTTGGTGAAGATTTCATCATACTTGGGCATTCCCTCTGAAACACATAGATCAATATTATTGCAAATTGTAGTAGTTCTGTAGTATTTATATATTTTTCATTAAGCACCCAACAATTTCAATAGGTCGTAAACTTTTCCCATAGATGATCAAGAAATCCAGCCTAGATTCGATCAAGTATGTAAGTGTTAAAATAATATGGACAACAAATTGAAGTACGTATATTTTAAATATTACCTGAATGATGTTTATATCCGTAGTAATGCTTCGTTGACGGTTTAGAGGATGCGCTTGAAAACTGCGATACAGGACTGTCCGCTCTCCTACTGTAGACCGTATGAGCGCTGCGAGGGATTTCTTTTCTGTTGAGAGAGTCCTCATCTAATAAAACCTTTCCTTGACCGTCCAACTCAACATTATGACAGGAATACATGGTCATACCATTGTCTTCTTTTTGCATAAGCGATGTGCCCTGTTGTTTGGGTGAAGCGATAAATGCGGTTGTAATCTCTTTGCCGAGGAAAGACATGCGGGCTGAAATCTCAATCACGCCTATGGAATCGCTCTTTTCGCTTTCACCACACCATACATAAAATATACTTTTACTCATAGGCGTCGAAGTCGTGCAAATAATGTTGTCAGTTGGCTGTTCGTTCGCCCATTTCCTGCACAATTCCTCGCGAAGCGCAATGAAATCCTTTGTGTAATCGGCTCGAGTTTCGCCAACTTTAGTAACGCAACTCGAACATGGCGGTTGCTTTACTATCTGCAGCTTTATCACAAACTCTTTAATGTTGCATATTTTATCGTAAGTCATAGCGAATAACGCCGATTTACCAACATTCAAATGAGTAAAATCATCGACTTTTCCGTATGACGAATCATATAAAACTATAGGTACTTTTCCCAAAAAATTTGCCGTTATAACTAAATTGTTGTAGTCGAACTCGAAACATTCGCATTTCATATGTATTTTGTTAATTATTAATTCGATTAGAAATAGATGATACGGAAAATTTACATCTTCGTCTTTCGCTGTGAGAAGTTCCTTTTTAGTGCGACTTATGTCATCCGATAAACTTTTAATCGACTCCCTTAAAGCGTTAGCTTCGTTGGTTAACATTTTGCTCATGTTTGCTATTTTATCAATGTTATTGTGCAAATTAGGTGATTTCGGTTGTTCTATATTTTTGGAGAGTTGCTTAATCGATTCGGTTAGCTCGTCGACATGATCGCTTATGTCTTTTCCCTGGGGTTCTAGGTCGATTATAGATTGTAAAATATCGTCTTTGCCTTTACCGGAGCTGAAACTTTTTGCACTTGGACTTATTGATTTCTTCAATTCAATTTTAGGTTCTTTGTTTTTATCACTGTGTATTGACAAATTCAATGAAGTTTTTCCAACAGAAGTTTTTCCAACTGAACCGCGACTCCGTGGTGGTGAGGGACCATTTGAGCTTTTGCGTATTGGAGAAGAACTTTGTTTTTCTAAAGCAGTTGGTGACTGGTAACTTTTGACTGAACGTGGTGGTGATGTTACCACTGGCATACTTTTAATATCAGTCTCTATAGCGCTGAGAGTTTCTGAGGTATCTAAAGTCTCGAGCATCTCTCTCTGAGTGCCTGGGCTGGACTGTCTTGACAACTGCACGTTAGAGCGATCCACCATATCTGTATTTTCGTCTGTCATTTTTACAATCGCTTGATGCTTATTTTATATAAAAATGTTTACTAATAATTTCACATTGTTGAACACCAAATTAGTATAATTGCCACCACGACCTAGTAGATTATTGAAAAACAATTCCGATTTTGTTTTTACCATTACCATAATTAAGATATCCACCTCTTTTGACGATATTGGTTATTTGTATATTTAAAAACTTAGTTTTTATTTAGTTGGAAAACTGAGAGTCATTTGTATTAATTTAATAAAGTTAGGATATTCTTTTGATTGTGCTATATAGAACGTGAAGTAAATTTGATTATGATAAAAATACTACCGATTAGTTTGAAAACGATTGTGCTTACCATTCTGTATCTGTGCGACTTTTTTCGCAATCTCCCTCACGATCTGCAGCCTCCATTTCTCTGCTTGCGGCAGATCGTTGCACTCGGAGGCTAGGTACGGCCTCCGCTCCCTCTGCCCGCCAGCCTCTTGCACTTGCGCCGCACGCCATCGCGCCAAAGTAGTCCTGGACAACAATTATGTAATACAGATAACCAGAATAATTAAGAGTTTAATATCACGTAAAACTCTCACTTCGCAAACAAATTTTAATTATTAACGCTTCAATATTAAAATATTTTATTCTTTTTTGTTTCATTATGAGCCCATTTACTTTTACATATTTAAAAATAACAATTTAACGGCGCCCTCATCCAGTGCGCTTTCGCAACGTTGGTCTACGTTCGTCAACTATAGAGAATCTCTATATTAAAACTCCATACTCTGCTATCAATTTAAACTTTCCTGACCAAAGCTTGAAAAGGTGCTGTTTCCGATCTCTGATTACAAATTTAATGAAAAATCCATTATTTCCAAAAAAAAATCGCAAAATTAGTCATTGTACTCGCAAGCAAAAAAACTGAAATCTCTTCATTGCACAAAAACTAAAAACATCAATTTTTAAAACAAAACACTATATTGTATATATATATATAACCTTACATATACTATACAAAGTAGGCGGTTACGAAAATTGGTCGTCAGTTCAATATTTCACTTCTCCAGGAAGCCAAGAGAAAATGGAAACCACAACTATACAAGTTGCTTAAATCGTCATCCTAATCCAGCAAAGGATGTCTCACCGTATTATCGCTCAACAGCTTCATCTGAGATAATATTGTGCCTCGAAAATATACAAGAAGTTCAGGGAGACTCGAAACTTAGTCCGGAAATCAAGGTCTGGACGACTTCGATACTTTGTCTTTTGCAGATCACTGACTGACTTGTTACAACTTATCTCTAAAATCGACACCTGACTGTTGTAGATGTCCAGCGGTAGCTCAGAGAAGCTATCGAACACTTCGAGCAAAGGGTATCAGCAAGTATGCAATGAGGCCGACTCACAGAAGCAAATTTGACCATAACAAGGCCAGCCACAGGTCCCAAATTGTCTCCAGCCCACCGAAAACCTCGGCTTATTTGCTTGTGATCACTTAGATTAGGATTCTATTGCATCTATTTCTCTAACATTGGTTTAATAATATATTTAAATTTTAATAAAATACTTGTTTTTTTCAGTTTTGTATCAATTTTAAATTTTCAATAATAAATCTATAAAATATTAGTACAAATCAACACTTACATAGCCTTCTCTGCATTTCTGGCCTAAAAGAAAAAAATATTAGTAAAAACAAAAATAATGATTTGGTGCAAAAGATTTATGAAGACTATTGCTTGCAAAGTGAAGAATTATCTATTAATTAAATAAAGTTACCAAATCACATTTCAACCACATCACCACTTCACAAGAGGTGGGATCATAGGATTACACTATTCAATAAAAAAGTTGAAGTTGAGATAGGTTGGTGTTACACATCTAGTTAACTATTTATAAAACTATTCCCCTTTCCAGTACTTTGCATTTTCATAGCCTATCTTCATCTTTATCTTCTATAAATATTATACAAGAGGATAAAGTGAGTGACTGATATATCAATGCACAGCCCAAACTGCTGGTCGTAGAGGGCCTAGAGACTTGAAATTTGTACAGGGATATCTATTATTCCATAGACAAGCACTAAGAAAAGATTTTTCTAAATTCATCTAAAGGTCTAAAGTAATGGATAAAAGATTGTATGGATTGTACACAGTCTTTGCGTAAGTTTTCAATGAGGTGTAACGTAACATTTGCTTTCTTGTCTTTTTCAAATAATCAAAAAATCTAACACAAGAGATAATTGCATTACTTTGGAGCACTTATATATCAAAAGTAACAGTTTACTCGTTACGACAGGGTGGGAAGTTGCAGAAAGATAAAATCATAATCATGTCCATGAAATTTGGTGTGTATCAAATAAGAGATTTCAGCAGTCGAGACTTGCGTGACCATATAAATACATAAACAAATTACGTACCATTTTGTGGGATATTGAAGATTTCGATAATTGATCTTTTTATTACAATGATACGGTTGAAGAACGTTAGTCCGATTGAACCTTTAAGTTAGTTGTATAAATTGATTCGACATATCGGGGAAAGAATTATAATGTTTCTGATGTGAGTATTATTGGGTAACGTATAGTGTGTCGGAGAAGGAGCTTGGTCTCAACTTCAATTTTGTTCCGATATTATATCATTCTGTGACGTGCTTTACAAAAAAATCAACTGTTTGAAGCGTAAACAGTAAACATAACCTCCAACTCTAAATCCCTCCCCAACTATAAGATGACGGTAACCGAAGACTTGTGGAAGTGACATTGACATATTCGTAATAAACAGATCACAGATTAGGAGCTCGGCATCGGCTGCATGCTGCATTGATTTGACATTCCACTAAGGCTTCGTTCCACTAGTTCCAATAGGCGTTCGCGACTCTTACTGCTCTTACCAGCTCTTACGCTCACAACCACGGTTATTCCCGTTCCACGCAACGTGCTTCCGAACTCAACTCAAGTGGAATGGATTATGGAGCGTTTTAGTGATGGTATAAATAATACAAATGGCGAGTTAGAAAACTTAAAGCAAGAATTTATGTCGCAGTTTATCATAAAAAAATATTGATACACTTGATTTATATAAAAAATGTAATTGTATATTTAAATTAAATTTAAATAATTTACGTTTGAATATAATAACAGTTTCTAATTAATAATATTTGCTAATTTTTGCGCCGCAATAATGCTCTATAACGAATTGTTACGAAGGTCAGATTATATTTTCGGATTTCCGGCTTTTGCAGCTTAATAGATAAAATATCACCATGATTTTAATAATATAATAATTAATCCGCGTAGAGAATATAGGGTTAAGCGAGGATATTTTAAGATTATTAAATAATTATAGTATGCAAAAATAGTACTTCATACTTATTATTAGTCAGACAGTTTTGTTTTTTATCTATTTTGCTTTCTTTTGTTTTCTGTGAATATTGTGTTGTGCCTGTAAAAGAAATATGTTATTACCTCGAAAAAGGCAAAACACTGACGAGGACAAAAACTATATAATTTATATATAGAGGTCTCGTTCATGTGCGTGACGTCATTTGCATGGCTAGGCTAATCCGACAATACTTGATCCTAGTATAGTAGTAGTAGTAGTGCATAAGCCTTATAATTTGTGGGAAGAACGGACGGCCGGACGGCGGCAGTGTTGCCGTTAAGACATTGTATTGTAGTTTGTGGCATTGAGCATTGTGGCAGTTTGTGGTTACAGCTAATATCGATTTTTCTAAGATTCACCCACAGAGTACCTAATTACATTTGTATATATGTAGACTCACCTGGAACACACTCACACTCAGGATTGGAATTTTCGGTTATGCAAATATCAAATCAACTAACTGGGAAGGGACACACGCGAATATAGATAGAGATTTAGATTCCTAACATGGATTGGTCAACATGTTCACCGGATATAATTTTGTTATTTTTTAAGTTCCTGGATCCCAAATCTCTTGTGAATTGCCTTTTTGTATGCGAATCGTGGAGAGAGGTCGCGGATTATGTTGGGAAGGTACATAACAAGCTTTTGACACCTTAGGGATAAACCCTAGTTGTATATAGTTAACTGTAGCAAACCATTTTATTTTTCATTGCCTTCAATTATTACAAGGAATGAGCCCAAATACCAAACTTCACAGTGTAATTTTAAAAATATTTATACCAGCTTTTGCAAAACATCATCACATCTTTAGAATGGAACCCATCCATCTATTACTCTCAGATGCCTCTGTCTGCTCAAAAATTATGCACCTCATCTAATGATAACTGCCAAAGCTGGTTTTGAATCCTATAAGCCTAGCTTATGTGCACTTATACAAATAATGGTATCCGTACAAGAACTTTCTTTTACAACAATCACTGGTCTATAGATGTGGTCTGCTTCTAATTATTAGCTGTCTTTCGGTTGAGCTAAGTAAATACTGCAAGCTTTACAAGATATTTGAATATCTATGATTTTTTTCCATCATTCAAGATTTAATTGAAACTTCTTTATTTTTAGATTAATGGTTTATGGCCTTACCTAGCACAAAATGCCATGTACAACAGGGGTATTACATATAAACAGAGGTCTATTCTTCTTTGGCGAGACTTGTATTTTAATTCCCTGCTCTGGGACAATGGAAATGTTCATCTTCAACTTGATAAGATTTTGGAAATGGACACCATAAAGGACATACATATATTTAAAGGTAATTCCTCTGTAGATTTATAGTTTATTTTACTTTAAAAACAATATATTCTAGTTGTTTCTATAGTGTCTTTTACATATTTTTTATGTACTTAAACTTAATTTTAATTAGAATTTATAATTGTTTTTCTGTATATATTCCAAACTTATTGTAAAATTTTTCAAATGTCTGTTATACATGATTGAGTGAAGTGAGACATTTGACAATCACTTGTAGTTGCATAAAACTTTACCCAGAGCTATTTGAGCTGTAGATGAGAGATGAGATGTTGATTTGGAGATTTTGAGATTGTACATTAAAAACAAAACAATACTTAAAACTGTACCAACAACGAAATCAAAATGCTGTTTTATGCATGCATAAACTGGCTTTTTTAATTCATCATACTATTTAGTTCTTTTATTTTAAATTTATTTATAGAGGTGTGCGAGGATCACACCAAATATACATATGTTATCTATAAGTGCGTGAGCATGCATGAGCATATTTACTTATTTCTTTACTACGAGTAAATTTTATGAAGCCTACAAATGTTCGGTCCCATGTTACAAATAATTTTTGAAATCATAAATAATAGTTCAGTGGCTCTGAATTGTATTTTCATAAACAAAATTTTATCCCCAACTTGCTTTAGCCTTATGAATTCTGTCGTTTATCACAGGATATACAACAAAACTATTACAATTGTTCTACCACAGTGTATGAAGGAAGTGAAAAAGGGCTTTTTTGTTTATAATGTATACCTTTAAATTTGTTTTCAGATAACATAATCGTTATTCTTGGTTCGATTATGAAACAATACAAAGTTGATACATTAATACAAGTTTTAGAAAGAAACCGTAAGTACCTAATAAAATATCATAGAGTATTATCTTTATATATATAATTCTTCTGTATGTGTGTTGACAGTGAACTCCTCCTAAACGGCTGAACCGATTTGAATGAATTTTTATGTATGTGTTCAAGTGGATTTGAGGATGGTTTATATTCACATAGTAATGGTACCCAGGCTTGTCTTATTAAAAATATCTTTCTACTATTGTTCGCTTCTTATCCAAGTAACCTGACTTTATTTATAACATTTATAGTACAAAATAGACATAAACGAATTGGTCTCTTTCGTTTTATAATAAATAAAAATTTCTCTTTAGGATAGTTTTCCAAGTTTTTTAATAGAGGATGCCAAACAATCAAGTGGTTCAACTTCAAGTGATTGCCAACCTTAGGCACTCGCAACAAGCTAATCAGTTGCACATGCATTGCCTACTTTAAAGAGGCGATAGATAGGAAAAGTCTTTTCTTATTTATCCTCTCCATGGCCACTCGCCCTTTCCCAAACTAACCTTATAAGGAAAAGATCGGAAGCAGAAAAGATGAGTGAGGTATAGAAGGCAGAAGCTTCTATACCCCACTCATCAGACAAAATGCAGAATACTTTGCATGATGCCTTTTACTTTGCATGAGCCGGCCCATGTGTGAGCAACAGATGTCGTTGCAGGCTCTACCCCTCCTACTCTACCCCTGTTTCATTCTGGATAAAGATTATAGACTGGTTATTTGAAATTAAGCTATTTTCATATTTTATTAAGAACTATTAGGTTCATAATACGCGTGTTATAAAAAAAATTGAGGATGATGATCAAATGTAGACAATATTCTAAAATTTTTACAGTGGTAGAGCCCGCAACAACAACATCTGTTGCACGAATTGGCCGGCTCGACCGGTGAAATACCACGACCTCACAGAAAACAGGCGTGAAGTAGAAGTACTCTGAGTTTCGTCTGTTGAGTGAGGTGCCGGAGGCCTAATTTTAGTCCTCTTCCCCTTCCCACCCTTTCCTAATAAGAATAGGACGGGAAGAGGAAGAGGATAGGATGGGGAGGGGGTTAACGGGGGAAAGGAAATATCCTTTTTCCTGTCTATGCCCTCCTTTGTCCTTTAAAGGTAGGCAACGCATCTGCAACGCATTTGTCTATTGCGGATGTTCATGGGCGGCGCTCACTTGATATCAGGTGAACCGCTAGCTCGTTTGCCACCTTCTCACATAAAAAAAAACTCTCTGAAACATTTTCAGATGTTGAAGACTACCAACAAACTCAATATGTAACTGCGAAATTGCATGATGGAAAGTTGTCTGTAAAATTTGGAACAGGACATGAAGAAGTTACTGCTAATGTTCAGAAATTTAAGTAAGTAGTTTCTGTTCCGTCATTAATATCATTGGGTATGTCCATGTTTGGTTTAGGGCTCCTTCGAGCGAGCCCCCTCTTACGTAAGTGGTGCCCCTCATCTCACATTTCACTTACATTTAGTAGTGCTTAGTAATATGGAATTTTCACATGATTCAATGTCCTTTTTCAGATTAGTAGAGAATTATTGTTTTATAATAGATCAGCGAAATGTATTAACCTATTTTAAATCCCATAAAAATATACCAACCAATATATCAATACAAGTTAAAACAGCTCTAATGAAGTTCTATAGTACCCTTGGATCGACTTGTGGTGTTAACATTTATAATGATAAAATTTATGTGCTAAATCAAAATGGGAATATAGTATATTTGGACGGAGTGCATTTCCTGGGTAGACCAGTTGGCGAAATAAATTTGCCACATTTTTACAATAGCCCATCGGTGTTGTGTATGTTTCTAAAGCACAGTGTTGTTTATAGTGGTGAGTATTTTAATTTTATATTCAAAACATTATACCGGCGTAATGCGCGCATGTACGCATCAACACATGCACACACATTCAAATTCGATAAACGAACGACACGATTCTAAGCGTCGTTCATGGTGCGTTCAAGGATTGGAATAAGACAACAGGCAGCGTTAGTGTTTCCGTCCAATTAAAGCTGCGTTCCACTAAGCGTTCACAGCGCCTAAAGTGCTCCTTTAGCCGTTCCACTTGACGACTATGATGTGGTCGCGGCGAAAACGTCACTAATGACGTCATCATTTTCGGTTGCGCTATGCTCACAATGACCCATCTTAAGTCTTTGTTAACGTTGACAAATTTTACAGGATTCTTTACAATTTGAAGTAACAAAGAGTCATTTGTAGAGTTTTATTGCGGCTCAAAAGTACCAAATATCCTACTGTCACCGTATAAGAAAATTTTATTATAATATATTTAAACGTAAATTATTCCAGTACTCCACTAACAACTTTTTTTATTTAAAAGGAGTTTACCAATAATAATTAAGGTTTATTGTTCATACTTGCCGCAACCTAACCTTAACCTTTTTAAGCTCTTGCTTTATTTTTCCTCCGAGTTTCGTCATCGGACGACACGATAGATCGCCAGGTACCATCCACACCATCTGGATGGCTGGCATTCCTCAACAGTGCGGTTCTCTCGAAAATTCCTGCCACGCACAGCCGCGTAGGGGAATGGTCTGTCCTCGGCGGCATTTCCAAACCAGTATGACTTAGGGGCCTTCAAGAAGCGAGCCTATCTTTTTCTTAAAGGCCGGGAAACGCATCTGCAGTTCCTTTGGTGTTGCTGGTGTCCATGGGGTCATTAATCACCTGCCTGTTCCCGCCGCTCATTTGACCCCTTCTCTTATAAAAAAAAATATACTTGCGTACAATTATAATGCGGCATTCACACATGTTTACACATATAAACCCATGTTTAAATATGCTTTCCATATACTATCTGTTCAAAGGGAATTAATTGTACTTAGAGTGGCCTCTTATGCTTCATATATGAAAAATTGCACAATTTTTTTATCATATATTTTTAATACACTAAATCGACTATCAATTAAACTTACTTAATTGTAGTAAGCGGCGAAAACGGACCAAAATATATGGAAGTCGCAGAAATCGGAGAGACAGGAGAGATAGTTGTGGAGTGTTCGGGGCTGACGTGCGCAACGTCGCATGGAGAATTACTGCTTTTAGGATACGAAGACGGAGAAGTATGTATTATCTTAGAACATTTGACGAAGGTATCCCACAAAACTTCAACATTCGTCTGACTGGTGGTTGAGAAGTCCACTTTTTAATGGCATAAATTATATCAAAACATGTTGTTTGCTCCTGTAATTGTTTTATTTATATCATTTTTCTTTCTTTTTCAGGTCAGTGTTTATTTACCAAAGAAAATGTTGAGTTCAAAAGAACCACACTTTACCTTTAATATCAAAGATATAGCTAACCGTACTCTGAAAGATCTCGAGGTCAAGGCGATAGAAGTTTACGAAGCAAAGGAATCTCATCATTTGTTCATAGCAACGCGGTGCGAATTGATGAAGGTGATAGTGACTAATAATTAAGGAGGAAAAAGAAGCCGAATTACCTTCTTCTTTCCTAGCCTTCTTTTTCTTTACCCTTTTCTCTATCCAAAATACAGGCTGGAAAAACAATTCAACTGTTCTGGTTGTCCCCTCGTCACCAAATTTATGACGTTAAAAATGCGCGACAATCCTAACACTGCCGAAAACATTCACACAAAACATATTGTCATCTCAATCTTTTCAAAAACAAAGTTAGAGAGAAACTTTGAATCCCGACAAGTTTATACGCCAGTGCGGGCCTCGGTGACATCCGACAACAGCCAAATCATTTAGAAACACTTTTGCATTCTTTAAAAAAACATCACACAAACTTTGTCTCGACTTGTAATTGACAACATCGCTAGTTGCGCAGTCGGCGCATCGGGGTGCGGAGGGGTAGGCATCGGCAAAGTTTCTGCGCGCAGATACTACATGCATACATATGTATAGTTTGTTCCATATCGAGATTTCCACGACGCATGGCGGCCATCACACTTTTTTAATTCTATCGGAAATTTTGTGGAAACCGTGAAATAAAATGAAATGAAGAGACATAGACAGGTAATGTTGTAAGAAAAAATTATTTAATACAGCAAAAGATAAAAAATATCAGATTTTAAAGTCTTAAAATTTCGGCACTGAGCTAAAACAATGGTTATCCCTCAAACCCAAGAATTTCTGCAGTTTGTGAGATTCCAACCGCGGCCTCTCATACGCTTTGCAAGATTTTGCACATCTCTTTGCCTCAAACGCCTCGGGGCCGCTCTATGAGTGCATACGTTCATACCTGTGCGCTCGCTACTCTAAAATCCCCATTCACGACAGGGGAGCACTGTTTGCTGATAGGCAGTGACGTGGCGCACCAGGACCATGGCAGAGACATTTCCAAGCGGGATGTCTTCTCTTAAGTTCGCTCAGCGGCCTCCTTTTTAAAACCACGATTTCAAAAAATAACTTAATGCCCTTCACCCTGAAATCCCCCTCAGCATTGCCGAAAAGATTGCTCTTAAGGGTAGATCCCGTACAATCCGCTGTGTCAGGATTATTCGTTCCGGTTCCCACGCCGGGCATTGCACAAGCGTATGCGAGGCAGAATCTTGGTATCCGCCACAGTGACAACACCTTGCCGTTAATTCGCGGCGCAATTTCTAAGCCTAGGTCGTGAATTTTTGCAATGATAGTTGCCGCTCCGATCTCGGCCAGTTATTTGGTCCTCTCGAAGGTTTCCCCAATGGCCACCAGCAGGTTGTCGTCTGCATAACATACGACATTGACGCTAACGGGGAGATCGATGCGCAGCACTGCAAATTCGGTAATTTTCGTCAATCGACCAAATCATCGATTATTCTCGATGGAGGTTTACCCATCCTGCAACGTTCTGTTCAATAGCCGCCATTCTCAAGCTGTTTTTCCTCATCTAAACTAATTTCATAAAGAGAAAAGCTTTGATTGTTTGCATTGAATAGGCTCTGAAACTACTGGATCGATTTAAAAATTATTTCCATTAGAATCTTACATTATGCCTGACGAACATAGGGCGATAGAAATTTTTATTTATAATTTTTGAAATTTCGAATTGGCATTAGTTTCGTTGGACTTAGTACTTACTTACTCTATATTAAAACTCCATATTCAATTTAAGTTTTCCTCCCCATAGTTTGAAAAGGTTCTGTTTTATAAGAATTGTATTATGTTAAATATCATTTTTATAATAAGGACAACTAATTAGTGTGTACGTTAAAGTTGGATTTACATGACATTGACAATTGAATACTTATCGTAGACATCATCGGAAAAGGGTGGGTCTGAGGGGTGGATGCTTAGATAAAGAATTGTAAAGATTTGGCATGAGCGTACAATCAGATATATATGGTTGTATGATGGACTCGAAAGTCTGAAATATTTTTTCCCTGATCTAATCGTAGTTTGTCTGGTTTTATTCTTAATTTTATCAAACACAACGTACAAAAATTGTATCCAAATTGGAAACATTGACTCTACATGTAATCGTATTAATTATTTTCTCTTTGTTTATAAATTTTATAAATTAGTGTGCATTTTTTTATGGATTAAATGATTTATTATTATTACAGTAGGTGTAATGTTTGAGGGTTGATTAGAATCAATAATTAAGTATGTGACTATTTGTATCTGTCTTGTGCGTAATGTAACCGTTCAATAAATCAGTCAACGTCGCTCTCCCGCCTTTCATTCTTGTATTCCCCACAGTTATTTCAGTAGGGAGTGAGTTATTTCTAAGCTTAAGCTGTTAAAAACCTATCTGCGATAATTTCTTAATCTAGATTGACAAACAACATTAGCAACTTTGTCAATCGAAAATGAAAACATCGACTTTGATGACCTGATAAAAGAATTCGCCGAGCTGTGCTCCTGTCGGTGCAGCGATTTCTCTTGGCATCCTGATACGATACGATGTCTGAGTTCTGCTTTATTTGTTCCGTAAAAGATTTTAGCCTTCCTCTCTTCCTCTTACCTTCTATTTTTCCTTCTATAATTGTGCTTATAAGATCTTCGGGTCGTGTTAGGTGTCCCGACATTTTCCCCCTACTGTTCTATGTTCTATGGCTTCTATTAACTTCCTTATTTCTTTCACTTTGCGTAAGACCTCCTTATTTGTTACTTTCTCCGTCCAATTAATTCTTTCACTTCACCTCCATTTTTTTATCCCTCGAGTTAATGTTTCGCTTCCATATAGGATGTGCATTTTGTTTTGTTTGTATTTATCTTAAGACCAGAACTAGACTGAATACATTTATTAGCGTGTGTTTTTTTATGGTAGAAAGTTTCAAACGAGCATGCGGGTCATCTGATGTCAAGTGACCCATACCAATAGATATCCGCAACAAGCGACCAATTTGCAGATGCTTTGATGGAGGGGATAGATAGGATTTTGTTTTTTCGTTTGGGTTTGACTTGCAGTTGGGGTGCCGTAGAAATCTCGCCCAGGGCGCTGTTAGTGCTAAAACCGGCACTGGCCATACAATCTTAACCAATAAGTGAATATTTAACGTATGTTCTGACATACAAGGAAAAACGATGCTACCAACCTAACGGGTCAAATAGCTTCACTATTTACGCTTGGTTATCGATATCGATGAAATGTATGTACGGTTGTTATCGAGGCTCCTATAAAAAAAAATCCATATTTGAAACAACTCAATCAAACAAACAATCATTCGAGCTCAATGTTGTATGAATTATTATTGGTAATTGTATTTAACAACATTGACCTTGAATGTGGCCTAATGTAAATAAATTGGAGTAATTTCCGTTATATATATATATATATATATATACTGTAACGTGCTAAGCTCAGCGATTTTACCCGCCGCACAATTTAATTTAACCAAACCAAAATTTAAACCAAATATTCAGCCTAAACTGAACCCTATTAAAACACTATCACATTCAAAGTATTCTATTCAGTTGACACTTCAGTGATTTTATTAAAATAAATCTTAAAATGCTATGCATATACATATTTTAATTCGTGCATCTTCTCGATCGGAACATACTCTAAATCCTTGCATATAATGAAAAATACTACTTAGTTAGTTACTAGATAGTTAGCCTATCATTCATTTTACTCTAGAAATACAAAAATAATACGTAGGTTTATAGGTACATCACTAGTATAAATAAACAAAATACATTATGATTTCAACATTGTCCTATTAAATAGTGCTTAGCTTGCTATATTAAGAAACATGCAGTACTAGTGATATGATTTACGAAAGCGAACTCATAATTTAATAGTAAAAACATGGAGTGGTCAACTTGTTCACCGGATATTATTTTATTAATTTTTAAGTTCCTGGATAACAAATCTCTTCTGAATTGCTTTTCTGTATGCAGGTTGTGGAGAGACGTCGTGGATTATATTGGAAAGGTACATAAAAAAGCATCTTAGGAATAAATTTCTAGTTTAACTGTAGCAAACCATTTAATGATTTCCTTCCAATACCCAAATATCGACCTCACAGTGTAAATACACAAGTATTTGTCAAGATTTTGTAAAATGTTGTCACATCTTAACCATGTAATCCATACATCTATTGTTCTTAGATACACTGCTCGACAATTATTTATCTCTTCTAATTGTGTCTGCCGAAGTTGTTTTCAGTCTCATAAACCTAGTATAAACATGCTGTACCATCTAAGTCTGACATGTCACAATCATTTTTCTCAATAGTGTTATAACAGGTTATAACCATGCAAGAACTTTTCGTTTACAATAATCACTGGTCTAAGGATGTGTATTACCTCTAATTATTCTTTAAATTCAGCTGACTGTATAATGTAAGCTATACAAGACATTTGAGTATCCATGAATTTTCTTTATCATTCAATATTTAATTAAAACTTCCTTATTTTTAGGTTAAAGATTTATGGCCTAACCTAGCACAAAATGCCATGTACAACAGGGGTATTACATATAAACAGAGGTCTATTCTTCTTTGGCGAGACTTGTATTTTAATTCCCTGCTCTGGAACAATGGAAATGTTCATCTTCAACTTGATAAGATTTTGGACATGGATCTTTTAAAACATATACATATATTTGAAGGTAACTCCACTGTTAATTTATAGTACATTTCACTTTATAGACAATATAGTGTTGTATCTACACTGTCTTTAACATTTTTAATGTATGCTAACTTACTTTGATTTGAATATGCAGTTGTACATTTCCAAACTCAATTTGTAAATATGCTGCAACTCATTGTCAGTTTAAGTTGGTTGGAGTAAAGCGAGACATTTGAAGAATACTTTGCCCATGGATATTGAAGGTGTTGATAATTAATTTAAAAATGAAATAAAAATAACAATTTGAATTATTTTTATTTCCTAAATATAATTATATTTTATAAAGCTACTAGATCAGAGTTTTTCAACCTTTTTCATTACATGGCATTTAATATTAAAAAATATTTCGCTACTTCCCGTACCTGTTGCTTTATCCATATAATTAAGATTGAAGAAATTTCATAAGTAACCATTTTTATAATAAATCTTGTTTTTTTACTGCAGTAGCTTTCCCAACCTTAGATTGCAACTTCGCTATAGAAGCTTCGTGACTGCAACCCACATGTTGAAAAACACTGTACTAAATGTTATGTCCTGTCAGGTCCCAATACATTATTGAAATAATATAGATATTAAACAATATAGTTCAGTGGCTCTAATTTACATTTTCATAGACATAACCTTATTCCCAACTTGCATTAGAGTTAGACTTATGAGTTGTATCATTTCTCACAGGGTATATAAAACAATCACAATCTCCCAGAGTGTGTGAAGAAAGTGAATAAGTGCTTTTATATTTATAAAATATATACTTTTAAATTTATTTTCAGATAATATAATTGTTATCCTTGATGCTGTTATGAAACAATACAAAGTCGATACACTAACACAAGTTCTAGAAGAAAACTGTAAGCACACAATTGTATAAAAATATCAGAACATATCATGTTCCTCTATATATTTATATACCTCCAGATAACAGTGGTAGAGCCCGCAACAACATCTGCTGCATGAATGGGCCAGCTCAACCGGTGAAATACTAGGACCTCATAGAAGCAGGTGTGACATAGGAGTATTTTATACTTCTGCGTTTTGTCTGATGAGTGAGGTGCCGGAGGCCCAGTGTCCATCCTCTTCCTCTTCCCATGGTTTCCTGCAAAGGATAGGATGAGAAAGTGAAGAGGATTGGACAGAGGAGGGGATGAATAGGGGAAGGAAATATATTTTGTCCTGTCAATACCCTTTTCTGACCATTAAAGGTAGACAACACATCTGCAACTCATTTGCTTGTTGTAGATGCCTATGGGTAGCGGTCACTTAACATCAAGTGCACCACTTGCTCGTTTGCCACCTTCCATAAAAAAATACACATTTCCATACAAATTCAATGTCTAGAAGGGAGGGAACCTGAAATTTCTACTTTGCTTTCGAAAAAATGATGTGTTCATTGATTTATTTAATTTTAGTTTACGTGTGAAATATGATGTTTGTGCACTTTATTCCATTTTACACAAACGGTGATTCTTAAATTACAAACACATTTCGTATTCCTGTGGCGGAAAACGAATAAGTGAGCGGGATTTTACGAAGGTTGGCAATTGTCGATTTATAAATACTATCTATTGCCAATTTTGGGGTATCGCAGTACGCTGACAAACATTGGCGGCAAGAATCGAGCTTTATTTTTGAATGTCGACTTTGCATGTCGAAGCATTTGACATCCAAACATGGATGTAAAATACTAAATGTAAGATTGTACTTTGGTTATTTGAAAATAAACTATAGTTCATAATCTGCCCTTTTCTTCCACTCTATGTGGGGTCGGCACTGTATGAATGTAGTCCGTCTATACTGCAAAGGTTTGGTACAGCTTTTACATGTGCAATATTCAATCAGTCTGTATATCAATTCCAGATGTCGTAGACTATCAGCAAACTCAGCATATAACTGCCAAACTGCGTGCTGATAACTTTTTGTCTGTAAAGTTTGGAGAGCGACAAAAGGCACTTACTATTAGTGGCCATAAATTTAAGTAAGTAGTTTATGTTCCGTCATCAATATTTGATGCCTGGGCTTAGCTAGCCCCTTCCCCTTTTTACGTCAGTGGCGCCATCTTGCGTCATCATCACACATTTCAGTTGTTCTATGAAGGTAGATAGATAAAACAATTTCTCACCGTTTGAGAATTTCTAAATTTTTAAATGTCCTTTTGCAGATTAATAGACAATTATTGTTTTATAACTGATCATCGAAATATATTAAACTTGATTAGATGCTATAAAAATAAACAACACAATAATTCAACGAAAGTGAGAAAAGTTGATGGAGCCGTAATGAAGTTCTACAATATCCTTGGGTCGATTTGTAGCGTAAACATTTATAATGATGAACTCTATGTGCTAAAACAAAATGGGTGTATAATATATTTGGACAATTGGGACTTCCTGGGTATACCGGTTGGCGAAATAAATTTACCGCATTTTTACAATAGTCCACTGGTATTGTATATGTTTCTAAAGTACAGTGTTGTTTACAGTGGTGAGTGTTTTAATTTTATATCCAAAATATTATGGTGGTAACGTACGGCACGTAGTGAACAGTATGGCACGCACGCACGCACGCACGCACCAACACATGCACGCTTTTTCAAATTCAAAAGTCTATTCAGGACGCCACGGAAGATAAACCATCGGCGTGGTAATTCGTTAGTAGATTTAACACCCGATAATATTATTTTAATTAAAACGGTGGAATATCGATAGAAATTTGTACACAAAATTTACTAAACATAGTTGAAATTAGAGACACACTAATTAAAGACAACCGTTGCTTAAGATACAACACAAGAACAAAAGTACTCTTTATAACACCTAATATCATTCGTAACTACACTTTGTAGCTTAATGGATAGATGTATAGGATCGGAAAAACGTCTTACTATAGATTCCCGATGTCCATGCGCGTTTTATATCGGAATACCCACTCTCTGTCAAAGTACACCAATGTACTTCACTATTATTTTATTCTATTTACTTTTTTCTATATGGTTATGGGTGGTATACAATGATATTATAATATAAAATGTAGCAGATATGCTATTAGTGGCCGAAAGCGTCCTAAGTAGGACGCTAATTCTATACGCTTACGTCATGTGTTTATATTTAACCTTAAGTGTAGAAGCGTACAAACACTAGCTGTCCTCTTTTTTCTTATTATTTTCATTACGCTCTCTTTTTTACACCATTTGACTTGTGTGAATGTTACTGCTTTGGAACACTTTCGATCGGTGATTTTTTATGAGTAAAACATACATGTTGTATAAAATATAATTGGTATTTATAAAACGATTATATGAATGTATTTTTTATAAAACTACTATTTTTAATTCAAAGTGTCCTTTTACAGATTAGTAGACGATTGCTGTTTTATAATAGATTCGCAAAACGTATTAAGCGTGATTAAAAGTCGTGGGAATAATTTATTTAAATCAACCGTAATGCGGAGCTATGAGAGAGTTGGATCGATTTGCAGTATAACCATTTACAACGATGAAATTCACGTACTGAAACTAAACGGGAATATAATACGCGCGGACGATTGGCAGTTCGTAGGCAAAACGGTTGGCAAAATAAATTCGCCGCATTTTTACAATAGTCCATCAGTATTGTTTATATTTCTAAAGCACAGTGTTATTTACAGCGGTGAGTGTTCATTTTAGTAAGTTTAAATTTCATATTTAAAACCATACACAGGAATCACGCATATCCACACATGCACACACATGTTTGTATATGTTTTCAACATACTATCAGATTGAAGGAAATTCATTGTAGTTAGTTTGGCCTCTCTATGCTTTGTGTGTCATTTGATTTAAAGTGCATCCATTTTATGATGTACTTTTAAAACATTAATCGAATATTTAAACTATTACCGTACTTAATTGTAGTAAGCGGCAAAAACGGACCAAAATATATGGAAGTGGCGGAAATCGGAGATACGGGAGAGATAGTTGTGGAGTGTTCGGGGCTGACGTGCGCAACGTCGCATGGAGAATTACTGCTTTTAGGATACGAAGACGGAGAAGTATGTATTATCTTAGAACATTTGACGAAGGTATCCTACAAAACTACGACGAGGACTGTGGATTGTACATCTGACTGGTGGTCGAGATGTCCACTTTTTAATGGCATAAATTATATCAAAACACGTTGTTTGCTCCTGTAATTGATTTATTTATATCATTTTTCTTTATTTTTCAGGTCAGTGTTTATTTACCAAAGAAAATGTTGAGTTCAAAAGAACCACACTTTACCTTTAATATCAAAGATATAGCTAACCGTACTCTGAAAGATCTCGAGGTCAAGGCGATAGAAGTTTACGAAGCAAAGGAATCTCATCATTTGTTCATAGCAACGCGGTGCGAATTGATGAAGGTGATAGTGACTCACAATAATTAAGGAGGAAAAAGAAGCCCAAATTATTGTCTTCTTCTTCCTCCTTCTTTTTATTCTTATCAAATATACAGGCAGAAAAAACATTTCGTTTTGTTTATAACACATCATGTTTTTATTTTACGAGGAAACAAGTAATCAAGAGACAGCAATCCCCTAACCTATTGTCTCCGAATTTATAAGATTAAAAATGCCCCAAAATCGTACCTACTACCCGTTAAAATGGGACCACCAATTTCCTCGAAAATCGGCCCCATTTTGCATTGCGCCGGCGACGGCGTCGTCTCCTGGATGGATCAGTTCTTTTGAGCTTACCACACAGCCGACCACACTTTAGTATTATTTTGAGAAACATCACACAAACTGTCTCGGCTAATCGACATCTCTAGTTGACGGCGAGCTCGACGCTGTCGGCGCAGCAGGGGGAGGTAGTCATCGGCAATGTTCCTGTGCGCGGACAGTACTAGCAATTGTAAACAAACAAACATCACTTACTATACACTGGGGCCATTGCAATATTTATAATTTCATCGGAAATATTGTAAGTTTGAAGAAATCTTGAGATAAAATGAAGTGAAATTGTATAATATGGCTAATGTTATATGGTATTGTAAGAAAAAGTTGTTTATCGAAAATATTTTGGAATTCATGAATTTTAGCGTAAAAGGTAAGTAAACCTTTGTTTATAAAGTGTTCGTCTTGATTTGGAACAAATTATGTCATGGAACCCATAGGCCCTCGCACATGACAGTGTTTAAATTAGTGTTTCGTAAATCAATGGTATATGAATAATAGACAAGAATACGTAGCTTATATGTTTTTATTTAATCGAAATTAAATTACAAAAATCTGATTGCATCTCATAATTAATGTCTCATGACTTTTATATGACGACGACTAAAATGATTGATTGCGTATTTCTTTATAAATACTTAAGTAAAATCATTTTAAATATTAAATCCTTATATTTTATTACACTTATCGTCAAATAATACACCAAGATATCAAAAATTATCAGGTTATACTTACATTAAAGTATAATTTCGGCCCAGCCGCTAAAATAATCATTACAATTAGATTCCAAATAGAATAATAAATCTCAAAATTTCCGCAGCTTGTGAGATTGACTAGTGAGGACCACGAAGCATATAATAATTTCAAACGTTAATATTTAAAAAAAAAAACAAAAATCTTTTCGTTATACGAGTATTTACCCTTATTGTATTGATAAAAATAATAACCTATAGAGCATGTATGTTTGTGTACCAGACACAATAATAAATGTGTATAATACACGCATGTTTCTTTAAAAACTACTTGAAATCTTAAAATCTATAGAACAATCAGCGAGACAAGATAAACGATGTCAATAAACCGACTTCTACTCCTGTCACTCTTAGATATAAGATTTTCCCTCTTAAACCGTAAACAATGCAGCTGTCACTTTCATATTATATGTATTTAATCAGTTAAAACAAAAATCTAAATACTAGGGCTTACCCAGACCTTGTCTTGGCCAAACTAATCCCATTTCTTCAGATATCTGGTATCTAAATAACAGCTGTAATTGTATTATGTTAGGATATAGCTACAACCGTAATACCACAGTTGCGTTGCCCGCCTTTAAAAAAGTAGAGGCTCTGTGAAAAGCACAAAACTCGCCAAATTATACAACACGACGATTGTGTTTTGCATTGAAATATGCTAAAAGCGCAATATCGTCAAATACCAGCTGTACAGCAAATTCGATAACCTCTGTACTACAAAATATACTCAATTAGGTACGCCATGACCTTGAATTTCTTTTTATCGATCCGTCGCATTCGGGTTCGTGTAGGAGAAACCTCTGAAAGGTTCCTGGTCCATGGAGCGCAACACGTGGGGCTCCACCGCAGTGAGCCTCGGCCGCTCCCCAGTGAATGTTCTATCGAAGTATTGAGTGTCGAGTGGATGTCTCTGAAAATTAATTTCCTTGTTGATTATCTGAACTAAGATTAGCGACGAGCTTCCGAGTCCATTTATGACATTTATTAGCTGCTTGTTAGTTTCCCTCTTCTATAAAAGTTGCAAGGCCTTCGTTGTGAGAAAGGGAACAGGGAAAGAACAAGGGAAATGTGGTCTCTCACTCATCAGATAAAACGCAAAAGTAAACAAGCACTTCATGCCGGTATTCTGAGATCGTGGGATTTTTTCGAGATCGTTAATTATTTTTAAAGCACAAAGCGGCAAACGATCTAATATTAAGTGATCACCGACGCCCTTGAACATCCGCAACACCAGAGGAATCGCAGATAAGTCGCCTTTAGGGAAGGAGTACCTACGCTCTCTTCTTGAAGCGCCTTACGTCGCATTGCTTTAAAAATACCGCTGAGGACAGATCATTCGACAAGGCGGTTGTGCTAGGCAGTGGCAGGAAATTATGCGAAAACCGCACGGTAGTAGAATGCCATCCATTAGGATGATTTGGATATTATTTGGAGCTCTTACGTGTTGACTCAGCGGTAGGAATTGTTCCAATAATATGTAATTAGCGTAAGTTACATACGACACGTGGCTTAAACGGTGCGTCCAGCTCCCTGCGCTCGAGACGGTCCCACGCCAGGCCGTGGAAGAAGTCCTGGTCGCGCACGTCGCCGTGCATGCACTCCGCGCCGCCCAGCCGTGTCCGTGCGTCTTTGTCCAGCAACTGATCGTACACACCACCAGATTAATTCGACAATAACGAATAGTTGTTGAAAGCTGTTTTGCAAAATCCGCATAGAAATTCGATATTTCCGATTCGGATTGTAAATTCTCAATGAGCTCACATACCTATTAATTTATAGCGAATCATATTTTTTTCAATACATTGTTAGGTTTGCGTGCAAATTTGACAAAATAACATCACTTCTCATTTGAAGGGTAAAAAAAAGCTACAAATTGGCTTATACCATTTGTAGTCAATTCCTTTTAAGATCTTTTTGGTATTCTTTACGAACGAGCGACAAGGAGATAAGAGCGAAGCATCTAAATATTAGAACTTTGTCACTTATTATATACAAAAGTATTTCCCCACCCTGGTAAGTATGCTAAGGGCTTCTTGTGAGAGGAAGCGCGGGTAGGACGGCATCTCGTTGCAGATAGACCAGAAGAGCTCGTCCTCGTCGCAGCCGCTGAACGGGCTCTGACCGATGAGCATCTCGTACAGCAGCACGCCGAACGACCACCAGTCCACCGTCTGGTTGTATTTCAAACCTTTTATAATCTGTAAAAAAAAACTTTAGTTGCCATTTAATCTTCTGACCTCAGGAAAAGACGAGGGAGTCGTTGGAATAACATAACACGTCAAAACAACGAAAATTTTGAGCCGTATGTCCAGCAGAGGATGTATGATGCTAGTTTATATATAGTTATGCTAGTTTTTTTGCAAAACATTTGAAAAAAATTAAACAGTGGTTGAGTCTTTAAGAACAAGGGACGGCTCGACCGTTGAAATACCACGACCTCACATAAGACAGGCGTCCAATTTCAGACCCAGATTATAAGGATTCGATTTGAAGGGTACGTGGGGTATTCGGTACGTGGAAGGGACAAATATTAGAAGATAATAATATGAAACAAATATTTTGTTTCCTGTCTCCCCCCCCCTCTGTCCATTAAAGGCAGGCAACGCATCTGCAACACATTAGCTTGTTGCTATGAGTGACATAACATCAGTTGAACCGTTTGATCGTTTGCCACCTTTCATAAAAAAATAGAAAGCAATGTTTACTATTTTTTTTATATTTTAAGCTGTAATTGTTATAAGATTACTTGTCGTGTTCATATCTTGATACTACTAATAGTACTTGCGTGTATTTTCTTTTGATCTTTGAAGGGGAGTATGTGGCTGCTTTACCTCGGGGGCCATATAATCCGGCGTGCCGCAGAAGGTGTCCGCCGTCTTGTCGAGGTAGATCTGCAGCTTGCACATGCCGAAGTCCGCGATGCGCACGTGCCCCTCGTAGTCCAGTAAGATGTTGTCCAGTTTTAAGTCCCTAAACCATTTCAGTTTTTTTAAAACAATAAATTTAAAATCTATTCATATACAAATATCGTTCAATTGATGAATATATGAACATGTCTCTAAAATGTTATTTTGATTGTAAATCTGTCTAAAGATTCATTGCTATAGACATCTGCCACAAGCGAATGAGTTGCAGATGCGTTGCCTATTTAATGGTCAGAGGAAAGGTCATAAGCAGAAAAGCTGATATTTACTTTCCCTTTACATCCCCTCCCCCATTAAATCCTCTCCCCACTGCCATTCTTTTCTTATTACTAGTGCGTGATATCTTTCGACTATCACCATTTAACATCAGGGTGTGGCAAGCGCTAGTTTATTCAATCCTACTAATATTATAAAAGCGAAGGTTTGCAGTTCACGCAGAAACTGCAGAATGGATTTGTATGAAACTTGACAATAATATCGTTTATATATCAGAATAACGTATAGGCTAATTTATATAGATATTGTGTGAATTGTCCAAAATATAACGATAAGTGTCAAGTAAACAGGAAAAAATCCATCCATATGCCAGCTATTCTGGTGTGCGCTGCAAAAACCGTTAGAGTTACACGTATATGATGTACAATGGAAATGTTTACCTTAAATAGTCCTACAAAAAAGCCCGAGACAACATGTATCTATTATTTATGCTTACAGCCATTATCGCTAAAATTGTGAATCATCTAGTAATTATAGGGCGGAACGTAGTTGGCCGGGCCAGCTTGATTTTTTCATAAAATGATTAGAATTAGGACTGCTTCATGCATCAGCCAAAACGCGAAATATTTGTACTTCACGTCACGTCCTGTTTTCTTCGTGCAACAGATGTTGTTACAGACTCTACCACTATTAAAATATGTGGCTCTGAAAGTCAGCCAATGACTAGTTTACGTTTACGAAATGTATTAAGTAACGTATAATATTTCAAATAAAGTAGGTAATTTTACTGTAAGTTTGTTCACGTTACCTGTATATAATACCGCGTTTATGTAAGAACTTAAGTCCGGAGACGATTTCAGCGGCGTAGAAGCGCGCCCTGAGCTCGGGGAACCGCCCGCTCTGCTGAATGTGGAACATCAGGTCACCGCCGTTCAGAAACTCCATCACGAAGAACAAATGAGACTGGAACATGTAAGGGTTTTAACATTTATTATCGTACACAATTAATTTATATAAATGTCATCATAAGATTGTGAATTTCGTAAGTTAATAATCTCACTAACGATATTATAAATTGATGGAATACGTAAACTTAACTAACTGTTCACAATTCGACACATCATGTCCAATGTAACAAACCTATATTTTTATTTGATAAATCTTTTTTCAATATTTATCTCCCTGCCCTTTTCCCACTTATGTGTCGTCGGCATATGACTGTAGTCCACACTAGTTATATTAGTTAGTTGTATTAGTAGTTTATGGATTATAGTTTTTACAACCTGCCTTAAGCCAACCCTCCTCGGGAATATTTATTTTATCTTTTTAAGACCTCTTTCTCTTTTACCTCAACCGCGTTATTACATCAGAAGGCGATAGCATACTGAAGCGAAATGAGCGCATATTTGAAATGTGTGTGCTCTTTATTGCCTGCCGGTTTTCCGTACGTACATCTTAGGTTTTGTATAAAAATGGTGTATCTTTTTCCTTGTTACCGGTATTTATGTATATCTTACAGTTTCGTAGACTGATCTCCCGTCATATTTAGAATAAGATTCTAAGAACGAACCATGTAGTATAAGATTATATGAATTTGATGACCTGCGAGATTAAATTGATTAATCTAAAATACTTAATAGTACTTACATCGGTCTGGAAAGTGGCGAACAAATGGCAAAGGTAGGGATGGTTAGTTCCCAGCGCGAGAACCTTGCGCTCTATCAGTGTGCATTCCACATCATCGTCTTCTAGAACGACGTCCTTCTTCAAACACTTCACGGCGTAGTAGTACTCTGTGTCTCTCAACTCTGCAAGTAATACCTGAAAATAGACAACACACATATTGTATCATACTTGTTGCTCTTGAGTAGTTTAATAGTACATATTGAATAATACAATTATTGAAGAGAAAAGAAAGAAAGGAATATGCCAAGAAGACCATTCACGTATCATCTAAATACAGTAAATAAAGGTGGTATCCTGACAGTAAATCAAATGAAAGGTACAATCCAGGGATGATTGGATTGCTCCACTGATATGAACAAAAAAGCTCATAAATTGGCCATATACTATACGCAAAAATAAATGTTAAAATCTTTACCTAATAAGAATATAAAATTCTTGGATTGAATCTAAGAAGTTACCAACAGAGAAGGCGCAAATAAAAATATTTATTTTAATAACGTAATATAATTATTTAAAACGCATATTACATGATGGACTATTCGATTACAATAAATAACATAAAGCTATTTGTGTTCCCGCACTGGGTGTAAGCCAGCTACACTGATGGTCGGAATGTGTATGGAAATTGTTTCGTCTTGTGAAATATTCATAGCATCTTTATAATTTGTAAACATTTTATAACTGATATTAAAGCATAATCTGTAATAATGTCCTATCCATCCCTCCTCCGTCCAATCCTCTTCCCCTTCACAACTTTCCCTTATTAAAAAGTAGGAAGGTGAAAAGGACATGGCCTATGGCACCTCACTCATCAAACGACACTTCTACTTCACGTCTGTCTTTTGTTAGGTTGTGGTATTTCACCGGTCGAGCTGGCCCATTCGTGCAACAGGCGTTGTTGTTGTGAGCTCAAGCTCAACACTAAAATTCCAGCAACATACAAATCCAAAATCCAAATCCTCTTATATATGATAGTCATACCGTGAAAAGGCGAAGAGGAAAGTTTTATTAGTTTATAACTTTCAACTTGTATAAATATTTTACACCTCAGAAAGCTATTTTATCCAGAAGTAACATTGACTTAATTTGTTTATTATTATCGTATAATAATAAACATTAACCGGTTGACGCTGAGTGTGAACAGCATGTATTAAATATTTTTATATTAACAGGCAGGGTACAATTAAATACAACAGACAGCTCTGTGTCTCACAGCGAGGACTGGTGTGACCGAACGTGGATATTTTCTTTTTTAATAAACATAAACAATTTTACCAAAGATAATTCAACATGGAATGGAACAACTTCATTATTAATTACTACCTATATGCCGCGGTTTTACCCGGCTCAATAAATAGTTAGTAGTATTTCGGAACATACCTCCTCCGAACATCCGTAAAGAATTTTTCAAAACCGATTAATAATTCCTGAGATTTGCGGGTTCAAACTAACAAACTCTTCCGCTTCATAACATTAGTAAAGAGCAATAGACTAGCCAATTTTTTTGACACATCTGACCTCCCTATTTGAGTCAATGGGCTTGAGTGTTACACAGTTACGAAGTTTATAGTATATCGGCTTTACAGTATTCTTGGCCCGGCGTCAACGTTAAGTGGGCCGAGGGGCGCAACCAGGAAGATCATCTCTGGATTTGATTCGTGTCTTGTATCACTTCAGCATACAATACGGATGAGATTGATTTAAACATCGCTGTTATAAATCAGAACTCAAATGACGTACTGCGTAAATTTGACCTAGTTGATTTGAAAGGATCACGAGATGTAATGTAAAAATTATTTATGTACAACAAAGAGTCGGCTTTATTCAAGTGAATGATGAACTCACGGATATTTACATGAGCCTGTAAAGTAAACCTATAACATAAAGGTTTTGTTACCTTGTTGTTAACCTAAATCTTTGTTTTGAATTATTCTGTGTACCTATTGGTGAAAATTGTGTACAGCTCGCAGTAATATGTATTAAACTGAGAGACTACTGCCGCCTTCCTCTTCTGGTGGTATTGGTGTATATTCATTATGTATTGTCGACTGTTCGCAATAGACTTGGTCGATGGCGACTGTGACTTCCTACGGTTCAAATTTCACGCCCTTGGTTGCATTCGCTCTAATACTGCGAGCATATTTTAAGGTGACTGGACGTCGGGCAGAAAAATTGTGTAGTCTTTTGATACAAAAAGATGTATATTTTTCCATTTTCAAGTGAAAAAAAACACCCATTCTGCACAAATGTACGAGAATTTTAGTCGCTCGTGGTCTCCCAATATACTTCTCTATGTCTTAATCGTCAAGAGACCGAGTCATCGCCGACAGTCGTCGTAAGGTTTACAACATACCTAAACTAACTAGAGTGGCGCAGTGACCCACTATGGGCCTCGACCTCCGCACACCACAACAAGAATTTCCTCGATCCTGCGCCATGTCTCGCCAGTCTTGGACCGTCGTGAATAAAGGTCTTGGAGAATAAGGGTAAAAACTGATGAACTGGTGGTTCAGTTGAACATCAACATTACAACATACCTATGCAATTTTTATTGCAACCGTGATTTTTTCCTAATCAGAACCATAAATTAGTCTTCATGAAAGCATATGTCAAGTAATACGTACATATGTATTACTGTTGAAGAAGAAATATTGGATGGATTTTTTTAGAATTCAATATAAGAATCCCAGATTTGCCTGACCCGATTCAATGATTCATCCGGTAATCGGGCTCTTCAGAACTGGAGGTAAACGACTAACCACTCCACTAACGTTTATTCTGTTATTTATAATTAGATTAAGAATACAGGAATTATGCAGTTGTCTGTCTTGCATTTATTTAGAGCGCGACTTCCTGTCTTTATTCTTCGTGTTAACATAACACTCTTAAACGCGGAAGTCAAGTCGTGAAATGATTCACAATTAGCATCCAAAATTTCAAGCCACGCGTTATACACACAATAAACGTTAACCTTATTTTGAAGTTTCAGGAAATCATTACTTTTTTAAATCGTAATTTCAGAACAAAGGTGTTTTTATTATCATTTAATCTGTTTACCTGATGAGATGTATGATATCTAAATTTAGGCGTTTTTTAAATTATAAGAGTTTGACACATTTCTGTACCACTTGTGTTTTTAATGCTTACGGGAAAATATTAGCTACTTGTTTAAAGTGTGTTCTCGACAGACGGATAAAAACTTGTAGTTCACGAGACTGAGGTACGTATGTATGTGGTGCGAGACGTAGACGGATGTATTTTTTACATAATACAGAGATTATCGGGATATTTTTACTTTGAAATATTTATATATACTCATATTTACATATTTCTGGGTTGAAATTTATTTCACTCATGTTTCTCTTCATCTTTCTTCCTCAAATTATCTTGTCTGCTTGTCTATTAACTTTAGAACGCAAAATGTGAGATGGACTAACGTATCCAGTAAGGAGCAACGTATCCACGATGTTACACCCAGCATAGATAGGCCTCCCAAAATAGAAAGACAATCTGGTGAAAATTGTGGGACTGAATATATGTGTGTATGTTTATGGGTTCCAGCACCAGACTCTTATTGCTGATGAACACGATAATGAAGTTTGATGTAAATCGGATGAAAATTAGAAACTACCTTTGTCTCAGGTAGATTGTTTAGAAAGATTTGTAAGTTTATTATTAAACATAAATATTGCAGCATATTTATTTTTGTAATTAGTGACGAGATGTCGAGGACACGTGCTTCGGTGATCGTGGATCGGTGATGTGAGATGCGGGAATATAATGGCAGATGCGATGGCCGCGAGCGAGACGGGAGCAGGTGAACCGCGGCGGGCAACCTGCCATGAACACTAGGCGGTCTGGATTACACGCTGCTCATACATTTCACTTCGTCTGCCAACACTTTTAAGTCGAACAGAGTTGCGAAGGAATTGCCAAATTACACCCGTCTTGTAATGCTTTCTACATGGGCTAAGCTGATGGATTTTTCTTGATCAAATATCCGACAGCAATTTTTTCCTACGATTTTTATAGTTATTTTTAAGGTATACTGGTTTTAAAACCAGGTTATTTTTACCAGGACACGAATAGGACGCTCTTCAACCGAGCTTCGCTCTGTGTTGTCAACTGTCTTCTTCAGATCACGTCAGAGTGCGAATCTAGTATCTACAACATCATAGAATCTCTAGGTACTCTAGACCACACTCCCACCTGATGTAATCGAGACACAGATATGAATTGCATTAGTTTAACATTAGTCTCTTCACTTTAAATATCTGTTTCGGAGCCGTATTTAATGCCCGAACAAACGCGCTACAAAAATTGGTCTACCATGAATGTTGTAAGCTACCAAGTCAAAAGTTGATCGCCATCAGCAACTGCATCCATCAAACAGTCCACACCGGCACCGGCAACGCCTAGCGTGCACGCTATATAAGTTTTAAAGTCATGTGATTCGTACTGCGCGGCCGATCACAAATAAATCACATGAAAAAATACGTCTGCTTCAAATTGCGCGAAGATATTTTTGTATTCCATTTTAAAAATAGGTATACACATTATTGAGTTTATAAATATACTTCTGAATTGCTTCTGAACAATGATATTTTATACAATAGATACGTTATACGTTCTATTCATACCAAATCACCGGTCAAGTGTTCCAAAGACAGTGACTGCAGTGACAGAAACATTGACAGATGTCAAATGATGTAAAAACAGAAAAGCATAATTAAAATAATACCAAAAAAGATGACTGCTAGTGTTTGTCACTAAAGCGTTAAATGTGACATGGCGTAAGCTATAAAAAAGTGTCCCAATTAGAACGCTTACGAGTCTTCACTTTTCGACCGCTAATAGCATCTCTGTTACTGTTACTTTTTGTATTTTAATATCATTGCTTCTGAACAATCACTTTCAAGTTTGCATTTCGTTTTTCATTTATTGTCATGTGCGGAAACGATGTACACAAATGACAGTAGAAGTACGAAATCAAAACAAGACAAACAAAACAGAATATTTATAAACTCAATAATGTGTATCACATCATACAACGCAGACGGAGACGTTATATTTATCTTTCAGCCTTTCACCGTTTAACATGATATGCCCATAAATCTCTGTGACTATAAAAATATATATATTTATATTGGATTGGATTGGATATGTGGCAAACCTGGGGCCAATGGCAAGGAGGCGTAAGCATCGGTGGAGTGAAATTAAGCAACCTCCGCTATGCTGATGATACCACGCTTCTAGCCGCAGACGAAGCTGAAATGTGCACACTACTGGAGAGAATGGAACGAATCAGCAATGACTTGGGCTTATCTCTAAATAAACAGAAGATTAAAATTGTGGTCATAGATCGAAATAATAATTTTAAGTTCACTGGCACACTCGTTTTCTCCATTTTCCTTTATGGGGCTGAGACATGGTCCCTAAAATCTGCAGACCGCAAACGGATTCCATGGATTGCATTTCGGACCAACACATCTATACTTGCCAAACTCAAAATCAAAACTAGGCTCTCTACCATCTGCCTCAAGCGAGTCTTGGAGTACTTCCGGCACATTGCCAGGAAAGACGGAAATCATCTTGAAAAAATAGTGGTCACTGGCAAAATGCACCACACTAGAATCCTCTTTCTACGATGCTCTCCGAGTGGCCGGGGATAGAGCAAGATGGGGAAACATCTTAAGGACGAAGTTCATGGATGGAGGTGGTCACGACCCTCAAACATGAGGAATACGACTTAAGGAGGAGGGATATTGGATTACTAGTTTTCAATATTTACTATTACATCAAAGAATTAATCGCTCCACGCTATGTTTATTTACACGCTATAATTTAAAAAAATACTTGAGCGAGGAATAATACTTTCTACATCCGGAGCATTTCCAAGTCTTTAATTGACGAATAAACGGTCGATAAGAATTGAAATACAGAATTGAACACTCTTTGATAAAAGAAATCAAGCTAATTTAAAATAGGGTATTCACAATGGTGATGATGATACAGTACCTAATGAGGCAGTATTTTAAAATAAAGTTCAACTCTAAAAAAATATGACAGAGCTTCTGTACTCTTCAATAAGTATTATACCAAGGGACAGTGATCATTCCTCTAATTCCTTTATTCCTTCCTTCCTCCATCGTAACTGACGCTAAGTCAAGTCATAACTAAGCAGTAGTTAAGATTTGACTTTCCTCCTGTTTCTAAGTTTTAACTCACAGTTTGACGGGTACAGAATCAATATTCCTTAAGCTCTTTGTAAAAAATTCCCTAATAATGTTACAATAAAGTCTCACACAATATAAGTTTAAGTAAACTGTCAGTATACATTTTAATCGGCATTGCTAATCCGTGCGGTTACAATATAAACTGCGTGCATTGCAAGTTCAATGGACTCTGGACGTAGAGTATAAATAGATAATTTGACATTTCTCGGTAAGCTCGGAAGCGACGAATACGCTTGCTGTAATGGTGTATCATTCGTGAGGACACATTAGCGAAGCTCGTAAATTTACTAATTTATTTAATTTTATATTCACTATTATAAAATGTTTTATAAGAATTATCTTACTCTAAACATTTAAAAAGCCTGAATTGGTTTCTGTACTTTTTGTATATTTCTTTTTGGGTCATTCAGCATTTTTTGGACAAAATAAGCCGCAATTTGTTAACGTAACTCCTCTGCTCTCGTAACTCCAAGATGGACATACATAATATCGTTAATATAAATAAGGTGAAGAGTTTGATTGTTTAAACGCGCTAATCTCAGGAACTACAAATCAGTTTTGATTTTTTTATTTGATAGCCTAATTACTAACGAACGTCATAGGCTATTTAAATTTATGCTACGAGAGCGTTGAGAGTTGAGCAAAAGGAGAAAGAACTTTTAACGTGGATGTAACAGCGCGGGCAATCGATGCCACTTACTTTGTGATGAAAATGATCAGTACTATACTAGAACCGCAGACATATATGTCTAAAAATATTGTCTATTCCAAACTACTCTTTTCAAAATTGGTAACATGAAAACCAATAAATTTTTATATTAAAAAATAACGTTTGTCCAATTCCCACGGACATTAGCAACGATTCAAATGCGTTGCCGATGTTCTTTCTTTACGGCAGAGGAGGAATATTGAGTGAAAAGTAGAGGAGGAAGGAATACAAAGGGGGAAGGGATAAGGGCCGTCATCATCAGACGAAACGCAGAAGCATAAATTACATATATTTCATGCTAGTATTTTGTTACATTTTAACCGAGCCGACCCATTCATGCAACGACTGACAACGACGACGTTACTTATTACATACTTACAAACATGACTTATCACGTCGAATTGGTATTATTTTATTTAAAAGTACTGTTACAATATTGTCGACAAAATATTTTTTGTCTTTTATATATGTTTTCTTGTATGCATACAATATGTCTGCTTGGCATATGTTGTTTTTAAATCGTCTTGTTTGTCACGCCTGAGCTTTATGGACGCGTCTCTCAACGGAGCACCTCTCATCTCCTCTACGATTCGGAGCATCGTCTTCAACGTGTAGATTTTGTTCGTATATCGAAGGCCAGTTTTTTCTTGGCAAATTCCCTAGTTACATTTTTTGCGTTTTTATTTTTAGGACGACGTGTTCACATAAATTTTTAGAATTTAATTGTCGAGGGAAGTTCTGAAAAGATCGATTACTAAGATATGACGCTAGAGGAACCAGAAACTTCGAGCCGACAAAATGCAATCTTATTTTACCGTGTTTTGTTACGTCATACGTTTGATCGGTTACATAAAAGTAGATTTTATGTCCGGTAGCTTTTTATTATCGGGAATGATTCAGACTTGAAATAAAATGCAACGAAAATGTTTTCTATATTGTTCTGGCTTAGAAACTAAAATAAGCTTCTACAGAATTTTAATTCCTACATTAAACTTCGTAAAAATAGCATAATATGTCAATATAAATTAATCGATTTAAAGATATGTATACCAAATAAAAAAATAACCTTGGAAATACCAAAACAACACAAAACTCACAACAATTAAGCAGTTTCATCAGGGACTCGTCAACCAAGGACAGAATAATTTCTTCAAAATAGATCTTAAATATAAGCAGCCAAAATACAGGAAAATCAAACAAAACATTTTCTCTTAAGACAATTCTTTTCATAAGACATTATTGGGGCATTGCAGTATCTTCTGACAGCACTAAGCGTTGTAGTTCCCACTGACCCAGTTCCACACGAGACGAGTCGCTGCCAACCGGAGAGGGTCTATAGCTGGCACCACGTATCGACATTTACTGAAGCGACTATTTATATATTTGCATTTATAAATACAAACGAAAGTAGTACTCTTTAAATATCCCTTTCAGAAGTTTAAATGCTTTTGTTTCCATTCTAATATTTAGAGTAAAGTGAGACAGACACATCTCGAGATGTGAGAACGGTGGATAGTCTCCCGGTATCCTCCCACTTAGTCGCGGAGAATAGGGAGTGTGGCGTAACGCACTCCTCTCCCCCATAATAAACTCGGAGAAAAGAGACTATCGATTTCTATACCTATCTAATTGTGGTTAAAGTTCATATTTTTTAAATTATAAGGTTTATTTACATACACATACACTTACATACTATGTTCACTAAAAAGAAATTCCTTATAAAAGTAGCAAGTTATACATTCTTACCTTACCAAAGCTGCCTTTTCCCAGCACCTTGATGAACTGAAAATCTTCAATGGTATATTTCCTGAAGCGAGGAATGGACCGCGCCGGTGGCGTGAAGCGGCCAGTCTTTCTGAACAGTCCGTACGCTGTTGATTGTTCTGAAAATTAAAAAAAAATTACTATTCCCGTCTCGCTTCCTAGTACTTAGTTTATTAAAGTATCTGTATTTTAAATATTCTAGTTGGATAGTGTAGGTTTTTAAGAAATATTTGTATTATGGAAGATTTAATAAATTTTACTTTGTTTTAGTTAAGCTAAGTCAATATTTATATATATTTATTTCGTTATTAGTAGAAATGATTACATGTATGTCTATAAGACTAAACTGCTTTAAATCCAACATAGCAAGAAATATCATTTGCTTACAATACACAAAAGTGTCTAGTGTAAAATAATAGTGTGTGTGCAGGGTGTCAATTTGACATTAACCGTGGGCTTACACTGCCGAAAACATGCACATAAAACATACTGTCATTTCAGTTTTTTCAGAGAGAAGAATAGAGAGAAAGATTGTATCAAGATACGATTTTACGCCAGTGGAAACCCACGGTAAAATAAATTAGGTTAAAACATTAATTCGGCACATTCATCTTCTTAGACTACACAACAATTGATTATGGGTTAGTTAAGATTACAAATATAAACAGGACCTATAGGCCTATACAATCTTCATATTTATGAGGTGCCAGTTTCAATATTTTTTATATCACACAATACCAAAAAGGTCAGTTTTGACAACTGAAGGCATTCTAAAAACACCATTAGACACAATTGAATTTTAAAACTATGAAAATTTGGGTTTATTGTGAAAACCGAGTAATATGATTTCTAATTTGTTGGTTATTATAATTTCCTTAGTTAAGTTGCGTTGATGTCCGTCCAAAATGGGTACGTATATTGTGATAACTCTATCTTCTTCGAAAGTTTAATATGAGATCTTACCGTCTAATTTCGTTAGTCCGTATGAATGCGGGCGTCGACATCTCACATCAAATCGCCGTTTGAGTGTTCCTCAAGGAGATAAAACATTGCCAACATCCATTATACCGACTATTGATTGCAGGAGTGCGGTACGTAGATTTTTTTTAGATCGTAAAAGTTTTATTGCGTTGCGGTGTATTTAATTTTACATGTCTGGAATGTGGTTTGGTCAACAAATTTTAATGCAGTATACGTACGGTACATACCCGTGAAGTAAAACTCTTTTAAAATAAAGACACTTTAGGCAAGAGCGAGAGGGAGAAAGAGTATTTTAAAGATATACAACAATAAAAAACGAAAAAAAATTTTGCTCTCTTTTCCTATGTCATATATTACTCGATTTTAGCACGTTACGAAAACGAGACGCGTCCTGAAAACTTGATTCTCAATCCTCGTCCTAGTTCGAATCACCGCCTCAGGGTCCGTTCACACAGACCGGCGCGGATTATACGCTTGGAATTTTCGCCGTTTCACACAGACCGGCTGGAAGACCACTGTAAAGCGGATGCACGTAATTGGAGTCGGGCGGCTCCTCTTATTGTTTCACACTAAGCGCATTAGGCTGGCTTCCGAGAATTCTCAATTACAAAGGAAGATAAATAACATAAAAACAAATATTGTTTCAATCGTCCAAAACTCTATTGTAATTGCTATCAAAATTTGCTCTCCTCTCCAAGCCGGTATGTGTAAACGGGCCCTAAGAAGTTACACTAATAAATAATGTTAAATTAACAATGTCATAAACTATCAGTACCTACGTGTTACGCTGTAAGATTTGTAATTGAATTCGAATTGGTACAATCTCTTTATATCAGTATCGAATTAAAAATGCGTGTTTTTTTTATAAATAAGTGAAAAATTTAATATTATAAATTCCAGAACTACATTTAGTACTAACGAAACCTCTCTATTACATGCTTGTTAAATGTATATTTTATCTAGTAAGTTTTGTACTATTAATTAGTATGTATTCGTAACACAAATTGACTTGAATTTCCATATAGGGCGTATAATTTTGTTATATTTGTTTGCATTATTTTAAATTACATTTATTCTTTCATCTCGAATTGAGGAGTGCGGCTAAAAATATCCAGCTCAGACAGACTAATATCAAGGTCGCTGTGGATAAATTTAGACCTTGACAACGTACAATTTGTGCAACTTATGAACTAAAATATTAGGAACAACTGGCGTGTAACACAAATAATATACTGCTTTTTAATATTCGAAAACAGGTTACTTTATTCGAATTTATGTTCATATATTTCGTTCTTAATGTAATTTTTTTTTAGAAATACACTATGAGTTACTTCTCTGTTTGTGGCGTGATAACCAGGGGCTCTGTGTCTGTTCCTAATATTTGAAAAAATACTATGACGATTAAATTGACATAATCATTTGTATAAGTGGTCGTAAAACAACAGTAGATGAATTATAAAACGAAAACAAATGAATTATTAATTTGGCGAATGGTGAAAATCTTTCGACTTTAAATAACAAATTAATAAAATACGACGCAAAATTAAATTAACAAAAGCGATATTATTAATACAACAAATATGTTTGCTGTAATTTAAAGTCAAGTATATGTCGCTAGTGTTGCTTGTAAAAAACCAGATTACTAATTGAAAGTGCCTGATAGTAATAAACTAAGCTATAAAAAGCTTTTATGGCAATTTGAGCGGGAAATTAATTTTGTCTTAAATTTTTTCTGAATTTATTTATTTCGTAAAGTGAATTTCTAATATTGTTAGTTTGTTAATATTATACCAAATATCTTTAAAAAAAATTGAATCAGTCCCTGCGACCAGGAGGCTCCTAAAGACGCTGTGCGATATGGATTATTGACACATTTTCAAATTGCTCATTTATTGACAACGACAGGATGTTACTACAAATTATGTAAATAGCTCACAAGGTGATATAAATTTATTATGTGGTGATTATCTACCACATGTGGAGCTATCATTCGGAATTTGATCGATCCAAAACAACAGGAATAAACTGGAAAAGCAATAAGACATAGGAGAAAATCTGGAGAAATTGCATGGAGGCGAAAAACAAACGCAGAAGAAATGAATGCCGGTCAGTGATACATACTAGCGCGAGTAACGGCGAGTCGGAAAAAAACTTTAATAAAGTGCACGTGTTTTTGAAATTTTATAGTTGTAGATAGTTTTATATTAATGTATAGAATTATTTAAGTTATTTATAAGATTATATGGACTCCGGGAGACAAGTCGGCGACGCGGCTCGCCACCCGTCACGCTCCGTCTCCCGGAGAGGCGATATGTGGATTGCGGAGGCCCGTTTGGCCACCCTGAATATTTGTGGAGGATTGAGTGTCAAAATTGATGAAGTTTGTGAGTTAGTGAATGCCAGGGGTGTAGACGTGTTGTGTGTAAGTGAGACGAAGAGAAAGGGAAAGGGTATTACCACACATGGCACGCTTACCTCGTACTGGTCAGGTGTTGACGAGTGCGAGAGAGCTTGTCAAGGTGTAGGGATTATTCTTTCAGAAAGGATGAGTAGATGTGTGAAAGATTTTGAATGTGTAAATCCACGACTCCTCTGGCTCCGGCTAAAAGTGGGGTTACATAGACTGTTTGTTGTGGGAGTTTATGCCCCAGACATGTCAAACCCCACTAATATCCGAGAGGAGTTTTGGGAGAATGTAAGAGAAACGTTAGAGAATAGTAGGACAAATGAAAGGATAATTATGTTAGGAGATTTTAATGGAAGGGTTGGTGTAAAAAGGGCAGGATATGAAAGTGCACTGGGAGCGTATGGTGATGAATGTGTCAATGAGAATGGCGAAAGTCTTCTCGCAGTGTGCCTGGAAAAGAATCTTGTTGTGGCAAATACTTTGTTTTGCCACAAGAAGATTCATATGTATACATGGGAAAGAGGGCAAGACAGAAGCATAATTGATTTTGTAATTGTGGATGAAAGACTGAAAAGCGCGGTAGTAAATACGAGGGCTTATCGGGGTTCCAACGTTGGAACTGACCATTATCTGGTGATATGCCGGGTAAAGGGTTTGTTCAAGCGTTGGCGCCACCGAACACCTGCATCTACTACCCCGGTAGAACGTATTAAAGTAGAACTGTTGCAAGATGATTGTGTGAAAGAAAAATATTTACGGTGCTTGGAAGAAAAATTTAGTGAGTTGAATGAAAGGAATTTGAAAGAAATGAACGTTGAGAATGTTTGGGGAAGGATAAAGAATGGAATAGTCGAAGCTGCCACCGAAGTATGTGGAATAAGCAAGAGGAAGGAAGCAAGGAAAGCCAACACAGTGTGGTGGGATAATGAAGTTAGAATAGAAGTGAATGCGAAGAAGAAAGCATGGCTCGATTTACTGGCAGCTAAAGCCAGGCAATCAGACTGTACGAATGAGGATATCGAAAGGATTGAGTCACGATTCCGTTGTTTGAGGAAGAGAGTGAAAGAGATAGTAAATAGAAAAAAGCAAGAAAGGAAGGAGAGGGATGAAAAAAGATTGTCTGACGATTTTCACGCAAACGTGAAAATGTTTTGGAAATACGTCAAAAATGCCAGAGGCAGGTCAGTACAATCGAGAATGAATGTTGTTCGTGATGCGAATGGGGACCTTCTGAATGATGAAGTAGCAATTCTGAAGAGATGGAAGGGATATTTTGAAAGTTTGTTTGAATGTGAGGAGGCATCAGCATCAAACTCGGCATATACTCATGAAGAAAAGGAGTTGGAAAGTGAGATAAGTTTGAATGAGATTGTGATTGCGATAAAAAGAATGAAATTGGGTAAAGCACCCGGGTATGACAGGATTTCTCTCGAAATGCTGAGAGCTGGTGAAGGTTTAGTTGCAAGCCTGCTGTGGGTCTTTTTCAATATATGTTGGAGACATGGCCTAGTACCGGAAGATTGGTGTAAAGCCGTTATCGTCCCTTTGTATAAAGGGAAAGGTTCACAGCATGACTGTAAGAATTACCGAGGAATCAGCCTTCTCAGCATTGTGGGAAAACTGTATGCTAAAGTACTGATTGAAAGAGTCATGAAAGAAACAGAAGAAAGAATGTGGGATGTGCAAGCTGGCTTTAGGAAAGGAATGGGTTGCATGGATCAGATCTTTTCTTTACGTATGATCATAGAAAAGTTTTTGGCTCTAAACCAAAAAGTTTTCTGCGCCTTCGTAGATCTAGAAAAGGCCTATGATAAAGTTAAAAGAGATGATCTGTGGTCAACCTTGGTTGAGTTTGGATTGAACAGTGATCTAATACAAGCGATAAAGTCTCTTTATAAAGATTCTACTGCTTGCGTTAGGATAAACGGGGCCTACTCAGACTGGTTTAGCATCAATAAAGGTGTAAGACAGGGCTGTGTAGCATCCCCGTGGCTGTTTAATCTCTTTATGGATGATTGTTTGAAATATTTGAAAGACGAAGATTGTGGATTAAGAATGGGTGAGTTAGTTGTAAAATGTCTCTTGTACGCTGATGACCAGGTTGTGTTTGCGTCATCAGCGGAGGACTTACAACTTATGCTGAATGTAGTGAATGATTCACTAGATGGTAAAGGTATGAAGATGAATGTGGATAAGACGAAAGTAATGGTGTTTGAAAGAGAACAAAGTAAGACAGTAATTGAAATAAAGGTTAACGGAAATGTAGTGGAACAGGTGGAAGAGTTCGTGTATTTGGGGTGTATGTTTAGTAGAGATGGTAGGCATGGTAAAGATTTTGAACGACGAGTGAGTGCGGGAAATAAAATGAATGGGGCTATAGGTACAGTAGTGAGGAGTCAGAATGTGTCTATGAAGGCTCGTCTGGCAATACACAATGCTGTACTAGTCCCCACTTTAATGTATGGAAGTGAGAGCTGGGTTTGGCAGGAAAAGCATGCTAGTAGAGTTAATGCCGTTGAGATGCGATCCTTAAGAAGTATGTTAGGCGTGACTTTGAATGATAGGGTTAAAAATAGCGTTATAAGGGAAAAGTGTGGCTTAAAAGTGGATGTTGTGACTAGAATTGAGAAAGGTATGCTTCGGTGGTTCGGGCATGTTCAAAGGATGAATGAAGAGAGAATAACAAAACAAATTTATGTTGCAAAAGTGAGTGGCAGTGTTGGTAGGGGACGCCCTAGGAGAACTTATATCGATCAGATTAATGACTTACTAAAAAAGGGCGATATAAGGAGCACCCATAACCGACGAGCATGCATGCGTAGATGTATGGATGTGGAAGAAGCGAGAGAGGTGTGCCAGGATCGCGCCAAATGGAAATCCATGATCTCTGCCTACCCCTCTGGGTTACGGGCGTGAGCGGATATTTATTTATTTATTTATTTGAGCGGGAAAATACTTCTTCGCACACGCGTCGCTTCTCTTTTGTATAACTATCAATTACAAACCTATGCTACCTGAGTTGGGTGTTATAAATTCATAGCATATGGAATATAAAAAATATGGAAGTAATATAAAAGATAAAATCAAAACAATATCAAAACTTACTGTATTAAGTTAGAAACTTCGTCAGCTTATAACCGGACACGGCCTCCCATAATTATTTAAACGTATTCCGTTTATATTTTCTATTACATAAAAAAAAACTAATTTGCTACGTATTTTTTTAACTTCCTCATCATAAATTAAGACAAGATATTATAATATATATACTTTAGTTGTTTTTTTCATGTTTTTGTATTTATTCATACGAAAAAACAAGTAAATCGTCTTTAATTCTGAGATATCTGAAACAATTTCCTAATAATGATTTATTATAAGTTCGAGGTAAACACATACAAGAAATCTAGATTCGTTGAACAGTTAGCTACAAACAAACAGTTGTTCCAGTTCGTAGGATTTAAGCCGATATCTGTCTTACATCTGGACTGAGAATGACGTTAGAAAACATCACTTGTTAGTCCGATGCATTAGATGTGAAATGCGTGGGACGAGCTCCTACATTTATGAAGTAACTTCTGTTTACATTTTTATTATAGCCGAAACTACACCGCTCTTTGAAATGCATTAATGTTTACACGTGTTGTGTGTAGTGTTACAAAGGTATTAGTTATTCTGTAACATAATTTTTTCTCGGTACGTACTGTTGAATCGAAAATTATCTTTAACGTAACAATAACATTAATCTATCTATTAATATAAAAGACGATATATATATTCCTTATAGACACCGTAACGGCTGAACCGATCACCCGCTGAAGTTTGAAGACACGTGTGAAGTTTGATAGAGATCGGATCAACATAATTAGTGCTACCGTGTTATATATATATATATATATATATATGTGTGTGTGTGTGTGTGTGTATAAAAGACGATGCGCGTAATATTCCCTATAGGATTCGCAACGGTTAGACCGATTTCGATAAAACTTTCAGAAATATTGCCTAGCGGCTGATCGTAAGAAGTTCGGTAGCGATCGGGTCAACTTAATTAGTGCTATCCGGATCACTGGATATAAAGTGTTATAAAGTGAAAAGATTGTAATAGATGTACTCGAAACCTTCTAAGACGATTTTAGGAATTCATTTATTGTAAGAAAGTTGTTTATTCTGAAATATCATAGGCTATATTGAAACTAGCTGCTTGCCGCGGTTTCGCACACCGCGCAGTTGTTTATAATTTTCCTTGCTGATTTTTTGTAATTATATCACGGGCCTCATAAGGCCATGTAACATTAAGCCCGTTGCAAAAGAAAATTGTCTCGTCTTGTGCTGGGATAGACTATCTATAAGATCTGTGATTCTTATCTCCAATATATTGTTTTACTTAGTCATAGATTTGTTATTATTGAAAAACATCATACAAATATTACGTGAGAAAAGAATCTACTGCCTTAGGCATGACAGCTTCGCACTCTCACTGCTAATATAGATAACAGTTTTCAAATGCATATCAATACCGTGTTTTCTTTCGTCCACAATAAGTGCGTCATTTTTTTTGGCGTCGATCCCAAATTTACGTGAGTTTCCTCGTACCTAAACACCTTCAATTGTCTTATTCTTGATATAAATATAGTTCTTAGAAAGGCTAAGGATATGTGTAGCTTTTTCTTGAAATATTTGTTTTTGATCTGCATTTCTAAACAAATTGCGTACAGGAAATTCCATGTCTACAACTGTCAAAGAGAACAGGTGCGAGTCAGGTAAGGTAAGGTACATATTTTGTAAGATAGGTGATCTAAAGGTGTCCACGATGGAATCGAATATATATATATAGATATAGATAGGAATCGAATCAACAACTGTCAAATCGTAAGTCGGAATAACTGTCATACCACCTCTAACAAGTAAACACGATTGCAAAAATATGTATTTAATGCTAAATGATAACAGGCGACAAGTAATGCGGAACCCAAAATGTTCATGTTCATGTCAGCAGCGTTTTTAAAAAATCTTATAAAGATCTTTCAACATCGTTATTATTAGACGTTTTCCGAATACAACTCGATTTCAGCGTATTATATCGTGGTGCGAGAATATGCTATCATAAACTACCTGCGTCCTACTTGGAATAGAATTTATTGAGTGGTTTGGTAAATACATCTAGCTTGCAACTCACAAATATCTTGATGTTTCATTGTTGTATTTTATTTACATGAAATGAAGTAGCGAATTAATTAAAGCGTTAAAACATAAATAAATGAAACATTAAATTAGTGTGAATGTGCTAAATTTTCTTTGTTGTTAATGAAGGCAAACGACAAACAACAAATGACAAACGTCTCTCGGATATGCAATAATAACATGAAAAGAAAACAAACAATACAAAGACAGGTACTGAATGCAGATACGTTTTTACATCTCACCGAGTTGTTGTTCTAAGATATCAGACACTATGGCCTGCGTGGCACTCCCTGCGGATGTGCTGGGACACTCTCCACCTGTACATATATCTAATGAAGCACGCATAACACTTAGTGCGTACAATATAGCTACGAGAATTCGATTAAACAAACAATGTAAGAAATATATCATATAATATTAAGTGTAACGACGAGCGGGATATTGATAAGCGTGGCGTAGGATTTTCAGTCATAAAATATCACTTCGAAAAATATAATTATTGTACATTTTGACACGCTTTTGATTAAATTTGCCTTATATTCAGCGTTTCAGATTTAAACATAGATACTTTTAACCATCTCGACATATTTTTTTAGGTTCTTGAAATATAAACCAAAGCACAATTTAGAAATGCCAATAATGCATTGTTTCTAGGCATCATATTTTTCAATATACCTATTTCTTGAAGTTAAAAACCATTGTCTTTGATATAAACTAGTTTTAGAAATAAGAAAACAAATAACTGACCCGCAATATCCGCAGAATGGCAGTTAAGATAATGCCCAATGAATCGCTAATACATATAATGAATTTCGGACGGTAAAAATAACGTTTGATGTTCAGCCAAATAAATCGCCGTTCATAGTATTGCTACTATCAATCGGTTAGTCACGAGGAGAGGGGTGCGTGCTGGCAAATCAATCAGTCAGATGTTCTTCAGGGACAAATATATGTCCGATGATATACATCAATTTTAACGGCGAGTACAATAGTGTGGTCAAAGATGTTACATACCTCCAGATGGAGCATCCGGGCCCCAAAGCCCCTTAATCTTCAATTAGCTACTTCGCTGCTACTTATATAAAATCTCCGTATTTTTAAATTCAAAAATGACGATTTTTGCTATGAAATTGCGTCAAAACTATACTTCAAAGAAAGATAAATGTACGAACATTTCACAAGTAATTAATTAATTTTATGATGTACCCTGAATATTTTATACACAAGTTAAATATAAAATATTAACAATAACGATATGACGCCATAACATGTTATAAGTGTTGTCAACTAAATTACAAAATTATATTAACCCTAAAATGGATTAAAAAAGTGTGTTAAAATAGTTTAGTAATTTAAATTCATTTTGTTTAACATTAATAGATGTAGGCTGAAATACGTTTATGGGTGCTGTAAACATGGGCGGTAAAAATCCAGTTTCACTTTTGAATGTTAAATTTGTATGGAACGCGGTATCTGGAGGTATATAAATCTATGAGTGTTATATTAAATGTGAAAACATAGTACTCTATACGTTAAATCGTTGAACACTGAACTCAAAAATTGTAATAAATAAATGGATTTGCAAAGTGAGCGTCGTGTATTCCTTTGTAGAATCTTATCATGCTACTTTATTGCCATTTCAAATAATTTTATCAGTACTGTGGTATTATTAATTACAGGTAAGCGAATGATTGGCTTCCATCCAGCCGCAGACATTTGCGATCCCATCTCACGCCCACCGAAACATGAACTCGTCACAAAAACAAATGGGAAAAACAACTTTCGAATGATAATATGTATTTATACTACGATTATACACTTCTTAAAAAACCCTCGTACAATAGCTAGCCAGACGGCATCAGTTTCTAAAGGTTAAGAAACATGAGAAATAACTAAATACATTTAATTAAGTACTTCGTAAACAATAAATAGTTAATGAAGTCTTTTACTTTATGAATAGCCTCTTATATTTATTTTTTGAATTAAATAAATGTAAAAACAATTATATGAATATGTATAACACAAAATGGAATTGATTAAAACATTATGCTGATCAATGGCGGTCCCATTATTAGATTTTTCTTTTTTGCCGACCCACTGTATTAGTTATAACGCATGTTATTTAGAGTTGGTCTCCGTTTTGTGATGCGACGTCTTGTGTGATTATTATATCAAAACATAGATTTATGAGACATGCGCTCGTAAATCGCTGAAACAAATGTCACCAACACGAGGACAAGGATTATGTTCGTAACGGGCTATCCATGTTGATATTTAACACCGACGTACCCACCTCTTCTGGAAGCAGTACGAGTTGCAAGAGCTTCAACCAAAAGCCGCTGGTTCACTCCGCATAAATTCGCTGTCAACTTTTCACACTTTCTATGGCAGTTAACATCGCAGTCTATAACAAATAAATGTAATAGCGCTGCGAATGAAGTTTTAATAAATATTTAACACGGTTACTAAAAGCCATGCAGACGCTGTCATGCTTTTATTGTTAGATTTCTATTTACATGTAGTATATTTAAAGTCACATGAATAAGCGAATTAGTTTCCTAAAGAACAAACGTTCATAGTTAGTGTTTACTGTAGTACCTTTTCTAACCCAGTTGAATCCTGCTGGCGATGTGGAAGCAGAAGAATCGAAACCAGAGTCATTCGATCCTGTAGATGTTCTGCCATCGGCGTTATCACATTCATAGAATTCTCCTGAACCTTCGCTAGAGCTTGATTCTTCCTCCTCTTCATCGTCCGATGTTTCCTCATCAGATGATGTGTCCGAGGAACTCGTTGAACGAATTGGATGTGGAACTTTCTTTTGGAGAGGTCTAGGTGTTGCAATTAGTGGTTTCACAGCTTTTTCTTCCTTTACAGGTTTAGCCGCATTCAAAAGAACATTTTGCTTAATCGACTTTTGTCTAGTATTTTCATTTTGTTTTTGGCTCGAGCTTTTAGTAATGACTTTTGTTTCAACTATTGTTACATTACTTTCTTTGGTCTTATTGCTTGGAATGTCTTGAGTTTCTAAAAGTATAGTGTTACATTTTTCTTCGATTGTTATATCTTTTTCTACACTTACATCTTTTCTTTCTTCTTTTTTGCTGCGTTGAAATTGATCTTCACTACAGCCTGATTTAGAATTTGTTAAAGCCATAATATTGTCAATCCTGTTTATTTCTCTATTGTGTAATTTTTCATGTAAATCGTTACTTGGTTCTATATTTTCTTTCGAAGGGCATATTGTTTTTGTGGGCTCAGTAACATATAATCGAGTGTCCTTTTCGCTGTGTTCACTTTGTGTTTCAAGTAACCGTTTAGTAGAAATATCAGCCTTTGCCTCAGATTCCTTTACAATTACTTTATGGAGTTTTTCTGAACATTCCGTTTTTTCATTTTCTTTCTTTAGGGAAATGTTTTTTATCATTTTTCGTTTGCTACTATTTGTAATCTCTTTGGATTGCATTTTACCCTCTAACTTTACTTTGTTAGAGGATTTTTTGTGCTTTTCTGCAACCTTCACTTTTCCTTTTTTAGAAGTTTCCTTCTCGTTAATCTGTTTTGCATCCATCTCGCCTTTTTTTGAGATCGACTGAGTGTTTTCTTCTGAAGTAGATATATTTTCAATTAAGATTGAAGATTCATTTTCCGTTATTTCATTAGATGTTTTCTTATTTTTAGTTATTATGTTTTCTTTATTAGGTTCCGATATGGTACTCGTTGGCATCAGTTTTGCATTCAGACCAAGATGAAAACTCTTGGTTGGTTCAACAACACTAGCACTATCACAGGGACCATTTTGAGTCTCAGAACTTATTACAGGGACACAAATTTCTTCAACAAGCTGTTTTGCATTATTAGGGTTTTCAATCTCGGGCTCCGGGCTTGTTATCTCGAGCACTTTGTTTACATTCATCGTGACCTTTTTGTTATTTTCATCGCAGTTATTTAACATGTATTTGCTATTATCAATACTTTCACTTTTATCACATTCGTTATCAGGGTACCAAAACACTGCACGTTGTAGATTTTCTTTATCTATTGCTAACTGATTCTTTCTTTTTGATAAATAAACAGTTTCTCGTTTTCCAATTTTATCCCAAAAATTGCCATCCTCTGGTTCGGGAGATGCAGGATCGTTGCTTTTATCTTGAATTTTTCTTTTACTAGACTGAATCAAATTTTTATAACTGTTATCTGTTACTAATTCTTTAATATCTTCACTTACTACTTCACTACTAAACATGATTTCCTTTCTCGGTGTTCGATGTTTTTCTTCGACTGTTACATTTTCTACCTTAAATCTTAACGGGCTAGAAGGTGGCGTAACCTCTACGGTCGATGTGATTTTCGCCTTAAGTTTGGGTTTTATTTTTGGTTTTCCTTTTACACTATTGTCATTAAGCGATGATCTGCTTTCCTCAATAGGTGGTAGATTGTTTTGGCTTAGTTCTTTAGGAAATTCTATTATTGAATCTAATTTTGAAATGTTACTTCCGGACGAAGACTTTTTAATACTTTGTCTTTTCGAGGGAGGATTTTGATCTTTTAAATTACTCATTCTAGTATTCAATGAATGATCAGATTTTGTGGTTGTTAAGGGCGCGTTTTTAATTTTAGATGTTTTTGAATCATTCAACTTTTCCTTTTGTAAATTGTTTTTGCTGTGTAATTTCTCTTCATCAGTGCCTATTTTACTTAAGTCTAACGTTGCCGTGCTAAGATTTTCCTTTCTTATAAGAGAGTCTAATAAACATGCCTGTTCTGCTAACATTTCAATAGAACATCTTCTGTCTGGAGATTTATTATTTTTTGTGATGTTTTGTGATGTGGGAGGCATAGTAGTTATTTTTTGTGGACTGCTAAAGGCATCTTTAGGAGGATCTGCATCCTTATTTTTTATTTGAAATTTTTCCACTAACTTCTCACCTAATGACTTCTTTTCTTTAGGATCTTTGTAAACCAAGTCTTCAGACAGTTTCTCTCTCCATCTCTTGGTTTCTCCAGCATTCTTGTCGCTTTTAATGTTATTAGGTTTGTTTTCTGTGTTACTTGTTTCTTGTTTTAATTCCGCTACCGGTTTTCGGGGAGAATCTCTTTCCTTCCTTTTAAGAGTATGTAGGCGTACTACGGTACGTTCACGTTTTATAGCACTACGTCGGGTCCCTGGCGAAGTGTCTATTCCAGTTTCCGGTTTATCTTCTAACCTAGGCCTAAGCGAACTCACATCCTCTTTTGCTTTTGATATTTCTTCTATATGTGGCGACACACGAGAAGTATTTGATGACTTATTGCGATATTTATCACATGAAACATCAATATCAGCCGTATTAATATTGACTGGACGCGGAGTATATGACGATGCAGAAACATATGTCCTGTTAGATCTATTTTGAATTGGGGCCCTTCTAGGGCTATTTATTCTTACTGGGCTAGACGTTCCACGTTCTGAAATCGTGCTGAGCATAGGCGAATAAGATCTTCCGCTCGGGATCCATCTTGAAGTTACAGGTGACCGAGAGTATCCAGCTAACGACGAATGATTGCTGTAACTTGCACCTGGACTAAGATACGAAGCACTGTATGAGGTTCCCAATGGGATAAGCGAACTGCCGTAACTGTACGGAGAACTGGTATACGATGGTGTTCCACTGTAATACATGTTTGAAATGTGTTCGGAAAATAGAGGCATTTTATCGCGTAATGGCACGGCGCGTTCGACGCCGACGCTCGGGGGCGACGGGCTCGCGACGCGGACTGGCGGAGGCGGTGGACGTAGCGCTTGGGCATCAGGTGAGCGTCCCGCCTGCGTCGCCCCCTCCCCTCCTGCTTGTCACACTACGCAGGTGATTGATCGATGAGGTTTGACTACAATTATAGCTGTCCTGTGACTAAACGATTTCGAAACTATTTATTTAATATGAAAATCATCTATTATTTTAAAATAATACTGCATTACACAATGAAAAATATAATTCGAAGTATTTAATATTTATGCTCTCGCTGACATGCATTGAAGATTTGCTGAGATGACAAAAATAAATTAGTCTAGTCTATTTCTATTCTTAGTTGACGTTCCGGACTACGTAGTTCGACGTCGTATTTACGTTTGTACCTGAATAATTACACAATAACTATTATTATACTCGACTTAGATTTATCACTTCAAATCAATAGCGGTATTTTACATTAAAAAAATTACAATACTGTGTAAAAATATTTAATATAAATAATAAAACGTTTTGGCATAGATATGTATGTACTATGTAAAACAATTATTTTTTTATTAGAATACGATGTATAACTAATTATTAAATACGATTAAAGGAAGGAAAGAATTTAAAGAAATTGGATTTTATTTTAATAAAATGTCATATTAATTTAAAGTTTAAAGTCGAAAATGAGTGGAACGAGCGGTTCACCTATTATTATGTAACCGCTAACACAGTTTAAACAATCATATATGATTGTCTAAGCTGTGCCGCTACCGATAACCTATAGGCATCTGCAACTATTGGAGCGCATATGAGTTGCCTTTAATGACAGAGGAAGGGATAAAAAGGATGGGATGATATTCTCTTTCACTCCTCTGTCAACAATAATGTTACAAGTTAATAAATATAATTCATATCATATTAATTAAAAAATGTAATTAAACGTACAATAAGAAGTCACTCAAAAAATAGGCAATATAAAAATAGTTATTGAACACTGTTTTCAACTTACTCGTATTTTCCATTATATTTTTTTTTCTAGAGAGATACATTCGAACTAATTTTTTTACGAGTTACGAGTACACATTACCTTCAGAAGATCACGTCAACTTCTTTAAGCGTAAGCTCGGGAACCTCGGCTGGGACCGTTAGTTTGGCGGCTAAGCTCTTAGATCACTTGTCCGGATGCTCCATAAATTATTTGAACGGCCCCCCAAAATAACCTGTGGTTTGATCTATCCCTCATTACACACTTAGCATTTCAAACTAAACTAAGCCTCGGATCAATCGATACCTTCTAACAGAATACAAAAGACGTTATTCAAATTAAATCTCATGATTGTAATACAAAAACTAAAATGATTATATGTACTTCATCAAAATTGAGAAGACTACTAGCGCCATCTATTACCAATATAAAAAGGAAGTTTCTATTAAAATCATCTTGATAATTAAACGTTGGGTCCCACTGGCGAAAACATTAACATAAAACATATTGTTATCTCAGTTTTTCGGAGAGAAAGATAAAGAGAAAGCTTGTATCAAAACGCGATTTTACGCCAGTGGAAACCCACGTTAACCTAAAAAGGTTGCTTCCCTGACCGATTTTGAAGAATGAGTGAGGTGTCATCAGATATTCGATATCGTTATTCTTCCCCGGAGTGCTTTGAATGATTATAATCATACAGTCCGTTGTTTTTACTTAACTACTTGTTACTAACTGTTGAATACCTACACATTAATCAGATACTGCACTGGTAATAAATTAAACATTAAAACATTATAGTTATCCAGTTCTTTTGATTGTAACGATGTTATTGCGGAGATATTGTGTCGGAAACTAATAATGAATGCTTTAATTATTTTAGAATATGTATTTCCTATACGGTTCTATAGGGTTCGAACCCAGGCAGGCGATTTACTATGTGTAATTTATTTCATCACCACTGCTCAAAACGGTGAAGGAAAACATCGTGAGGAAACCGGCATGTCCTAGAACCCATTCGAAGACATGTGAGATCCGCCAACCCGCATTGGGCCAGCGTGGTGGATTATGGCTCATTCTCTCTCTCTGAGAGGAGGTCAGTGTCCCTGCAGTGGGAACATTCTAAAAATGATTTATTATTATTATTATTATATTTCCTATACTCTACAATGCTTTCATTACTAATGAAATGAAATCGAGAATTATAAAATGGTATATTGTAATCATAAAATAATTTAAAATATTATTGTTAGGGTGTTAATAAAAAAAGAAATCAAGACACGTAAAGGTATTTGCAGCACAACAGTTTAGTTATTCACACAGACACACAAATATACGATCACAAAAAATAATTTAGGAAGTAAATTACTAAACTAATTTAAAACATTAAATGTTATTCTATATTTACAAAAACAAATTGTTAACGTTTTAATAAAATAAAAACATGTTAATAACTACAAATACATGAAATTCTTAAATTACCAATTTCGGAAGAAATTACTAATGTAAAACATGTAATTGTAAAAAAGATAATTTATGCAGACAGTCGTACGTTGATGTACTCTTTTAAAGCACTTGCAACAAGATTTTTTATAAAATTCCCATACAGCTTCTAGTTCGTTTCGTACGAAATATTATACAAAAACAGATAAGTTTGGTTGAATATTTTTGAAGACGTTTTACTTCTGTATTGATAAAGATCAAGCTTATTATTTCAGACAGTAGACTTGTATTTACGATATTAGTATTGTGCTTACGATAGTTCATAATATAACAATGTCGAAAGTTATAATATTTAAATCTTTAGAATTATCGTGAAATTACAAATTGTGCCATGATAAATAAAAGATATCTGGAAGCTGCCTAAGGTCAAAATTCTTCTATAGTGATCTCTGTCTCAGTTGTACAATAACTACGAAGCTGCGGGTTCTTATGCTAGCTCCTCTACCGCTATTCCCTCATATTTTCATTCTTTCTCCCTTTTTTCTCCTTTAACAAGGCGCAATTTAGCTTTGCTAATGTCCATAAATGACAGTAACCATTTTAAACAAAACTGCTTATTCGGTATTTAACTCTTAGAGTCAAGAAAGCATATACTTTTAATATCTATCTTACATACATACTCATAATGTCTTAACTAATTCAAATGTCTGTTCGCTGACCAAATATTTACATATATCAAATATTTTTAAAATGTACCGAGAATCTATTATATCGTATTATGTTTTGAGTTTTGGCACATTTATATTGTGTTGCAATTCATAAAAAAATTATTTACCTTCACATTTGAGTCCTTGCTTAAAGAAGCCGTAGAGGAGCGCTCCACAATGGTCGCAGAACGTAGGGGACATGAACTGGTGCGGACGAAACCGATGTGGTACGTCGACTTTGAACCGCTCCCTCAGGTACTGTAACAAATACTACCACATTACGATAGCCTGAAGATATTATCAACCAATTGTCTTACAATTAGGATTAAGCGTTATCAGAATTATTTACTTTTGACGTGACAACGTCTTATAAATCGGTATACCGTGAGAGTCATTCGCAAAAAGTATGCCTCGATGTACGTAACGCTCGGTGTCCTGTTACGCTCGAGCCGAAAGTGGCCGAATTAACCCGAGCGCGCTCAGAGGTATGGCTCATCGCCTATCGCGTTTCAAATGCATGACTCATCGCTTCGTTCGATTGACAATATTTCAACGACTATCGCTTTGTTTATGTAATAAATTGTATGTTTATTGTTATTCTGATATACATTATTCCGTACCGAGTACTCTTTGTTTTAGGATTCGTTGTCACGAATTTAACGTCCGAGCGCCTTGCGCCCAGACACCTGGGATTTTTAGTGAAATTAGTGCCTGTCATAAATGAGAACTGATGGGAAGGTGCGAGTTTTCACTAATAACAAAAAAAAATAATGAGAACAAAATTTAATGAAAATAAAAATACATACCGTGTATTTTTATTTGATAGAGAAACCACAATCAATAAAATCATATAGTCATACAAAGAATTTAACGAGTCTGAACCTGTCGAAACATGAATTATTATTGTACAATTAAGTGGGATTTATTGATAGGATATGTTATGTAAAGGTTATAGGGTGAAAAATTCGTACGTAATAATAAAGTATGTTTGTGAACACGCATAAATAGAGTTGTGATAAAAATATGGCCAAGAGTTCATTAAATTTATAAAAAAAATATTTATTTTTTCAATTACAAGGGCAAGCTATGCCGAACGAGAAATATATCAAAATGAACTCAATTTTAGTACCAATCCAGCAGTACAGTTACTAAAATTCATTCATAAATAACAGTTGCCAGGATTTTTTATTTGAAAAATTGGAGCGAGCATAGCGCCATTGCCTTTAGTTGCTGTAAAAAAAGACAAGATTCAGTATCTACTATCCGGATTTTTTTGTTTGCAAGTCCAAAACAATTTGAATTGCAAATATTAATATTTTTATTTAATCATTTAAATTATATAATTTGGTGCATTCAAATAGTCAATTGAACATCCAACACATCAAAATTTAAAATATAAAAAAGAGAGAAGTGCTTATGTAGTAACTCCTTCTCCTGAGGATTTTGTCCCGGCAATTAATTTTATTTATTATTTATTTATGCAAGTATCAAACAGACATAATACAATAAGCATTCATAATACAATACAATTTTTTTTCCATTACAAGCAATGCTTTGTATCTATTAATTTGAAACAAAGTTGACTAAATACCGTAAAATGACTTAACCAAAGAGGTTACACAATGATATATGTATACTAATAGATATTTTATACTCATACATAATCAGCGGTCAAAAGTATTCCAAATACAGTGACAACAACACGCACATTTATTAATAATAGAATAATAATAAAAAAATATGACAACTAGTGTTTGTTACTTAAGCATAAATGTAAACACAGGGCGTAAGCTAAAGAAAAATCATCCTTTTTTATTTGAGAAGGTGGCAAACGAGCAAGCTGATCACCTGATGTTAAGTGAACGCTGCCCATAGACATCCGCAACAGACAAATTTGTTGCAGTCGCGTTGCCTACCTTTAATGGACAGAAGACAGATAGACAGGAAAAAGGATATTTCCTTTTCCCTGTTAACCCCCTCCCCGTCGAACCTTCTACCTTTCCCATCCTATCCTTATGAGGAAAGGGTGGGAAGAGGAAGAGGACTGAAATTAGGCCTCCGGCATCTCACTCATGAGACGATACGCAAAGTACTTCTACTTCACGCGTGTTTTCTGTGAGGTCGTATTTCACCAATTCTGCAACAGATGCTGTTGTTGCGGGCTCTACCACTGTTAAATCCTATTTAGGATGCTTTCCAGTGTTCACTTTTAAAGCGCTACTGGCGCATCTGCTACTTTTTATATTATAAAATTGTATTTACCAATTACACATAACCTCCCTCTTGAATAACTCTGTCTATTAATGAAAACCGCATTAAGATCGGTTGTGTAGCTTAAAGGATTTGAGGGAACAGACAGCGGAAACGACTTTCCAAATAGCTTTGTTTTTATTAAGTAATCATTATCACATTTTTTATGGTAACTCTATTTGTACATGTTCACTAACATACTTTAATTGATAAAATATGATTTTCATCCGGTAAGCAGATGAGTGAAGGTCGACCCCACTTCGGATCTAACGCGGATAAATAAGTTAACACTTAAAAAATCGAGCTACAATGACTTTACTTAGTGTGGTTGTCAATGTTGTACAAACCACAGTGGACTCCGAGTGCGCGCTCGACCCGGGGCATTTGCCGAGCAGCTTGTTGTGGCAGCGCTTGTGTACGGCCGTCTGGCAGACCACACAGCGGTAGCCTTGCTTTCCAAAGCCCCATAGGAAATCCTTGCAGAACGCGCAGAACGTTGGCTGGCGGAAGAACTTCGCGACGAACCGGTGACCGTTCACTTCATGGACTCTGAAATACATACACAGACGCTTTAATATAAATACTTTAAACACGATTGTATTGAACTTACTGTCCCTTAGTCAATTTGATCGGATCTGATGTTATAAATCGTCTTTTTGAAGTGAAAACTTGTTTAGCCGTTGACGATATTTGGTAGGGAAAAATCGTCTAGGATCACGTGAACAACATGCCCAACTTGTGTCAGCATCGCGCAACAGCAACATGCTTATTTAAATATGGAACAATTTCGAAAAACGTGTTTTCATTTTTATATATTTAATTTTGAAGTTTTTTTTATTAGAATTTATGGGTTTAGTTTATCTAAGACTTTTAATACGCGCCATCTGTCGATAGGTATTTGCATTTTATCTATTGTCGGAGGGTTGTCAAGGGCTAAATTACTAACATCTCATTTTTGTTAGATGACGCTATATTTTAAAAATTGTCGGAGCGTTGTCAAGGGCTAACTTACTGATATCTCATATTTATGTTAGATGGCGGATGGACGGATATCTATAATATTCTATTCTATATTCTATCTATCTATCTATCTATAATATTATAAATGTGAATGTAAGTTTGTTTGTTACGCTTTCACGCGAAAACTACTCAACCGATCATCATGAAATTTTGTATTATTGAGGTATTAGAAGTAACATAGGATACTTTATATATAAAAAAAAATAGTACATAAAAAGCGATGTTTCCTATAGACTCCGAAACGGCTGGAGCGATTTCGATGAAATTTACAGGGATTGTCCAGATTGGCACAATGTTGTGTTTGGTAGCGATCGGATCAATATAATTAGTGGTAACTGGCAGGTCACTAGTATTATATATAAAAGACACAGTTAGTTTATTTTTTAAATATTGTCGCGCCGTCCCACCTAATTTGAGTTTTATGTTCTTATACTCTAGTTTTCTATATGTGTAGGATACTACTAACAGGGTCTATACTTGATTTTAGTTAGATTCTTGTTGTGAACAAAGAAGTAGCTTGTTTTTACCCGTTGGAGTTTTTAGAAGAATGTGGCAAATGAACAAGCGATGAACAGGTAAATGAAAATTCATGCAACAGTTTTTAAATGCTAATCTACCTTTTTCAATTTCAATCGCAAAATTCTCCCACCTCGCAGTTTCTGATCATCTCTCATCTCTCTCTAGCTTAGTTTCTAATCTTTATTTATTAGGTCTATGATTAAATTTCTTTTGGAATTCATTTCGAATTCGGACTTCTGAAACATTATAGTTAGTTTAAATAATACACGAGAGCGGATCTTTTTCTTTTTAAATGAGCCTATAACTAAATTATTTACAAGATTAATATTAGAATAGTGGGTTAAATATCTACTAATAATTTCGATTGCAGCATCCCTTTAGATGCGTAAAAAAGTAATATAATATTATTATTTCCATTGCAAAAGGTGCTCTATGCTTTTTAAATTAGAATTTAAATTACAATACTAAATACGCTTATTACGAAATTGTCACGCTTTTCTGTGCCCGAGCTTAAGCGCGTGGGTGTCCAGGTGATAGACGGCTGCTAACTTTTAAATTGAACAATGCGCGGCATGTGACACAATCAATGATCATGAATTAATTTCACCGGTCACGGCTCTCAGAGACTGCGAACATTAAACAACCAGCTCATTGATCCGACCAAGGGCAAAAGTGATAATTTCAAAATTATCACCATTTCATAGCCCCAATTAATTCGTGGATTTGGCTTGTATTATCTTCTTCTTATGGAGCGAAATGTAAAAGAAAGACGCAGTCAACAACAGCACCAGCGAAATTGAGAGAGGAGAGAGAGAAATTACCACGGCCATGACAATATTATGCTTCACTATAAGATTATATTAAATTTAAATCTTCTCTTGATAGTACCTACGTCCTAATCTGACAGTAAAACTGACTGGCAACTAGCAGAAGTATAGGATTGGCTTCGTTCGAGCGCGAAGTGTATCTGTTCTATCTACTTTTCTATCTAAATATATTTAAAGGCGACGTGTGCATGTATGTATGGTCCCTACAGACTTTGAAACGGCTGGACCAATCCAGGTAACATTTTCAAGAAGTCTTCAGGTTTACCTGGCGGAGCCAGGGAGGATCATTAGTTTAAAAAAGAGGATGAAGATAACTTGTGCGTAAAGTTGGTTTTGGAATTGTTCATTTGAAATCTTTCAACTAATCGTGTTATGTAGATATGACAGAAGTGCGCCGATACTAAATCATTACGGCAGCATTAAAATAGCAAATTCGAGGGCATGATGACATGATAATTTGCTTTCTTCTTTTTTAGGAAAGTATATAATTATGTAACCCTCACTTGTGGTGTTTGATGGCGCCGCGACGCTGCGTGATGCGCTTGCCGCGCGAGCGCCGCACCTCGCCCGCGCCGACATCTCCCCCCCGCGCTGTAGGGAACCACTGGAACACACAAAACACAATTATACTAATCCACTTCGTTATTGCACTGCATACCGCTTTTTATCATATAAAAATCATGTGACATTGTCATGTTCGTACACGTTAATCGCCGAAACAACAACAATGACATTACAATTAACAATCACTTTTGGTAAAATATAATAGTGGGCTTCAGTTTCAGCATTATTCTAGTACATTTGGAGAATCATAATGGTGCATCCACATTTTGGTGAGATCGCTAGTTTATTCTATGTATTATACATTAAAAGAAAAGGTGTTCAATGAGTTATTCCCCGCGGTTTGTATATTTTCATAAGTTTATACTTATTGCATTTTAATATGTCACTGGTTCAGTTTCGGCTCGTAGCATAAAAGTAAATTGTAAAACACAGTGTCGAATTACAAGCGTGGATACGTTTCGCACTCCGGACGATCGGACGGCTAACTAGCTTACGTGCGATACAATTACCGCACAATTTACTACTATTGAATATTCAACAAATTTCAAAATGACTGAGCACAAACGTGCACAGACCTTACTTGACCGGGATACTAAAATGTTTATTTACTTGTTCCTATTTGCACGTGTCCTGTAAGGAGAATCAACCAGAAGCTATGAGCTAGCTTTTAGATTTCCATAAACTATTTTTATTTTTTTATACGCCTATTGTTTATGGAATTTCAATCCATTTCATAAACTTAAACTTTTTTGTCCAGCGTGAATGTTTAACCTTAAAATGGCAATTATCGAAAGACAATGATCATCATTCAAAATATTATAATACGATAGATATGCCATTAGCGGTCGAAAAGTGAAGACTCGAAAGTGTCCTAGTCCGGACGCTTTTTCTATAGCTTACGTCATTACATTACATTACATTACTTACATTTACGCTAAGTGACAAAATGTTGCTGTCATCTCCTTGCTTATCATTTTAATTACGCTATCCTTTTTTACACCTTTTAACATAAATGAATGTTGCTGTCCCTGGCGCTGGAACACTTCTGACTGATGATTTTGTTTAAGTATAACATACCTTTAGCACGTATGTCATGCTATAAAATGTCTAATAAGTATAAAATATTGTAGTTTTTCAAATATACCGGCATATTTCAAGATTATTTATCAACAACAATTAGACATTGCCACGTAAACTTGGCACAAGCTTTTTCATTGAGGTGAGTCACACTTTATTTCTTACAGACAACACTACGAGAAAACTGTTGACAACAATTGAACTAAATCGTTTCGGAATGGCCACCTTTAATTCGCTGCCAACTTCACACGACTCGCTTTTACGGTTGTTTTGAGTTTATTGTAGTGCTTTCATAATCCGATTTGCGGCGCGTCGTAAAATGATACGCGGCCAAGAATATTCGCAATTGAGCGTGGAATCACGTACGCATTACCAATCCAGAGGAACGACATACGGTGAATTCGGTGCGATCTTCAACCGTGATACGTAGCAAATCTTTTTGTTCAGTAAGGCATGTCACTGGCGCATCAACAACAACACCGTCTCAAACTCAAGGTCTTTTTTGTACATTCCCTGGCAAGAACACATGAATGTCTATTGGAAAATACAGATCTAAAAGCGAAAATATACTAAATTGTCAGACGACTCGTCTTTTTAATCATTGTTCTCCGTTGTTGTTTTTCAGTAGTGATAACATAGGAGAGTGGAGAGTTTAAATAAATAAATATGCACTCACGCCCGTTACCCAGAGGAGTAGGCAAGGATCATGGATTTCCATTAGGCGCGATCACGGCACACTGATCGATATAAGTTTTCGTAGGGCGTCCACTACCAACACTGCCACTCACTTTTGCAACAGAAATATTTGTTTCGTTATTCTCTCTTCATTAATCCTTTCAAGATGCCCGAACCACCGAAGCATACCTTTCTCAATTCTAGTTACAGTGTCCACTTTTAAGCCACAGTTTTCCCTTATAATGCTATGCTTTACATTTATTTCAATTGTTGTCTTATTCTGTTCTCATTCAAACACCATTACTTTCGTCTTATCTACATATGAATGTAGATAAGACGTAGAAGATGAAGATGACGTCATACCTTTACCTTCTAAAGAATAGTTCACTACATTCAGCATAAGTTGTAAGTCCTCCGCCGATGATGTAAACACGACCTGGTCATCGGCGTACAAGATACATTTTAGAAGTATTTAATCCTCTTTTCCTTTCCATCCTTACTATATTAGAAAAGGGAAGAAGAAGACGACCGGAATTGAGCCTGCGACACCTCACTCATCAGAAGAAATCCAGAATACTTTTGCTTCACGGCTGTCTTCTGTGAGATCGTGGTAAAATCCCATCGGGATAGTTCACTTGTACAACATCTTTCCTTCCTCTTTCTGTAATCTAAAATCTGATGAAATGCTTCTAACAAGCTTAATTCGAGGCGTTCTTCTACACATTATTAAGAGTAAATGATAACTGACTAGAAATTATTAGACAAGCTTAGTACCTTCATAAGAAGTGAATCTTTATATCCACTGTGAATAAACACATATTCCTCCACTCCCTCCTCTCCCCCTTCTCACCTACTCACCCCAAAAATAAACCGTTTCATTTTAACAATAACATTAAAAATTTATAATGGTGATGTAAGAACTTAAATAGCTTATATTCTAAAATTAGACAGGAAGAGACCGTGTTAAATGAAAATACACAATTATGCTCCTCTGAATCACGGGCATATTTTTACTTTTCATCTTTAGTAAAAGATGGAAGTAACCAATAATTAATTTTTAAGCAGGTACTTAAGTATTACATTAAGTGAGATACTATAACTTAATGCGATTAACATCACACCATGGTAAAGCAACAAGTAATTTAAAAAATATAAACTCAGAATTTTTAACTGAATAAGGTGTGAAAATAGACATACTTACGTAGAGGAAAGTAATGAAAGTGCCTCCAGTCCACAATTTTTGACAGCTTATAATAAGTCCAGTTCATTTACAAACTGACGAAGTTCACAATCTGTCGGTGACATATACATATATAACGAAAGATACCTACATAGATATACCAACATAGAATGTACAATGTATCGTAACGAGACAAGTTGGCAAGCCCATGATGAACAGAAGCCGGCAAGGGTACCAAGGTTGGCATTCGGTAACGCTAACCCATCGGCCGGTAAATGCACGCCTATAAATAGAAGGAACCAAGCGCTAAACGTTTGATGGGATTGCTCCGTCGATGGACGTCACGCATCGTCGATAATCATATCAACCGAACAAGGACCTAGTGCGCGCGTAGAAATGGAAACATGCAGGTTTTCATAACTATCTAGATGTTGGTGGATAATCTTTGCCTCCTCCCTCACAGAGTAGAGAAACAAACAAAAGTTTTATTTCCTTTCTTATGGAAGAAACTGGAAAACGTGCAAGCGATTCACCCAATATGAAGTGACAAGTCGAGTACCTAGGCATAAGCAACAAAAAAGATGGATGGATAAGAATCCATACCTCTGCTAAATCCTGGAAAAAACTGGGATTGAGCCTCCAGCATCTCACTCGTCAGGCGAATTGCAGAATGCTTCTACGGTATTATGCGTGTCTTCTGTGTGAGGTCGTGGTATTTCACCTGTTGAGTCGGCCCATTAGTGCAAAAGATGTTGTTATACGCTTTATCACTGTTAAAAATTGTTCTTCCCGTCTCATAAAAACCACTCATTCCAAATTAGCAAAGATTTCAAAAATAATTCCTCTAGTTATAACATATAAACATTGTTTCAATGAATTTAATTTAATGGTAACCGATGGTACGTGTTAATCATTTTCTTTTCTAAGCAAATAAAGCATGGCCGCCACAGTATGAATGAAGCTACGACAATGTAAATAAACAGTGATACTGCCGCGATCACTGACAGACACATGGACGGTCTGCGGGGGATTGTAGGTGAAAGGGGTGTCAGGGTTACCAACTTGCTAATTATTAAAGTAAAAAAGCTAATTAAAAAATGATATCCGAAAAAAGGCGTAATGAGTATTTTTCGCTTTTCTGATGCTAAAAGTACATCGCTCAACTTGAGTCAAGTAACAGTTTATAAAGAGTAAAATACTTTTTCAATTAAATACATTAAATTTTTGTTTATAATGAGGTACATGTGTAAAATTAAGTAAGTTGTTCACAGTATTTTGGAAGATTGGCCTTATATATTTCAACCTATCCTCCTATTATTTTCCCCCCTATCCTTTAACATTTGTAGAACTTCTCAGTCATAGTCTAGCGAAAACGATATGGATGTTTTGGTGTAAATTTGTTTTAAAAAATCCATCATTCGGATAACTTGAGGTGTATGTAAACCTACTAGTTTTATTAAAAGTATATACCAAAAGCCTAATTCATACATAGCTAAACAGTTTAGTTAGGGCTTTCTGAAGATATGACAGAAAACAATGGTTTAACGTTGGCTAGCCCTAGTAGATGTTTCCTGGTATTTAGGCTTAGTGAGCTTGTTAGTATACCCGACAAAATATTGTCATCGAAACTCAAAACATGTTAAAAACGAATATATTAATTAAACGTCTGGAATCTGTCAATAATCTGCTATAGACACAAAATCATTGATACTGCCAATGTGCAGAATAATAGGAGATTCGAGATGAAGGGTATCAACCCTGACAGCAGCAAAACTCACGTTGTCGGCGTGAAGGCGGTGGACGGGGGCGCGCGCGCGTGGCGGCGCCGGCGCTGTGCGCCTGCGCGCCCCCCCGCCCATGAACATCATCGTTCGCCGAACATTGCCGCTCGTTGCGCACGCTCGCTTGCTCGCTGCTCTCCTCTCGCACACTCGTGTATTTATAAACGAAATTCCACGCGCTATTCGCGGCTGGATACTACTTTTTACACGACTTTCGGCACTTACGACGTACGGAGCACTGAGAGGCGGGCTCCTGAATTGTCTGGCGGCGCACGCGCCGGTCGACTGCCCGTGTTCGTCGGAGCGAAAGCTTCCGCGGAATTTCGCAATTATATCGCAGCCCAAGAAAACGATACTATAAAAGTTTACTTTTAGGATGACCCGTTTATTTCACTGTAATCATTGAAAATTTAGCGATTGATTGAGATAAACAAAGGGTTTTATTACCAGTGAATAATTAAAAGTATAATTCCACGTGTAAATTGCCCTCTGGTAATTTTATGCGTAAGAAATGTAATAGCAATGATCCGAGGCACGTAAAACGCGTGGCGTCCGTTGGCTGACTCACAAGTGCGGCATCGGTACAGTCATACAAACAGTGGTCAATTTTATGAGCGACCTCTGCTCCCGCGCTAAACAAATATCCGTAAAATTTGCTTTGTGTGGAATTAAATAAATTTTTACTTTTGACAGTGATTTGTTAATATTACTGTACGTTGAGGGATATGAAGTAAAACATATTAGCCAGCGTGAAAGAAATTATTGGCAACATTATTTTTGTTGTTCGATATTCAATTGGTTTAAGAAAAGATTTACGGTTAAGTGAATATTATTAAAGATACATTGTGTACTAAAGAATTTAGAGTATTTAATAACACTACAATTAGTTTTAAATATAAGTTTGTTTTGTCTTAAACTATTTCATTATAATAAGCTTCCAAATATCTTTATTGAGATATAAAGACCTTTGTTCATGAAATTGAAAACTCTTCAGAATCTTAAAGCAAAACCTATTAATAGGAGAGAGGTTAATTGTCATATTTTTCTGTGACTTTTCTCGGTACTTCTATAGAACACTACTTTCGATCCAGAAACGTGAACAATGTATATGAAGATTTGAGAATCTGAAAATGATAAAGAAATACATATTACTGGTTTACTTATGGACTTATTTCTATGTTATGCAAAAACATAGCAACAACTTTGTGTCTTGGGTTTTTCCTTATTACACACGAATCTGAAACTGAATGTAATTTATTTATAAAAACTTTTTTCTACGTCTTCTCACATCTTATTCTAGGAGAAATGCAAAACTTTCTCCTTTTGGCGTACTGAATCATGAAATTCTCAACAACCAATCTGCAAATGCGTTGCCAGACTCTTTGTAGGGGTGATGACGGATGGAGGTAAGGAATACGAGAGGAAACAAGATGTGTTGCCAGACTTTATGAAAGGCTGATGAGGGATGTAGTAAGGAATACGAGAGGAAACATGATGTGTTGCCAGACTTTATGAAGGGCTGAGGAGGGATGGAGTAAGGTATACGAGAGGAAACAAGATGTGTTGCCGGACTTTAGGAAGGGCTGATGAGGGATGTAGTAAGAAAAACGAGAGGGCAAAAGATGTGTTGCCAGACTTTATGAAGAGCTGAGGAGGGATGTAGGCGAGGAACATGAGAGGAAAAAAGAATGTGAAGAGGAAAGAACATTTATTTTTCATGCACTTCATTACTAAAGGTCGCGTTTATAGAAGTGGCTTCACCGACGTGTCGATGAGCTGCCTCCATACCGCTCTGTTCTGGGCTTGTTTAATAAAGGCAGTCGGAATGTGGAGACGCAGTTTGGGTACTACCTGGCCAGTGAAGTTTAGATGTATATTAATTGCACAAAGTTTTAGTATTCTCACAGATATGTAAGTCTCGATAGACATAGGCACGATGTAGGCGATGCACGGCGCAAGGGGGCGTGAGCTGCGCACCATCAGGACGAGCAGCTGACGTCGCATCGCCGGTGACAGCGACATCCATTCACATTCGTAAATTGACTGGTTGATACACTCACTCTGAAATGGAAATTTCTATGTTTTAAAAACTAAATACAACATATTTTTTTTGTACATTTTTATCATGCACATTTTAACATTATTGATATTCTTGCGGTTGTATCTAAACTTTAATTCATAAGTATCGTATATGTATATATGTGGACATTTTTGGAAATCGTCTTTCGGTGTACAGGTGGATTAAGAGGCTGTTTGGAGATCAAGACCTGATTAGCGTTAACTTATACCGTCTTGAAAGCAGAAGCAAAGTGTTTTACAGTACATAATGTTGGGAATATTTGATTATTGTGCAGAGAACAATGGATTGGATCAAATTGCCTGCGCCAGTTTTTCTGTTCGATCATGACGTTGCCCAAGCCCTTTATGAAAAATTGAGCAGGATTATGCTGAACTGCTCACATCCTTTAATCACATAACTACTAAACAGGTGGGATTCTAGTATAGCAATAGTTTATTTATTAAGAAAGAATTATATACTTCATATTTAAGCTGGGTTCCATAATAGCAGTAAATAAACAGTTGTGCCAGCATACAACCCAAATATATGGCCATCGAGAAGAACTCTGCCGATAGTACAGTCAGCTGAAAAAATATCTATTTAGCGTAATGTTACATAATATCATCATATGAGTTTGGCGGTAATATTTTAAAATACACACCCCAACTATCTTGTAAACGGTCATACAGATGACCCACGCCATGACGAAAAATTGCACAACCATGGCTTCTCCAAATATAGACTCAATTTCTTTAACAAACCTACAAGGAAACTTTTAAGTACTTAGTAACAATTATAAAACCAAAATATAAATACGTGGGTAATTACAGCTAGGCTAGATTTAAATGGCAAATAGCTTGCTTGTTGAACACGGTATTGTATTATATGCACAGGGCATTGTATAATTTTTGTGAATATTTTATCCACAATCTGCAAGTATATAGTGTTTGACAAAATGCTTTAAATAATATCACTTATACCGCATCAGTACATTCTGAAAACTGCGAACCAACATGTCACACCTGACAGACAATGCCCTTCGCTGCCGGTCCATCCATCATTAACTATATGGCCCAAGTGTTTTAATTAATTTACCCTTCGCAATGCGATACCGTTAAGGGATATGCCGAGTAATCTTTGTATACCCAAATGCTATTTTAATTTAAGTTAAACTATGATGAAAATGCGCAACGTGCGAAGATCTGATGACAAGATAAGATGAATCTCCGATCCGGTACAGGTTGTGGGACTTCCCTGATAAGGAACCGATATTTGTGGTGAGAGCAGGGAACATGTTTTGATGATAAAAATGTTGCACAATACCATAAAATTTGCTGATGATGTTTTATGCACGTAACAAATCTGTTATGCAATATTTGTCTACATCTTGTGCTTTGGGCATCTTTGTATGATTTTTTTGTAAGCTTATCAGTATCGTTGGCCCCGTCTTCTGGATCTGCCAGATGTTTCAAATCATACCTTAACATTTGCAATTGTGTTTTGGCTTGTGCGTAAAATGCAACAATTGTACAATCCATTGTAACGTTGCCGTACGCTTGCAATGTTATCAGTACCGACATGTATGCGACTGTTAATGCAAACCTGTAAAATAAATTATTATTCCTTATGCAAATAGTTTCCCTTCTATTAAATCGCTATTTTTCAGGATGTCGTTCCTATTTGACGAAAACTACGCCACACAGTCTTAGTATCTCAGAGCTTAATTCACGAATAAGTAGGTATATAATAGGTAATATCAAAACAATTTGTTACTTGTGATGCACCCTTTTTTGTATCGGGTAGAAATCTTCAAAATATATTCTGTACTCTGGTGGGAAGGCAGAATGATGAGGGATTCTAGCCACTAAAACACCTCGGTGGCCATTCGGGTGCAAGAGGAGCTTCAAAATCTCCATCGGAACGCACCGGTGCCTTCTGTACTGTGCCTTAGCACAACCAACTAAATCAAACTTTGACATAGTTTTGCTGCTTAGACCATTTCGTCCTCAGATGAAAACGGTACATAATAGTTTTTCTTGTTATAGGTATTTAAAATGCAATCAATTCAATCTCGTAGTTTTGGCAAAGTATCCATTTCGTCTATTTCCACATTTAGAATTGGTGTCGATGTCGGGTAAGTAGATTAGGCCACTAGGTGCTGCATTCACCCATCACCAATGAAAATAAATCTGCTTAAATCACCCTGATGAATTTACTGGCGAGTTCATACATGTTATGTATCACAACATTTTCCAATTTTTATTATCTCTTTAACAAATTATCTTTGTTTTATAGGCGTTTTATTTTTCTATCACATGGAATCATAAATATCGTTATGATCGTCTCGGATTTGGGTTGCGGCTACGCCTAATATACTAGGATTAACGATTTCATCTCAAAAAATTTATGAACATCAAGACAAGAAACAGTTTTTTATTACAAAGAAGTTCGTTGGACAAAAAATAGAACAAGATTTAGATGATACAAATATCACATAAAAATGGAGTTCTTCAACAACTATCGTAATCTTCTTTAAGTGTGTGTTTGTATATGTATACGTTTACTTACACTGGCGGCTGACTGGTGTCGTATGGGAAGTAGCCGCTGAAGTGAACATCTTCACCCAAAATGCGGTTCACTACGGGGTATATCGTCCACATGATCGCACATAGAAATATTGCGCAGTGATACAAACGAAGCAGACGCCGCATGGCAGCAGCATTTCGCCTTATGACATCATCTTGGTACTCATTACCCGAAGCAAAAAGGGACCCTGAATATGTGTACGGGCTTAAAATCACAGTTAATAATCGCCAAATGTTAATTAACTAATCATCAAAAATATTTGTCTCTATTAATTGAGAAAGGTATGCTTCGGTGGTTCGGGCATGTTGAAATGATGAATGAAGGGAGAGTAACGAAACAAATGTATGTAGCGAAAGTGAGTGGCAGCGTTGGTAGGGGACGCCCTAGAAGAACTTATATCGATCAGATTAGTGGCTTATTAAAAAAGGGTGATATATACATAGCTTCTTATAAGGAGCACCCATAACCGACGAGCATATATGCGTAGGTGTATGAAGAACCGAGAGGTGTGCCAGCATCGCGCCAAATGGAAATCTATGATCTCAGCCTACCGCTCTGGGTTACGGGCGAGAGTGCGTATTTATTTATTTAATACTTTCTACAGGGATAAAAGAGAAACAGAAACGGAAAGAAGACACGCTGATATTAGGTAGGTGCTTATGAAACGTCCGATTCTTTTTGGTTGTGGCAAACCGTCTCAAGGCAAACAATGTTTAGAAACTTAACCAGATAAGAAACGTTCAGACGTTAGCTCCAGCTCCAATACCTAGAGAAAGCACTAGATGAGTCAAATTCATTCATCCTAGACGTAACAAACAAAAGCACGGCGCTGTGTTGGATTTTTCGCCTGCGTTTGTATCAATCTGTCAAATCGTATCTTTGGTGCGTTTAATACTCGATACATTTCCGATTGTTGAATAAAATTTGATTCATACATTCGCTCTAATGAAAACATTATTTGTCAAACTTTAGGCGCATATGATAGAGCGTCCTTCTTGTTGATGGTACTTTTTTCGATGTCGCTGCCAGAATTTTTTATGAGCGATTGAGACGAGTGCGTTTTTATTCTTTCTTTAATCTTGCTAAAACTGACTGCAACACATTCGTCAACAGCTATTGGCTTTCCTAAATATATCTATGTATTCTAGACCAATGAAGACATATCATCCAAGTCATACCGGACTTGATTACAATTCATTTGCTTTCTTTTTTAGCAATTTATTTTTATACTTTACCACATGTAAAGCCTGTTTATATGTAAATCTCTTTTCTTTAATAAATTGAAACTACTAATTGAGTAATGGAACTAAAATAGGATTTATGGAACTAAAATAGGATTTATGTAATTAGTAGCACCATTATCTTTGCACTTTTCCGAATATAAAAAACCTCTCGTGTAACTGATCATTTATAAACGAAAAAGAAAATAGATATATAACTTGTAACCAATAACATAACAACCGAGTCTGCAGGTCCCAGAAGTTTACGACATCAAACAACAAGACTAACGAACATTTTACACACAGTAAGCAAGCTTTAATAATCAGCCTTTTCTAGAATGTTTCCCACTGCAGGGACACAGGCCTCTTCTCCGAGAGAGGGAATGAGCCGTAATCCACCACGTTGGCCCAGTACGGGTTGGTGGTTGTCATATGTCTTCGAATTTAGTGGTTCCAAGACATGCCGGTTTCCTCACGATGTTTTCCTTCACTGTTTTTGGAGTAGTGGTGATGAAATGAATTACACAAAGTAAAGCGCCTGCCTGGGTTTGAACCCGCAACGTACAGTACGTAAGTCGGGGCCTAAACCGCTGAGCCACCACTGCTCCTAGCAAGCAAGCTTTACTTGTAATTTAAACAGAGGCGCTCGCGGGCAGGTGAGACGGGAGTCAGAGACAGACAGAAGATGCGTCGTGTATCGCGCGAGTCTCATGTTATTGTCGACACGTTGCACGACCACGTTTACCATTAATAGTATTAATAATGCGGTCGATGCGCGCCGTGCGAACATTGAAAGCGACTTGTTTTCCCAAGGTGTTTAAAGTTGTTAGCAGAATGAACAATGTATTCACTATTTCGTCGGTGCTACGACGGACCTGGGAAAAATAGAATATTAATTATGCACTGAATACTACATTCTTATGGTTAAAGCCATTATTTTGTTGCTTACATATATTAAACCTGGGGCCTGTAGTGGAACAATATAGTCGTTTCAAATTAATGGATGAAAAATAAACTTGCCTGAACTACTCGTAAAACATGTTGCAAGTTATATAAGATGACAAGAATCCACACAACAGTACGGTAATACATATTCAAGGTTTGCTTAATTTTAGACGACGACTTGAAAACCGTTTTAAAATATCCCACTCTTGCCAGAGCATTAAAATGTGGTTTGAAAGCATCAAAACTACTATACATGATTATGGCATTAAAAAAAGCCAACGATTTGTCGTCACTTTGTCTGAAATATCTCTGAAGCCCCATTAATGTATCAACCTACACACGCCAGTAAAAACTCAAACGATTTTATGATTCATCATTCACATACAGGGTGATAAACTAATGTTTTTTGTAGCAAAATTAAAATTATAAAATAAAATATATTTACAACTTTATGAGGAACAAATGTTCTTACAATTTCATTTTTAACTTCCTTCCAAACTTCTTGTCCGTAATTCTTATTTCATGCCTTTTACAATATGTACGGCACTGAAGCAAACCTTTTGAAAGTTTGTACGCAACATTTAAAGTCCAAACTGCTCCTTAATGACATTTCAACGGAATTAATTTTTCTTGTCCCTGTCATTGTGGCAACTGTTAATTATTTTGAATAAATTATAATTGTGAATTACTTTATTAATTTGTCTAGAAGTATGTTTTATAAAGCGATATTTTATAAGTGTAAATTTACACAGTACAATTATAACGATCCATCTATCCTGTTGCTCTCTACTTTCATTAATATCAAATAGAGGTTTTGAGTTAATTGACAAAGGTAAGGTTATCGCCACCTATTTCTGGGTTAATGTTACCACTCGAGCTGTTCTGTTCTTAGGCTTACAGAATTCTATATCCAGATGGGAACCAGAAGTGAGTGGCGCCCTCCTGCCAGATGCACCGATGACCACATGAGGACACAGGAAGTCTCCGGTACGCGAAGTACTGCATAATGTGGAAGGCATTGGAAAACGTCTATGGTCAGCACTGGAGTGTTACAGGCTGTACATAATGGCTAATGATTCAGAAAATTTGAAGGATAAGGAAATATCCTTCTCCCCGTTTGTCTCTTCCTCTGTCCATTAAAAGTAGAGAACGCATTAATTTGTTGCTATAAGTATCGGTCACTTGATATCAAGTGCTCCGCTTGCTCGTTTGCCACCTTCTTCTATAATTATTCAAAATTGGCAATATAGTAATTATCAGGTGAAATCTTCTCCCGCCTGTATACTGTATTCTCCGAACCAAATGACACCAAGGCGTTAATTTCCGCATGTGGATAATTAGTAAAGTACAAATCACGTTTGTAATTAAGTTGTTATTTATTTTGGTTTATCTGTAATTACCACTTTGCTCCGTCGCTTTATACTTAAGTTGGTATAAATTATCAAGTTAATTTGACTACTACTGGCCCGGGCATAGGGCAGCAGGATTTAGAGGGCGACAATTTCTCAAAATTTTAAATGAACAAAAAAAGGGGACGACAATTTATTTTAAATTTTGGTTCTGATTCTTTTTTATGAATCTACAGATTTTTTTTGCAATAATGTCAGGTTTTTACTCAGGAATGCAGTCACGAATCAAAACGATGAATCCATTGGCAGAATATGTTCCTTGTATTGCTCAAAAAGGGCGGCGGGACGAATCCTAGGAAGGCAAGCCTAAATCCGCCACAGAAAACACAGTCGTGGACCTCGGGCTCAAATCTGTCATTCGACTATTCTAACCATCGTTAACACAGGCTTTAACATAGTCATAATCAAAAACGATTTTTATAACATTCACGTGTTTTTTTATTTACAAAATACGCCTGATACATTACATACATGACATACATATTATGCTCATTTGCCGATCGCCAGAGCAGTGCTTAATGAATTTTCTGACTTAAAACTCCTGAGGTCGAGTTATTACTATCTTTTATTGCTGTGCTAGAAAATAATTGCATTTTCATTTCCCTAATATTCCAAATATTCTCGCCCAAGGGACTCATGCTAGACATTATCAGATGGTGAAACTTTGCAAGTCTAAGAAATAAAGTGTAATCGCGGTACGAAACGGGGATGAAATGACCCCGTCGCACCCTGCGCTAGCTGAACACGGTCGTTGTACATCGCAATCGATGGAACACACGCGTACGCATTTAGTCATGGAGAAACGGTGCAACGTAAAATAGTTCTTTTCTTTGTTTAAGTGGAGTAGGAATAAATAAATTATTATTGATAAATTAGTAAATTATGTAAATAGTTGTTCCTTATTCGTTGATCTTACAATGTTAAATTAAAATAAAGGATTCCTTTAAAAAGTTGATGCTACTAAAATAAAACTTAATAAACCAGACCCGGAAACATAACATTCTCACAAATATTTTGCTTTGGCTATGAATCGAATCCAAGACCTGTTTCAGGTTCTAAATTTTATTTTAAATTTGTTTTATTTACATTGGGTATTGTTTTGAATTAATGTTATGGTAAATCTAAAGAACGACCTTAAGTTTCGTTAGATACGATTTTCCGCCCGTTTCCTTTGCGATCATTTTTTTTTCAGCTTCTATGAAATAACTTCCTAGTTTCTATGCATTGTTGGAGAGCTAAGAAAATGGGTATGTTTTTAAAATAATATGTACATTTTGAAAAAAATCTCAAAGAAATATTGAAACAAAATCGTTTCTCGTTTCGCATTTTTAAATTTGGACCAATAATTGTTGCATTAAGGTTGATATGATTTTTTTTCATAAATTATCGCAAATAGTTAAATAGCCCTTAACCCCTCCTCTCGGAAATGCGTTGAATTACCAATAACTCTGTATAATGAGAGAAAAAATAGTATAGGTAAAATGTATTTATTTATAAAAAACATAAAATGCACAACCTGTACGAGAAACTGATTAATATAAAATGTAAGAAGTGTTAATTTTGTTCAATTGGTCGATTAGTAATTCGCTAGTAATATTTGAAATTAATTCTCAATGAGTTTCTCTAATAAGCACTTGACGCTTTACAGCGTTATTACCGCGGGTCTATTAAGCTTATGTAGTAGCGAACACTTGTTATGTCACAAGAAATTAGACAACTTCAAACTGTATATCATAAAATCATGTTAGACTCGAGTTCGATTTAACGTCCGTAACGTAACATAAACTTGACCCCTAGACTCGCCAACGGCTAGTTATGAAAGGTTTCAACTCGATTAGGTTTTTACGAAACAGTGTTGGCCCCTAGATTTATTTCCCCTTGTGATTTATCAATGTATATATAATCTAGGTCGTAATCAAATACCAGAGGAGGGTATAAATTTCTTATGTAGTACCAATAGTCTTTGTTGCATATCGTCACCATCGTTACATCGAAGATAATGAGACAAAAATGTCAATATACGCAAATATTTCCTTTGGCATTTTATTGTTTTTTATCGTCCCCTACTACTTACTTACGGTACTTTGTCTTAGCGTTCGATAAACGAAACTGCTGAAAGATCACTCGTTCGGCCACACTTTTACCTAATCACTTCCATTGGATTATTTTTAGTGTACTTTTAAGCATAAGATCTGTAGTCTACGTCATTCATTTTTTATTTCCGTACATTAGCTTTGTATATTTTATTTTTTGTATAATTCTTTGAGACAATGTGACTACAATTGAACGTAGAACGTCATTCATTTTGTATCTTGCATTCAATAAAGTATTTATTATTCCTATACACATCACATTCAATTCTTTAAAATAATATAGCTTTCGTATTAGTACTTACCTTTAACGTCTTTATACCTTTATCTTCCAGTGATACATATATGTTTTGTTATCTTTTTTTTATACGAGACGGTAGCAAACGAGCAAGCGGTTTACCGGAATATTAAGTAACAACTACCCATAGGCATCTGCAACAAGCCAATGAGTTGCGATTTCGTTTTTCAGCCTTTAAATGGATAAAGGGGATAAGCAGAAAAAAGAATACTTCCTAATCCATGTCCATCGGGAGGGCCCCGTCAAATCCTTTTCTTATTATAAATAAAGAAAGAGAGAAACAAGGAATTGCATTATTGAAGCATAGTTGTACAAGAGCTAACCGAGAGCACCATTAGACGGCTCAAGATCACTACAATAATTTTTTGTAACCTTAAATGACAATGGGCCGGGCACATTGCTCGAAGAACGGAACGGTCGAAGCAGCATTCCTCCACCTCCACCACCAGAAGCCTCCCACAAGATGGGTCAGATAATGTGGTTAAGTTTTCGAGAATCTACTAAATGAGAACAGCAGGGGACCGATCTTTCTAGTGGTCAATGGGGAGGCCTATGTGTAGCAGCGTACGATCATTGGGTGAAAAGAGAAGAGTACGAAAGTGATTTCATGCTTACCACTGGGTAACACCTGGGGCTTCTGTATTGCACGCAATATTTAATACTATAGACATTGACAGCTACATTCAGAAATGTCAAATGATGTAAAAAGGATAGCCCAATTTAAATAATAAGAAAAGAGGACTAGTGTATTTCACTTTGCGTAAATATAAACACATGACGTAAACTATAGAAACGGCGTGTCAATTAGGACGCTTTCGAGTTTTCACTTTTCGAGGACTTATCTGCTACTTTTTGTATTACATCACTACTAGTAATAGGAATTGTTACGTCTTTATTTTCATATCAGTTTAGGATGATGACTTATACATTTTTAAATATAAATCAATTGATTGCTTGATGTAGCATTGTGCGCCTTTGTTTCCCTACCGCTGAGCTTTGCTGGAGGTGTTCAGTCGTATTTACAGGGATAAATTAAATAAAACAAATATAAAAAGGTAAGTTTATTGTTATCAATCATCGGAAAATAATTCACATGTACATTTATTTATTTGGTTATCAGCTCGAGCCAGACACGCAAGTTGTCGCATGACACTTCAAATATTGGAATGTGATATTAGAAATTGCGAAAATACTAGATTAGTAAATACTGCGGCCCGTTGCTTTGTACTAACATAATATTTTAACTGCATATTTCGTCGTTTCTATATCTATCAATATATAAATATCTTTTATGTAGAGCTTTTATATGAACCATGCCCATGCTGTACTAGTGAATCATCAAGGTTTTATGGTCTTTGTATAACGATTTCTGGACACTGTCTTTTTGGAGAAGTTTCGTCTTCGACCGGTTCTTTTCTTTTCAATGCATTTGATTCATTTTCGTCTATCTTTTTATGTACGTTTGATTTTCCCTCATCAGTCTTATTTTCAGGATTAATTTCAAGTCTGTTATTGCTTATAATAGGCTCCCCGCCTTCGTCTTCTTGTGGTTCAGGGAAGCTCTGCTTTTCTTTTTCAAAGCCGGAGTCACCTTCATTGTAGGCGTCCGGCTTGTCAGGGTAGTCGGCATCGTCGGTGGCCGCTTCTAGCCGCTCGGCAGCTCTCTGGGATGTGATGTTCTGATTACAACTAATTGTTCTTTTACTGCCTGAAATGCGAGCTGTGACTGCCCTGTACAAATATACTATATCGCATGGAGCACCCTGTAACAATATTTTTTTTAATTAATATAAAGTCTTTAAATTAAAAAAGCAATCTGAAAACTATTGTTTTCGTTATTCGTGTGAATCTGATTTCATACTTTCACATTTATAGTAAGCGTATTCATAAAAATAATTATGTTGTATTGCGACTAGCAAAATGGTCTATTAATTTATTACGGCTCTGTCAACAAATGTCTATACTATATTTTATTACCAACCATAATAAGGTACAACTTGATTTGAAGCTGAGCATCAACCGCCGTAATCCTCAGGGATTTAGCACCGGCTCGTTCGACGACCATATCTGGCCATAACTTTGTGTTGAGCACGACGCGCAGGGAGCCCGCCACGCGCACCACTAGCCGCGAGCCTCCGCTGCCGTTCACGCTACCTCCGCTACTGCTACCCTGTGGCGCGTCGTTCAACCTCAATACTCCGCGACCACGTTCTCGCCAACTTCCCGCCTCCCATGCGAAGAGACGGCATGTTATCTAAAACATTGATGATACAATAAGGATTAGCAAAGAAATCAAGTAAACTCCTGCAGGATGTTTCCGTAGCTTCGCATCACTGATAGTCGTGGCATGAACGGGCCCTCTCTACGAGGGAAGTGCCTGCGGGGCTGTCGACCCCAGCGCCATCTATTATCATCTATTAATGATTTTTAGTCAATAAAAGTGCTATCAACATTACTTACTACTACGACTACTTACAAATTTAAAAAGCTGTAAACATAATTGTTCGTTGGTTTATTACTGTGACTAAATTCAAGAAATACCAGAAGTATGAATAGCATAGAGCTTTAATATTTTACTGATAATTTATTTTGAGGTTTTCTTTATCAAATTCCATTCCAACTAATCGCTGCAAAAGTGGGCCTATTACATTGTATGTTTACCTGCAGTATATTAATTTCATCCTCCTCCCCAGTGGTGGTACAGTTGGAGGTAGGCGGCGGGGGCCGCGCGTGCGAGCGCTCGTACTCCGCCGCGGCGGCCGCGAGCCCGTCCCCGCTCTTTTCACTCGGACCTGCTTCATCCTAAAGTAACATTTCATTTACTTGCGCGAATTATTTACTTTCAAATTTGCACAAAGATTTATTGTTAGTATTACACAACAGCCAACATTCGCCCACTGCTGGACAACGGCCGTCCCCATTGAATACTATGATGCTCGGTCCCCTGCCACCTCATTGAGTAAGCTCCCACAACCTTGGCCAGATAATCAGTTCATCTACGACCTGTACGTAGTCGGCCTTCGCCATTGCCCTTATGACCTTGAGACGTGCCCGCAGTGAGGTTATCATGCCTGTACTATATGCCATTGCTGTCTATCGTAGATATTGATGAGAACACTGCCTATCAGAATAAGATTCGGCGACTGACTTCCTTCAAAGTTGAACCAACCTAACTGGACAGTTTGTCCTAGGTAATAACTTCGAGAGTACGGCCTCTAATCGCTATTGGGGGCGGGGGGGATATCCACTCGCAGCACTGCAGTAAAGCCCAGGTGTCGACCGTCGAAGTCTTTCTCATAGTCCACAGACGCTACACATAGTGGCAGGTTCTGTCTTCAGTCTGCTGAATTATCTGCCGTAGCACATGTTGGTGTTCTACACATCAAACCTTTACGGAAGCTCACTTGTTCGGCAGGTGTAAATTCGTCAAATCTGCAAGCGAGGCCATTCGTAATGGCCATCGAAAATAACTTGTAGACATGGCTCAGAAACGAGACTAGCCTGTTTTTCTTCAGAAGAGCATTAGAGTGATAATGCTTTTCATGAAGAACCTTTCTCCTCCTCATCCATGGAGTATGTCCATGTCCACACTTATATGATTGAATCAAAGAGCCTTTTTCAGAATCTGAGCCAGCTGCCCTCAGTAGCTATGCTGTAATTCCGTCATCACTAAGTGCCTTGTTTGTATGTTGATGAGATGAGTATGGCTCAAAAGCCATACTCATCTCGTCAACACTGACGGAATATCTTGGATACAGTGTTGTGTCAGTCTGGTTCTTGGGCCTTCCTTGGCAGATCCATAATGGGTTTCTGTGATGTAGATTTTCATTATGTGCAAACCTGGCTATCCTTCTCCACTTCATCTACACGCTTATTGGTTATGGGTACTATTTAGATCGCCTTTCTTTACCATTTTGTATTTACACTAATTTGATGTTGAGGTAAGTTCATCTAGGACATTCACTACTTACACTGCCACTAACTTTTGCAATATAAATAAGCAAAAAAAACAAATATTAATTTACACACATATATATATATATATATGTAAATTGGCATATTGAGACAAGTTGACTAAAGTTGTGGAGGATAAATCCTGCAAGAATTATACTTTGTTTCACAGCAAGATAGAATTTTTATGAACTCAGGTTTTTCAGTACAAGAAACATTTTTAAAAAACCATTTTAGCTCACATTAGCAATAAATATTATACAATTTCACATCACTTTATCTCACAGTTTCCACAAACTTACATTACCAAAGAAAGTATAAAAATTGTAATGGATGCCATGTATGGTAAATGACGTTTGTTTGTTTACACATAAATCCTCAACAATTTCCAATAACCAATATATGAGAAATAAATATGGACTACCTGAATATTTTCTTTCACTGAGGCAGCTGCATTTGTAAATAGCAATTCTGTTGTTCCGTTTGAAGAATTGTGATCCAAAGCTGAAGCTTCCCCATTGTTGATAGAATCTAGCATCACTACTCTTTCGCTTAAATTCTGTCCAAAAACGAATCCAGCAGACGATGCAGGGTTTGTTGCCTGAGCTGGTGCTGGCACAGTGTTAGATGACCTTGAACTGGCACCCCCTGGGCCCAGCGGTACAAACTTGAGGGGCTCAACTTCATCTTTCTTATCCTGTAATCTTTCGACAGCCTCAGTCTGTGGTTGTTTCTCTTTCTCTGTTTCAACATCATCTAGTATTTCAACCTGCTTATAGAATGGATTGTTGGTTGGTTTTAACTGGGGTGGACGTAAGACAGAGCCTGTAACCAAAATTACAATTTTATATATGGTGTCAGGAAAGACTTAATATTGCTTTTAAAATTGTGTGTAAAACATGTGTGTTTCTACAATGGCTATATACAGATTAAAGTGGCGAATGAGCCAGCGGTGCACTTGAGGTTAAGTGGCTACCACTATCCATAAAAATCGGTAACAAACAAATGAGTTCCTTGTCCCCAATCCTCAAAACAAATAGAATAATACTTCTACTTCACAATCTTCTTCTGTAAGGCTGTGGTATTTCAAGTCAGCCCATTCCAGCAATTGCTGCTGGTGCTTGCTCTATTGTTTAAATGTTATGTTTTGACAATAACAAAATTTGACTTGACTGTACAGGGCAATGAGTTTTAACTCAATTTAACTAACATGTATACTATATATACTATTGCCCAGTCAGTATTGTTGTGTGTTCATATTTTTTTGGGAAAAGTTCTCAATATGTAGTTTCGTAAAAAAGGGTTTCCGCACTTTTCCCATTGAGGGGAACGCTACCCTCCCCTTCCCACCCCCACCGCATATCATACTGGGCAATAACGTACATACTTAACCTCAATTCTGCATATAATTTCAAAGAAAATAAAACATGGATGTGTGCAAAGCTGGGAGCAACTACTATTTTGTGTATAAAAGAGTTGTGTATAATCCATTAAATAAAAGACTAAAATATATTGAGGTTATTTTATTTTTAATAATCTTGATTTTATGACTATCTTTGTTTTGACTATATATACTACCACTACTCAATGGGAGAAGTGTAAAAGCACCATATTTTTGCATCTTAAAATTCTGAGTAACAATATACAATATTACATGGGTAGATACATTTTATACCAGGAGGAAAAATAAGGTAGTTGTTTGTCACTTAATATTTATACAATAATGTAACTTTTATTACTATATAACTTTTAACAGTGGTAGAGCCCGCAACAACATCTGTTGCACAAATGGAAGGGGAAGAGAACTTGACAGTGGAGGGGATGTATAGGAATTGGAAATAACCATTTTCTGTGTGTCCTCCTCTGCCCATTAAAGGTTGGCAATGCATTTGCAACTCAATAGTTAGTTGCAGATGTCTATGGGTAGCGATCACTTGACATCGGGTGAAGCACTTGTTTACCATCTAGTATTATAAAAAAAAACAATAATCACTTACCGAATGGATTGCAAGTTTTGTTGGAGCTTGAGGCAAAGCTTGAAGAACCGAAACCACCGAGACGTGGTTTCGCCAGTATAACCCGTGATTGAGATGAACCATTATGAAGGTCTTCCGGTGTAGCCTTTCCTGATAAATATAACATGAGCAAATATACAGTAAAAGTTGTAAAACATTACTACCCATAAAACAGATTGTTAGTATTTGTTTAGATATACACAAAGGCTTATCGATAAGTATTTATTATAAGGAATGAAAATGCATATGAACTAGACAGTAGACAGTTATGTTTCCGATATCATTTAAAGTTAATGCATTTGTGTGACAAAAGTTGATGATACAGACTCATCGTGTAATTATAGAATAGAATAAAATAAAATATATTTTCTTTTTAACACATTACAGCAAAAAAGTACACAAATTAAATAAAAACGAACATTTCAATAGATTAATATAATAAAATTATATCAGAAAAAGTAACCATACCTTGCTTTGCATCTGCCATTGTCGAATATTCTTTTACCAACACAGACAGACCCAAAGAATACTTAACGAAACCGGAATAAGGATCAATTTGAATGTACCTATGCCTAATTCATACAAATATATATGTATATATACACGATACATACATACAGATGTAAGATAATGTACACATAACCACAGCAGTTATAAAATTATGAACAGGGACTGACAGAGTATAACGAATTCACTTTCTATATAAACTTAGAATGGAATATAGTATAACGCAGTAAAACGTGAGTAATCGTTATTAATTAAATGTTAAAATGTAAAAAGCAACAAACTTTTGATAACAAATAGTAATTTCTACTTGTAAAGTAAAAGTTAGCATATTATGGAATAACATATGTCCATAAATCTATAACAAATACATTTTTACGGAAAGCAAAGGCACAAATAGTCCGGTCAAGTAAGCATGCATAAACGTTAATTTTATTTTTATTTTTAGCGAAACGGTTAGTTGTATGATGAAAATAGCTTTTGTTTTATCTTATACAAAATTTGGAGACCATGAACTTATCTACAAAAATTTACCTTACACTTATTTTCCTGAAATTCACCATTTATAAGAAAAAGCAATTCTACAACCTACTGAAGTTGTAGAATCGCTTTTTACCCATGGGATCGATAGGGACTTTTCACAATTTCATTCTAATGTTCATGAAAATTCTCAAATTCTTTTGATTTTATGGAAGGGTAAGTGTCTTGTGACCGGACTTAGAGTTAATGTGTGTATGTATAAACCATATATTAGGTGGCAGACAGTAACCAGTAACTATTATTGGAGGATTGAACCCAAAAAAAAAGATTGTTAGAATTTTTCATGTTTGTTTCGGAATCAGTTCAGTCGATACATGCAGTCATTACTTTTAAACTATAAGGATATTGATACAAATATAAGTTAACAGAATCAATAAAACAAAGCAGTATGATATGACAAAACTAATTGTACTTTTTGCTATGATAGTTGTATTCTGTGAATGCCAAGTGAAGTGAGATGCTGACACTGACAACTGACTGACAACTCACAGAACATAAGGTACCTACTAACTACCACATAATCATATTATCGTATTTCACACAAGTGTCAACAAGAAATGTTTATAGTTTTGTGTTTTAATAAATGCTAAAATGACCGTACTAATGTAAGAAATGTATTCTTGTATAATACGCCAAAGATTTTTCATTTGTGATTTGTATGTAATTTAGGAAATTTTGTGAAAGGCTATTAACCGGTCTTTCGAATGTGCAATATCTTTATAGGCGGTTGAAAAGTGAATAAACTGGGACTATCTTTTCGGTGTATTACCTCATAAAAGGATAATAGCAACAGTAAGTAAATTTTACATTAAACTAGATTTTCTGTACATACATTTTTAAATTGTAGTTCATTGAATCTTTTTAAGATATTTAAAAATTCATAGAGTTAGACAATTACCTTAATTTTTTTTATCCTTATAGATTATATTCTTATAATTCTAAAATTTTCTATATTTCCTATCATATCAATTTTATTTTACGGTTTTGTAAAGCTTTTTAATTGGATATTATAACAGTGATTTTTAAGATTTATGAGCAAGTTATCTGTTATAAAAATATATCTGTTATAAAAATTGTAGAACCTTACAAGTATATAATCAAAATAGGATAGTAATTGGTTGCCTTTAAATTACCCAGAAGTAAGTGATTAAAGGGGCAAAACTTCCTTGAATTGCAGTGATATAAAATAAAAATAATAAAGATGTAAGATCTCTTTATATAGATATACCATGGTGACTTGTGAGCATGTCTAACCATCTTTCCATGCACTTGAGTCATACTGTCGGGTCTTTGTTTTGTTATCTGTTACATTGAACACCAATGGATAGCCCGTACCTGTTCTCATGGGTTAGAAGTTCATTATTATGGTAGTTACCTATTTTCTAAAAGAAATATGACTATATATATAGATCACTTTCTTTAATAAGCATTATATAAAAATATGACATTCATTTCTACAATTTTATAGTTAGGTAGTTAGTATGTAACTGTTCAAAATAAAAAATAGTTTATTATATCAGAAGGAAGAAAACCTTAATTTTGTTGTTGTAACTTCTTATGTACATTTTGACCTAATGAACACATTACTTATTTATGACGTCTGAAAATAATCATAATTGTAACAACTTCTATTGCTCTATAAAGCCACTCATATGAAGTATTCAAAATACTTCCTTATGTACCTAGTACAACATTTTTGAAAACAGCTTGTTGAAAAGTATAGTATAGTTGTATAAATTCTAAAAAGCCTTTGTAAAAACGTAGGAAAGTGTCTGTTGCCCACCTAGAGGATCTGTACTCTCTCTCTCTGTGCTCTGAGCTGTCTGTGTGATTGAAAACATGCAAAAACACTGTGTCTGACTTGGCCCTTTGGATCTGACATATTGGTGATGTGAAGGTGTCCACCGTGGCCCACTGGGCAAAAATTGTTTTAAATAAATTAATAAAAAAATGCACCAAAACCTCTAACCCAGAGAGGTAGACAGAGATTACAGATTTCCATTCCTCTGTCCCTTAATCTCCATACATCTCCATATAAATTGCTGATCAGTTATGGGTACTTTTATATTGCCTTTCTTCGGTATACCACTAATCTGATTGATAGAAGTTCTTCTGAGATATCCCCTACCAACAAAGTTACACTTTTTGGCAACAACAAATTTGTCTTGCCTCTCATTTCATTCATCATTTCAATATCCATGATGGAATGCTACCATTGACAATTTTAAGCACAACATCCTATTTTAGTTGCAATCTCATTTTTAGTTAAAAAATTCAGATTGAATGTAAAATTATGATAAACGAGAGATCCGCCGTGGCTTCGCTCGGATAGTCGTTTAGGGATATGTATATCCATACATATACACATTGCCTTATATAGATGAAGATATGCACCTGTAAAAAATGTTTTGTGTTGCTAATATTATTATTAGCAAGCTAGATTATTCTCTCTCTCTTATCACTTCTGTCATTATTCCACGATAAATCAATCTATAACAAATGCAATTTCAGACAGTCACATTTATTTATATCATTACTGTATTCTATTGATTTGTACTATATTTATGTATATACATTATATAGTTCTATCTATATATCCATTTGTTTGTAACCTCCTGTAGGCTATAGGGCTTGATAAATTTGATAAACACTTCTACTTCATATTTTTCACACAGATATTTCACACAGACAAGGCTGCCAAAGCATGATGTAAGACATTGTTTTTTCCTCCACGCAAGCGCTGCGTGGAGAACTGTCGGTGATACCTATATTGAACAGTTGCTTGTTAAAATAGCCATGACTAGTGCACGCCGCCAACACCGTCAGGATGTGTCGGATTGCTCAAATGGAGTAGCCTACTTGTGGTCCGCCTAGTTATTTTCCGCGAAACTTCTCTCGCGTGTCTGCATTCCTTCAAATAGTTCCATAATTCGCAGCGATGGGAGTAACTTCTCTCCATTTCCTACGACCCCCGGCCTACCTGCGACCGGCCGATCCCTGGGCTGCCGAAACGTCTGCAGTCCAAAACATTCACTGCATGGTTTCCTCTCGATCCACTGTGACCTTTTATCTATTGGAGAATTATGTTATTTCCGGCTCCTACTTCACTTATTTGTAGGTGACATTCGTAGATAAGACTTGAGGTAAATACCTAACGGTACATGAATTTTACCTACAGTACCAGTGCCTTGATTCGTCTTGGATCTATCAGTGTAGATCTCAGATCATGTTGTTTCTTCTCGTTGGTGTGGCTAAGGTTTTTAATGCAACAGGTGCCTCTATTCCTGCTATCTGCTAGCTATCTGCTAGCTCCTGCTATTCTATGACCTTTCGGCCCCATCGGCCATTCAAATTATTAGAATTTAGAGAAGAAAAGAGTTACAATTTAAAAAGATGACTCAAAATCTATTAATAACAAAAACATGATCGATATAAAATGAGTCGATTCGCGTTCAATGACCTTACGAGTTGATTGCATTAGATTTACCTTGAAACCGTTATCCTAATACATCCTTCAATTTGTTTTATAATGCTACATTTCTTGAAAACTCTCATTATTTTTCTTCATTAGCATCATGACATATATAATAATGCAAATGTATCCTTCGTTCGCACTTTGAATTCGTGAAAATGGCATGATTTTCAACTCCGTCACATCGCCTGCCTCACGATGATTTGCGACTTCAGTATATTTTTATCTCACCCATTAAAAGTAAAAAAAGTGCAATTACTACGAGAAATATCGATGAAATTACATGGATATTATTAGGAGTTTAAGTCAGTTGACTTCAAAAATTTTCTAGCCAGCTACCTAAGCTGCACTAGTAATTTAACCTAGGTTTAAATCAAACAGGAAGCTTCGTGTTCCTTAAATTATAGCACGGATCGGTAAAATAAAATTTGAATGAGCGTCTTTCATTACATCGGTAATCTATGATTGTTATAGCAGTTATATTGTGCTGTTAAAATAATAAACAAGGGAAGAGAAAAAGTTAGTGGAGGTATTGATAGAGGCAGTCCTTTTTTATTTGAGGAAATGCTTACGCAAATGCGTCCTTTTGTCATGGGTGACGGATATCCCCGAACCCGTCACTATGCCATGAAGGTCAGAAAAGCGAATGGCTTCCCAATCCCAAGGTGCGGATTGTAGAGTAAACTCTTTTTTGTATTAAAGCTAACAAGGATATTTCAAACGATGGACACACATAGTTTGTAATTCTTGCAAAGGGCAGACGCATACACTAGACGTATGATATCAAGAGATTCGTAATCGTAGACCGTGTATTCGATTTATATGCTTGGATCTTTGGTAGCGTCGACGGAGGGATTAGTCGGAAATCAAATCCGCTTTCTGTTTACTTCTTATGAGTGACGAGAGTAAGTACTGCCAGTTCTTGTACATGTCAGCTTCAACTTTACTTATCTGGTTGACTAGATAAGTAAAGTTATAAGCTCTCCCTTCTTTTAACTCTACTAAAAATAAAACAATAGAAATTCCAATTCATTTTTCATCTTTCTGTCTGAGAGAGTAGTTCCCATTTGTTTGATTGACAAAAACACTTTTTTTCACTATGTACTATAGAAAATGTAATACTTTATTTCCTGAATTGTTTTATGGAATTGTTATTGAGTTGTAGTGTTGGCACGAGGCGCTCTAGAAGAACTTATATCGGTCAAATTAGTGGCTTATTAAAAAAAGGCGAAATAGGGAGCAGCCATAACCGACGAACATGTATGCGTAGATGTATGAATGTAGAAGAAGCGAGAGAGGTGTGCCAGGATCGCGCCAAATGGAAATCCATTATCTCTGCCTACCCCTCTGGGTTACGGGCACGTGCGCATGTCTATTTATATTTTTATGGAACAAGGAAAATTAGACTAATCTTAGAGCCAATACAGAGAAAGGATGAAACATAGCGTATCATTAAAAAACGTAGAAATTGAAGAACTGGTGGCCGAGCCGAGAAATAAAAGCACAGACTGCGCTGGCGCCACCATCTGGGAAGAATGGATGAGTAAAGGACGGCAGAGCTTTTTCTGCCTTAACTTTAAATTCGGAATTGACGAAATTGAACGAACGAACGGAATTGAATATATTTTGTACTCGATTGAAACGTCTACAGCATCAACGATTTCTAAGTTTAATTCGGCGGTCGGCTAAAACAATATTTTAAATTTTCTTAACCATATCATCACCTCAATAGGCCTGGGCCGCTTAAATTCGTTAAACCAATATCTGATGGTTGTCATAGAAGGTGCTCAGTCGTTGTATTGTAATGCAACATCGCATGCATTCGTACTTTTATTTCATCACATGTTTATCCTACCAAAAACTGAAATCGATTTACAGACCGATACTGTTCTTTTTTCATTTTAACAATCTAAAGTTCACGCTCTCACTGAATCGGTGTCAAATGGGAAGAAAAAACCAAGGAATGTTATTTTTTTTTAATTTTCCAGGCTATTAAAAATGGCTTAAATAGGTCGTATATATGTTGTCGGTCAGTAATATCAACTATACTAAGTAAGACTTAGAAAACGGTTACTTATTAAACAGCCTTCGTAGATGTGCTTTGCCTGAGAACTGAACCCTAGTTCTGGGATATAACAACTCAGTATTCAAACCACTGGGCTATCAGAGAGAGGAAGGAAAGAGTAAGAGGGGAATATAACAAACGATCATATCTTAGAATGATAATATATATTGTTGGAACAACGGTTTTTACGAATTCGTTGGTTTCGCTGAGTCACGGCCGCCCTACGATACAGCTCCGACGGTGTTTGCTGCACTGTCGCCTGTGAGCAGTCGGCGCGGCTCATTCAAAACGCGAACACTCGACTTTTCGCGAGTATTTATATTTTTTGCTCGAAATGTCTTGCATCGCCTACCGCTCAGGATTGAATTGTTTCGTCTCCGAGTTACTGTTGTGTGCGTGTTTTAAATGTAAAGCTTTAATTTAATATTGCTGTGAGAATTTCGAATCGTTTCGTAAAAGTGCTGTTCTGTGTCCTTTAAAGGAATATCGCAGTATTGGGTTTTGTGATAGTGGTTTTAGATTGTTGTCGAATTTGTTTTACAAAAGTTTGTAATAAGTGATACATAAAAATGAAGTTGGATAAAATTGCTCCTCAAAGCACCTGTTTAAGCGTTGATGGTGAGATAATTTAATTTCCATAACCTACATATAATCCATTAAGATCGGTTAAGACCTGCAATAGGTCTTGATATGTCAGAAATTTAAATTTGCTGTTTTTGCAAAGGGTAGCGGTGGTACATTACAAAATTTTCCTATCAATTCCCCTTCTATCCTCTTCCTTTTTCCCTCCTATCTTTATTAAGAAAGGGCGGGAAAGGGAGGAGCACTGAAATTGGGCCTGCAGCAATTCATCAGCCGAAACGTGGATTACTTCTACTTCATGTCTGTCTTCTGTGAAGTCGTAGAATTTCATTTTTTCTGCCTTTTCGTGCAACAGATGGTGTTGCGGGTTCTATAACTGTTAGAAAGGTTTTTTAAATTTTAAAAATGACAAAAGAATCAAACTAAAACGTCTTTGCATTCTGTTAGCTTGCATGAATTGGCAAAAATGTTCGCCTGTACAGTTCGTATTTAGAGAAACGCTTCCGACTTACGGTGGATTTAGGTGCAGCGGATTTCGATAAATAACTATATTAAAATAAATAGGAGCCATGCCAGTGAGGACATGCTTTTATCATGACTGAGTCTGATTTATAAACTAAATTAGATCATTAATTAAAGCTAATTTCACAAAAAGGTGCATATGTCCGACAGATTGTGAACTTTGTCAGTTTATAAATTAGACTAGGCATATTATAAAATCTCAGAGAATTTTGAACTGAACTAATTTACAATTTAACGAGTCATTTCTCGACGATATATATTATCTACACATATAATAAAAATGTAACTGATCGCTGATATTTGAGAAAAACTATTATATTGTGATGAGTTTTTTTAGGGATGCCTTAAATATACTTTTTTTAAGGATTATCGATGCGTTAAGTAAATTTAATTTAAAAAATAATATATAATTGTGCGTAAAAACCGTAAAAGAGTTATAATAATAAGACAATATACTTATAACGTTTTATATAATAGAATTGATGAACCGGCGAACTTCGTACCGCCTTAATAAATTGATTTGATTACAACTGTACTGTAGCAATTATAATAACAATCCTTTTTATCTATCCAACTATAATGCTTTGAGATCGCATCGTCGGCTGCTTGAGTTTATTTTGTGAACAATTGATTCAAATGATTTTATGAAATTTCGTACTTGAAAGATAAAGTTATTAAATGCAAAGCTTTCTCGCAAACATTTACACTTCTTATCGGCGGGTAAATAAACAAGACAAACAAAACAGAGTAAACAAGAGAAACAAAGACGTGAACATGCGACTCAGACTTTTTTTCTCTCTCGTTTTGTCTTCTCTTTGACGTTGTCCCTTTGCATAAGTATTGTCTGACATACGACATCGCATTTTACCCGTACTTGGGCATATGGCTCGGGCTTCTCATGTAAAGTGACCTAAAGTGGTCAATCTTTCACGTTGCTTCCATCGTTGTCGACAGAGTAATCGCAAACAAAGATAAACGCATTATTCAGATTGGATTTGCTTTAAGTACTTTTAGAAACTATGAGTGGTTCAAATGGTGAGACCGACACAATTTAAGAGATCGATCGCTGAATTTCAACGTCTCACGAAACAGACAAATGTGATTCTATAAACCTTACTGATTTGTCTGCACCATAATCGATTTCAAAAATGAATTCTTGACGTTTTAAAAACGTTATTTAATTCGCTTAAACTAAACTTCTTACAAAATTCACTATCTTCCTTGCAAAGAAATGATTTGAAATGTAAACAATTAATAACACTTTCAAACAATTTTGGGAAACGAAAAATTGTGCATGCAAATAAATTACAGGTGGGTTGCCGAGTTAAATCTGAGGCCAACAATGTTAACTAGGTAATCTTGTCCTGATCAAATTTAATAACAGATGAGGGTATAAATTTCTTACGCCGGATCTTGTACCGTTAACGGTACCGAACAGTTTATGCAAAAAATATACATTTTTTAAATAATTTAATATAACTATGCGATGGTACATACTAGAATAACACTTTACAAATACGTTCGACTGTAGAGAATAGCTGTGTATTCATTCGGCTAGAGTCTGTGTCTACTAAGTACTATATGGCCCCAATAATAGTGAGTAACACCATTGTATGATTCATCATTATTATGATGGCTCTAAAGGCGGACTAAGAATAGAGGCTAATATCATTAGCACGGTAGTAAAGCAAAATGGTGTAATACCGTAGGTAATATGGTCTATGAGCTGTGTGCTAGCTGTGACTCAATAAGATCGGAAAAAAACGTTTTGGAGCAAGACTTATTGCTTGAAAGAGGCGGTTATAACTAAAATTCAGAAAGTTATGAAAGTTGATACGCCCGTAACCCAAAGGGATCGCCAGAGATTATCGATTTTCATTTGGTGCCATCCTGGCACACCTCTCGCTTCTTGGACAACGCTGTTTCGAGACAGTAACTCCCTTATCGTGTCCGGATGCCGGAGGCCGAAAGATGCCGGAACCACCGAAGCATACTCTTCTCAATTCCAGTCACAACATCTACTTTTAAGCCTCACTTTTCCCTCCTTCTCCAATGTCTCGCTAACTACATACCTTACAGTACTTCTTAACGTTAGCATCTCAACAGTAATGCCGGAACTCTACTAACATGTTTTTCCAACCAAACCCATCTCCCACTATCATCAATTAAAGTGGGGACTTGTACAACCTTGCGTTTTGCCGCTCGAGCCTTCATAGACACTTGAATACCTTCCTTTAATGGTTTAGTTATGTTGAAACAATAAATGAAGAGAGTAGGATGGTGGTGGACTTCTATGTCGCAAAAACTAATATATCTTAAAGTTTTGTGAAACTGTAACTATAGACCTTTTAGTGTATAGTTTTTAGTTCTCATTCAATCTCGACTGTTGGTAAAGCGAATAGATTAAATCGTAATTGTTTTCAGCGAGACAATCTGTTACTAGGGGAGGTCTTTATTTACAATTTTTGTTGCTTCGCCTTGTTGAAATCGTCCGACTATCTTATGAAGTTATCCTTAAACTATTTCCTGTAAAATAAAATGAGAATTGGACATCCTGGTGACGATTCTTTTGTAAAAACAAAAACTTGTATTTAACTAAAGTGAAAATACCACAGTTAAGGACATGGAGACAGACGAAGAGGTGGGTCGAGGCAACCTGCTGGACGGGATGCCGCCGATCAACTGCGACACAACCATCGACGACGCCGTCACCACGGGCAACAACGACATCGGCGACATGACCTTCTGTCTGGGCAACTACGTCCCCGATTTTATGAAGGTAAGATTATAATTATCACAATGTATTAGAAAACCAGTGGTAGAGCCCGTACCAACAATGTCTGTTGCACGAATTGGCCGACTCGACCGGTGAACTACAAAAGACAGGCGTGAGGTAAAAGTATTTTTGTGTTTTGTCTGATGAGTGAGGTTCCGGAGGCCTAAGTATAGTCAGTTTCCCCTTCCTTTCCTTTACAAATAAGGAAGGGGAGGGGGACGGACTGGTCGGGAAAAACCATTTTTCTGTCCATTATAATGAATTAGCTTTTTGCAGATGCCTATAGGTAGCGGTCACTTAATACCAGGGGAATTACCGCTAGCTCGTTGCTACCTTTATCCAAAAAGAGGAAGTAGAGATGGGAAGAGGATAAGATGTTACCGAAGTTTCTTTAAGAACATACGTCTTTGTCTGAACGGTTATTCCGTACTTACAAAGCACTGAAATGTTTTTTGTACGGTTTTAGGCAATATACTTATTAAAGGTTTTTAATAAATTGGCTGAAATCATGGAAAATCATCAAAATTGGTTCAGGGGATCAGAGTAAAGCAGAGCATGTACATGAGTATTAAACAAACTCGCAGTACCTGTACAAAATTGAAAGGTATTTGAAATAGTTTGGTATCCGTAATAATCTAAGCAAATACGTTGTACCATGTTTTCAAATAGATATACTAAGTAAGATATAAGTAGTTATCTGCCATGCTTAAGCAATGCTGTGTTAATTTTAATAGCGCACTGTACTTCTTTATTACCTACAGTGAAATATCACCGTGACGGTGCACAAAGACGACAAGTTGACAATATACGATTATGTCTGGCAGTCACGTACACATGTCGATCGAGGTCAACTTTGACGGGATTGGATATGCCATGGAGGGTCTTACTTCAATTAACCCTCTTTTAATATTTTATACTTTAATTAATTTTATATGTTAACAGTATGAATAAAATAAACTCTGACTTTTTTATCTATATTAGACAGATAGTGGTCACAGAATCGATAGTAACTTGATATGCCGGTTACATTTATTTTAGTCACAATTCCAATAATAATATAAAAATGCAACATTTTACTTTTGAAATATCATCACTTACTAGTGAAAAACTGCACAACTGTTGATTCTTAAGTGGAATGCCTAAATGCCCGTTTTCTCTTCTAAATATAAAAAAAATATATGTATTAAAATATATGTGTTAGAACATGAGTACGTTAAGGCTTTAGAAGAAAAAGTTTTTAATACTTATTTTTTTATTAGATAGATTATATTTATTTCACCTAGTTTAAAAATAAAAAAATTAATACCATCTTAATATACACATCTAATTTAAAAGAAAAAAAATAATAGTAATACTGTACAGTCTTGTGTTTCTATCAAAAAATAAAAAATTCCTTACATTACGTGCAAAGGCAAAGTAAGGTAAAAGGCTACTACAACAATCTTATCGATAGATGGATGTAAAGCGACAAGCATGCAAGATTCTTTGCATAACAACGATATTGTAACAGGCGTTAGTATAATAAGGATAATAACGGCTAGCTCTTTAATTTTTTTTTTCATGTTACCCCTCCAGTTGTCACGCTAACGGGTTGGTTTGTTACGTTTGCAGGTTGATGTTTTCTTTACGCGGAGAATTATCAATTTCATATATGTATCATACAATTTAATTTGTTACTATCGCTTTAATTAATCAAAAACGAAACTATATCGACGTGACATTTGAATAGGCCTGGCTCTACCACCACCAGTTAACCTAGAGTTCATAGCTCTTTACCGGATGTTTTGAAGGTGAGCTTACCGTCGTGTGCTACGCATTATTGACGTCAGCTTAAGATCGTTATTTACATTTGTATGTATAGTATAAACCTGGCTTTTCACTATGGGATATGATAGATATTATATCCTGCGATTGGCCTTCACGAGATATATCTTTTAACCAGTTTCTGTTCGACATTGGATCGTATATTCAAGGTTATATGGCAACGCGGCCTATCTGTACGATACTTTAAATTTATATCTTAAGATGTAAAATAAATAAACATTATATCAAATAGTCAAGCCGCATAAATTTATTTTCATACTTATATGTGCGATGAACCGAAGTGGACCTTTCTTTTTAAGATCCCATCTCTAATACTTAAGGAAAATGGGGATCTTAACTCACAGAGATATTGTGTGCATGTTTTCTCCCTAACTACCTTATAAATTTAAAGTATTTTCGAAGTCACCGTACGAAACAGGAGCTGAATAAGGGATTTCTGTACATAGACATTGAACCCTGTTGGAATCTACACCAAAAATCTGTCATCTATCTAGAGACTCGCGCTTGGGGTGGCCCATTAAATTTGTAAACAAAACGAACATTGTACAAACTCGAGCGCGTCAGATTAAGATAGGGTGTTTGTTTATATGCTGATAAGTGCTCATTGCAATATTCTGACGCACCTCTGTCATATAACCTTTTCCCCCGCATAGCCCCCATGACGCTCGAGGATGAACAAGTTTAGCATCGTCGGTTTTCGTGCTATGGTTTATGGTTATAATTCGATTAAAATTATAAACAAATGTCAAAATAAATTTTATGTCATGACATAACGTTGAAAGATTAGATATAGGGTCAACCTGTACAAAAAATATAGATTCGGTCGAAAGTATCTCAAACATTGAGCTCTGACTAAATTAAGGAACGCTGTGATGTGAGCATACCTGTAGAGGTATGCAGAGGTTAAATAAGTGTTATTTTTACCATCTTAATTTACCGTCGATAAGTTAAATCATCGGCGTCAAAAAGACATTATGCTACTCGTCTTTTATAAGAAATGCGAGATACGTAAAAATAGCGTATTCTTTTTTTATTCGTTGTTCTAAAGAAAGAAAGTGGTTATTGTGAGATAACCGTAGAAGACAGAGTTATCTCATGATCATTTTAAGATATACAATTCCGTAGCACATTATTTTAGCCGACTTTAAAAAGGAGAATGTTATCAATTCGTCTGTATGTGTTTTTTTATCTATCTTTTAAGGTTAGCCAGCGTTCATACAAAAACTTCTTTTACAATTGAAGTAGTGTATTTGCGTGGAAAATATTTTATAACAAAATGTAGATGACTTTTTTAATGACTTGACTGACTTTTTTTTGTGATTTAAATAATCACGTTATTTCCATTATTTCATGTGATTAACATGTAAAGAGATATGAAACTGGTAATAGTTAAATTTTATCGCCTTATGACTTGCTGTTTATGAAAAGCAAGCTGGCATGACAGTGCACATTTGAACGCAACGTCATTACACCACGTGACCGCAGCAGCCATGTCTGAAAAGGATATCTGTTGCTTTTAAAATATACACATTTAAATATTCGCGTTCGTTTTATGATCTAACAAGTATCGCATAAACAACCATTACTAAACTTAGAAGTATTCATTCATTCATGTTCTACGGCTTGCCATATAGTTAAAATATATGAAACACATTTTTTTATATAAATATTAAACAAACAAAATAATTTGGTTATGTATGATCGTTTATTTTTCGAGACAAGTAATTATTCTATTTGTTCTCAAATTAATTACCTCGACAAATAACTTTTCTTTAAAGAAACTCTTGAGGTCGCTTAACCTTTGTGTCGTAACCAGTATAGATTGATTCAACTTCCTTGTCTCTCTTTATAAACGTAACGATTGTGGCTATTTTACATACATTTTCACTAACACTACCATAATTGAGTAGGATGGCGGGTTGACTGATTTAAGGGCTTGATAAGCAAACATAATAATAGACAAGACAAAAACAATTTTATCGGGCATTCCTTACATCTCAATAGCACCATGCAGTTATCTAGTATAACACGGGATTCCTGGATTTACCCACAGTTCATTTATCATTAGTTTGTACGTGACTTGTAGAACTACAATATTTGAATATTCATTACTTTTATTACCTAATGCTCTGCAATGCTATTAATGTGACTCATACTTTGTGTTTGTCTGTCTTGCTCCTTATTGAATAGTAATGTTTTCGATAAGGGCTGGGATTCAATGTTTGCCAGAATGCAAAAATGTACTAAAAGTTTTTTACTTCATCTATTTATATGTATCCGAATCCACATATCCACTGTCGGCCAAAAGTTTGAGGCCACTTTGTACACAGGTTATAATTTGCAAAATATTTTAAATCTGCGTATGATAACATAACAATATGAACACCTATGTAATCTACTAATCATTTTGAATGGCTAAACACCATTTCTCTTATCTTTTACACAATGACTATGCCATAAATGGGCATTGTTTATTTCCCACAGATTAGTGCCGCGTAAGGACCAGGTGTTGCAATTGTCATTATATGATATGGCGGCTCCCTTGTACTTGTTTGGTTATTGTTGTGCGTTGATAAATATTTAGGAATATTTTAAGCCATAAATCCTATTCATAGCATGGCTACTTAAGGAGTTAGTCTTGGTTAAATCTATTAAATTACACACCGTCTTCGCCGGCGAGGACGGCTATTACCTTTCCGATACGGCCATATAGCCGGCAGAGTTTTTTCCCCTTTTCATGATAGAAGCGTTGCTGGAGTTTCTTCCGCCACTTCTTCTCCCAGCGCTAACGCTTTCCGAAGTGGTAGTAATGTTAGTTGTAATGCTACTTGTAATCAGATAATGGCTACCGATCGAGCCGAGGCTCGGGCCCTCTCGGGCACCCTCGAATCGGAATGCTAAACGCGTAAAGAGTGACAGCCCAAGCCGAGGTCCCCTCTCGGGGGCCCTTGAGCCCAGTCACTCCATGGAGCGTCCACCGAAGCGACCTAAGACCTCGGCGGCCTCCCAATCCGGTAATAATAATAAAGTAACGGCCCGAGCCGAGGTTCCCTCTACGGAGGGAGCCCTCGAGCTTAGTTACTCTTAAAGAGGCTTAGGCTAGGCGCCCTCTGCGCCGTGCCGCCTCGTGCCCGGTGTAGCTGTAAATGCCTCCTCAAGGCCAGTGACCTTTCAGTCACAAAAAAAAAATCTATTCAGTCTGAGCTACTGTTTTGTCAAGTGAAGATCTCCAAAAATGGGAAAAGTCCGTGAAATCTCCAGTGAAACTCGTTCCGCCATCGTTACTCTATACGACGAAGGCAAGTCTGAACGAGAAATTTCCGCTAAGCTGAAGTTATCGAAGACTTGTGTTCATAACGCAATAACTCAATACAAGACAACCGGCAGTCATCAAGACCTATCGCGCTCGGGGAGGCCGAGAGCAACCACTTCTAGCGAAGACAACTTCATTGTTGTAACAAGCAAGCGTAATAGGCGTTTAACAGCACCAGAAATTCGAGCTGAACTCAATAAAACTCGACCGGAACCTGTATCATTGACAACAGTAAAGAGAAGACTTCGAGATGCCAATTTGTTTGGTCGCGTAGCTGTTCGTAAACCACTGTTACGGACACAAAACAAAAAGAAACGTCTGCAATGGGCTCTTACTCACCGATATTGGACTGAAGAAGACTTTAAAAAAGTTCTTTGGACTGATGAATCAAAGTTCGAAATATTCGGTTCGAAAAGAAGAGTTTTTGTACGTCGTAGTGCCGAAGAAAAGATGTTGCCAGACTGTGTAATGCCAGCAGTCAAACATGGTGGAGGCTCTATTATGGTTTGGGGATGTTTCTCTGGCTATGGGACCGGAGATTTGGTTAAAATTGAAGGAATAATAAAAAAGGAGCAGTACAAAGAGATACTGGAGCGAAACGTTGTTCCTTCCGGGCTACGTTTGATTGGAGATGGATTCATTTTCCAACAAGATAATGATCCAAAACATAGTTCTAAACTACGCAGGGGATATTTAGAGCACAAAGAGACTGAAGGAGTTTTGAAAAACATGGAGTGGCCCCCTCAGAGTCCGGATCTTAATCCGATAGAGCTTCTGTGGGAGGAGATGGACAGAAACGTCCGTAGTCATTGTCCGACGTCAAAAGAAGACCTCTTGAGGACTTCACAAGAGAGTTGGAACAATGTTTCACAAGAAACTATCAATAAACTAATAGCCCGGTTACCAAGATTGGTCAAAAAAGTTATAAAAAGTAAGGGAAGATTTTTCGACTAAAAGTTAATTTAAATAATATTTTTTTTTTTATTAATAATAATGGCAATTATTGTAGTTTTTAAATTATTTTATGTTACATAAAAAGTTCCCTATTTAATAAGGTAAATAAATAATTTGTAGAGCACTAACTTTTGGAGTTTTATTAAATATTGTAATTTTTTCAAGGTGGTCTCAAATTTTTGACCGTCAGTGTATATTCTTATATCGAACGAAAATAACAGAAGTTATTTTATCTCCTACTTAGACCCTAGCCTATTTGTATCCTATTGCACGAGCGTGAATATTTGTGGGTTGATGTTTCTTACTTCCACGTAAAATCACTTAACTCATTCTATGAAATTGAACACTGGAAAACTATACTTATTTCTTGTACGTCAATTTAACACGCGGGCTTTAATTTAGAATAATAATTAAATTTTTTAATAAGATCTTGTGTAAATTGGTGAAAAAAAACAACGTTATGTATGAATAATAATAAAATGGTAAATTTGAAATATTGTTCGTTGTCCTAGTGAGCGCCGCATAAACCACTAGAAGGTAATTATGTATTCATAACAGTGAAACGTGCGAAATAAGATGTGTACAATCTTTAAATTTTACTACAATGTAGTTTCTAATATTATATTGAACGTATTGTATGGTCCACAGATGTTGTTCACGATGCGGTCTCATCACATGCTGACGGACGTTGTGCTGGAGGTCGGCAATGAATTGTTCCACGTGCATAAAGTGGTGCTCGCCGCTGGCAGCCCTTACTTTAAGGTATCATCATTATATATATACTGTTGGGCATATGCCTACCCCGACAATCGTGGTCACTTGTCGGAACATACATTGCACATCCACAGCCATGCTCATATCGACCATACCTAGGAAGGAACCGTAGGAAGTCTCCCTACGACTACTTAGCTCCGCTCCGCTTTCATCGTCATCTCCATATTCCGTTTACTTTATGTGGGGTCATCACAACATGTTTCCAACTTCCAAATTGCTCTATAATTGGTAAATTTATCAGTAACTCCTTTCTTATCATGTCATCTGTCAAGCAATACATAGAATTTCAACATCCAATGTTTCCTCCCCCTCAAAACATTCTAAACCTAATTACTTCTTAATTCATGTATGGTACAAACTGGCTTCCCCTAATAATTAGTTTCGTACCTTATCCGTGAGTGATATTCTCATAATAGTACTGTTTTGTATGCATAGGTTGACAGACCGATAGTAAAATGTACTTGTATTGTACAGTTTCAGTGATGTATTATATATATTTACCCATAATTAAAAACCCACCTTTTTCAACTTTTTCAGTCGTTGTATCTCAGCAACGGTGACTCAGGGAAATTTTTATAAACAATTACAGAATCTACAATTAGAGTCTGATCTATTTTAATGATAAAACTCATAGTTTGCTGAGCAACGTACAAAAATCATATTTGCAAACTTTGACATTGAATCCATTTCTTTACAAATGTCAGATCGATGGGGACTTTTCACTTTTCACATTTTTTTTGACTCCACCCCCTTTTTTAGGGCTAACTAACGGGCTAACAACGATATTTGCAATCTAGGATACATCTTATGGTTCGCATCATTTATATTGTGTATTGATGCAGTGACTTTTAAAATAAATCCATGTCGTGTCATTAACCGCCTTGACTTTGAATTAATGTGTATATATAGGTTCATTAACGAAAAAGCGAAACGCGCCCGCCAATGCCATTATCGCGATATTGACCTCAAAGTAAACTTAAAATGGCGCAATGTTGTAAATTAAAATACGAGAAAAAATTTTTCCGCGTATTCGACGATGTCGAGTAGGCGCAGAAAGATTACCATAAAACATTTTGTTTTGTTCTGCTAAAAGTTAGTATTCTAACAATAAGTTTAATTAGCTTTAACTTTTTTTTAAGTTTACATTCTCGTCTCTAGCCGTAGAGTTTGATATACGATATGCTTGTTCTGTAGACTTCGTTGGCGTAAAATACCTTGCTATTTGTCATCAAAATCCTCTCTTAATTTAGACTAAAAATATCATGTTAAAAATAAAACATCCCTTTTAACCCCATCATCCCCTTTGCCACTAGCAACATCAGTTCAAGCAGAATTTCCAGAACAATAGAAGTGAATTATATAAAAGGGAACTCCGAACATTGAGCTGTCTGTCAATAAATTGTCTCTCACTTGGTCCTTTGTTTATCCAGGCAATGTTCACTAGTGGCCTGAAAGAGAGCGAGATGTCGCGGGTGCGGCTGCAGGGCGTGTGCCCCTCGGCTATGGCGTGGCTTGTGTACTTCATGTACACGGGCAAGGTGCGCATCACGGAGGTCACCGTCTGCCAACTGCTACCCGCCGCTACTATGTTTCAGGTTCCAAACCTATTCAAGTTATAGTTTGTTCCACGTCAAGATGGAATTTTAGTAAACAACAGGTTACCTTATCTTTTACGTTAAAATTTGTGTATTCCAAAATGATTATTAAAATCAATGAAAAATGTCCGATGAAAGTGTAATAAACCGCCTGTATGGTAAGTGAGGTTATGTATAGTATGGTGAGGTGAGGTTAACAAAGTGTAGTTGGGAATGTCATTAATCAGTGTTGGTATTAGGTATTGCGCTGAACGTTTACCATAAAAAAATTAAATCGCGGAATGAACAGTTTATTTTGTGCTAAGTATTTCGTTTCTGAAACATCAATCCACTGTTGCAATATCTAATATATCTGATTTGCGCCCGGGGATGATGCGGCGTGTCACATAAACTCACGTTGTACTCACGATAAACTCTGGAACAAATCCCGAATACAATGACACACTAGGCTTTGGTTTTAAATGAATTACTATTATTTTTCCTAGAACTAAATACAAAACACAAATATTGGTCATGCTTATCGTACATTGTTAACGTACGTCAAATTTGTAATTCAATCCTGACAGTCAATATATAAAAAATGAGCAATCAGATAATTACTCTGATAATAAACACGTGCCCAGACAGAATAAAACCTTGATTTTTATAATAAACATAACAAATAGGGGCTGAAATAATATTTAGTTTTGTACCATACATCATCCAAAATAATTCACTGCCATTTCTGCTCCTTGCTGGAGCTTTTTGAGTACATTTGTCTTGATTCGTAATTTATTAGTGTGTTGAGAAGTAAAAAAATATGTTTATTACGTAAATATGCATGAAATTCAATGTTTAACTTCAAAGTTCAATATAAGTGTCGAATGAGTCGACTTGAATGTTGATATTGTTGGCACAGTCACACCGGTCGCCTTTGTACAAAAAAACTTTTGTTATTGGTGTGCAGCGATCGACAATACTTTAAAATGTTCAACATTCACTATGTTATCTACACGTATAAGGCTTGTATGTCTTGTTATACTTTAAAATTAAACTTCGGGAATCTAAACAATATCAGTCACAAGTGGAACAAACCTAAACTAACCGATAAACTCAGCCATGTTTAAAAATAGTGTAGTGTAGTATATTCTTCTTTTTCTTCATCGTCCTGTCCTTTTCCCACCTACTTATGCGGGATCGCCACAGTACGATCTTAGTTTATACTGTAATAGGTTTTGGCTACAGTTCTGTACGGCCCCACGGTAGTGCCGGCCTGAGTGCCTGACGCCAACCCTCCTCGGATATGAAATACGGAACCGAGACATGGCCCTTCACTATGATGAAAGAATAGTAGAATAAATAATTAATTAATATTTATTTTAACCATCCCCAACCAAGCTTAAACTTGGTACATGTTTCGCAGTCCGTATTCTTAACCATTGGGTTATTGGCATTTAAAAATAGTTAAACTTAAAGTAGTGGTGAGACGCTTCTTTATATTTTGTAAAATTATGTTATCAAACAAGATTTCCAAACAACGTCTTTGAACCGTGCAGGCATAGACAAAGAAAGATATAGTAGGTCGCTATCAACTGCCCACAGAGTTGCCTTATCTAATCTTATCATAAAATAATTTAGCAAACATTCTTGGCCTAATGCCTGGCCTGGTGCTTTGCTTGGTGCTGTTTTTTATACAATACAAGTTGAGCTCCGCGGTTTCCGCCGCCGTGCAATTTATTGTTATCGTACAGATTTAAGGTCAAAATTACAGTAACGTTGGAAAAAAATTACATACTTCTCAATACAAATCTTCATCCCTTACTTTAGCTCCTTAAAGGATGAATTTAGAAAATTATTTCTTACGTAATAACAGAAATCTGGGCAAAATTTCAATTCTAGGCTTTGCAGTTCGGGCTATGCTTTATAAGGCATTTTCGTCTTTCAAGTATACAGTATGTGTCTCTTGAAGGATCTGGAGAAAAAGTAGTATTACTTTTTGAGTACGCTGGTATTTGTTCTTTGCCATTAATGCTTGACATTTACTTTATAAAGGTAATATGTTTTGTAAAGGGATTGAGAGAAATTAGGTTTTTGATTGACTTGCCTTGAATTACACAAATCGTATGATTACAGCCATAGCTTATACGTACGTATATATATTTTCTGAGTCTCTTACCATAGTAAATTGGAATACACTTTCCATAGATATCAAACGTGATGGAAGCGTGCTGTGCGTTTCTGGAGCGTCAGCTGGACCCTTCCAACGCCATCGGCATCGCCAACTTCTCCGAGCAGCACGGCTGCGTCAAGCTCAAGCAAAAGGCCAACCAGTTCATTGAGAGGCATTTCACTGAGGTAATTATACTAGAAAGATCGATCCATCTGTTTGTTCTTTTTAAGAAGCAACCCGCACGAAACATGCGTCTGTTCAAACAGATCTTTACACTATATCCCTTAAATATTAATCCCTTGGTTATCATGCCGTAGCTTAATAAATTAACTATCGATCTTGTCTGAAAGTTCGTTAACCCATAGGTTCCTTAACCCGTGCAAATTTACGTCTATTTGTATTAATTTTGTCCGGTTAGCATACCTCAAAAATAGCATCTGTATAATACCCTATGACTCATTATTTAGTGCATACGCTAGGAAAATACCTTCGAGATCTAAGTCCTATCAAAGCAACGTACTCCACTTGATCATTTTAAACCCGTCGGTATATCTGCAAGACTTAAATACCTATACGAAGTGACGAAAAATCGAACGTTGGTATATTCTATTTTATTTAATAGAGATGGAGAAATTACTAATTACCGCCGTAATTATAACATCTGTCATGTTGAGGAGTGTGCGCGTGAATTAGAAGAATTAAATCTTAGACATACGGCTGATCTTCCTTTTGTAGAATGAAGCGAATTTTTGAAATTCGAACCTCGGTTCTTTGTAAGTTGCCAGCATAAATATATCAGTCCAATTGTGACGTAGGTACTTTCAAAAGAATAGTGAATATGCTGTTATTAAATTAGTGCGTGCCATATTTCTACCACATCACGACTTAACACCAAGCGTGGTCAAGCGTGAGTTTGTTTAGACATTATAAAAAAACTTGAAAATCAAACGAGCAGATAAGGATTTAAGTAGGGGAGATTATTTGTGTCCCTTGCTAAGATATCTTTATACATATAGTTACGTTAGTGCTCGCCTAAAAGTAGAATGCGGATGCAATGTTAGAACTGGTAAGGGAATGTAGATCCTGAAGGAACGCGTTTATATCCGAATACCTCAATAATACATTTTATAAAATATTACAGCGACAATCACTATTTAAGTGTTGCATATGTTGCGTATTTCTGCTAACGTTCTAAAGGTCGCCTCTTTACAAGTAACAAATTTTCCGATGACGATAACAACGTCATTATGACGCTACCGATTTTATGTAATGATTTATATACGAATTTTATCGGCAATTGTGCTAATTTTAGGTCACGTACACACTGACGCGTACCGCTTTATCTTGACAAAAGGTCGGCTTAACGAACATGAGTAGATCATTTTTGTATTATACAACCTCAATTGTCTTCATAATTGAAGAACAAAATAATAATGTGCACATGGTCTTAAAAATATAAACATAAATACTCGCGCCCTTACCACTGAGCTTTAGACAGAGTTTACGAATTTACGAAGTGCAGAGATTTTTGTTTGATATGTTATTGGCACACCTCTCTCGTTCCTTCTACATCCATACGTCATCTCGCTGGACGTTTACAGCTACTCTTAACATAATCTGGTCGATATAAGTTCACTTATTTTTGCTATATGTGCCATGTCACATTCTTTATTAGATCCATTTTAAAAATTCTCTAATATTTTTTTTCTTATGCGAGAAAGTGGCAAACGAGCAAGCGGATCACCTGATGTAAAGTGAGCGCTACCCATAGACATCCGCAACAAGCAAATGTGTTGCAGATGCGTTGCCTACCTTTAATGGACAGGGGAGGGCATAGACAGGAAAAAGGATATTTCCTTTTTCCCATTTCACCCCGTCCCGTCCAATCCTCTTCTCTTTCTCATCCTAACCCTAATGAGGAACGGGTGGGAAAGGGAAGAGGACTGAAATCAGGCCTCCGGCACCTCACTCATCGGACGAAACGCAGAGTACTTCTACTTCAAGCCTGTTTTCTGTGAGGTCGTGGTATTTCACCGGTCGAGTCGACCAATTCTGCAACAGATGTTATTGTTGCGGACTCTATCATTGTTAAATAACCATCATATTTGCGAGCATGTCTCCGTATGGCAGTCATACAATGGACAAATGATCATAAAAATAAACAGAGTGAGAGAGATAAATTAAAGCACTTAAAGTAATGTATATTATTAAAGACAAATTACGTATAAAAATGATCGTTACACTTTTTTGTTTGATGAAATCCCATTCACAACGCGCCAAAATGAGTTTCAGTATAAAAAAAAAACGAATAAGATGTAACGTTAACACAATATTCGTGCATTTCCAGGTTTGTCGGGAAGAAGAGTTCCTACAACTGACGGCGCCTGAAGTTATATCTCTAATCCGGAAGGATGAGCTCAACGTGAGGGAAGAACGCGAGGTTTACAATGCAGTATTGAGTTGGGTGAGTTTTTTATATCTGTGGCAGAATATTGCAAACAATCAAGCGGGTCAATAACTAAAGGATTTGCACATGCTCTTCCTATCTTGATTTCATCGCGCCTTTTTCTATTAATATTTTTACTAAATAAAATCTACGTCGCTACGCGTTCTTTTTTTTTAGGTAATTCCCAGAGCAATTAATGTTTTGTACCCGGGTATGACAGGATTGCTCTTGAAATACTGAGAGCTGGAGAAGGTTTAGTTGCAAGTCTGCTGTGGGTCTTTTTCAATATATGTTGGAGATATAGCCTTGTGCCAGAAGACTGGTGTAAAGCTGTTATCGTCCCTCTATATAAAGGAAAGGGTTCACAACCACAAAGATTACCGAGGAATCAGCCTTCTCAGCGTTGTGGGAAAACTATATGCTAAAGTACTGATTCAAAGAGTCATAAAAGAAACAGAAGTAAAAATGTGGGATGTGCAAGCAGGTTTTAGGAAAGGCATGGGTTGCATGAACCAGATCTGTTCTTTACGTATGATTATAAAAAAGTTTTCTGCGCCTTCGTATTTAGTTATCTAATTTGTATTGAATTTGAAATTGTTACCGTTTAATTTTATTATGTAAATACCCTCAATGTGTAATTATTTTATTATGTGACACATTAAAAATTGTAAAAGCTTTAAAATATTTATAAACTGTGAACGAGTCATCTACGGTCATGACGCGGCAAGCACCTAGCCGTCTGGTGTCAACTGTTACTATAACTGTGTGTATGTATTATAATATTTAACTTGTAGAAACGTTTTCGTTTATGAATGATTTATGCAACGCACATCGATACAATTCTCAAATCATATAAATTATTATAATAAAAATCGTTTAGTAGTTTTTTGTTTTTAATGTCTCGTGAACAATTGGATATACTTTCATAGCAAGATATGATTTTTGTAAACAAACAAACATCATTTACCATACATGGCGGCCAATACACTTTTTATAATTTCATTGGAAATATTGTTATTTTTTGGAAATCGTGAGATAAAGTGAAGAAAATTGTGTAATATGGATAGCTAACAATGGTAGAGCCCGCAACAACATCTGATGTACGAATGGGCCGACCGGTGAAATACCACGACCTCACAGAAGACAGGCGTAAATTGGAAGTTTGCTTCTGCGTTTCGCCTGATGAGTGAGCGTGAGAGAGTGAGTGAGAAACATCCGTTTTCCTGTCCATGCCCTTCTCTGTCCATTAAAGGTACGTGACACATCTGCGACTCATTTGCTTGTTGCGGATGTCTATGGGTAGTGGTCACTTACCATCAGATGACCCGCTTGCTCGTTTGCCACCTTCTACCATTTAAAAAAATGTTTAAGGTAATGTGAGAAAAAAAACATATTGGAACTTACGAATTTTGACATAAAAACATTTGTTTACAAAAATCACACCTTCCTCCGAAACAAAGTATAGATACATTAACTGAGAAACGAAAACACGATACCCCAGAATACATAGTTGGTAACGCACAATACTTAAGGATGAACATGGTATAATTTACAACTAGGTTTATATGTATATCAAACGTATTTTTAATTGTTATTTTGTTAGTTGCTATGCATAAGTTAATCGTCTAACGAAAAATATTTTAAAGTAAAAAAAAAATATCTGTGAATTTCCAATACTATTAAGTTGGTTTTGCGTGATAAGTAACAAACCTTCATCAATGCTAGCAAACTTATTTTAACTGCTTTAAGCTTTAAACTAGTTAAGAAGGCCTTTTAACTTTGATTTTTTGTAATGCAAAGACGATAGCCGGTCGGATGATAGGTAGCGAATTGTAAGCATTAATTAAAATTGATAAACTGTCGCCTGCCCGCGACTCGGCTGGTATCAGTTAATGACGTATCAAAGGGCAGCGAGATAAGTTTGAGTTCTGCAAATTTATGCTTATGCGGTCATTTTGCGCGGCTAAAAATAGCGATTGACGGGAACACCGTTTAATACAATATTGACACATCTCTTAATTTATCCAAGTACTTACATTTTGAACGGACAAACAAAAATGTTAATTATAAATGAATACGAACTGCGTCAGAGAGTTTGCCGGACTTTTCCTTCTTTCTGATCTTTCTGTGTAGCTAAATGTTCCCAGCTCGACTTCAGAACTACCTATTGGTACCATAAGGCTTTGTCCGTGAAAGAAATAATTCGGCTTATTGGTTAACATTAAGATGGAGTATCTCACTTTTAATTTTTATGACGCAGATGTTTTGATTATAATATTTGGTATGAAACTTTAATAAGTATTAGGCTTTAGCGTTTGTTGATTTCTTGGTAATATTTTGAATTAATTTCGCGAACGATTTCCTTTAAAAATCCAGCTTTACGAGTAATTGTTGATATCATATCTAATCCAGGATATCGCAAAATATCATGACTTATTATAATTCAATATCTTACGCAATAATACAATCTGAAAAATATTAAAGTAAAGAAATAAATAAAATTGTTTGTATTACTACATTACATCATCGCTATTGCGAATTAAATTTGTACGGATTAAGTTATGGCGTCATAAAAAATACACTAGAGATGGTCAACTTCAAAGTACAGTAATCAAGTTACCTAGTATTGTGGCGTGAAATGAATTGAAACTATAAATATAAATTAATTATTCAATAATAACAGAAAATGTAATAGATTCATCGTCCTCATCTCCCTGCCCTTCTCCCACTCATGTGGGGTCGGCACAGTATGAACGTAGTCCATTCTGTATTGATTTTAGCTAGTTTTTACGGCCTAGATAGATCAAGAAGAAAAACATCCTAGATAGATACTTTTTTTTACTTTACCATAAATTTCAATCTTTGCAGTTTCAGCCAGTCGAATATTGTGTACCTTTGTATGTATAGGTTAATCAAATTAAATATTAAAAAAGATAGATAGATGGTGGAACGACAAGGTTACGGAAGGTTGTACTCACTGAAAGACCCATTTTGTGGCCATCGTCGATCTAGTGCAATGCGCTAAATGAAACCTGCCAATGCTGTTAATCCTTGTTGGAAGTTTAAGCTAGTTTTACTATCTGGATCGATATAGAGAGAATTTAGTAGGAAGTGAATATAATTTTATTTTAAATATTTATAATTGCAGGTAAAATACGACGAAGACCGCCGCTACCCGCGCATGGAGCACATCCTGCAGGCGGTGCGCTGCCAGTACCTCACGCCCAGCTTCCTCAAGGAGCAGATGAATACCTGCACCGTGCTCAAGAAGGTGCCCGCCTGCAGGGAGTACCTCGCCAAGATATTCAAGGTAAATTCAACTCTATTACAACGCAGCACATATAAAAATCAAAACCATGAAACACATTCTTAAAGTAACTTTCAATCCTCTCTAATCCCACTTAATAAAAAAGGAAAAAGGGGTTGTTATTCGTTGTAACAATGCGTGCACTCTTACTGAGTTACTACCAAATGAAAGTGTAGCAACAATAAAAATATATCTCACCAATTGCTTTGAATATACTAAAATTTATAGAGAAAACGGTAGAGAGGGGCGGAACAGGAAGGAAAAGAGAGACGCAAAGAATATATTGATTAATAACTTCCTACAGCACCTTCCAAGCAAGGAGTTTGTGATCAAAAAGAACTTTTATATTTTGTAGGATCTGACATTACATAAAAAGCCGGTAGTGAAGGAGCGTCGGCCGAACACGCCGCGTGTCATATACGTGGCGGGCGGCTACTTCCGACACTCCATCGACGTGTTCGAGGCGTTCAACCTGGACGACAACTGCTGGACCACGCTGCCCAGGCTCACAGTGCCAAGGTCCGGGCTCGGCGCCGCTTTCCTCAAGGTAACCACTCCAAACCAAATGTATCTCTACTACCATTTATACTTATTGAGAAATACAGATCTAAATGTCGCTACCCTGAGTGCGGATACTAGAAACTAACTTCATTTGCTATATTGTCCTGTTTTGGTTATAGAAGTAATGGTACTTTATAAGTCTTCTATCGTCTTGAACATTTTCTGTTATAACGTCAAAAATATATTATTAAATTATCTAAGTGTTTTGTGTAATCCATGAATACAATGTGAGGTTCAAAGCTCTAAGATAGATAGACAGATAGAGAAACTCTAGATAACGGATTAAAGACCAGTTATCCTTGATAATATTATTTTGTTTGGTAATTATGACAAATGGTTTTTGTATTGAAAGATAGTTGTAATAATATAATGTAGGTATTACATCATATCTGAAATAACAATTACTAGGCCTTTCACAGTATGGACCTGTCGATCTGTCGTAGATTAGTTCATGAAGTATACTTAAACGGACTTCTCAGGGCTTTTGAGTGAACCGTTTGATTTGAGATGTCAGTTAAAATAATGTACAGATGCGTTGAGTGTGTTTTAACGTGGTCCACTGGCAGGGGCTGTTCTACGCGGTGGGCGGGCGCAACACGTCGCCGGGCTCCTCCTACGACAGCGACTGGGTGGACGTGTACAACCCGGCCACCGAGCACTGGCGCCCCTGCAGCCCCATGGCCACGCCCAGGCACAGGGTAAGCTCCATCTACACCATCATTTTACTGTTTTTTTAAACTATGGTTATAATAGCATTTGTTATTCGCATAAACTTGTAAATATGTAAGGGAGGTCATTGGCTCCTTAAATACAGGTTTACTAGCTGAGGACCCAAGGAACTAATGGAACTTGACTTGTAATATTTATCTATTTTTTAAATAATCGCAGATAGTTATGCAATGTATGTCTCAAATGTAGTCCAAGTACATGATGCGTAACGACTGCTAATGCTAACATATGCAAAAATTATAGGGTGGTGTTTCACCAGGAGCATTCGATTCGCCTGTGTTGTAACAATCTGAATTCGAGCATTATATAACTAGGTGACCTAGGCACCACAGTGGATTCTCTTATGACCGTTTCGTCAGAAAAATGCTCAAAATCTCTCTGAGATGCGTTGCGCGAGCCTTGTTACAACACTTTTTGTAAGAAGAGATCAGCGGAACCTCAATCCTAACTCGCAACACAAAGTATAAATTTTACTACTTCAAGTCTTTTTTTAATATTTTCATGGTAATTCCAACCAATCCATTCAATTTACTCCGTCTAAACTCGAATAAAAACGCTTAAGGTCAAAATAATTCCATGTATTTATCTAACTAATGTGCACTTGCGTCAGGTGGGGGTGGCCGTGATGGACGGTCTGCTTTACGCCGTCGGCGGCTCCGCCAGCTCTGAATACCACAAATCTGTTGAATGGTGAGTCAACTAATGTTATCAAATTGTTAAATTTCGCATGTTCAATAAATGAGCACCGCTCACGGTTCGCTGAGGGCTGAGGGCTATCTTCAATTTACTAGCAAATTGCATTTTATTAAAATCCTGTAAATAAAGAAGTACAAGTAAGCACATTCTATTAAAAATTAGTCGTAATATTTTTCAGCTACGACCCCGACTCGGATTCGTGGACGCAGGTGGCGGCGATGGGCAGCGCGCGGCTCGGCGTGGGCGTGGCCGTCGTCAACCGGCTGCTGTACGCCGTGGGCGGGTTCGACGGCACGCGCCGAGTGCGCTCCGTCGAGTGCTACCACCCCGAAAACAACCGCTGGAGCGACGTCGCGCCCATGAACGTCGCGCGCAGCGGCGCCGGTACGTCGCACACTCGCCCACACGAACATACATGCCTACACACACACACCGGCACACATTGACGCTGACAGACAACCTCGCTCTGCCTTCATTAAAGGCTAGGCCGGCGTTGGGCAGGGCCATCATATTCACGCATATATTCCAATAGAAATGATACATAAGCAATTTATTGATTTAATGTTCTGCGATTCATATGATTGTATATGTATATATATTCATTTTACAAATAACAAATATTTGGTATAAAAAATATTGTCAGAATCAAACCTACTGGGTACTAAATACAAAAAACATAAAAATGAAAATATTACAGTTGATTGTTAGCGTTCTTACTTTCATCAATTGTGTTGTAGGCGTGGCCGCTCTGAACCAGTACATCTACGTGGTGGGCGGGTACGACGGCGCGCAGCAGCTCGCCAGCGTGGAGCGCTACGACACCGAGCGCGATGTGTGGGAGTGCGGGGCGCCCGTGAACGTCGCGCGCTCTGCCCTCTCGCTCACCGTGCTCGACAATAAGCTATACGCCATTGGTCAGTGTCCCGCCATCACATTACACTTAAAACAATCTTCACTGCTATTTAATTGCTGCATCTCTTGTCAAAACCTAGAATGTTTGTACAAAAACACTTAAGGAAAGGCAGCTCAACAATCATAAATTTCTCCTTATTCTTATATTTTTTCACTCCGCAGGCGGCTACGACGGTACCTCCTTCCTGGACATAGTTGAAGTATACGATCCTGAAACGAACACGTGGAAGACGGGCACGCCGCTAACTTCGGTACGTTCGGGGCACGCGTCCGCCGTGTGCTACCAGCACGTGGCGCCGCAGGCCGAACCCGCCGAGCCCGAGCCCGCGGTCATACGCAAGTTGGGCAAGCGGGCCGCGCCCAAGCCCGGCACCTCCGCCACCCGCACTTCCAGCACGGATACCGCCGGCCATAGCGAGGATGTGCCCATGGCCAACAACATCATAGGAACGCTATCAAATGATAGATATGGGTTATAGCGCTCAGACTTCACCGTCTAGTGATCGGACAAGACTTGAAGTGATATAACACGTCATGTTACAAACAAGACGGTTTCCATAAGACTCCTCTGTCTGTATAGACTATACTGACCAGTGCAATTTAACATTATGAGTATCATTAGGACGTTATCGTGGCGACGATAACAACACTATCACAAGACAGATGTGGCTTCTAACATAGATACTTGACCGTCCGGTTTGTGAACGTGACGTGGCTTGTGTTGGTTTCCATTGTGAGACTTGCGTAGCCTGTGTCCCTACATGGACTATGTCGAATGGTGTAAGTTACATGTCATAACCTTCCTTGACGTTGTTATAAGATGACAATCTTGTAATAAAATATATTTAAATAGCTTAAATAAGCTAACCTTATTTCTACTCCAGGCGATAGATTGGTTATATGGTTATAGTACAAGATTCGGAATAAGGAATTCATACCCTAATTTATTATTTGATCCGTAGTATCCGTAGATTATATGTTAGATAAGTACGCTGATAATCACAAGTAGGTTGCGGAGTTAAATCTGGGGCCAGCGCTATTGGATCGTAAAACCAATTTAGGTTGAGCCCTTGCGTAACCTTGATTGACTCTGTTTTTAGAGGTCAAGTTTATGTGGTCGTAAATCTACCTGTATCCATATTCTATTGTAAAAAAAACTATATGAGGGTATAAGTTCCTTGTGACTGGAATCTGAACAATATTGACATTTAAATATTTCCCGTATTCAATTTGTTACTGAGGTGGATATTGTTCGCATTTTTCATAGTGGATTAATTTTTTGTTTGAATCAACGAATCATTTTTGACGTTTTCGATTACTTTCTTTAAATGCATCAAGTTATGGCCAATGTAAATTTGGCAGACAATCAATGGCCATGTTGTGATTTGAATTATCATTTAAGTTCATTGTCAATGTAAAATAAAACTTGAGAATTAAGACATACATGTTCCGAGATATTAAATCAATGGTAACTTCATACAATGTCAGTGAGTAATATCTCAGTCACACAAACCCAAGTGACGGCGGGAATTTGATTCCTAAGTTAGCTATTCATCAATATAACTTGTGTTGAAATTCTTTTACTAACAGTCATACGTGTTGATATATTGTATCAATATTGTAAATGTATTTAGCTTTATTTATGCGGTTAGTTTTAAGTTATAATTAAGAAATTTAGGTGCTACTCAATTAAATGTTAATACATTTTAATAATAATCCATTGCATATTCTATAAAATCTTATAATTATGCAATTAAATCATGAAGTTGTCGGACAAAGCGTCCAACTCGAATTTTAATAAGTGCAATGATCAACATTCATCACATAAGATTGTAGTCAACTATCGCTTATGACTTGTATATATAGGGTAAGATTATTTATTAAGAAAATAAAGACTGTTATGGGATAAAAATACGTTTTTTTTGTTAAATATAAACATTTAAAAACAAATAAAGTAAAAACGTTGTGGCATGGCACGGCATTGCACGGCACGGCACGGCATTTGACGGTTCTGTCGGGAATATTATGATAAAAAGCCGAACGAAATGTCTAGTTAGCACACCTACACAGTGCAGCCTATAGCCAATATTCTACGTGTATAACGTACAAACGAAAATTATTAAAGAATAAAAACACCGTATTTGGTAGCCGTAGATATAAAAAAGAACGCGGAACATTTTACACATTTCATTTATACTATTGATATTAAAATATATTGAAAGATATATTTTGCAGACGTTAAAATATTTTCTTTATTTGAGCAAACTAGTTGGACAAAAATATTGGAGCAAAAATAGTTGGGATTAATCAAATAGTTTTCTACCTTTTTGAAATCATACGTCGGCCATATTCATATTGAAGTATTAAATAATAGTTATGTACTTAGTCGATAATTATATTTTAGACAATCGACTTTATATAAATCTCAAAGCATCGTAAAGAACTTGGCGATAGAAGGATCGGAGTACAAATTTATAATAAAATTTGGTAACTTACAATATCAAAACAAACCTATGTGCAGTGTACAGCATAAGATGTCACGATAATTATTCATTATAACTTAAATCCGTTTCTCAAATATTTATTGTAATAAACGGTTTGATACGTATTAGGTTACATTGCATACATTTCTACATATCAGTCAGCAAATAAGAACACACAAGAAAATTTACAAGAAGTTTCCGCTGCAGTCAGCATTAAAGAATAAACAGCTGTATGACTTCAACACTAGTCTGGTCTTCTGTGCCTTACCTTTTTCATTACAGCATGGATGTTTTATGTTTTGCAATAATTCCATTTTTTTCAACAATTCATTTTACCGTAAGCTTTTTTTATTTGCGTTGAATTTCATCTAAATATCTGTTTTGTGCAAACATACTTTTTATGTATACACATTTTTTATGACAGAAGAGTGGGTGGCCAAACGAACAAGCGCTTCACTATACTATGTTAGTTAGATGCTACCCATAGGCATCTGCACCAAAAAAATGAGTTGCAGTTACATCGCCTACCTTTAATTGACAGAGGAGGAAATAGATATCAAAAGGAATTATCCTTTTTCCATTTATTAGTTTTTTGTTGTTTATAACTATCCCCTCCCCGTTAATTCCCCTTCCCCTTACCATCCTATCATTACTTAATAAGTTGGGGGCTTTTCTGCAACACAAGACTAGCGCGTATTTTGCGTGTGGGTGGGGACTTGAATCACACCAGCCAGCCCAGCTTCCCGAAGAACCCCAGCAACATTTTTATATTGCTGGCGAACTCGAAAGGATATGAGGACTAAAATTAGCACACAGTACGCCTCTTTTGACTCTTCTGTGATATCGTAGTATTTCCCCGGTCGAGCCGGCCCGCTCGTGCAATGAATGTTGTTGCGCGCTCCGCCTCTGCCAGATGACAGGTTTTATATTCATAAAACTAAAAAAGAAACTTTGTTTAATTTTGATTTCAGTAAATATTTTAGTAAATATATATCCTCAATTATATTTAATGTATTGGCGCGTTACGTTCAAGCGAAACGAACGCCCATAGAACGTATACTGTATCATTATCAAAATGAAAATATTATAATAATATACCTTCAATAAAATTCCAATAAATAAAATAATAATAAATATAATCACGAGTCCTGTTCGGCGCTGCATGGCTGCTATCACATATCGCGATGTATCATGAAGATTCACGGTCAAAAGGTATTCACAGACACAAAGTTCTTAGGCTCTACATTCCTCGTAGGTGCTACTTAAAACTTAATGTCCAATTAGCAAATTTAGGCACTACAGATAAAAACAAATCACCGCCTCGCTGAGCCTACGCGGTGATTCTTTTCGCTTTTCGTCTTCTTTTCACAAATATCCTGACATCCGGCACATCTGAATTCTTCTGGGATTCTGTGTCAGACAATTGATTTTTGGTCTGTGGCAAATCCACTATTCTAGCATCAGTAGAATTGCTGGAACAATCTGACTGCGTAGTTATAGGATCTTTTTGTGATTGGTCATGTTGTGTCAGCTTTGCAGGAGTAGAAGTGGCCAAAGCTTCTAATCCTGGACTTAGAACTTTTTCAACGGGTGTCACATTTAATGGATGCCTGAATTCCACATCATTGTTGAAAGTGTTTTGTGGCTGCGTTCCTGTCGAAATAATAATTGTCTTCGGGATATTAGACACTTCGGAGGTCATTTTGTTAAGCACTGGTGCTGTAGCTTCATGAACTATAGAATATTTATCGTCGTTTTTCCTTATACTTATCTTGAGATCATCAGATTTTTTGTTTTCATTTGAGGAATTATCTAATGTTCTGCTTGTGTGAGCTGTTTGTCTGTCGAATTGTTTCTCCACTAATTCATTATGAGCAATACAAGGTTTTAACTTTGACGCCTGAAGTTTTTCTATTTCCTTTATATTTATATCGACAGCATCCTGGGTATCCTCAATGAGGGTATCAAAATTAGTTCTATAGTCGGGTTCACGAGGAACCACACCCAGGTCATCGCATGTTAACAAACTGGTGCTATCTCCAAATAGCTCGCTAAATTTAGTTTTTATTTTTATTGCCTCTTTTTCTTTCTTACCCTTTTTTATTTTACGTGGTTTAGAATCGTCAACGTCACAATCTAGTGATTTCTTTTTATGTCTTTGTTTTTTAGTATGCTCTGTAGATTCTTCTTTGTAATTAATTTTGTCTTCAGTTGGCCGTTTCTCTTTAAATTCAACAGTATACGCACCTGGGGCCGTTTCAGGTGCACTTTCAGATTTATTCAAGTATGAAGTACCTTTATGCTTATCAGAACTTTCCTTTGATTTATTTTTTTTACATTTAGTTTTCTGCATTTCAACAACAGTTAAATGAGGTTCAAAATTATCGCACGTGTCATCACTTAACGTAAGATCCGATTCAACGATTTTCCTCGCCATAGCTAAATCGTGATTTCTGCTTTCAATAACATTTTCGACGTCTTCATCCTCTGTTTGTCTTTTATCCAAGCTGTAGTTTTCTCCTCTGTGTTTATCTATAGAAATACTTTTTATATTGTGGCTAAGTGTTGCGCATTTAGAGTCAATAGTAGGTCGCAAAATTTCCTGCCCGCGAATAGACAGGTTTTCCCCTGGATCTAGATTAAAATTTTTGTTAAGAGTTTCGGTACTTGTTAAAAATTCTGAATTGTTTTGTTTTTTCGGAATTTTATATCCACTACTTAATTGCTTAGCAGAAACTTTACTATCATTCTTCTCCATAACTGTTTGTGACCTGCTGTTCTTATCAACAGTAATTTGATTACTTTTTGTAGCGTTTTTGTCTTGAATTTCTTTATTTTTAAGTGCAGAAGGATCGCTTATAACGCATTTACTGTCAGAATTCGGCGTTAGATCAGTAGACTCATTACTGAGACATTGCTCCCCATTTGGGGTTCGATTTGATATTTCGTATGAATCAACGTACATGTTATTAGATGGATAACTAATATCCATGTTAAGACTGTTATTCACATTATCTGCGTAACTTGAAGGAGGTTCTATCAATGCTTTTGGCATAGGTATGGGGCTAAAACCCCAAAGCTTTCTATTAACTGGTGCGATATTGATGTTTCTTCCAACAACTGTTGTTAAAATGTCTTTATCACATTCAGTTCTTATCTTATACTTTTTACTCGAGAGTCGTGGATCTTCTAACAACATTACAGCAGTGCTTCTTATTTCTGAAATGGTAGTTAATTACATACACGATTAAAAATGTACTACACATACAAAAACTATAAAATTAATGTTCATAACTTAGATGATGAGGTTTATGCCCTGGAGTTATAATACAACTTACACCACTTACCACTTCAACTTAAAACTTCTGTCATCTTTCCAAAATACCGACAGCTTAACTTACCGTTCCCAGTTTCATTTTCTCTTTAACTAGCTTAACTTTATTACATTCAAAAATATTAATAAAATATACTTTTATAATTAGTTACATGCATAAGGTTTTCAATAAGATTGTCTTTCAAGCCAAGTCCCCTAGTGTACAGATTGTGTCCTAGTTATTCAGAGTCACACCTTTTATAGTTCTTAATGATTTATTCTAATTCCATTACATGCAACTTTGACTTCTAAATTTTATTAATAAAACGGTAAACCGGTAACCAAACTATTCGTAATTGACCCCCAAGCTATCACTAATTATCTAATTATTAAATAATATTGTAATTTAGTTAATGTGTACCTTTAACAGGTGCAGGTGATATATGATTATCAGGATGTACATAGTCGGGCGATTGACAAGAAACTGGCATTTCCAAGAGAACAGGCAGTGCAGCTTTACTAGGACTACTTTCCCGCTGCCGTCCATCATCCTCGATATATCTATGCGAATAATCATATTTCTGGCGTTTGTAACTTGGTTCTTCCAGATCATCTTGAAGTCTATGTTTTTCGGCATATCTTTCATTCTCATTATTACTTCTTAAATAGTCTCGTGAACGATCTCTGTGGTAATTGTATCTGAGATCACGTGACCTACTTCGATGATACGATTTGTCGCGCGGAGGGCTTTCGTAACCTCTGCGATTGCTGTACGTTTGATAGTAACTGTCGGTAAAATCCCTTCTGCTTCTATGATTTGATCTGTCAGGACTAATGTTCCAGCGCCGCCTTTGTGAACAATCATAACTATCCCTGCTCCTATAGTTATTATCACTGTTATAATATTGTTTATTTCTAGAAAAATGGCTTACTGACTCTTGATATTGTGTGTAGTTGTTTTGCAAGCTTTGTATTTCGTATGTTTTATGGTTTCGGTTATATTTATCTTTAGATTGCTTTGTCTCGTCCCTTTCTGGGTATTGTGTTTTGTTTCCTTTTTTCGTTACACTACTTTCATGTTCATCATCTGAACTGTAATGTACGTCATGACAACTGCAATAAAGAAGGATAAAACATTCTCAAAATAATATTATTGTGAGAAATGTTATTGATATTTTGGTTTTTGTTATACTTAGCGCCCAAAACATTAAAAAAAAATATTATACAAACAAAAAGGTAATACAAAACTTGCTTTAAAAAGGTAATAAAAAATTAGCGCATTAAAATACATATTATTTTCATCCAGTTCTAACTAAACATGTTCATCAACAAAATTGCTTTAAAAAGGTAATAAAAAAATAAGCGCATTAAAATACTTATTATTTTCATCCAGTTCTAACTAAACATGTTCATCAACAAAAATGCTTTAAAAGGGTAATAAAAAATAAGCGCATTAAAATACTTATTATTTTCATCCAGTTCTAACTAAACATGTTCATCAACAAAATTGCTTTAAAAAGGTAATAAAAAAATTAGCGCATTAAAATACTTATTATTTTCATCCAGTTCTAACTAAACATGTTCATCAACAAAATTGCTTTAAAAAGGTAATGAAAAAATTAGCGCATTAAAATACATATTATTTTCATCCAGTTCTAACTAAACATGTTCATCAACAAAATTGCTTTAAAAAGGTAATAAAAAAATAAGCGCATTAAAATACTTATTATTTTCATCCAGTTCTAACTAAACATGTTCATCAACAAAATTGCTTTAAAAGGGTAATAAAAAATAAGCGCATTAAAATACTTATTATTTTCATCCAGTTCTAACTAAACATGTTCATCAACAAAATTGCTTTAAAAAGGTAATAAAAAAATTAGCGCATTAAAATACTTATTATTTTCATCCAGTTCTAACTAAACATGTTCATCAACAAAATTGCTTTAAAAAGGTAATGAAAAAATTAGCGCATTAAAATACATATTATTTTCATCCAGTTCTAACTTAACATGTTCATCAACAAAATTGCTTTAAAAAGGTAATAAAAAAATTAGCGCATTAAAATACTTATTATTTTCATCCAGTTCTAACTAAACATGTTCATCAACAAAATTGCTTTAAAAAGGTAATAAAAAAATTAGCGCATTAAAATACATATTATTTTCATCCAGTTCTAACTAAACATGTTCATCAACAAAATTGCTTTAAAAAGGTAATGAAAAAATTAGCGCATTAAAATACATATTAATTTCATCCAGTTCTAACTAAACATGTTCATCAACAAAATTGCTTTAAAAAGGTAATAAAAAAATAAGCGCATTAAAATACTTATTATTTTCATCCAGTTCTAACTAAACATGTTCATCAACAAAATTGCTTTAAAAGGGTAATAAAAAATAAGCGCATTAAAATACTTATTATTTTCATCCAGTTCTAACTAAACATGTTCATCAACAAAATTGCTTTAAAAAGGTAATAAAAAAATTAGCACATTAAAATACTTATTATTTTCATCAAGTTCTAACTAAACATGTTCATCAACAAAATTGCTTTAAAAAGGTAATAAAAAAATAAGCGCATTAAAATACTTATTATTTTCATCCAGTTCTAACTAAACATGTTCATCAACAAAATTGCTTTAAAAAGGTAATAAAAAAATAAGCGCATTAAAATACTTATTATTTTCATCCAGTTCTAACTAAACATGTTCATCAACAAAATTGCTTTAAAAAGGTAATAAAAAAATTAGCGCATTAAAATACTTATTATTTTCATCCAGTTCTAACTAAACATGTTCATCAACAAAATTGCTTTAAAAAGGTAATAAAAAAATAAGCGCATTAAAATACTTATTATTTTCATCCAGTTCTAACTAAACATGTTCATCAACAAAATTGCTTTAAAAAGGTAATAAAAAAATTAGCGCATTAAAATACTTATTATTTTCATCCAGTTCTAACTAAACATGTTCATCAACAAAATTGCTTTAAAAAGGTAATAAAAAAATAAGCGCATTAAAATACTTATTATTTTCATCCAGTTCTAACTAAACATGTTCATCAACAAAATTGCTTTACAAAGGTAATAAAAAAATAAGCGCATTAAAATACTTATTATTTTCATCCAGTTCTAACTAAACATGTTCATCAACAAAATTGCTTTAAAAGGGTAATAAAAAATAAGCGCATTAAAATACTTATTATTTTCATCCAGTTCTAACTAAACATGTTCATCAACAAAATTGCTTTAAAAAGGTAATAAAAAAATTAGCGCATTAAAATACTTATTATTTTCATCCAGTTCTAACTAAACATGTTCATCAACAAAATTGCTTTAAAAAGGTAATGAAAAAATTAGCGCATTAAAATACATATTATTTTCATCCAGTTCTAACTAAACATGTTCATCAACAAAATTGCTTTAAAAAGGTAATAAAAAAATTAGCGCATTAAAATACTTATTATTTTCATCCAGTTCTAACTAAACATGTTCATAAACAAAATTGCTTTAAAAAGGTAATAAAAAAATTAGCGCATTAAAATACTTATTATTTTCATCCAGTTCTAACTAAACATGTTCATCAACAAAATTGCTTTAAAAAGGTAATGAAAAAATTAGCGCATTAAAATACATATTATTTTCATCCAGTTCTAACTAAACATGTTCATCAACAAAATTGCTTTAAAAAGGTAATAAAAAAATAAGCGCATTAAAATACTTATTATTTTCATCCAGTTCTAACTAAACATGTTCATCAACAAAATTGCTTTAAAAGGGTAATAAAAAATAAGCGCATTAAAATACTTATTATTTTCATCCAGTTCTAACTAAACATGTTCATCAACAAAATTGCTTTAAAAAGGTAATAAAAAAATTAGCGCATTAAAATACTTATTATTTTCATCCAGTTCTAACTAAACATGTTCATCAACAAAATTGCTTTAAAAAGGTAATGAAAAAATTAGCGCATTAAAATACATATTATTTTCATCCAGTTCTAACTAAACATGTTCATCAACAAAATTGCTTTAAAAAGGTAATAAAAAAATTAGCGCATTAAAATACTTATTATTTTCATCCAGTTCTAACTAAACATGTTCATCAACAAAATTGCTTTAAAAAGGTAATAAAAAAATTAGCGCATTAAAATACATATTATTTTCATCCAGTTCTAACTAAACATGTTCATCAACAAAATTGCTTTAAAAAGGTAATGAAAAAATTAGCGCATTAAAATACATATTAATTTCATCCAGTTCTAACTAAACATGTTCATCAACAAAATTGCTTTAAAAAGGTAATAAAAAAATAAGCGCATTAAAATACTTATTATTTTCATCCAGTTCTAACTAAACATGTTCATCAACAAAATTGCTTTAAAAGGGTAATAAAAAATAAGCGCATTAAAATACTTATTATTTTCATCCAGTTCTAACTAAACATGTTCATCAACAAAATTGCTTTAAAAAGGTAATAAAAAAATTAGCGCATTAAAATACTTATTATTTTCATCCAGTTCTAACTAAACATGTTCATCAACAAAATTGCGTTAAAAAGGTAATGAAAAAATTAGCGCATTAAAATACATATTATTTTCATCCAGTTCTAACTAAACATGTTCATCAACAAAATTGCTTTAAAAAGGTAATAAAAAAATTAGCGCATTAAAATACTTATTATTTTCATCCAGTTCTAACTAAACATGTTCATCAACAAAATTGCTTTAAAAAGGTAATAAAAAATTAGCGCATTAAAATACATATTATTTTCATCCAGTTCTAACTAAACATGTTCATCAACAAAATTGCTTTAAAAAGGTAATAAAAAAATTAGCGCATTAAAATACTTATTATTTTCATCCAGTTCTAACTAAACATGTTCATCAACAAAATTGCTTTAAAAAGGTAATAAAAAAATTAGCGCATTAAAATACTTATTATTTTCATCCAGTTCTAACTAAACATGTTCATCAACAAAATTGCTTTAAAAGGGTAATAAAAAATAAGCGCATTAAAATACTTATTATTTTCATCCAGTTCTAACTAAACATGTTCATCAACAAAATTGCTTTAAAAAGGTAATAAAAAAATTAGCGCATTAAAATACTTATTATTTTCATCCAGTTCTAACTAAACATGTTCATCAACAAAATTGCTTTAAAAAGGTAATGAAAAAATTAGCGCATTAAAATACATATTATTTTCATCCAGTTCTAACTAAACACGTTCATCAACAAAATTGCTTTAAAAAGGTAATAAAAAAATTAGCGCATTAAAATACTTATTATTTTCATCCAGTTCTAACTAAACATGTTCATCAACAAAATTGCTTTAAAAAGGTAATAAAAAAATTAGCGCATTAAAATACATATTATTTTCATCCAGTTCTAACTAAACATGTTCATCAACAAAATTGCTTTAAAAAGGTAATAAAAAAATTAGCGCATTAAAATACTTATTATTTTCATCCAGTTCTAACTAAACATGTTCATCAACAAAATTGCTTTAAAAAGGTAATAAAAAAATTAGCGCATTAAAATACTTATTATTTTCATCCAGTTCTAACTAAACATGTTCATCAACAAAATTGCTTTAAAAAGGTAATAAAAAAATTAGCGCATTAAAATACTTATTATTTTCATCCAGTTCTAACTAAACATGTTCATCAACAAAATTGCTTTAAAAGGGTAATAAAAAATAAGCGCATTAAAATACTTATTATTTTCATCCAGTTCTAACTAAACATGTTCATCAACAAAATTGCTTTAAAAAGGTAATAAAAAAATTAGCGCATTAAAATACTTATTATTTTCATCCAGTTCTAACTAAACATGTTCATCAACAAAATTGCTTTAAAAGGGTAATAAAAAATAAGCGCATTAAAATACTTATTATTTTCATCCAGTTCTAACTAAACATGTTCATCAACAAAATTGCTTTAAAAAGGTAATAAAAAAATTAGCACATTAAAATACTTATTATTTTCATCAAGTTCTAACTAAACATGTTCATCAACAAAATTGCTTTAAAAAGGTAATAAAAAAATAAGCGCATTAAAATACTTATTATTTTCATCCAGTTCTAACTAAACATGTTCATCAACAAAATTGCTTTAAAAAGGTAATAAAAAAATAAGCGCATTAAAATACTTATTATTTTCATCCAGTTCTAACTAAACATGTTCATCAACAAAATTGCTTTAAAAAGGTAATAAAAAAATTAGCGCATTAAAATACTTATTATTTTCATCCAGTTCTAACTAAACATGTTCATCAACAAAATTGCTTTAAAAAGGTAATAAAAAAATAAGCGCATTAAAATACTTATTATTTTCATCCAGTTCTAACTAAACATGTTCATCAACAAAATTGCTTTAAAAAGGTAATAAAAAAATTAGCGCATTAAAATACTTATTATTTTCATCCAGTTCTAACTAAACATGTTCATCAACAAAATTGCTTTAAAAAGGTAATAAAAAAATAAGCGCATTAAAATACTTATTATTTTCATCCAGTTCTAACTAAACATGTTCATCAACAAAATTGCTTTACAAAGGTAATAAAAAAATAAGCGCATTAAAATACTTATTATTTTCATCCAGTTCTAACTAAACATGTTCATCAACAAAATTGCTTTAAAAGGGTAATAAAAAATAAGCGCATTAAAATACTTATTATTTTCATCCAGTTCTAACTAAACATGTTCATCAACAAAATTGCTTTAAAAAGGTAATAAAAAAATTAGCGCATTAAAATACTTATTATTTTCATCCAGTTCTAACTAAACATGTTCATCAACAAAATTGCTTTAAAAAGGTAATGAAAAAATTAGCGCATTAAAATACATATTATTTTCATCCAGTTCTAACTAAACATGTTCATCAACAAAATTGCTTTAAAAAGGTAATAAAAAAATTAGCGCATTAAAATACTTATTATTTTCATCCAGTTCTAACTAAACATGTTCATAAACAAAATTGCTTTAAAAAGGTAATAAAAAAATTAGCGCATTAAAATACTTATTATTTTCATCCAGTTCTAACTAAACATGTTCATCAACAAAATTGCTTTAAAAAGGTAATGAAAAAATTAGCGCATTAAAATACATATTATTTTCATCCAGTTCTAACTAAACATGTTCATCAACAAAATTGCTTTAAAAAGGTAATAAAAAAATAAGCGCATTAAAATACTTATTATTTTCATCCAGTTCTAACTAAACATGTTCATCAACAAAATTGCTTTAAAAGGGTAATAAAAAATAAGCGCATTAAAATACTTATTATTTTCATCCAGTTCTAACTAAACATGTTCATCAACAAAATTGCTTTAAAAAGGTAATAAAAAAATTAGCGCATTAAAATACTTATTATTTTCATCCAGTTCTAACTAAACATGTTCATCAACAAAATTGCTTTAAAAAGGTAATGAAAAAATTAGCGCATTAAAATACATATTATTTTCATCCAGTTCTAACTAAACATGTTCATCAACAAAATTGCTTTAAAAAGGTAATAAAAAAATTAGCGCATTAAAATACTTATTATTTTCATCCAGTTCTAACTAAACATGTTCATCAACAAAATTGCTTTAAAAAGGTAATAAAAAAATTAGCGCATTAAAATACATATTATTTTCATCCAGTTCTAACTAAACATGTTCATCAACAAAATTGCTTTAAAAAGGTAATGAAAAAATTAGCGCATTAAAATACATATTAATTTCATCCAGTTCTAACTAAACATGTTCATCAACAAAATTGCTTTAAAAAGGTAATAAAAAAATAAGCGCATTAAAATACTTATTATTTTCATCCAGTTCTAACTAAACATGTTCATCAACAAAATTGCTTTAAAAGGGTAATAAAAAATAAGCGCATTAAAATACTTATTATTTTCATCCAGTTCTAACTAAACATGTTCATCAACAAAATTGCTTTAAAAAGGTAATAAAAAAATTAGCGCATTAAAATACTTATTATTTTCATCCAGTTCTAACTAAACATGTTCATCAACAAAATTGCGTTAAAAAGGTAATGAAAAAATTAGCGCATTAAAATACATATTATTTTCATCCAGTTCTAACTAAACATGTTCATCAACAAAATTGCTTTAAAAAGGTAATAAAAAAATTAGCGCATTAAAATACTTATTATTTTCATCCAGTTCTAACTAAACATGTTCATCAACAAAATTGCTTTAAAAAGGTAATAAAAAATTAGCGCATTAAAATACATATTATTTTCATCCAGTTCTAACTAAACATGTTCATCAACAAAATTGCTTTAAAAAGGTAATAAAAAAATTAGCGCATTAAAATACTTATTATTTTCATCCAGTTCTAACTAAACATGTTCATCAACAAAATTGCTTTAAAAAGGTAATAAAAAAATTAGCGCATTAAAATACTTATTATTTTCATCCAGTTCTAACTAAACATGTTCATCAACAAAATTGCTTTAAAAGGGTAATAAAAAATAAGCGCATTAAAATACTTATTATTTTCATCCAGTTCTAACTAAACATGTTCATCAACAAAATTGCTTTAAAAAGGTAATAAAAAAATTAGCGCATTAAAATACTTATTATTTTCATCCAGTTCTAACTAAACATGTTCATCAACAAAATTGCTTTAAAAAGGTAATGAAAAAATTAGCGCATTAAAATACATATTATTTTCATCCAGTTCTAACTAAACACGTTCATCAACAAAATTGCTTTAAAAAGGTAATAAAAAAATTAGCGCATTAAAATACTTATTATTTTCATCCAGTTCTAACTAAACATGTTCATCAACAAAATTGCTTTAAAAAGGTAATAAAAAAATTAGCGCATTAAAATACATATTATTTTCATCCAGTTCTAACTAAACATGTTCATCAACAAAATTGCTTTAAAAAGGTAATAAAAAAATTAGCGCATTAAAATACTTATTATTTTCATCCAGTTCTAACTAAACATGTTCATCAACAAAATTGCTTTAAAAAGGTAATAAAAAAATTAGCGCATTAAAATACTTATTATTTTCATCCAGTTCTAACTAAACATGTTCATCAACAAAATTGCTTTAAAAAGGTAATAAAAAAATTAGCGCATTAAAATACTTATTATTTTCATCCAGTTCTAACTAAACATGTTCATCAACAAAATTGCTTTAAAAGGGTAATAAAAAATAAGCGCATTAAAATACTTATTATTTTCATCCAGTTCTAACTAAACATGTTCATCAACAAAATTGCTTTAAAAAGGTAATAAAAAAATTAGCGCATTAAAATACTTATTATTTTCATCCAGTTCTAACTAAACATGTTCATCAACAAAATTGCTTTAAAAAGGTAATGAAAAAATTAGCGCATTAAAATACATATTATTTTCATCCAGTTCTAACTAAACATGTTCATCAACAAAATTGCTTTAAAAAGGTAATAAAAAAATTAGCGCATTAAAATACTTATTATTTTCATCCAGTTCTAACTAAACATGTTCATCAACAAAATTGCTTTAAAAAGGTAATAAAAAAATTAGCGCATTAAAATACTTATTATTTTCATCCAGTTCTAACTAAACATGTTCATCAACAAAATTGCTTTAAAAAGGTAATGAAAAAATTAGCGCATTAAAATACATATTATTTTCATCCAGTTCTAACTAAACATGTTCATCAACAAAATTGCTTTAAAAAGGTAATAAAAAAATTAGCGCATTAAAATACTTATTATTTTCATCCAGTTCTAACTAAACATGTTCATCAACAAAATTGCTTTAAAAAGGTAATAAAAAAATTAGCGCATTAAAATACATATTATTTTCATCCAGTTCTAACTAAACATGTTCATCAACAAAATTGCTTTAAAAAGGTAATGAAAAAATTAGCGCATTAAAATACATATTAATTTCATCCAGTTCTAACTAAACATGTTCATCAACAAAATTGCTTTAAAAAGGTAATAAAAAAATAAGCGCATTAAAATACTTATTATTTTCATCCAGTTCTAACTAAACATGTTCATCAACAAAATTGCTTTAAAAGGGTAATAAAAAATAAGCGCATTAAAATACTTATTATTTTCATCCAGTTCTAACTAAACATGTTCATCAACAAAATTGCTTTAAAAAGGTAATAAAAAAATTAGCGCATTAAAATACTTATTATTTTCATCCAGTTCTAACTAAACATGTTCATCAACAAAATTGCTTTAAAAAGGTAATGAAAAAATTAGCGCATTAAAATACATATTATTTTCATCCAGTTCTAACTAAACATGTTCATCAACAAAATTGCTTTAAAAAGGTAATAAAAAAATTAGCGCATTAAAATACTTATTATTTTCATCCAGTTCTAACTAAACATGTTCATCAACAAAATTGCTTTAAAAAGGTAATAAAAAATTAGCGCATTAAAATACATATTATTTTCATCCAGTTCTAACTAAACATGTTCATCAACAAAATTGCTTTAAAAAGGTAATAAAAAAATTAGCGCATTAAAATACTTATTATTTTCATCCAGTTCTAACTAAACATGTTCATCAACAAAATTGCTTTAAAAAGGTAATAAAAAAATTAGCGCATTAAAATACTTATTATTTTCATCCAGTTCTAACTAAACATGTTCATCAACAAAATTGCTTTAAAAGGGTAATAAAAAATAAGCGCATTAAAATACTTATTATTTTCATCCAGTTCTAACTAAACATGTTCATCAACAAAATTGCTTTAAAAAGGTAATAAAAAAATTAGCGCATTAAAATACTTATTATTTTCATCCAGTTCTAACTAAACATGTTCATCAACAAAATTGCTTTAAAAAGGTAATGAAAAAATTAGCGCATTAAAATACATATTATTTTCATCCAGTTCTAACTAAACATGTTCATCAACAAAATTGCTTTAAAAAGGTAATAAAAAAATTAGCGCATTAAAATACTTATTATTTTCATCCAGTTCTAACTAAACATGTTCATCAACAAAATTGCTTTAAAAAGGTAATAAAAAAATTAGCGCATTAAAATACATATTATTTTCATCCAGTTCTAACTAAACATGTTCATCAACAAAATTGCTTTAAAAAGGTAATAAAAAAATTAGCGCATTAAAATACTTATTATTTTCATCCAGTTCTAACTAAACATGTTCATCAACAAAATTGCTTTAAAAAGGTAATAAAAAAATTAGCGCATTAAAATACTTATTATTTTCATCCAGTTCTAACTAAACATGTTCATCAACAAAATTGCTTACCTAATTATAAAGGTTAGGAAAAGAGAAAGGTTTAATGGTTTTAAATTGGGACTCTTGTCTCTAAATTGAATTGAAATACAATTACTAAATACTTAATGCTGGTAGACTGTGTAAACTTGGTATTTTACGAATAGAGCCATCCATACATACAACAGTTGGTGCTACCTCTTGACGCTATTACATACAATAATTACATTGGTAATGCATAGACTTAACTTTTACTAGAACTAATACATAAGATTGATACTTATTCCAGTGATAGCATTAAGTCTCAATCATTAAGAATGACAAAAAACCTGACTGACTGTATGATTCATTGCATCAACTTGTTATGTATGACACTCTGGGGATGAATACAACTGTAAATACACCTCAATTTTCATTATCAGTCAAGGTTTAGGTTACAGGTCACATTGGAGCATACATGTACATGCAAAAATCATTACTCTCCTACTGGGTCACTCAGTATAAAATAGAAAAAGAGTTATAAAATGAAGCATTTACCTTGATACTGGCATAGACTTTCTTCTGTTGGTAATTTTTTTAACATTGGTCTCAGTTTCTCTGTTGGGAAGGTTATTTGACAGTTGTGTAGAATTTTCTTTAGAAATATAATTTGAACTATCATGTTTGACATGCTTGGTGGCTGAAGACGAAGCATCATTTAAATCTCTTGTCTCACCGCTGCAAGTTGATGTTGAATCCAGTGGCGAGGAATTGTTATTTTTACTATAAATATAAAACATACAAGTTATTATTAAAAAAATATTAGATTAATCTTATTGTTTAATACAGAGCAATTGCTATTTTTTTAATAAAATAATAACATTTTTCTTTGTTCATTATTCAAAGCTCAAAAGTGAATTTTGGGTTCAAATTGCTACTGAAGAAAACATTTGAATGTTTCATAAATATTGACCCAAAAATATTGTACCATTTGTTTGTTGCAGAGGTTGGGTTAGGTTTTTCTTTCCACTTCCACCATACATAAAGGATTGCTATTGGTATACTAATCCTTATGGTTTTCTGTTACACTATTTACTGCTTGGTACACAAATTTAATAACTTTTGACCAGTCATTTTGTAGGAGTATAATATATATAACATATCTACTTGTTTTTTTTTGTGGAATCAGTTGGCAAACAAGCAAGTGGATCACCTGCTGTGAAGTGAGCACCATAGACATCCCCAACAAGCAAATCTGTTGCAGATGCATTGCCTACCTATAATTTTTTTTCTACACACACTCAGATTTCTTGATGGAGCAAATGCAAAAAATTTAATTAGCTATATGTATGTTATTTTTGTACAGTTAAATTATAATCAACTTATAATCTAGGTAATAACAATAATAAGTAAGTGATAAGCAACATCAAAAAATGTGATCATACAAAAAATGGATATAAATTTACAATAAAGGGTTATTAAATATAGTTTATTCACCTGAAATAGTAGTAATGTATATTACTATGTTTATGTCAGGTTAGGTTAGGTTGTATTAGGCTCCTATCGCATTTTGTATAAAACAATATGTATGAAAGGTGAATATGATTGCTATCATAGAGAGCTGATAATTAAATTTAAGGTTAGAATTAATTGACAACTTACTATTCAGTGTGGGTGACTTGGCTGGTAGAATTAAGGTTTTGCTGTTGCTCTTGTATGCTACCCGTATGTAGACTCTTGTTGCATTTTGAATTGAATCTATCAGTCTGGAACTTATTGAACTTACTTTTTAAATTGGTTTGTCTTGCATTTATTATTAATTTGTCTTTCCTGTAAGAGAAAAAGATATGAAGCATTGAAGACTTAAGTGAGTTTTTTTTAAATACTAATGGTAGTAATGTAAATTTCTCAATTATGGAAAAATTTGGTAATTCATTACTGTCAATTATATAACACAAAATACCATAGCAGCACAGAAACAATTTTGATTTTGATTCCAAATTGTGAACAAAGACATTCAATAACAAAAACACTTACTCTATGTTAAGTTCCTTGATCATGTGTGTCTTTCTCTCAATCTCTGCTTTGGCAGTTTTGAGTAATGATGAATAATTGAGCTCCAGTTTTTTATGTTCCGCAGCTAATATATCGAAATCCTGCAAAATATTCTAAACCATCAATAAAAATCCATCCTCTGCTTAGACTTCAAAAAAATATATAAACAAGGGCTCATACCTATAAGCCATATGTGCAGGTAGATTTTCTACTAGCTATTTTAGTTGCAAAAATATGTACACACACACACACACACACACACACACTTATATATATATATATATATGTGTATATATATATATATATATATATATATGCACTCCTGGATAAGCGCAATAGAAATCTATGATTCCATACCACGTACCAACTCCTTATTTCCTTCTTTAGTAAGCCACTAATCTGATCAATACAAGTTCTAGGGTGTCCTCAGCTAATTCTGCTACTCACTTATTGTTTTTCATTTACTTGTTAATGATGCACACTAACTGTTTTGAATCAATAAGAAGCTGCTTGATCTTAAATTCACATAGCAGTTTAAAAAAAATATTGCAAGCAGCTGTCATCTTTCTATACTAATATTATAAATGTGAAAGTTTATATGTTGTTGATTTTTCATGCAAAACCGGCTAAACTGATCAGGATGAGACAGACAGATTATTATCTGGAATCTGGTTCCCGGGGGAAGCACTGATTTGTTTCTTACAGGTGCTTATGTTAGTTATCTACGTATTTAAAAGGCGAAGTGTGTATGAATGAATTTTCCCTATAGATTCCGAGACGGCTACCTAAGCGAAGCCGGGGAGGCCGGATCAACAGTGTTACATAAATTAAACTTACTTTTTGAAGCTTATTTATAGCCGAGGTATACTCTTCAATTTTATACTTCAGGGTTTTATTTTCATTTTTAAGCTGAAATATTGAAAGAAGTTATAAGTTTACAAGTAAGAAAGTTTGAAAGTACGCAAAGATCATCAAGTTTTAAATACGATTGAGAATAAATGTCAGAAAAATATTTGGCGCTAAAATGCAGTATTTACCTCTTCAAGTTTGTTGAAATCATCGTAGTTTTCTAAATTTGTGTAAATATCATCCATGGCAGGCAAACAATAACTTTAAGAAAGTATGGGCATATGATAAAAAAGTATATTTCCTATCAAGATAATTAAAAATAAAGTTATTATTTATCCAGCGTCTTCCGATACATCCAAATTCCAAAAACATTTGACTTTGATAACTATAGACAACTAATTGGACAAGAGTTGCCTTCTTAGTTCAGATTATAAAGTTTTGATTTGAAATACAGATTATAATTATTAAAATCATAAATTTTTCTCTCTTATTCACTCAATACTCGTTCATTCTTTGTCTATTGATGTTTTCTTTGACTCCTCTCCTCATCTCAATCCATGTTGGTTTACGAATACAAGGCTGTTCTACGTACATTGCGAAGTTAGCTGTGTTTTCCAATGATTTTCAATAACAAAATCCGCAATGGGTATCAAAACAAACGAATAAACCTTAAACAAGAGGAAGCTATGAGACTGTAGATATTGTTGTATAGGGATTTATTTCTTTATCTATGATTCCATTTCTAAGTACCACAACTCAACGTTGAGCAGACTGCTTGCTGCTACGCCTCGCGTCGCCTAGCGCTCTGCGCTCAGCCAGCTCAAGCTCATTCGTTTTGGACGTGAAAATTGTGTGTTTATGTTAATGGATTTCTTGGCTTCGAACAGTTTCAAAAAATATATTGCTTATAATGCTAACAATGTTGCAGTTTTTAAACATTTTCATTACCATGTTGTATAAGCATAAGTAGAGTGCAACAGGCAATTCGAGGGGACGCAAAGGGTTTGTGTAAACAGAAAAGAACATTGTAATTTACAAGATGCCTATGGATTCTGAATACGAGTGTGACTTGGTGTCAAAAGAATGGCTATTAGCCAAGCTGCGGTCAGATGAGAGAGACACAATTTTGATCGACTGCCGAGGATCAAACGAATATTCCATGTCTCACATACGTTCCGCCGTGAACTTCTCCATCCCAAGTATAATGTTGCGAAGATTGGCGGCAGGAAAGATTGAGCTCGCGTCAACTGTTCAGTGCAAGGAATTGAAGGCGAGGATCACACACTGTTGTTCCCGAGGTACTTTCATCTTGTACAGTGATGGAGCGCCACGAGATCCAGATTCTGTGCACGGGATCCTGCTCAGAAGGCTTAAACAAGATGGCGTGCAAGTCGTCTGCCTCGAAGGTATTTATTCCTAATTATCCGAGAAATGCTTATTCATATTCTTTGTAGTTATGACTAATAATCAAATAATTACCATATGACCAATTCAAGCCTGGTAAAAGTCTAAACAGGACAACTTATGACAAAAATATTTGTTATTTTGAGTATTCCACACAAATGTTTTGATACTACACTTAACATTATTTGTATATCAATATACATTAATAAAATGTGCTTTCTAAAATTGGATCAAGTTTGCATTAAAACTAGTTTAATATAATTTATGGAATATGAATGAATATAAGGTAGTAGGGCTGGTATCGCTGTGATTTTCATTATAGTGCGCTGTAAATGAAGTATGCATATAATTAGTATAGAGTACTGGATATGTATTTGCACATACACATGAGCTTGTACTCTGTGATAAAACTTCATAAAAATGTATATAAAACAGCAGTATAATGCTTACAATATTGTATTTGCACACAATTTACATTATTATTTATTTATAGTATTGCTACTTATATGCAACATAATATTGAAAACATTCGAATGTTTTCAATATTATGTTGCATTTTGTATCTTGATAGAATAATTTCTTATATTATATATAATAAATCATACATACTTTTGTACAAAGGATCAATAATAAACAAATTTGGTTAGATGTCAAAAATGTGAATAGTTTTCCTTGATTTTCATACAAATCATAAGAATCACATCCTTTTAATATTTTTATTTAGTATATTCAAGATTTAAAACAACACATTGGATAAAAGTGAAAAAAATTGCAGATTTGCCCCAAAAATAATTATAAATGATGATATTCCTTGGATGATGGATGAATATCAAATATGATACTTAATTTTCTTATGGCAATGTTATTACTTTTCTAAAATTACTAGACATAAAAAAGTTTATCTTCAATGATCCTGCTAATATATTTAATTATTCTACTAATATTTTATATAAAAAAAAAGTAAAATAGTAAGACTATAGTAATATAATAGTGACTGACTAAAACCTTTTCAACAGATTAAATAAAGTTATGTTAACAAAATTTAAATTTTGAACACAAAGAATGTACATATATCCCATACACTACTAGTGCAATTCATTCATTTCCAGTGAAGTACCGCCGAGCCGATTGCGGCGAACGTAACAGTTGCCACACGAACTGACGCTCCTTTCGTAATCATTCATTGACAAAAAACCTCGTGCCGGTTGTAAACGATTGAATTCAATAAGTCGGCGTGCTAGAAGTGCCCCGCCGCACTATTTGTGCTACGTAAATTTATGCAAATTACATATCGTATCTGCGCTGAGAACCGGCGATTAGGCAGTTTATTCTTAATTTAATTTATAAGTAAATTAATATACATTCTTATTATCTTTTTGCAACTTTATGGCCCTCTTGTCAGGATCCCAAAATAGCTATCAGTTTAAATAAATAAAGAAAATATCGATTTTATAAATAAAATTAATTCGCTATTTTTATTTAAGCCCAAACTCAGTTGGGCATCGCTGGATGAATTTGAATTAAACCTCTTTGGTTTCTGCAGAACAAATGAACAAACGAAAACTCCTCAAAAATTGTATACGGTGATTTTTTCGCTAATGGAGTTAAAACATTACAAAGGAAAATTTTAACCTCTATATCAATCCATGCTTACATTTAAATAAACACACGCATACACAGATTGCTTCTCGTGTAGATTAAACGTGCCAGTCCAGTATTTTCATTCAATCTCTACAAAGTATAAGAAGGTACATAATTTACTGTTTAAACATGAATTTGATAGGCACATGAGACTTTCATGCGCTAGGTATTGTTGATTCAGTACTGTGAACAATAGTTTAAATATGTCGGGGGCTAAGACCGGTGCCGGAGGTCGCAAGTCGAGGCATCCGCTCCACCAAACGTGGGAGAGGAAGTCGGCTACTTATTGTGCTCTTCAGTGCGAGACGCTTGATTGTGATCACCGCCGCGACCCGAACGCGTGCGTTAACGTTACCTTATACGCGTCATTTTATAGTCTGTTATCGTCTTATGAAAATTCTAAAACCGACCGAGTCGTATTTCAAGCATGGTGTTGAATTTTAAATTATCTAATTCGTAGTAACACAAGTTTATTGCGGCAGACGACCCTATTGTCTTCTGATTTCAATACGTCGCAACTCTGTCTGACTAGATCTCATGACGTTACCATCTTTATATTACACTATACGCTGCTAAACGTCGGCGTCATTTTATAGTTGTATTAAGTAACTTTCTTAAATATTTTAAACCTAACTAGATATGAGCTGATAGCATTCTTATAGGTCAAGCCAAGGATACATTTTTAATTTTGTTCTAAGTGTTGTCTCTTTACATTGGAAAAGCTTAGACAAATGCTCACTAACAGTCTATAATAGTGTTCTAAAGTAAATTACTACTTCTTATACAAGCTATATCTACATTTTATGAACGAGGTTTTTACAAATGTAATATGTAAAGTAATAAATCTTAACAATTTTGAAATCATCCTCGCATGGCGATAGCTTCTCTTTTGGATAAAATAATATTTTGGCATAAAATAATTCTCTGAAATATAATTAAGATCACTGTGTATTCGAAACAGCATTACTAATAATGAAAACCATTGCACCAAAAAATGTCCGAGAAAAAAAGTCCGTGGGGTCGCATTGACATACAAAGCTGCAATATTTTACTAAAACCTAAGTACAATGAAGGAATCTGCTATGATGCACAATACCTTTTCACAGCAAAATATGCGCGTCTGCATCACAAAAATATCTGTTCTAATTAAAATGATGTTAGGGTCTTAGGTTAGAAATGCGTAAGATGTGTCGTGAATGTGAAGTACCAGGTAGAGCAGGCGTCAAGCTGTTCCATACGGGAGCACCCACCGCAACCTTCTCTTGATCCGTCCATCTCATCGGGGATTTCCCTCGTGATCTTGTAACTTCGACTTTCCCTTGTACGACAAGAAGTTCAACGGAGTCGTTTCCATGTCGGCTAACATGACAAAGAATTTAAGAATCCGACTGCGCACTTGAATGGATAGGGGACCTTGATACCAAGCTCATCAAGGATGGAGGCATTTGTTCGGTATTCGGTCCAGGAGACCCGGAGCAATTTCCTCCAACACCACGTTTCAAGTCAAGCTATTAATTAATTATATTAAAGGCCGGTATCGCACTTGTAGCTCCTCTGATGATCACTTAACCATGGGTTCCACTGGCGTAAAATTGTGTCCCGCTATTAGCTTTGCTCTCTAAAAGACTGAGATGACAATATGTTTTATGTGAATGTTTTCTGCAGTGTAAACCCACGGTAAAGTTAACCCGTTGCTCGTTTCACTCCTTCTAAAAAAAATATACCCAAAGTGAACGGAAACCACGCGGGGAAAGTTTATTTCGAATCAAAATACCTTAGCCATTCTATTATAATATACCGATATCGTTGATGTGTCGGATGTGTGTGTTATAACACGTTAGCCGACATCTCTTAATCAAAACGTATGTTGTTAAGAGTCGTAGTGTCTGGGAGAGTCATTAATTTAACTAATATAACACGCAAGATGAAAGGCTGACCGGAAGCGGGCGTCGTTGCTTCGGTCGTCGGCCGACGGAAGTGAGCCGCAATTTTATTAATAAGTTCCTGTTGCGTTCACGTCCTGCTAATTTAATTTGGTGCAACTATCGAGACATGTGCGCCCGCCATTTTTTTAATAGTAACGGTCCTCCGAGTCCGTTATAATTAATCCGTCTTAATTTCCGAGAGTCGTAATTCTCAGTTGCTAGTTAACGGCCTTACGATCTAAATAACTTCGTCTTCGAAGTAAGTAATAATTGTATAGTAGGGTCACATTGTGGGAACGTGAAAATTACTTTGTTAAAGGCGGAAATACTGACGCCGCAACATATTTTCTACGAAAGGGCCGGCCGGCTTGATTAGTGAAATACAACGAATTTATGCTTTCGCCTGATGATTGAGGTGCCGTAGGTCTAATACTAAGCCTGTTCTCCTTTCTATCCTTTGCTAATAAAGAATGGATGGGAATGGGAAGAGGATTTGGTGGGGGAGGGGATAGATATATGATATACTAGTGACCCGCCCCGGCTTCGCTAGGGTACCACTAATTATGTTGATCCAATCGCTACCAAACACAGAAATGTGCCAATCTGAACAATCCCTGAAAATTTCATCGAAATCGGTCCAGCCGCTGCGGAGTCTATAGGTCTATAGGGAACATACATACTTCGCTTTTTATATAATTTTTTTTCTTCATAAAAAGTGTCCTATCCTATGTTACTTCCAATGCCTCCAAGAATATGTGTACAAAGTTTCATGATTATCGGTTGGGTAGTTTTCGCGTGAAAGCGTAACAAAAAAACTTACATTCACATCTATACATATATAATAAAAATGTAAATGATTGCTGTCTGTTTATGAAAGATATTTTAAAAAAACTATCTGGGGCCTTCATAAACGCAAAAGAACCCAAAACAATGATGATTAGAAGTTTTGTCTGTTTGTGTGTGAGTTTGTTACCGCTAATCTCAGAAACGGCTTAACACATCTAAATGCCGCTTACACTAATGTATTTTGGTAAGCTTCACTTAACATTTACTGTGTGTTTTATCTCAATCCGTTAATAAATAAAAATGTTTTATCAATTTAAAGAACCATGTCAAACATTTGTTAGATATTTTTTTTATAAAATAGCTGTTATAAAATAGTTGAATAGGTTGAACTTTTAGTTTTACATGTTAATATATTACGATCTTTGAAATGATGATGATTGAAAGTTTATCACGGGATCCCATCCCATAGTAAATAAAATTAGTTTATTCTTTAGGTGGCGTTACGAGTAGCTGTGTACAAATTAAGTAACGAAATACGGCAATATAGAATTAGAACACCAAAAGATAATAAAAGTAACTAAATTTAGTATTACTTTTAATATCAGATAACACATTAATATCAAAATTTGATATTTTTCATTATTACGTCAAAAACCCTAGCGGACAAAATGCGAACCAGTACGATAATCAATTCTACGTTACTTAGAAATTATCAAAACTTGGAAACTAGACGGCGCTTATAAATCAATAACAATTTCCTCAATACTGTTTGTCCTAATAACAAAATGTAAAGACATTTATAAATATTTTAACATTCAAATTTTAAAAGAAAATCTATAGCTATACACATAATAAAAATGTTGACAACTGGTCGCTGTCAGTTAGTTGAATAGGTTGAAATTTAAATTAACTATATATTATGATATTTTAAATATCTTAGAGATGATAGAGATATACCGAGGAGGGTTGGCGTTAGGCAGGCGGCCGGTCTGTACTGTAGCCACGACCTATACAGTATGGACTATGGTCACAGTTTAAGCAATCATATGTGTTTGTTGAACTTTCCTACGGTCATGTCGATGTCCCCACATGAGTGGGAAAAGGGAATGATGATGAGGTAAGGGTTATTACTATTTGAGTAGGTAATATCATTTCGTTTAAGTAAAATTGCAAGGTGGGTGAAACCGCAGGACACAGCTAGTTTATAATATTAATAGGGATTATTAGGGATTACAATCGTATGATAGTTAAAATAATACTTTAAATATGTTATCAGTCATACATACATTGAAGAGATATATGAAACGTCTTTTAACCTTTTTGGGAAAGAAAGGGATAGCAATCCATTAGCTTTTCACTGATCTTATGCGATAAGATTTTCTAACTATATTAAGCGAAAGTTTGTCAAATAAGAATATTCTTTCGCTATCTAATTATTCAAACTTTAAAAAAATTGCGAGTATATTAATATAAATAAAGAAAAGGAAATTCCTATGGTACATAGAGTGGGCTGGTTTGGTTTGTGAAATATGAGTGTAATCTCCTGTGCAATGTATTAATAATGGAAGAGGCAACTGTGTGTTATTCCTAAATAATTTTTTGTTCATCCTTAAATACAAATAATTCAGTGGTGTGGACTTGTATGATAGTTGGATAAGGAACGGAGACGTACGGACTATACGAATAAAGGATAAAAACCTGAAAATAGGCGACAAGGAACTATTTACGCTAATCACTTTGGCAATTTAACTAAAAACAATTATATTAACGTCACGTGTAATTCATCAGTGATAAAGTTGAAAGGGTAGGTTCCCTCTCTTGGAGAGGAGGCCTGTGTCCCTCTGCAGTGGGAAACATTCTAAAACAAAGGCCTATTTATTATATTCTATATTTATTAGATCCGAAAGGAGCTTTCAAATAAGCAGGACCACATTCAAATATGATTACTGCCCGAATGATATGGGGAAAATAAGTTTTTGGACTTCATTGGCAAAAAAAATTACGAGTCAAAAGTCTGTCGAATCATAGTCACCGAGAAATAAACAAAATAGGAACTCCTTTTCATTGCCTATTTAACCATATAAAATATTATTTTTAAAACATATGAGTTACAGCGAATTCTGCCACGAATATGTTATGAATCATTTTATTATCGCTTCAGATATTAATTTTATCATTAACGTAAAATTGTCCTTGTAGCTAGTTATAAATATAAAAATGTCAAGTCCTTTTGTTAGGTCTTTTATTTATTCATTGTCATTGTCGTTGGAACAAGTTGGAGCGCATTATTTATGGACATCAGTATTTTATCTATTGTTCATGATAACCGTGTACATTAGGCTATATTTAGTTTTTCCTGGGATTAACAAGTTGAAATATAAAAATACAAGCATAAGGTCATCCCATCATATAAAATGATTCCTTTATGATGGAGAAAATGTGCGATCACAGGATTTTAACACCAGAAATGGATGTTTTATTATCAAATTAACTAAACTTAACGTAATGTTTAATTAGTCACGAAATGCTTTATAATTCATGTAACTGTTAGCAAAAGGATAATGACATTTTATAAAGTCTTTTATAGCTCTAAAGCGATACATTTTTCGACTATAAATATAAAGAAAAATAAACCATTTCAAACAAAGAAAATTCAATTAGAATCAATTACTTTACTGTGCACATCTTTTTGTTTTTTTTGTGCGAAAAAAATCAATTCTCCCAAGCGTTCATAGTGGATGCCCTAGTCGGGCTGGCAACGTCGCTTTAACCGTGCCAAAGTGTCCATGTGTGCGGAGTAGGTACAGCGCCGTGTTCATTGTTAAACATGTTTATCTCCATCAGATGCAACTGACGTCTTTCACTCAATGAACATTTTTAACAAATGAATTACTTACTACATTGTTAGGGTTGACGAACTTATACGATTCGATATATCCTAACATCAATTTTAAAACGATACGCTTAGAAATGTTTACGTGATTGCATTGTTATCAATAAAATTATTGATTTCCATACAGGCAGGTTAAGCTTGTCTATAGTCAGCTTAAAATTGTCTGTAAAGCGTTTTAGAGCATAGGCATATAAGTGCGGACGATTAAGATCTCTTCGCGATAACACGAGTACTATTTCTTGACCTAAATAAACTTCACAAGGCTTGGTATTTAGACTAGAGACTACATATTCTGGACTCTACATATAGCAGTTGCAAATTAGAATATTTAAAACTGAAAAAGTTTACACATGTATGTATTTACCTCCTAATCCTTCTAATTGAATATATGTGTACCTTTTTCCATACCATACTATATATAGATTTTTTGAACATACAACATATATATTTTTTGTAAACATACGTTATTTACCATACATGGCGGCCATTACGCTTGTTATACTTTTATCGGATATGTTGTTATTTTGTTGAAATCGTGAGATAACACATAAATGTATAATATAGATAGCTAATACTTATCAATTAAAGAAAAAAACAGTATCGCAAAGAGCGAGTTCATTACCAATGTTCTTTTGTAGAAAATAAAGAGGAACATAACTCAAATACCTTTTATTGCGGACGTATTACGGTCAGTTGGGGCCGAATAACTAATGACTCATTTTCAATAATTTGGTAAGGCTTTTTATTGAAATAGGTTATTGTAATATTAATTTGCGATGCAGCGATTCATTCGGCGATTAAATACCGACAAATTACGTAATGAAGGAAGCGTAAAATGGCATTGATGTTTTTTTGTTCGGAGATTCGCGGACTATAAGCGCGCAGCTTCAGCTCATTGTGTTATGACTTTATTGTACATCGTTACGCTACGCCGGACCTCAATGGACAAAAAGCAACACAAAAAGGTCACATTTCGTTAGCTTTTTAATATACAATGAAACTATTTATAATTATGCAAATAAACGACTCTAGAGCTGCGTAGGTTCGGGGCTGTTCAACAGCCATGCGACGGTGATATAGTTATCTTTAGGCGCACCACAATATTAACATTTCATGGATAATTTACTCATATTAATTACGTTTGTAAGTAGCTAAACGTACTATTAACTGAACGGATAGTTCCAGAGTTCGATTGTTGAAAAAGCGATTCGGTTTACACCAATTTGAGCTATATAATGAATTGTACAAAACAAACCGGAATATTGGTCTTGAACAAAACTGCTTACAAGCAAGCATAGATACTGGGTACATTTTCTAAATAAGAAGTTCCAAATTATCCGTAGGAATTCAGAGCATGTAGTCACAATGGCTATAGCCAGCACTATCAGCTGGCTGCCGCTATCACGCTGAAATCGAACCCCAGCCCTAATGGTTGCAATATGTGTCAGCGGCTTTTATCTCGAACACCACGAAGTGCGCTAACACGATATGTCAGACCCAAAAGTTATACTCATATAAAATCAAAGTTCAGTTTCCATTGCCTCTTATTAGACATATAATTTATCGGATTTTCTATACTAGTTTCCCTAGTATATTTAGGCAAGTGTCATTGGGTGAGGTTTAATAGTTTCTACAAACAATGTTATACATTTATGTCTTCTTTTACTTTGCTTTACAATTGTTTATACTCATACAATACTACATCTATCACTGTGTAAACTTATCAATAGTATGTGTTCTCATCTTTTCTCAAATATTATTTCTATTAAAAAATACGACTGGACTTGAGACCGAAGACTTATTTCAGCATTCGTTTCTAATCGTGTAGCTCATTGTTTCTCGACCATATTTGGAACCCTTTTATAACAACAATTCCGTCAAGTGTTGCGATATCTGATTGTAGCTTTCACATCTTTTAAATATAATGTTGCAGTAGTCTTGATTTGAGTTTCCTTTGTCTAAATAAAGCTATGGCAATTTAAAGAGTTGTTCCGTGTATTTAGTTTATAGTTTTCATTCTCAGCAAAAGCTTTATACGTCTAGCTGTTGTTTATATGCGCGGGAACATTTTTGTTGATTCTAAACTTCACGTAATATCGATTCCTCGAAACTGGATCGAAACGAGATCGTGACGTCAATCAGATATAGTTCCGAGAAGCGGTGAACTGTGTTGATACAGAGTATCATATCGTTATTGTTTTATTACTAGTTAACACGAAAACTTAATTTATACACTACTTAATACGATTACTTTATCTTGTGTGTGTTCTTAAGTAAAAAGCGATTGACGATTTAAGTCATGTTATTATAGTCAAGTCCGCGTGATTTTGCTGAACGTTCAATAAAAAATCTATAACGATATTTTTTTCTTACCATGTGTTTTCAAAAAAGACCCTTCAAATATATGGCACCTAAAGTTGAATAGTAATTTAAATTCAATATTTTTTACAGATCAATGGCTTCTAAAAAGTAACAACGTTGGACGTTGCCTATTGCAATCCCCTCCCATTATTGCGTGCCTAAATTGGGAGCGAGCGTTTGATATAATTGACCTATCATTTAGAGCATAGAGTCAATCGAGACCCATGCGCATGCGCAGCGGTATTTATAACTCTCCCGCCATCGCCACAAATTGGTTCAAATTGTCGCAACAGGCTTCATTAGATCCTATTTAAGACGTCGCGGTCATTCCACAAGACCTCTACTTTCATAAGCCGGTCTTAATATCAGTAAAAGTAACGTACTCAACAGACTAACTCTACCTACTTCCTTTGTGGTCTGATAATGTTCCTTACGTACCTACGATTTTCGTACTTTTATACAGCTAAGTACGACACATTTTGCTTTGCCATGCTATTTATCATTAGTTGGCAATGTACCAATGCCGCTTTTATGATAATCAGTCGGGGTTGAACTTGCAACATTGTATAAGTATAAGTATCATATCAGACGTCTGCCGTCTTATCTGATCTGAAACATCCTCTTGGCGAAATCTTTACCAATATTGAATATATTAATGGTATTTTCAACTTGATTTAACCGATTCGAAGATGCGTAAATTTGTAACGTTTTAACAACTGAGTCACAAAATCCACGTCGATCAATTTTGGACTGTGGATAGTATTGGTATTGAGAAAATAAAGGAAAGGCAATCAATTCCTAAATAAGGCTTTTTATCCCATACAAAGGGCTTTTTATCTCTTTTCCAAAAATGTATCAAAAAACCGTTAAATAAATTGTGTTCGCTATCGTACTTGTTTATGGTTTTTCCTTACAAAAACTTATAAATTTCTGTAAAGTTGGTCAAGGTAGGTGGATGGTTTGTCTCTACATACTTGTGTCAAAATAATTATTGTGTAAAGACGATTTGTACGATCGTGAGAGCTTATTTATTTACTTCATTAACTACCTCCAACATGAGCAAAGTTAGACAGACTCACTTTTAAGGTATGCAGCTTAAATTACTAACTAAAAAATTGGATGTTATGCATGGGATTCAATTATACTTATGCTGATTCCATTACACATACTATTTTGTGTCTACTATGTATGTCTATGTCCGTCCACACTTTTAAAAACACTAATACAAAGGTAAACGCTAATGAAAATATTTAAGTAGCCTTTAAATTAATTTTGTAACACAAGTGAAGCATCAGGTCGCTCGCGAAAATGTACTTTACCCCCGCCACCCCCCCACCAACAAAACGCGCAACACGCATCGTTGAACCCGTAATAATAATTAATTAAATAAATTCGTTTCTTTTAACTTTTAAAAACTTCTTATTAAGAGAAGAATATATATACATACTGCAGATAAAAAAATAAAGTCCATCTACTAGGTTATTTTATATGCAAACAACAGAAACCTGTATTAAAATATATTAGATTTGTTGGGTACACTTGTAGTCGTCGTCGAGATCACCATCTATATTAGCACTAACATCATCAACAATGTCTGATTTGAAAAAACATATCAGTCGAAATCACTGTTTTCTTTATTTAAAATCTGCATACAAGTTGTCAACTTTAGCGTTTGTGGATGATTGTTTGTTCTTCCTCTTCTGGTTAACCTCGAGTTAGTTACCACTTAATTCTTACAAATACTTTGGAATTCACTCTGTCAGGGTATCTGCGACATTGAAAATGTCTGAAAATGGTATTCTTGTAATCCCAGCAGCTATACAAAAAGTTAACAAAAAAATTAGCCGGGTTGCTATGCAAATTTTTTTAGACATTTTTGCAAATGCGCTCAGGCCAGATGCTACGCGCAAAATGTCTATTTCAAAATTGCGCATCGTCCCGTTATGTATTTAAAAGTTTTAGTCGTATGTATACATGGGCGAGTTACATTTGATGGGTAATAATACTCATTAGTATGAACTACTAATTTGTACTACATCATACAAACATTATTGTACGATAAATCGGCATTGGCTTAGCAGCGCATGCATTTGGATGGGCGCAGGGCTGGCGGGAAGGACGCGGGAGGGCCAAGGCCTGCACGGCCCTCACCTGCCGCCCACGCCGCCCCGCAACCCCCCACCTCTCCCCGGCAGGGGGCCCTTGCCAGTCTTCGAACGTTATAACACATGCTTGTAGCGTGCATGGGCGTAGGCAGCGTGGGCAGGGAATGCTTAAGTGAACTCGACGCTCGGGTGGACAGCTGCGAATTGTCCGCCGGTATGCTTTATTTTATATTTTGTTATTACGTTATGTAGGCGTTAGTGGATCTAATGTTTATACTGGTTTGGATTTAATTAAATTTTTGTAGCGTCGAGTGGGCAACATTCATGATTATTACATTTTAAAAATATTTCATCACAAAATATTAAATCTCTAATTAACGGTAGAATTTTGATGCGCGTTATATTTGTGTGTATGTGTAACTTTTTTTTAGTTATTGGTTATCTCTATTGCCTTGCCTAACAACACTCTACTTAAGATAATACACAAATTTTGAAATATTTAGGTACTGGTATTTTTCAAATCTGAAAAAGGACTGACAGTGAAATATATTGTAGTAATCGAAAATAAATGCCTAGAGAAATTAAAACATGAACAGTAAAATAAAATATGTTCTTTTAAGACATATTTGTGTACATTAATTTTATTACTAAAAGCTAGATTGTTCCATGACTTGAAAAGTGTACCGGTTATAAATATGTACAACCAATTTTAGGTATAGTTTTCTTAACAATGTACCTAAGATTAACTGGTGAATCACTTTTTGCATTATTTAAATATTTATCTACTAGTTAATAGTAAATTTTGGATAAATCGGATGATTTGATCGGAGAAGTGATACCTTATAGAATATTGGGCATTTAGTTGAAATTATAAGTAGAGAGACGGCCATACAAAGGTTAGAAAAAACAACACCTTTTTCCATAATAAAAGACTATAGTTTTGGGCTATACAGAGACAGACTTGGAAATACAAAGAACGCAAGTTTATGAGCATAAAATTTACGTTCACAAATTAATGAGAATAATAAATCCTAGTGAATGACAAATACAAAAAAGATTCAACTGCTTGTATCCCCGTTGCGATTGATAGTTTTAGAAATCGACACCCACATTTGACCTTTTATTACAACATTTAAATAGTTCAGTTTTTGACATGTAATCAGCAAGAAGCCAGTAGTTATATTAATATTTTCATTGACATAAATCCGTGAAATCGGAAATGCGCTATAGTTTCTAAATTGCAATGGCTTACTCATAGCATTAAAGTATTTATTGCAAAAGGTTTGGGTGAACAACCTTAAGCCCCATAAATATTCATGTTGGATTAAAATATCGTTCCGATAGTTGTCACCGAACCGTTGTAGGCGTCAGCGAGTGCAAACACGTCGAATTGTTTAACGATAGCGGTGTGTGGGCTGTGAAGAGTTGAAGGATTCGATTCACCCTACCGGGTGACTTCATGTTCATGGAGTCCTTGCGAGCGAGGCCGCGTGGGGTGACGGGGCGGGCGGGTGGCTACGACGAGTTCATTCAGAGCGGCGGATGAATGGGCCCGAGCGTTGAGTCATCGGATCGATACCGCGCCCGCCCGCACCCCGCCGCACCAACCCGTGCTTGCCGCGCGACTGCGTGCGGCGTGCCTCCGTTGCAACTCCGCCCGCCTCGGCCCAATTTTTTTACTCTCATAAAAGCAGACAGCACACCACATTCTGCGGCAAAGTCGGTTAGCGCACATAGACAAGTTTATTCAGAATTGTTACGTTAATACACGTGGAAAGTAGAGCATCGTAAAGTCAAGAAATGCAACACTTAAAATAAATATATACACTATTGCGTCTGCTCCTACTATCGGAACTGAGCAAAGTGGCAGTATGAGCTGAATATTACCTAATACCTATACTTCTTGTTAAAACAATCACTATCTATTTTAATGCCCACAGCACCATGAAATATATGTTTATAAGATATAGTTAAATTTAACTATTTATGAACAATAGTTAATTTAAAAAACTAAAAAACCCTCTAACTGACTGTCTGAATTCGAATCGAATTATTATTTAGGCTACACGTGGTCACCACTGAACGGACATACATAAATACAAAACCTCGAAAAATGTATTCCAAACCAACCAGGTCAAGTTTGTAACTCCAATGTTTTAACCATTCGGTTGTCTTCGCCTGTTATGTCAATACCACGAAATAGATTAATCAATAGTCTTTATAGATGAGTATCAGAATATAAAGTCGTCCCACACGCTGCAGGCGCGGTGACGCAACGGACGCATTAGCATCACAATGGCGGACGTATCGACAGTCGGACGACGGCAGGAAACAGCCGGCCGGCGGCGGCGGCGGCGGAAATGATCCTGTCGCCTGTTGCTTTACTGATTTTCCGTCTTAGAATTGCGCTTAATAAAACACGTTAGCTTTCCCTGTTAGCGTTCCCAGAAACATTCACAGACACTAAATTAAAATGCATACTTTTAACTTTAGCGGGGTGGAAATATCATTTACTTTACGCTTTTCATTATATTACTACCACTTTTGGGATCAGCAGAGCAATAAACATACATTTAGATTATTGCACAAGTTATTAATGTCCGCTTAACACGATTTGCTTCATACAATCATATTAAATACTTACCAAAAGAAATTTATGTAAAGCATTTAGAAATCGCTTTTCACCGTGATTGCAACAAATATTGTAAACATTGTCAACATATCATGACCCCTAGAATTGCCAACGGCGAGTTAGGAAAGCGTTCAGCCTAGTTTGGTTATAACGTTTTATCGTATAGGCCCCTCATTTAGTTAGGCAATCCAATTGTGATTCATCAATGTGCATTTTATCTAATCTAGTTCGTGATCAAATAACAGATGAGGGTATATACCTCGTAATTATGACTTATTGAAATGTTTGTGTAAAATGGTGTTCACGTGTGACATTTGTTATGAATGTTCAGAGTAATTGTGGTTGTGTTGTCACCAGGCGACTTCTTGGAGTTTCGGCGCGCGTACCCCGAGTGGTGCAGCGAGGCGGGCGCGCAGCACGTGCCGCACTTGCCGCTCATGGGACTCAGGTACGTTGTCGTGTAGGCATAGACAATGTAGAGTTATTTGTGTGCATGTAGTACAATGTAGGACTATAGTATTCTACTACTTTTATTATTCACTTCAGTGAAGACGGAAGAATGTGCTCCTTTTTATTTGCCGGTGAAACCAATGATATCTATTTATACTGCAATAATATAGGTTCTCCCTATACAGTCAGTATCTTCTCATTGTGACTTCTTTTGGAAATATTATTTTTCCAATTCTGCTTTATAAAAATACAAATATCATGACATTTTGAGGATATTGCCAATAATCAAGTGACTTGTATCACTTCAATTTCATTTACTGAACAAACTCGATCGGCGAAATGATTATTAACATAGAAATATAATTCCGAGTTGGTTAGTAAAAAAGGTTCCCCGCGTAAATATATCCCCCATATATAAAATATCTATCATATTCAGTGTATGAATCAGTAATGAAATAAACTTTATGAACCTAATAAACAAACCGGAAGATGTTATGCTGCGTCAGATTTCAAAGGAAACTATCCGAACGAGGCCGCCGCGCCCGAGGAATTTCAATGAATCATTTTTAAATAATTCTGTACGTAATGCTGACTCAGTACTTATGCACCGCTACCGGGAAATGGGATTCTAGATGCAACGCAACAAAACTAACCTAACACGCTATCTGTTAATTAATATGAGGATGGAAAAGCACGCGTGGGAATCCGATTTCATGCGCGTGAGAGTTTTTCCCTCGATCACCTTGTAGCGGGGAAAAAGTCGACTGCCGTGTTCCGACGCGGAGGCCGCACATGACTTTCTCACTACCCACGGCGCTTTGCTTCGTCTGGAAATGTTGTTTACCGTGGGTTTACACTGCCCAAAACATTCACACAAAACATATTGTCATCTCAGTTTTTTTTTAGAGAGAAACCTTGTATCGCGACAAGTTTATACGCGAGCGGAGAACTACTGCCGTAATTGAAGTAATAGTAAAAATTAAATTCATATAAGCTTCAAGTCATTTAACCCCAACTGAATATGCTTTTATTTAAAATCATGCGCATGAAACAAACGTAAAACTAAATATTAGTATATATTTTTATCTCATGTATTAAATATCAGGTAAAAAAATGATTACATTCTTGTTAGAACATAATATGTACGCGTGCACTCCAATGGGTGTATTGTAATGTTATGTGTATACCCACGCATTTCTTATAAGTATTTTCGGAATCCAATATACTTTTTATTCAGAAATCAGTAGAAATTGGCGTGGGTAGCTAGTACGTACTTCATCTGATTTAAAGTTGAACTTTGATCGACGTGGGTGCCTGTAAATAAGCGAGACGAGACGAAGTGTTATGTAGCTGAGTGTAGGTATTACTCACGAGGAACATTATTGAGTATTGTTCCGCTGTGTTTAGCGCTGTACAAATGAACGCCTCCGTTGCCGTCTCTAATTGACACTAGAACATGCAAATTGCCGTTCGTCGATACTTCTAAATAGTAAGTCAATGTCAGTAAGGATTCATTCACGAGAATGGAAACAACCTTGAGTGCGAAACTATTACGACTCTGCTTTAAGTTTAGAGTCCTCACGAAATAATTGTCACGTTATGACGTGACGTATGACGCTGTCTCATTATTAAAATAAATCGATTTTAAAGCTTAAGTTATTGTGGCTGTTTAAATTATTATTGCTTTATTAATTTCACTGTTACATTTTCGAGCGTCAAACATGGTTTTGGAATAGACGAACATTTTTCTTGTATTCAATTTTGAATTTTAATATTAATGTGCAAGGGTTTATTTTTGTCGATTATTTATTTATATATTTAACTATTATGTGGGAACCTGTTTTAAAATTTCACTTCTGTCGGTAGTTCTTATGACTGCTTGTTTCTTTATTTCTCAATTCTTCTTTCTTAACTGCTTAAACGGCTAGAAAATGCGATCGTGCTTGAAGACGTTAATAAGGAAATGAAAAAGATTTCTGAACGATTGAAAACATTTTACTTATTCGAGTTTGTATCGTGTATCGGCGCCGTGAATGGTATATCGTGAAGCGATCCATCATTACTTTTCCCTCTCGGCCGCCATAAAAACGTCGACGGGTTTTGACGCATTGCAGTGAGCAACTTAATAGCCGTTCGGTTAATAAAGTCATTCATCATTTTGTCGTACCGAGCCCACGGCGACTGCATCGGGCCTCATTGAGTCGTTGTCGATGCGTTGCGCTAAAAGACGGCCGCATTCAATGGCGGCCGCCCCATTCATACGGCGAAACGCACGCGCAGACGATACGGAAGTCGGTTCGTTCACTAGCCACTATTAATCCGAGCTGCACTTTCATGTTTATAGTCAACTTATATAAATGCATAGTTTGACTATACGACGGTATCGTTCAACAATTCGACGGCTGCATCGTGCGTACGATTTTAGTCAATGAAATGTCGTCATACGATAGCAATTGATTTCTATTCAGCTTTTATCTCGGCAAGATTCACCGTTTCACTGTAACTTCCGGCGACCTACCCGTGTGCCGTTCCCTTTCACATTATCGCTTCCTCGCTATAAATAGCTGCTGTGTCGAGTTTACGGTGGTGTAGCGTCGCCCACGCAGGCCGCGGGCGGAGGGCGCGAGATGCGGGGGACGCGGCGTCGGATCCTGTGCTCTCGATGTTATCGTTACATCAATTTCGATATCCTATTTCTACTTGAAGCAGCGAACTATATTTAGCTTTTAAAAAAGGCAATTTCATTTTTCTTTATCTTTTTGTCTGTGTAAGTGTACTGTGTAAGCAACTTAAACTTATTTGCTAACTGTGAGTAAAAAGTTTACGGTATATTAGGCGAAGTTGATTACATTTATGTATTCTTTGAAAGTGTCTGTTATAGTAATATAGCAAAATTAGTTAAAAGCTTAATGGGTATTTTAAATTTTAAATACACTACCCTATGCCCCGGGGACGCGGAGTTGTGTAGCGGTGGCGACCCGGTTAACATTCCGCCTCTCACCTAATAGACGGGCTCGTTATTGGAGCATTGGGGGCACGCTCCCTTTATTTAACTTCAGCTTTTATGAAAATGTTATAATGAAAAGACTGCTTAACGTTCTGATATGCGTAGACATGTGCATGTGATATGGTCGAGGAGAGAGTTGCGCCACAACCATGCCAAATAAAACCGAAACTACGCTCATTGTAGAAAATGCAAAGAACTGTAAAACTTACTGAACGCACACAAACTGCTTTCTTTCCCTCATACGAATATAGGATTTAAAATAAGTTTATACGAAATACTTTCGCATTTTCGCAAAATGGTTATCACTGTTGAAATAGTTTACTATTATAAAATAGACTTGATCGGTAATGTCACCATGGTTCAAGAGCACGGCCTCTGACGTCACGTCAGAGTTCGTCAAGGTCCCCCAGTATCGGGTGTAAGAATCTACCGATACCGGCCAGATTACTTACACTCGAAAACTTTGATCGTGTCTACGTCATTTAATACTACGCGACATTGCGTGTGGGCGTTAAGGGCACCCACATACGTTTATATTTTTGGATAAGATGATTTCGTGAAAAGGTTTTATAATACATTCAATAGATACAATTATCTTGAAGTTCAAAAGGTGAATGGAACGTACGTCTCGTTAGTTTCTTTGAACTCCTCATAAGTCTACGGCCCTTTTAACTCGGAACCTGGTATTGATTATACACAGTTGTTCTCACCAACCGCTGTATGTTGTTCTATTCATAATATCCCGAACGGTCCCTAATATGTAGCCATTTTCAAAGAAACGTCCAATGGGAGAGCCGTGTGCAGGTTTCCTTATAAGATTTAGTGTTTCGCTGTGCGGACACGCGACGTCAGGTGCCCTCTTCTGAGACTTGACGTCAGTCCGGGGCCGTGACTCCGGTAACAATCTACATAAGTCACCGCGGCGTCTAGAAGGCTGCCACTGCTGTCGCGTTTGTACGACGTACGCCGACGTTCGATTATTTTCACAATTGACTAGTATTGCGTGACGAAATATAATGTTTGCCGTGATACAGAAATATGCTTATTTTTATATTTTTTTTTTTTTACAGTTATACAGTTGCTTATACTACTTCATAAATTTTCAGATTTAGGCAGTCGTTTAAATTTGGAACCTTTTTCCCAAATGCTGCAAATTGTATTGATAAATTCTAACTGCACATGCCCTTATAGATTGTTAATCTGACTAATTAAAGAAAGAAAGTTATGAAAGAAACATAGATTCAGGGGGCAGAAATAAAACGTGAAATATCCATATTGACATTCATACAACCACCGCGAGTTGATAATGCGCCGGGACCTTGTCAAATTTACGTGAAGTCATCCGTAACTGTAAAATATGCCTAAAAATTAATTGTAATAGTGAATTTAATTAATTAATAGGTATACGTAATATAGGGGTTAAGTGTTTAATAATAGTATGGATATATTTAAAGAGTAAAACAATATTAATAACACGTTTCCTTCACATGAAAATCGGTTAGTATGTGTATTTTATCATCCGCTGTTGATGGCTGCGATGAAGAATTTATACTGGCTAGTCATGCAGATTAATATTTTTGATATCACCATGTCATCGTAAACGTTTCTGTTAGGTTTATTTAATGATTCTCAAAATATGTGATCTCAATAACTATCACTGTGAAGTATTATCTCACTCATTTAAAAACAAGATAGTGTAGCTTACGGTACTGAATGTTCAATGTCACGAAATGACGTCATCGAAATTGCGGCTAGGCGCATTAGCAATTTGCGAGGGTTATATCAACTTTTTTTTATAAGAGAAGGGGGCGAACGAGCGGCGTGAGCACACCGAGGTTAATTGAAGGACCCAAAGTCGTACTGGTTTGGAAATACCGCCGAGGATAGACCATTCCACAACGCGGCTGCGCGTGGCAGGAAATTTCGAGAGAACCGCACTGTTGAAGAATGCCAGCCATCCAGGTGGTGTAGATGGTACCTGGCGGTCTGTCGTGTCGTCCGATGACGAAACTCGGCGGCAGGAATCTTTCACTTCGAACACTCCCCGTGGTGTATACGATAAAAAAATACAGAGGGAGCTGACGTCCCTCCGCAAGGCCAGAGTATCAAGCCAATAGGTCAAATGGTATTGGGGTGCTCCCGCCCAGAGATGCGAGCAGTATTCCATGTGGGGCCGAACTTACGCCTTGTATAGCTGAAGGCGATGGCTCGGCTGGAAATACTGCTTCGCTCTACTGAGTACCAGCTTTTTAGAGGCCAACTTGGCCTTGTCTTCCAAGTGACTGCGAAACTGAAGGTCACTCGATATGTCAATGCCGAGAATACCGATGCTGGCTGTGGCAACCAAGAAGATTGCCCTCAAAACGTAGATTCACGACAAATGGTTCTTTTTTAAGATAGAATAATAATTTAACGGAGACAAAGAATAATATTTAAAATGACATACTATCAATATAATACAAAAAAGTGACATGTTTCTTAAAGTTTGTCTTATCCGATCTAGTTTTAAAACTTCACAGTTGTTGTTTTAAGTCTGGCGCCGGTTTGTCATAAATATGAAGCTTATGTCTGCTATCCGAGGATAGTAAATGCTAAATGCTATCCTTATTTACCTTTATTATACGAGACAAAGAATAAGTTAGCTTTCTTATCTGTTAACCCTGGTTACGCAATATGGGTTTCAAAATAAAATTACATGCTTGTTTAAAGTCTCACCGCCAGTGGGAGAATCGAAGATTTTAATTGCTCTAAACTAATTTTAGTAACGTATCGTATGAAAATATACGTCTTTATAGCTTGTACATCGAATTTAGAGCTAAGGCACTCCATGTGCGAGTGTTGTTATCCAAGCACCTACATCTGTGCAGCTTAATGCGTAACAAGTGGGCCTATCCGATGCGTTATTGCCGCTCGATTGCCCCGAGAAAAGGGATCGGGCTATTTCTGCGCGCCAATGCGGATGTACTCGTACCAGGCTCTTCGCTGGATTAAAAATGCTTCAATGACTCACGATCGCCATTGATTTTATTTTTGAGGTGATCCTTATACAACACGCTCAATGTTCATTTATAACTTATTCGTGATTATGACTATTTCCTGGAGAAAAAAAATGCTATGCCTGAGTTGTAGGGAACGTCGTACAAGAATATGTGAGTCCAAAGAAAGGGCGGACAAAAGGTGCCCCACGCACTCGTCAATATCTATCCTTCGACCAAACGTCAAAGTCAAAGTCCGAGTTCTGGAGTTCACTGGGCTCCTTACAGCTGGATGGATGATGATCACTCATACTCGCTATTGCCAATGATCAGCCTGTACCCAATACATCCCGGACCATTATGAGCAATCTCACGATAATAGCGCGATGACAGCCTGCACACTCTAACTTCGCACATCGCGTATAACTGTTCACAATATTTTTGGAAGCGTTGGTCGATTTTAAATTTGAACGTGAATCGCGATTTGAATCAGCATTATTCCGGGTGAGACGACTTCATTGATGATGATACCGGCGGTACGGTTGCGCCGTCGTGGTTCTGTGGCGTTTTTTGGCTCACATTTACGTATTAAATTTAAACAAGAAAATTAAATTATACATACATTTTGCTTTTAGATAAAAACATACAAGTAAATGATTAGCTTTTTGTCGACTTACGGCCGTTTTCAATAACCTATCTAAGATTACGGATAGATCACTATCCCCAGTAACAGACAGTAAGAGGAGCCTATCTATATTTAGTTTGCGTTTCACAATCAAAGACAAGTGTCATCTATCTATAACCAACGATAGATAAGTTTCCCTCCCACCTATTTAATCTTCTTCGAAAGTTTCGTTCTACTAAACTATGAAACAATGTCACGCTCAAAACTCGTTATATTTTTATTGTATCAATACAAAAATATGCTTTTATTTCGTATGATTGATTGATGATTATTACACCGTAGTTATTATTTTATTATTATTTATTTTTAACAAAGTCAAGAATTACACGAAACGTTTTGACTGTTGATTTCAAGTGGTGGAGGAGAAACGCAGGTAAGCACGATTTGTTTGAGCCCGTCTATCTCTATCCGTCCTCCCGATGGCAGATAGCTGGTTTCCATAGGAAGTGTGGTAACCGTCGATAGGTTATTAAAATTAAAATAAATTAAAACGATAGATTTGTCTATTTTAGTTACTGAAACGACGGATAGAAAGGTTAATGAAGACGGCCGTTAATTGTTAAAAGCCAGCTAGATCCGAAACTTTTCGCATAAAGATTTAATAATAACAAAAGAGTTGAAGACGGACAGGTTCATTTAGAACTAGAGAGAGACATACGAGGAGAAAGGGAAAGTAAATATTTGTTTAACTGCATTTCTTTTGTTATTAACCATGGGCACATTATGCGTAATTATGTCGTTTAATATTGGACGAATTGCTGATTTATGAAAACGTTTAGTGTAGCAACCCTGACGGGGATGGATAAAGATATTGCGTGCGGTGGCCGTCCGTGGCCGTGCTCGGATATATTCGTGAATGAACTCACGCGAGCGTCGGCGCTCTGACGTCACGCTGCGTGACGTAGCTGCCGACAACCAGCCACCAGGATCAGCTCAGTCCACGCGTGATTATCACAACTGAGTAAAGAAAAACGAATAATATGCAACGACCTCGAGTGTCTATGTCTAGTCGATAGAACACAAGTTTTGAATGTTAAAATAACAATACATTTAAAAAGAACCAACTCCGCCCGATAAACATAAGTTCCTCTAAGATATATTCTTCTCATAATAATTGTATTAATCATCTGCTACCACATCCCGGGTATAACTTGAATTAATGAAAGCAAATGAAAATGAAAATATGAAATGAAAATAAGTTTTATTTGCAATAAAAAAAAACACATAGCCTGCGATATTACAGAGTTGAGTTGATTATTGAATTTGTGCAGCGGCAATCTCAGTGTTAGGTTATGCTAGTGATGCCCACACTAGGCAATGCCTGTATCGTGGGCACCGAGGTCAGTACAAAAAAATTCACAATAGTACATAGTACAATAATACAAAGCGTTCCATATCCCGTAATTTCTAAACTATATCTGACATAATCGCCTATCATTGAAGCTCAATTCGTTGCAGGGAAATAAAATGTCCTTTATTTTAAGTCCAATTATAATAAATAAATAATAGAATAAATGAACACTGGACGACGAAAATCTGGCAAACGTGAGTCATGCACCTTAATCCCGCGAAGAGCTTGGATTTAGCCTATTATCTTGAGGTCGCTCATGATGGTCCGGGATGTATTGGGTACAGGCTGATCATTGGCAATAGCGAGTATGAGTGATCATCATCCATCCAGCTGTAAGGAGCCCAGTGTGAGACCAGTGAACTCCAGAACTCGGACTTTGACTTTAACGTTTGGTCGAAGGACAGATAGATAGATATTGATGAGTGCGTGGGGTGGTTACCTTTTATCCGCCCTTTCTCTGGACTTTCATGTTCTTGTACGTTTCCTAAAACTCAGGCATAGCATTTTTTTTCTAATAATGACTCATTTGAAACTACTGGTACTGGTCCAGAAACTCCACTGTCCACGTGTTCTCTCTAACCTATGATCCGATTTTCAAATAGGATGTAATATTTTTAATTTTGGGATTGGGAATAACTATATCGAAATACCGGGGGATGACGGAATCGCAGCGGAATTATTGAGGGCAGCTGGAGAACAGGCCTTAAGGTTCTCCAAAAGCTTTTTAATTCCGTCATCCTCGAGGGACATATGCCACGGGCATGGAGCAGGAGTGTGGTGGTCCTTTTCTTCAAGAAGGGTGATAATACCCTACTGAGGAATTACAGGCCCATCTCACTTCTGAGCCATGTCTACAAGTTGTTTTCGAGGGTCATAACTAATCGTCTCGGTCGCAGATTTGACGACTTCCAGCCTACCGAACAAGCCGGTTTCCGTAAAAGATTTAGTACCGTAGGTCACATTCATACGCTGCGGCAAGTTATACAGAAGACCGAGGAGTATAACCTGCCACTGTGCTTAGCGTTTGTGGACTACGAAAAAGCCTTCGATTCGGTCGAGACCTGGGCGGTACTGCAGTCCCTCCAGAGGTTCCAAATCGACTACAGGTACATCGAAACGCTGAGGTGTTTGTACGAAAACGCCACTATGTCAGTCCGAGTACAGGGTCAGGACACGAAGCCTATCCAACTGCAGCGCGGTGTAAGACAGGGAGATGTTATTTCCCCGAAACTCTTCACCGCGGCGTTGGAAGACGTCTTCAAGGTCCTGGACTGGAAAGGACTCGGCATCAACATAAACGGCGAGTACATCACCCACCTGCGATTTGCCGATGACATTGTAGTCATGGCTGAGACCATGGAGGAACTCGGCATAATGCTCGACGGCCTCAATATAGCCTCCGAACGAGTGGGTCTCAAGATGAACATGGATAAGACGAAAGTTATGTCGAACATCCATGTTCCACCCACTCCAATAACGATCGGAGGCCGTACTCTCGAAGTTGTTGACGAGTAGGTCTACCTGGGACAGACTGTCCAGTTAGGTAGGTCCAACTTCGAGAAGGAGGTCAATCGCCGAATCCGACTCGTATGGGCAGCGTTCGGGAAGTTGCGGGATATCCTCTCGTCCCAACATTTACCGCAGTGTCTCAAGACTAAAGTCTTTGACCAGTGTGTGTTGCCAGCGATGACATACGGTACTGAGACGTGGCCCCTTATTGCAAGCACTATAAGACGGCTCAAACTCACTCAAAGGGCAATGGAGAGGGCAACGCTCGGAGTCTCTCTGCGGGATCGCATCAGAAATGATGTGATCCGCAGTAGAACCAAGGTAACCGACATTGCCCGAAGAATTGCAAACCTTAAGTGGCAATGGGCCGGACACATTGCGCGCAGAACGGACGGCCGATGGGGCCGAAAGGTCCTAGAGTGGCGGCCACGTACAGGTCGACGCAGCGTACCTACGATGGCCTCCCACACGATGGACCGATGATCTGGTCAAATTCGCGGGAGCCCACTGGATGAGGATGGCAGAGGATCGATCTTTGTGGCGATCAATGGGGGACGCCTACGTCCAGCAGTGGACAAATATCGGCTGAGACGACGACGATATCGAAATACTTAGGTTCTCTACAGAATAGAGGCGAAGATTCAGAACCCCATTGGACAATATCTCTAAATAATCTTAATTATAACAATACTCTTTTTTATTTCTTCCACCAAAAACGGTTCTGGGCGATATATGTACGTTTGTATGTATGTTCTTATAAATATTTATTTGCTATACAAGTAAAAACCTAGCAATGACTAGTAAACAAGCGCCGTTGCCGCCGAATAATTCAAAGATCCATTTGAAAAAATTTAGTGCTAACGTAGGGTGCTCCTACGTTAGGCGTCAACTTCCAATGATCTTATTGTCTGCGTTGATGTACCCATGTACATAAAAGCAGACAATAGGCATTGTATTCTAAAAACCTTCATGTAAATTACATATAAACTATATATGAGCAGTTACTCCAATTCACGTTTCACCGTTCCCCGTCGTCCATTTAAAGAGTCTGCGGGCATCAACAGAAATAGAGCGGTTTTCATAAACAAACGGGCGGCGGCGGGCGCAAGCGGCCGTTTAGCCTCGACACACTTGTTAAACAACCTAACGCTGCCTACGTACCACTAATACGGTACCAGCTCGCCTCAATGACTGCCCCTTTTGTCCTCATATCGCTTCGAACAAATTCCATTCAATGTTTTAACAAAACAAAAAAATGGTGACAAAAATAAAGTAACCGAACCGAAGCTTAAAAATACGAGAAGTTACTTACTAGTAGTAGACGTACTTATTAGTTCTTGTTTAAACATCGGTATTAACCAGGTAGTCATGTGACATCTGAATCAATGATACAAATTTCTCACGATCATAACTTCAAGAAGTCGACTGTATTCGAACATTGTAGCCCAAAAGTGTAAACGTGTTCAACTTGTTACAATTTTATTTTAATTAGTTATAAATAAATACAGGCCGGTTGGCGTGGTTTGTAAGATACTTGCTTTTCACGCCGCAGGTCGTGGGTTCGATTCCCACCCAGGACAAACATTTGTGTGCATGAACATGTCTGTTTGTCCTGAGTCTTGGTGTAAATATCTATTTAAGTATGTATTAACAAAGGAAAATTAGTATATGAAGTATATCAGTTATCTGGTTGCCATAGTACAAGCTCTGCTTAGTTTAAGATCAGATGGCCGTGTGTGAATATGTCCAACAAAAAAAAACCGCTGACGTGATAATCCTACCGGCATTGACTGAGGTGTATGTAACACTTCCCGTTTCCTAAACCTAGATGGAAACCTCATTAACCGGAACAAACGCACATCTGTGTTTATCTAAACAGACTAAAATTTTAATAATCATTGTTTTGGGTTTTATTAGGTTTATGTAGGCCCTCAATAATAGTTTTTCTCAAATATGTACAGACAGCGATCAGTTATATTTTTATTATATTTATAGATTCTGCTTTTCGGAAGTAGATACAAATCCAACAAATTAAAAAATCAAGAAATCTGTGCAGCAAAAATATTTAAAACAAAGTCTAGTTGACTTTGTTTTAAAAAATATTTAGTCATAATAATATATGTGTCCCGTTACTTAGTCTCCATTTAGTCTGTACAGGCGTGTTTAAGTATAAAGTGACGTCACGCCGCCTCGATCCTGACAGGATAGGAGCTAGTTGTGTCGGGCGTTAAAAAAGCGACCCTAGCGTGCGGTCATTGGCAGCGGCGGGTCGGGCCGCATTCCTGTGCGACGGACCACCGCACGCCCACACTCACGTATCCACGTTAACCGGCCAACTTCGAATATACCTCGTCTGCATATCACCCGAAGTTACCGCCGTGCGTCGTTAATCAGTCGATTGTGAACGCAGCGGCCGCACACGGCACAGTATAAGAATCATTCACTAATAACACGGGCGGCGCGGCTTCCGGCGGCTGAGATTCAAATACAAATTGGATTCGCATGAAGTCAACATCGCATCTTTACACAATGCGAATTCGATGAAAGTTAGCGCACGCGCAAACTTTGCACCTATAAAGCTTAGAGCCCTAAACTTTATAGGTGCAAAGTTTGCCTAACAACATTAAACATACTTAATACTTAACCATTTCGGCCTTATTTCCCTACGTTTGTTGTTTTATAACCAGTTACATAGTTCCAACAAACGGGAAATCATTCAACCTGAGAACTTGCTTGTTATATTTTCTGTTATGAGAAATGGTAACAAAGTTTATGTAATCCACGTGTAAATTGTGTTAATGCTTACACCTCGCATCAGTGATAAAGAGAAACATGATGTCGAAAATGACTCGTAAATAGTGAGGGGTGTGCCTAATTACCAGTAATTATTGGTAATGAGACAAACTCTAATGGATCTCTGATCATTTACAATACACGTGCATAACCAGCTGTTCCATGACTAATGTCAAGACTGTAGACACTTTTTAGGCATGTATTCAATTATATGGCTCCCTTTATGGTTGGAATGACTTTGGGAATTCATAAATATGGGTCGACTGTGAAGTGATATTAAAGGCATTAATGTTATTGCAGGCTAGTCAAAGTCTTCAAATGTTAATTCATAGAAAAGGTTTTTAATTCATTTTTAATAAATATTTCGACAAGTTTTAAACACGCTTTTATTAACTTTGAATATAAATCTAAAAACGAGAATACATTTTTAAATGTTTTGTCTTAGAACTGACGAAATAATCAGGATTGTGTCGGTTTTTTAGTTTTAAAATTATATATTTTTTGTTAAGACTGTTTTGATATTGAAATATGGATACCAAACTAGTTTTATCTACTCCTTGTACTATATACTAATATATGTAGATTTAGAACGGTGTTGTATGTCTCATTATGTTATTAATACCAGTACATCCGTACGATTTCTCAGTATGTAGCCGACAGTACGTCCTGCGGTATTGACTTGTAACTGAGATCCACGATTCAATGTAGATTATATAAACAATTACTATGAAAACATAATGGTTGTCTGTGCGTGTTTACGTGAAGAGTCGCTGGGTTGACATAACATAGATCGACGATAAGTGTAGCTGTCGATGACGCTACATTTTATTCATTTATATGCCATGTTTTACTGGCAGGAATAAAACATACCAAACATCGATTATACAGTCTGCTCTGTTCCAGCGAAGGTTTGGTAACTGTTCAGTTAATACATCACTCCTACGTGTGTATAATGTGTGTGTAATAATGTGAAGATGGGGTGATGCCACACCATCGGCTTTTGATTTCATATTCAGTATCATGCAACGAACTAAAGGTAAAAAAAAAGTTGGAGTAGACGTTAACGATGAAATAGTTCTTATTATTGTAGTTTTCGCGCACATTTAAGCCATGTGATTTACATATTAGGTTTAGAATTGAACTTGAAAAACGTTCGACAACGTGGGTGACGTGTCCGGAATCTCTCCCACGTCGGAACGAGCCTCGGTCGCGATAATCAGATCGGTGCGTGGGCGAGCTCCCCGAATGGCCGCGCCAGGCTCGCCCGCGCGAGCCCACGCATACCTACCTACTACTAACCAATCATCGCACCGAACAAATGCCCGAAAAGGACATTCGACTGAATGGAATTCCCCAAACTGCGGGGCTCGACGCGCAAGTTTACCGGAAGTCGTTAATGCTCGGGAATTCCTATTCTTGACTATTTAAGGATGAATGATGTTGGGAAAATACACGTAATAAATGTTCTAACAAAGTATTAAGTATTATATTTAATAAAATGAATGTAATATACCTAACATACCTAACATACCTTTTTAATAATTTTGAAAGAAAGAAAACAAATTTATTGTCACACACAGAAAAAATACACTTAACACAGACTTACAACAACAATAACGAGAAAAAAAGTGTGACAAAAGGTAGACAGCTCAGCGTATGCAGGGACGGACTAAGCCGTCCTTGCGCTGGTTTTCAGCTGGCTCCTTTGCACTCACCTGAATTGTGACACTTGTGGATTTTGTTGAACTTTGTTCTTAAAATATCTAATCTTTTTAATATCGGTATAAAAATGAGCATCATATTTGAATTCAATCCGGGTTAAACGCATCATTTGATGTATCGTCGGGCACAAGTTTACCTTGGTCTCGAACTCTCGAACCCAACAAATTTTGTACCGTAAATCCCGCGCTCGGTCACTCAATTGCCGAACTACAACGAAGGATTATTCTGGCAAATCAAGATACCTCGCTTCTTTTTGAATCTTGTAAAATTAAAATATATCTATCATCACAAAATATTTAAAAGTTTATATATATAAATTGACATATTTAATTTGCGTCATATCACAGTATCAATGTTATACATTTTTATGACATAAATTATGTAGAAAGCTGCAGTTATAATATAAATTACTAAATTTTCACACGTTCAATATGATGGCTATGGTCAACTGATAAAGCTAAACTTTGACGTAAAACCCGCTCGGCCGGCGGTGAGACCCGCTCGAGTGGGGCTCGCTGTATTTGTGTCGTGTGGGCGGACGGCAATCAGCGTTTTCCTTCGCGGCATAATAATTAGATTGTTTTCGAAACAAGCTGAATGACGGTGAGACGATTGAGAGGGGACTTTCGGTAAGTACGGCGTGGGAGGAGACGCGTCGGCGTCGCGGCGCGGCGGGATGGGGCGAGGGGGCTCTAGTAAGGACGCGTGTGGGCGGCCATTGATCCACGGGGGCAGGTGAATGGTGAGCCCGGGGCCTCCTCCCCCATTGAGCGGCGCTATCGATCGCCGCCCGACCGGGCGCCGCCACCCCCCGAGCGCTCGTGCCCCCGGCTTTACTGCATACGAACAATCCTACGCATTCGGCCGCCCACGCCGACCTCGCCGTTTGAGGGTAAACGGATTCAATGTGGTTCACTATAAAAGATATGTCTCTTGCTTTGTAATCGTTGCCAGCCCTTGGTTTTGAAGGGCGCGTGGGCGGCCTTTTTACTATAAAAGGCGAGGAGGTGGGTGATTGCCGAAATGAAGTCGAATTGGCAATGCTTTCATAATAGCTTCTATAGGTGTTCTATTTTTATTCTGTACCTGAATCGTGGCGTGGGTCCCCCCCCCCCACACGAACGTTTCTTCGAATCGTTTATTTTGGTTAACCAAGGTTAAAGCGAAAAATGTATTCCTGTTAATATCTTGTTTATCAGGATACACTTCATGAGAGTTTCTTAAGATTTCATATTTTTTATTTTAACATACATAAGAGGATGGATACAACCGTCGTAAACGTTAGTTTTTGGCTCGTTGTTTTTCAATGTTCAATACCTTGTTTTTCAGATCGCTGCGTATATCAGGATCTGGATGCGAGGAGGCTCTGTCATCGGGCTCATCGTCAGAATGTGAGGATGCGCACGCGCACGCGCACGCGCAGCAGGAGTTCCCCATTGAGATCCTGCCCAACCTCTACCTCGGCAACTCCACCAACAGCGAGGACTGCGACGCACTCGCAAGGCACAATATTAAAGTACGTACGTCTTTTGAGTCTGAAATTTGTCCTTATTTAATATGCATAAACTTCTACTCGCTTCTGGCTGATTTTCACGAGGACTACCAAAACTAGTTGTCCCGTTTTTTTTTCTTAATAGCCCCCAAATTTCTACAGCAACGGATAAGTTTGTACACCTTAAAGCTTTTATACGTATCCCTAAAATATTATTTCGTTCTTCTCTTTTTACTGTCCAGACAGGTACAGCAGACCTTCAATTCAATTGTCTAGAGAATGATTAACTGTTTTAATCTCAAAGTTCAAGCGGTTTAAATATCATAACATTTCTACATATAAAATATTCGTGTACTCATATTTCGATCGATGTTGATATTCCAGTACCGTACTAGTTTCATTATGACTACTTAAGGGACCTCAGGAATCATTATTTATTTAGCAGTGACAGAGTTTTTTTAATAAAAGGTTTTAATGCAAATTGATGCAGCATAGATATGGAAAACCCTTTAGAAAAGTCAATGGGTCACTTAAAGAAAATATTCTGCGTAAACAAAGTCGCAAAAACTATGTAGTTTATGAAATAATATCACTATAGATTGTAGAAAGCCTAAGCATACATCAGAGTCTACTGTTCAACTATCGCCCTCAGTAGCGGTCCACTCGGGCCCACTCGGATTCATTGGAGTGCCTCTTGAATCCGTTTAATAGCTTTTACGTGACACGAATGCAAGCCTATAGCTCGAGATAAAAACTAATAAAGGTTTCTCCGTGCTCTTCTATACCAGATTGATGTCAAGCAACCACTCAGAAAATGTTACAGTTATGTCTTGAAACTGATTTTTAAATATTTTGACACGAACTTGAATATAGAAAAAATAATATTTTACTATAATGTTAAATAGTTTCGGACTTAGGCATTCGTCGATATAATTTAGCTAATAGACCACGTGCGTAACTAAAAAATTGTGACTCAAACCATCTTAAACATGACGTAAATAAACAAAAGTTACGCACCAACGGCTACAGAATTAAAATAAGTAATACACATATACTAAAAAAATAGTTCCTCGTTGCTGTCGTGACATGAAAACGCGAAATATAAATATGATTATCATTTTTGCGTTGCTCACTTTAGGAATATCGGTCACAATATAATAAGTCACAAACGAAGTTTTTCTATTGTCTTAAGTTAACTTGAAGACTCTCACAGCTCCATCGAAAGAGACTAAAGGAAAAGTGTCGTTAGGCGACCAGTAGTCGGAGTGAAAAGTTTGATGTAATAACGGCAAACTATTGCATTGTTAGTAATAGTTTATTTATTTCTGGTTGCAGTACGTGTTAAACGTGACGCCGGACTTGCCCAACACGTTCGAGGCGGAGGGCTGCGGCATGCACTACCTCAAGATCCCCATCGCAGACCACTGGAGTCAGAACCTCGCGGTGCACTTCCCCCAGGCCATACGGTTCATAGGTAACAATGCACTTTGAATACGAATGATGAAAATTGAAGTAAGTTAGCTAATAAATGACTGCGTGAACGCAAGGCGGGTATGATATAATACTTGTCCGCTGTGTCGACGCGATCGTATCAATGTATCGTTGCACATGTATCTACTATCCATACGTAAATATTCCATTACTCATCTCAGAGGTGAGCGCGTCCTAACGTCGTCGATAAAGTTTACGACGTCCGCCAAGGTCGCAACCAAGATAAACTGCATCAGACCATTGAATGCATACTATATATATATATATATATTGTCACACGATTACTCTGCATTACTTCTAAGATAACAACTCAACAAAAATCGTCCATAACGTCATTCCTAAAATGTCATGTCATCATTCACAACTTTACATCGCAAGTATATCTTTCATTCCTAAAGGCTAAAACTATTAAAAGTGCAGTGCGAGAACTTATTTTTGAAATGATGTCATTTTCAATGAGTCGGTTCATTGCAGAGTTATTGCAATTAAATATCGAATTTAAGAAACGAAACAATATGCATGTTACTCCAATTTAGCGCACACTTAAAATAGAATATGGATTCTTTTGCTGAAGTTATTATTTAATTTATTTTAATAATCTGCAGTAAAATTATGTACAGGTTTTATTTTTCTGTAGATAGATACAGTGTAATGTTATTAATATTATGGATAAATAAATCTTACAGTCGTATTTTATTAATATAATTTTCGTTACATGGTCGCAGAGGAGGCGATGTCGGCACGCTGTGGCGTGCTGGTGCACTGCGTGGCGGGCGTGTCGCGCTCGGTGACGGTGACGCTAGCGTACCTGATGCAGCGCCACCGGCTCTGCCTGCGCGACGCCTTCGAGCTGGTGCGCAGTCGCAAGACCGACATCGCGCCCAACTTCCACTTCATGCGCCAGCTGCACTGTTTCGAGCGTGACCTCGGCCTGCACGAACACAGCGCCAGCCTGAGTAAGGTCTGTTTGTGTACTACCCGCTACCCGCTTCCCGAACACACAACACAAATATCACTGCTTTATATAACATGCTATATAGTTGAATTTAGCTAATAACTGTTCGTTCGTCTTTATTGAAATTAAAGCATAATTACAAAAAGAAATGCAGCGCCTCTTTCGATATCATTTCAGGTCATTCCTCAAAGGAAATAATATGTAACTTTTTTATGGCGTTGAGCGACGTTTTTAAATATCCTTACAATGTATTTAATTTACTTTTGGGATTAATTATTTTTTTACTTAGTACTTTGTACACAAAATGTTAGACATGATGACAACGTGATACCAAGATAAAAAAGGTGCAGGCGACCTTAACTCACAATGAGTTCTCGCACAGCCTACCTTGTGATAGAGAGAGCTTATAGTGCGTATATTAGTGTACTATAGACAAATATAAAGACATACAATATATATAAAAAAAACATGAGAAAGCACAAAATTTTAAAATAAAGCATTGTTGATTAACTGTTAACTAACTTCCAGAAAATCAATTTATTTCTGAGCTTGCGGCTGTTTTTAATAGAAAAAATAAAATAAGGATATGGATTTTGGTTACGAGGATTCCTCATGTTGGCGTAGCATCTGCGCACCACGCGTAGTTATCATTACAATCGTTAGAGGGCGTTGCAAACAGATTTGTGATTAGATGTAATTTTTATTTGCAACAGAGTCAGAGTCTCGGTGGAAGCGATCCGACCGAGAAGACGGCGTCTTAGTGTTTAGGAGTTGGACGCTATTGTAGACCTAATATTCGCGGCATTGTCCTGCTTCAGAACGAAGGTTGTCTTTTCGTTTGTTAGCACTCTATAGCCTATAGTGACCTGATAGCACCTGAAAATATAGGATATATTTATTAGAAGTCATATTACTAGACGGATTGCTATGCTTTGTAAGATCCCCATTGTATGGTCGTCGATAAGTTTGTTTTACCTTATCCCGATGCTTAACAAAATTAGAACTGTATGGAAATTAATGTAATACATTTCCTAGTAATGTAAATAGCATTGTAATTATAGAACTAAGATTGTTTATTTAATAATAGGAATAATAACGAAGGTATGTCGTTCCTTGCACATCAATTTATAATATTGATTTCCAAGGAAATATCGTTTCCAATCGTAATGCCGTCAAGATTTCATAAAACTGTTGAGAATATTACTAAATATTTGTTAGTATATACTAGTTTACTAAATATTAGTAGAGTTCAATTAAATCTTGGACGAAAATTGACCTGTGACTTCCGTTCATACTCATTACATTTTAAATCTATCGTGTGGGTATCGTTAAATAAACGTGATATGGTGCAGGTGCTGCAGGAGCTGGGCGTGCGTGAGGCGGGAGAGGGCGTGGCAGGCGCGGGCGGGGCGGGAGCGGCGCCCTGCGGCTGTGCCCCGCCCGCCGGCATCTCCCCGGATTCCGGCATCGAGTTCGACCGCTGGAGCGCAGCGCGCGACACGCCGCAATGACAGTTCTTTACGCCGCCCCACCAACAACAACCGCCGCTGTGAACACGCACCACATGGCAACACTGCACCAGTAGCTCACACAAGTGTGGTCCCGCCTTAAAGCACTACACGCGTAGTGATATAACATTGTGTCCAGTTGTAGTCGCACTCTGTATTGCGCCACGACATGTGACACGTGACGCGACGTGTGCGTCTGTGCGCGTTGAAGTCTTCAAGTGTGAAGATGCGCGCACTATTGTGCCGTCGGTTCCTCATGACTACATGTTAGTGTGTTCGCATCGTTGCTGTATAACACGAAGTGTGTGAACGCGTTCATGGTCACAAATGTCTTAGTTTCTTGTGTGTGTCTATTTATGGACCAAGTACAAAAAATGAAACAAATGTGTCAAAATATCAATTTATAGTGATGATGTGCATATTCATATTTGTGAATGCGTATTGAATTTGCACCTAAACGATGGACTTAAATAATCACAGTACATAAGTAAGCCCGGTGGAAGCTCAGAAAGCGCATCTTAGATTCATTACATGTCCTTGTCTGCTACTAGTTTTCAATACGAATACCGAATTACCAAAGTCTTTAGTTACAAATCACTGAAACAAACATAGACAAATAAATGTTTTAATATGTTATTTATAAGCCATACTAGTTCTGGTTAAGGCGAGTACTCACTAGAGTAAAAATAAAATTCACACCATCTCAAAAACTTTAAACAAAAATCTTAGTACATGATTTAAGTACACATTTTATAATCGCCATATAATGTATACGCTATGTACAGACTCGTGTGTTCCCCAACACTTTTAATTAAGTCATTTAAATAAGTTTTAACAAAAACAATGTACAAATTGTCGTGCGAAATGAAAGCACAATAGTACAAAATGTCGATGACCGTGCGCCGCGCCGCGCCGTGACACGCGCGACGGTCCGACGGCTTCGGACAGCTCGTAGCACGTTTAGAAATGGATAATGTTTATTTAGCACGTTAAAATAATTGTTTAGTCACGCTGCGAACTGTTTTAACGACGTAGAGATGCACCCGCAGCGTCGCACCGGCGAGTTAGTTTAAGTGATTCGTGTAACTAAAATGTACTTTTAAGTCAATTTTTATAAGTTTGATAAATGTAACGTTAAGATTTCGGATACGCTACTTGGAATGCATTCCTCGATAATATATCTTCCAATAATTTATGCATTTTATGTCCATTACTGTATTGTGTCATAGAAATGAAGGTTTTTATTGGGACCTGTTTGATAAACTGATGAATGAATTGTTCGTAAGGTTTTCTCCTCCGTGAGGATGGCGCGCTGCCCGGCGGCTTAGCGGCTTGACCACAGGTGACGGTCGAGTGTCGACTCGCGTTTTAATCCGATACCCAACATCGAGAGGATTCGGGCGAGATGTACTAATAAATATAGAAAATTTTGTATATTTTTCATAACAGATGGTTATTTCTAGAGTCAGGGCTTCTGATAACTCTTCCATTGTTGTTGACGTAGTGTCGTGTGCGCGAGCGAGTGAGTGAGTGAGCGCCGTGTGATATACTCGTAGATAGTAATTGTTCATCATTAAAGGAATAACATTATTTACACGAGGGCAAGTCGAGGCGGCGCCGCGCGCGCTGCGGTGTCGATTAAATTTTATTTGTTTAGTGTACGTTAAGAGTATATTTATAGCAAAATAATAGATTAAATAAAAATATTACTGTTTATTTTTCTATTGATCTTCCTCAATAATTGTCTTCTCGAATAATTGCGCTATTTTATTGCGTTTGTTTGTTTACGTGGCGACAAACGCTGTGTCTACTATTACTATGCCTCTAGAGAGAATATTTTAAAACCCCTTATAAATAGAATTTTGATAGTAAATGAGTATTTTTATATGGATTTCAGAAGTCGTATCTATGGTTAGTTTATTAACTAAGAGGCAACTCTTTCGGAACACAATAACACTGCAGCGATTGTCGCGACGTGTTTCAAAACGTGATATTTTATTTAAACAGTTTTTATATTTCTATTGGCATTTATTGTTTAACTGTTAAATTAAATCAATATTTTCTAAACGATCAGAATGAGTTTCTACATACCTTGAATATGTGTAAATAAAACAAGCTTTAACATTAAGTATGTTACGGTAATGTAGTGAATTGTTACGAATTGTAAATTTGTTGTAGTTTTAAGGCATATTATTGAGATTCGGCTTCCTAAACCTTCGATGCCAATTTATTTAGTAGTTACTGGTGCAAACTAAACAAATATTTACATACATTTTCTACAATTATGTATTTACTCAGTACATAGTCCTTATTAAATTAATTTAAAACAGAGACATTTTACTAAGAGTTTTATACCACCCGATGGACATTGTGTTAGTTTTCGCTCCATTTTACTTCCAAAATTGTAAGTTATATCAATCAAATGCAGAAAATCAATGGTAATGTCGCTGATTTAAATTTTATTAACAAACCGATGTCTGCTGCAATCATTAAATTACTTCCCTAATCCTATACGTTAGGAGATCCAGATGTGGGAGGTAATTTAATCTAATAAAATCCTAATATGTATGGAGAAATATGAAAACTAAAATCGTACGCCTGGCGTGATTGCAGCATTTACTTAAACAAACGTATTTCTTTATTTTATACAAACTCGTCAGTAAAAAGGTGAATGTTTATATTTCTAGGCGTAATATTAACGTAGTGCACAAAATCACCAAAGCCCGATGCAACTCGGGACACTCGTACGGCATCGCAGTAACTATGTAATGTTCTTGTACCTGTGTATTTTTTTATTATTGTAACAATTCTGTTCGTTTTATTATAAATTATATGTTAATTCGAATGTTAATAACATTTTTAGAAAACTTTTTCATACATTTTGTAACGATGCAATGGTCAGAGAACACGCGCTCGGCAATGGTTAGTGTAACGGCTCTCACAATGTGATCACACGCTGTTTGTGAATATTTTGAGTGTTTTTACACGTAAAACCTTTTTTCCATGCTTTGACAGTTGTTGCACAGTTAAAGTAAGCAAGCGCTGGGACTTTAGTCAATTGCATCAAAGCCACAGGCACACATATTATTAACCTCGATACAAAATATAAACACTGTTAAATTAATTTTGTGTTTCGTTGAACCCAACACTTTTTTTAAAAAACTTCTAAAAATTTGGGCTTACGTGGACCGCTTTGTGATTGACAAACAAACTATATATTCCCTATGAATATAAATGTCAGTTATGTTCCACGAACATGAAACCTGCTTATACATTAAATCTAACAGCGTCATGATGACACGCGAACACTATTAGGGTTTAAAAAAGAAACCTTCGTTTGTTTGTGATAGTTAATTTATTTTAATTACTTTTTCGTAAGGACGCAGTAAGACATACCTAGTAATAATAGTACAATTTCTCTCTGAAACATATATTGCTAATCCGATACAATATTGTAGTCACTAGGTCGTTTACGTTATATTATATACAAGCTACAGAGAATATAAAATCAAATATAATTCTAAAAAGAAATCTCAAAAGTACTAATTGACTATCGTTGGGTGTGAACTGGAACAAATCCAGGAACTAAACTACATACTCCTTTTACCGTCGTTTGCCTAGCAACATCGTCTACATATGTAAACTCCATATAAATTCATTTTAAATAAACATTTACATATACAAACAGGTGTACAAAAATCTCAACACATTACTTACCGGCTACGTATGTACAATATAAAATGATTCGGGGAGCTGCAGTGAGCTCGCGACCCGCCGCGGTCTGGACTCGTCCGCCGGCGCCGGCGTCGCCGCTACGTCGACTTGCGCCACATTGTATACATTTTTGGCACAAACGTGCTTAATAATAAGTTTGTATTTACATAAAAAAGATTTCACATTCACTTATTGCTTTATGTTGAATTTAAACTGGATCAGCACTTACAATATGTTAAATTTAAAAAAGTAACGAATAGTTTATTATCATTTAAATATAATATTAAGCACTAAATGTAAACATCGTGTTACACACATAAAAATTTATGATGGATGACTCGCGGAGAGCAATAGGAATGATTCTTATAAAACGTTAGAGAAAGAATAAAAGATCCATTGTTTGGAATGTAATGAAGCTTAAATATCTTATAGTATGAAGCGAGAAGTTCAATGGATATGTTTGATTACTCATTAAGGTACAAGCAAAGGCACAACCAGGCCAACATCCCACGGTCTTGGTCCTCGGTCCTCCCTGTTAATAAACTTCTAACATACAAAATACAAACGTAATGCAATATAAATTTATTACAAATGGCACATAATATAATTTTTATATAATAATTTATCGATTTCAATGTGCCATGACAAATTGATGATAATATAAAATACCATTTAATAAATCAATGTGATGATGCGGTAGCTGCCTATCATTGCACTAGCTGCTGCAGCTGCTGAGGCGACTCCTCTATTCAACTGTTTCAATTTTACATTACATTACCACTAAATATATATTATGTTACTTACATTCATCTTGTAAATTGGTGCTATATTCGTTTGAAGGCAATCTCTTAAACTTTGTCCCGAATTGTTTGAAGCTCCGTCGAGAACCACAGGTTCAGTATAAAAGGATTTACAAAATACAATAATTGAAGGCTGTTTCAGTAACGACATTAGGTATAAATTACTTGCATTCATCAACTTTGTAATTAATAAAAACTATCTAATATATTAGTTCATTTGCTGTCGATTTAAGTAGCTAGCTTAGAGCACGGCACGAGGGCGCGGCGCCGCACTCAGTGCACTGCGTCGATGTCTCGCTGTGCTCGTGATATTTTTACCTGCAATAGAAAATGTGTTAGACATCATTATTATGATGTATGATCGGGTCAAGAAATATATATCTGTGATGTTTGTAACTGACTTAACTTTTGTTTATGTTTATGATTTTGTTAAAATAATGCACATAACGCATACAGGTGTGGATAATGATATATGTATACTGTATACCTTGTCCTTGGGCGTGGACCTGTCGCCGGCTTCCAGCGCGAACATCTTCATCTTCTCCTTGAAGGAGAGCTGCTCGGGCACCGCCGCCGGCGCCGCGCGCGCCTGCTGCTCCGCTAGCATCCGAGTGCGCGGGTCCCTGCCAACCACAATACCATCGTATATTATTACATAGTAGTTATTGAACGACAATTGTTGAGAATGTCCTTCGTCATACAAATAATTAATATGAGCATTTTTTTAATTGTGCGAGTAAAGTAGAAGCTGTAACAAAAGCTTGTAGCGTGTCTTTACGAGTGGCCGAAGGTTACTCGATAGCGGTATTCCGATGTACCTGTAGACCTCCTGCGAGCCGATGACGCCGGGCGTGTGCGTAAGCGGCGCGCCGGGCGACGTGCTCGCGCCAGAAACCAGCCGCTCCGCCTCAGAGATGAAGCGCTGACAACAAACGTAAACCATTATGTACATATATATATATCTACAGCGTGCACAATAAGATTGCGCTATTTCAAAATTGTGATATTTTTTCGTATAAATGGCAACTCTTATGTTTAATTTTTAATGTCACCTATAATATTATTTAAAAAATGGAGTGCTGCACTCGAACGAAGATATTGTGTCCACCTATTACAAAACAGAGCAATTACGCTGAAACCGCTCACAAACTTCGCTGTAGTATTCTAAAATGCTTTCCAAGAAAACATACTTAATGTGTCAACAATTTGCAAAACGGTCAAAAACTGGTAAACATGTTAAAGATTTTCAACGACGAGTAAATGCAGGAAATAAAATTATTGGGGCTTTATGTACAGTAGTGAGGAGTCAGAATGTGAAGGCTCGTCTGGCAATACACAATGCTAGTCCCCACTTTAATGTATGAAAGTGAAAGCTGGGTTTAGTAGGAAAAGCATGCTAGCAGAGTTGATGACGTAGATATGCGATACTTAAGAAGTATGTTAGGCGTGACATTGAATGATAGGATTAAAATTAGAGAATTATAAGAGAAAAGTGTGGCTTAAAAGTGGACGTTGTGACTAGAATTGAGAAAGTTATGCTTCGGTGGTTCGGGCATGTTGAAAGGATGAATGAAGAGAGAATAACAAAACAAATTTATGTAGCGAAAGTGAGTGGTAGTGTTGGTAGAGGACGCCCTAGGAGAACTTATATCGATCAGATTAATGGTTTACTAAAAAAGGGCGATATAAGGAGCAGCCATAACCGACGAGCATATATGCGTAGATGTATGAATGTAGAAGAAGCGAGAGAGGTGTGCCAGGATCGTGCCAAATGGAAATCTCTGCCTACCCATCTGGGTTACGAGCGTAAGCGCACATTTATTTATTCAAAAACTATATGGTATGGAAGTAGACCTCTGACAAGCGGCGCCACAAAGGATGGTACCTGGCACCCTTGTCCAACGGACTTCCGCATCGCTTTTTCGAGGTTTATTGAAGTAAGGCGACCAGCGTCTCAATGACGTATCAATGAAGTCAAATATGAGTTAATTAGGACTTGGTGGGAGTTACTGCGGGTGGTCACTGAGAGAGAAAGAGAGAAACAATAATGGCCACGTACCCTAACCAGATCGTGGACCCATGGGACAGTAATATTGCGCAGGTCTAACATTCCCGGGGCCCGCCATTCCAGAACAGACATGATGGTGATGTGACCATATGACAATTAGCCTGTTTCTTTCCCACGCCACAACCCACACCCTAGGCCCATACCATATAACTGTTTTACTAATTTGGTTATCAATATAATTGTTTTTTCTTCCGGTATCCGGTCCATAGCATCAAATTATTTTAGGTTAAAAATAGTACTTACGTCTGGATCTTCTCTCGGCGGTGGGTCAAGTGGCGGTGGTGAGGAGGTGGGCGGCGCTGGCGGCGGGGCGGAGGTTGCCGCAGGGGCGGGAGGCGCGGTAGCGGAGGAGGCGGAGCTAGAGTGAGCGCCAGCGGGAGAGGGCGAGGGCGCAGACACAGAGGCGGAGGCCCTCTCATGGAACGAGACCCGCTTGTCTCGAGATGTACTCAGCGGTGATCTGGAAAAATTGTTTGCAATTAATATATCTAATATTTTAAAGTAAGAAAAAACATAGAGTTTTCTCTTAATATCGTACATATAATTTTATTTATTTGAAACTTCAAACTTAAGTATAATTCTTTTCCTTTGCTTAAGTTACGGAAGTAATGCTAAGTTCTAGCTAAAAGGATCTAATTAAAGCTGAAGTGTTCATTATTCGCATCGATTAAAAATTTCATAGCAAAGTTTTGCTAGATCCTTTTTATAACCAATCGTTCAATTAAAATCATATTAGGTAGGGTATATGTGCTTAGTTAGCACTTACTGAGGCGCGTGTGACGCGGTGGGTACAGATGGCGTGTGCGCGACCGCGTGTACATGCGCGGGCGGCGCGGCATGCGCGTGGGCGTCGTACGTGGCGGGTAGCGGGACGTTCGCGTGCGCGTCGTACGCGGCGGGCGACAGCGCGCGCCGGCCCGCCATCACAGCGAAAGAGGAGCCGCGCTCGGGCGGCGGCGGCGCGCCTGACGAAACGCTCAGTCCCGATACGCTCTCCGCTAGTTCCGACATGCGGTTTTCCTCTATCGTCTGGAAATTAATATTGATAACATTTAATAAACGAAAAACCAGATTTAATAGTAATATGCTTGAAAATCGTTTATGAACCAATAATAGAAACAAATATCCCGTTATTTCTATTAAACTATTTATGACTTTCTAAAAAGTCACATCAGAGTAAGCGGAGGTGGATGGGATGTACTCTTGTACATCATACATTTGTACATGATAGAGAGACCATCAATAGAAACAGGGAAATAGAACAGCGAAATTAGGTTGTCCATTATCCCATCAATGGAAAATTAGATCCAATACTAACAGTGTCAGCGGCGTATCCATTTGTGATGTCGATGCGTGGGTTTGATTTGAGTATAGACTTGGGGGGATGCTGCATTTGGAGCTGTTGCGGTAGTGTAGTTTGCTGCACTAACTGCTGCGGCTGCATTTGCCGTGAGTGCTGCGCAAGCTGCTGCTGCTGCATTTGCTGTGAGTGCTGCAAAAGTTGCTGCTGCTGCGAGTGTTGCGCCAGCTGCTGTTGCTGTGAGTGTTGCGCCAGTTGCTGTTGCTGCGAGTGCTGTGTGAGCTGCTGTTGCTGCATCTGCTGCGCGTGCTGCACCAATTGCTGGTGGTGTATTTGTTCCGAGTGCTGTTGCTGCTGCATGTGCTGCGCCAGCTGCTGCTGCTGAAGGTGCATCTGTTGCTCGGGTGATGGCGACCTTGAGGCCGATCGTGAATCGCACTCCTCGTCCGCACAAAGTTCTGCGCCCCCACCCTCCTCCTGTAATTCAAAAAATATATTAAAACTAATGGCCCGGCCTGCCTTCGCACGGGTAGTTTCTCCATACAAACAAGCATCTTAAGGTAATAGCGCCAACTGTCACACGAGCGCTAAAGTTACCTACATTAGAAAAGTTAATATGTTCGTTAAGTTTTCTTAATTTTTCTAATTTGCAAAGTTTTTTTTCATAAGAACCTTCTCCAGAAAATAACCAACACCAAAAACCAAAAAAATATTTTATAAGTAAGGTGAACTTACTTGATCGTGCTGCGTCGCGCGGCGTTCGAAGTCACGTTCCAGCTGCAAAGCGCGTAGCTGTTGGTTTTGTACTGGAGTCCGAGAAGGTCCCAGCGCTAACAGCTGCGCTATGGCTGCGTCCCTGCAACAGTGACCATTTTAACTATTGTTTTTAATTTGGCGCTTGTTGAGGAGAAATATAGGCAATAACGACGAAAGCTTGTTAAAGAATCATTTAACTACACGTTAGGTCATAAAATAACAATGTTTTATTTTAATTTTTTGTAAGGTTGTAACTAGGCTTCTGTGAATCATTGTGGTCCGCAGTCAGATCTTAGAAGAGCAACGTCAAACAAAATTCTTTTCAATAAGCGGCCGTTTGTTTTCTTTAAACTTGTAAATCTTAGCTCTGTTGTCAACGCTCGTCGCTAATTGGCTAAGCAGCACATAGTAATGATAGAATTATTGGTGATATTACAATATTTTCGATGAAAGTATAAAAAGTGTAATGGCCGTAATAAATAGTACATGACGCTTGTTTGTTTACAACAATCATATTTTGCAATGAAACAAGGTATAGTGTATCCGGTCACCATGCGATTATACAGTTATAGCCTGCAGCCTTAGATATGTTAATATATAAAGAGATTGTGTATGTGACTGTGGGCGTTACCTGCGCGCTCGTGCGGCCGCGCGGCGCACCTCCGCCTGCCGCTCGCGCTCCTCGCGCTGCCAGGGATTGTGAGCGGGCTGCTGCCTCGCACCGCCCACACCCGCCGTGCCGCCCGCCGGGTACACCGACACCGCAGGCGGCTCCAGCGCGCTCGCCACGTAACGCTCTGTGCACAATCACCAGCAGTCATTACAAATATAAGCTTTTTTTACACTTGTACCAACTTTTATTAATATTTTCAAATGAACCTTTAGCCCCTCTAAAATATCTCTCTAGTTCTCGGTGTACTAAGCCTGATATTTGACTTAACCTGAATAATTTCAAGTAGCGTCACCATCAATTTAAGATACATAGATACATTTTTATTTCTGTTAAACTCAGAACTGCGTAAAATTGTATATTAGCATTGAAGTAAGATTAAGAAGTTATCAGTTACCATCCTCGGGCTGGACAGTGGCGGTGTTGTGCTGCAGTTGTTGATTCTGTTCATCTTCCGTCTCTGAACGCCGCGCGCCCTATTACAGTTACAAGTGGTTATTTCATTTGAAGAAAAAAACAACATTAAACCGCCGAATAAATAAATAAATAAATATTCGTATCGATCATATTGCCTTTACAATTCATACCTGTGGCTTGGGAGCAACCGGAGGTTGTGTTCTTTGCGGAGACGGCGGACCCGGAGGATGCCAATCGTACCTTTAACATGTTGACAAAACTTTTTTAATTAATGTTATTATTTAATGATTCGTTAAGGATAGAGAATTTATTTACAATTTATGTATTTGATTTGTACTTTCATTAAGACTTGATTAATATTAATACGTGTTAATTAGTAGAAAAGAAAGAATAGAATAGAAAATAATAAAAGTAATAAATAACTGACCTCTGCGGTTGATTATGCTGATTGTGATACACGGTGGGCGGAGTCTGCGCCGTCTGCGAGTGTATGTACTGGGGCATGTTTTGATTCTGATGTGCCGCGGAGAGCTGCGGCGACGACTGCTGCGGGTAGTGCATAGCGCTCTGGTGGATGTGCATCTGGCTCTGGCTGAACTGGCCCAGGTGCTGCCCTATCTGACCCGAGTGCTGGTTCAACGGACTCATATGATGTCCAGGTTGACTTTGATGCAGCTGATTCAATTGCAGGTCGAGCTGACTCGATTGGTAACCAGTTTGACCCAGTTGATTCTGGATTTGGTTCGCTTGGTGGCCCATCTGGTTCGGATGTTGGTGTGGCATTTGGTGGGCGAGCGGACCCTGGTGTTGGTTGATCTGCGCGTGCTGGTGCGGCAGCGTAAGCTGTTTCTGTTGCTGTTGTTGCTGCCTCCGCGTGACTTCTTCCGACATTTCCGCTAACTTGGCTGCTCTTATGCTCGCAGCACTCGCTGTGTTAGTCTATGAGAAGGAGAAGAAGACGAGAAAATCATAGCGGGATTATTATAGATTCGAATTCTTTCTTTTAAGAAACAATGCATTCTATATGATATGGCCAAAAAGAAAACACACAGGTATGACGAAACTGCTTATACTTCGTCTTATATGGGCGGATGGTCAGTGCCATAGGCAAAAAAGAATATCAAAATCACTCCCACGGGTTTATTTTTTTTTAATGTGAGAAGGTGGTAAACTAGCAAGCGGATCACCTGATGTAAAGTGAGCGCTACCCATAGACATCCGCAACAAGCAAATGTGTTGCAGATGCGTTGCCTACCTTTAATGGACAGAGGACAGGAAAAAGAATATCTTCTTTTCCCCGAACCCCCATCCAATCCTCTTCCCTTTCCCATCCTATTCCCCTTGTGAGGAACGGGTGGGAAGGGGAAGAGGACTGAAATAAGGTAATGGGAAGAACTGAAATGAGAATAATTCTACTTCACACCTTACTTCTGTGAGGTCCTGGCATTTTACCTGTCGAATCGACCCATTCATACAATAGATGTTGCCGCGGGATCTAACATTCTTAAAATTACTACTACTGGCATAACAATCTAGTGAACCTTACATACCTGTTGATGTGGCGAAGATTCAGTCTGCGGCTCCGTGCCTCCCGCCGCGAAGTGAGCTGACTGTGGCCTATTGCCAGTACGGTAGTTCCACCATCTGTATACAAGTAAATTAAACGAACGAAAGATCTTAAGTGTATGACAGCTTACTAAGCAGATTTATTTTCATACGAAATTAAATTGGTTCATCGTTGTTCACTTTTATAGCCCTAGTCAATCAAACTTTACACATATTTTGTTAATACTAGTGCCGTTTTGCCTTATGCACAGAGTATCTTAAATTAATCCATAGCATTAGCCATATTGTTAATTACTCTACATTGTAGTTGTTATTTAGTGTACCTGTCTTGCTGTCCATGCTGCTGTGAGTTGACAGCGGAAAGGTTCTGATAGAAGGCGTCACCCTGCGCCGCGGCCGACAGGTTGTGGCTGCTCCGTGACTTGCCCGCCCACGCGCTGCTACTCGACTGGTTGGAGCTCACAGGACTGAGTGTACCGCTGCAAATATATGTAGCTTCATTAGAATAATGTTTAGTAAGTAACGCACAGAACGTGTAACTATTGATAAATAATATGAAGTTCCTTTTCTGTTTTAAGTAAATCAGTATATGTTCAAGAGTAACAGTGTAACAATGTACGGTCGTTGCGCGAAGACATAAGATGGTAATCATTACATTAGTCAAGAAAACTATCCGGCGTTTTTAAAATAATCAAGGCAGAAGTGTTGAGGTCACATCTATTCTGTATTATATTAGTATTTATTAGAAAATATTAATCAAAAATTGTTCAGTGTGAAAACAAACAAATTCCTGAGAAAAAAACATAAGCTACTCGAAGGAATAATTCTGAGCTAGTAGAAATAGAGATAATATTTACGTGTGCGATGGCGCGGGCTGGGGCTGTGGCGTGACATGTGTGGCGTGCGCGGAGTGCGCGGGGTGCGCGCTGGGCGGCGCATGGTGCAATGCGGGTGTGCTCTTGCTGGGCTTTACCGGCTCGGCCGCCAGCCGCGCCGGCAAGTCGCGCTCCGACGCACGCCGTAAAGCACCGCCTGCAATAATAAGCTAATTAATTATCGAACTGAACGGTTTAGTAGCTCTCTTTGCTAACGGAATATAGGAAATAAATACATTTTGGAACGAACATGAAATGTTAAAATATGCGTCAGACCTAGGTTTTTGCAACTAAACAAGCAATGTTTAATTGAAAAAAAAACAATAAGCCCAACTGACTGTATGACATTCGGGAAAAGAGTAGTGACGTCAAAAACGGTCAAGGTTTTACAGGATACAGGTCGCAATGGAACGGACATATATACATACCCGCGAAAAACAATACCCTCGTGTCAGTCGGCAAAAAATATGATCATATAAACCATATAATTATGACAAGGCTGATAATTATAACAAGGGCCATGCAACAGTCCTGTTCTACTTGGAACAGAGCGTTGCAGAGTTATAACAAAAATAGGCTAGATATAATGCTAGAAAGTTATAAAATGAAAATTTGTGTGCGTCAGATTTAATAATTTCTATTGCTTTACAATCATTTTGAAGCAAAATTTTAAGCAGGAAGTCACAATACGACGACGACAAGTACAAAAAAGAGTGCCATAAAAATGAAAGCAAAACCTGCAAACAAAATTAGCCTAAAACCAAATTACTCATGCATCAGGAAAAATCATAAAACGAATAAAGTGTGAATGCGGTGGCCTAGAACACACCTATTTCATGCGAGTGTGTGTCTTACGCGGGCTTTCGAGTTGAACGCGAAGTTTGTTCTTCAAAACTTGGGAGCTGGCGACAAGCTCGTCTGTCGAGTATACTGTCGCAGTCTTAGCACTGCCGCTGCTGATGTCCGGACAGCTTTGAGCCACCGTCTCATACGAATGCCGGCCGGCATCTAGACCTCTTTCTGTAGACATGTTAAGTAATGACGACGCTATCTTGTGAGGCGTCATAGCGACGATTCGTGGCGCTTGTAAACTAATTACTTTCTCAAGACTGCCGCTTTTGACTAAAGAGTCTTTACTCGTTTTCGTCAGGTCTGAAGTTATACTCGACTGATTAGATTTTATTTTAATATTATCGAGTGTTATTGTTTTCGGCTTCTTTTCAACAAATTCGTTGAAAATAAGACTACCGCTGTGGGATGCGTTATCGGTATGTTCTTCTGAAGGCAGGTTCGGTAATTCAAATTCGTTTCCTTGGGCGAGAGTATCTTCGCTGCCTCTTGAACCGTATCTGGACCAGTCTTCGAGCTGTATCAGGATACTTTTTACTTCATTGTCGGACATTTTGGTGTCCTTAGTGTAGCTCGTATCGGTTTTATTGTGATCAAATTGTATGTCAGCTAAACTGGCGCTTATCGGAAAACAGTCTTTAAGTTTAGTGTTTGTATCGCCGCGAACACAAAGATTGGGACTAGATTTACAGTTCCGCTTATAGCTTTTGACACAATATTTCAAGTTTATTTCATTAAAGCGTTTCGTCAAAGCTTTAACCTTCCCAAAAACAGGTCTGTATTCGTCGGGTGACTTCCACGATTTTCGGTCAATGCTGTCTAATATTTGCTTTGTATCATTTCTTATAACATTTTGGACAACTTTATCCATACGTTCGTATTTTTTATTCATAGTTTCATCAAATGATTCCGAAGTGGACAAAGTGGACGGCCCTTCGGTTTCTTCCGATTTACTTGAAATTGATTTAGTCATTTTAAAGAGCGTTGTCTTCAGGCGACTGTGGATGTTCTCTATATTTTTAGATTCCTTGTCAAGATTTAAACTCAATTCTTTTTTCTTATTCGTAAATGATACGGGCTCGGATAGAGTTTGAGTTATTTCATGTTCAGGGGACGAAGACGTTTGACATTCGGCATCCGCGGTCACCTTTCTCTTTTCATCGTACTGATCTATCGACACAGACGGAAGTATTCTTCGAATTTTTGGTGTAGCAACTCTTTCATCACAATCGTTTTCAAAAATAACAGGTTCAGAGTTCGGCTCGTCAATGTACGGTATTTGCTGCGCCTCGGGCTGTGGCGTGCGACAGCAGTCGCAAGCGCTTACGCATTCATTGACGGCCGTGCACCGTCGCCTGTAGCTTTCTGTATCATTTGCGCCTGCATTGAACAAGTCTAAAGTAAGTTTCGTGTCAATTGGTCGCATTTGTGGCGGCAACCAAATAGCATCGCCGCTTTCACTTGACTGATCGTAATTTGCAGGAGGGTCGGGGACCGGGGGTGTTTCCTCGCGAAGTCGGTATGGACTTTGGGCATGTGTTTCATGTCTATGTTGTTCATCGAAGTCTTCGCAAGTAAACGTAAAGATCGGTACAGGGCGCGGCGAAGGCGGGCCGCTTTTGAGTTCGATCGGACAGACTGGCGTTTCGGGCGACAGGTCATCTTGTAGTTGATTATTTTCTCTATCTAACGTTATAATCAATCTGGGGATAGAACCGTGATACCGAGGGTAACATTCCTCGCTTTCGTCCGTGCTCGATTCTGTAGACTCATCCTTAAGATGAAATCGATCATAGTTTGGGCGACGGCCATATCCTGTAATTCGAAACACGTATGAATACTGGTCAACAAACAGACAATAATCAAAACCAAAATCAAAAATTGATGTTGCAACAAAAACAAAGGAACCATCACCTTCAAACAAACGATTTAAAAACAAGAACATTAAATAGAATCGAAAACATAAAACAAGACAAAGAATTACAACCAAATTTTAAAGGAAAATAAAACCATTAGATAATCCAACGAAACCAGACATTTGTAAAACTGAAATAAAAACCAAAGGGCATTGAAAACCAAAAGACAAAAAAAGCGAGCGTTAGTTAATGTGTGAGAGTGCCTGCGGTGGCGAGCTCGGTGAGCGGGGCGGCCGGGCGCAGCAGCGCAGGGTGCGTGTTGGTATACGTGCCCGAGTTGCGGCGCACGCGGTCCTCGTACTGCACCTCCTCGCACTCTGCAGACGCAACTTGAATCACTTACTTCATGGCTACTTATATTATTACGCAAACAGAAAACTTCGGAAACATTTTTATTATTGTACATAATCTTATATAAATTATTGTTGTAAAATTAGTTCAGTAGTGGTGTGGAGGTAACAGGTAGTAGGTAGTAATAAAAATTACCTTGACGTTGGTTGTACGCTGGCTGATGTAACAGTGTGGCCAGGCCGTGCAGCACAGCGCCTTGTTTAGCCACCTCCAACGTTACCGTAGGTCCAGTGCGAACAAGATATTCCGCCGCCTACAAATAACGTTATTTTTTAACGTGTGATATATGTATTATATTGTATGTCAACCATAAATGATATTGTAATAAAAAAAGTTTTAAAAACAAACTTAATTCTATAATCTATGGAGGATTATTAAAATATACATTTAAAAGACGTTAAAACCTATTATTTTTATTGAAGTTTAGTGTTTAAATAAAGATCTAGTCTTTAACAAGAAAAAACAGTTCAGTAGCGGTGGGCATGTGTATATGTGTGTGTGGTATGTGTATGTTTGGTCCGCACCTTTTCTTGTGTGATGCCGACGAGCGAGTGTCCGTCGACGGAGAGCAGCTGGTCGCCGGCTGCCAGCCTGCCGTCAGCCGCCGCCGCGCCGCCTGCCACCACCGACTTTATGTAGATGCCCAGCTTGCTTTGACCGGCGCCCTGCAATATGCAAACGATATGGTATGTAAAAACAACAAAGGTATAAGGCACGACTTCGATGATGATTGTACCTAGGAAAATAATCTCCGTTAAAAATATATAATGGTAAAATAGTGCTAATAAGCATTTCTATACCATACTTATACGTATTATCACCTTTATTTTTTATGTTTAAGAGTTAATTTTTCTTGCATAAAATAGCGAAGTGCCGCTCCTCTTGCACAAGAAGGTGGTCACCGCGGGAGCTTTAGGTGGCGAAGTCCCACATAATCTTGTCTTCCCCCAGGGGACATCTTACGAAGGTTTTTTTGTACAAAAATTAATTTTTAAACACATATGCTTAGACAAGAGTAACAACAACGGTTACAAGACCGTCTTTATATTTGTTTAAGTGTGTGGTGGTATACCTTGGCCGCGACTATACTGAGGCCCATGCCGGACGAGTTCTTGTTGAGGCGCACTATAAGTGGGCGCGTGTCGTGCCGGGGCTGCGTGGCATGCGTGGCATGGGTGGCCAGGTACACGGACCATGCACCGAGCGCGCGCGGCTGATGCACAAGCCGGCAAAGCGCGCCACGCTGCAGGGGCGCCACGAACTCCGCGAGCCCGGGCGGCACGCCACGCACCACCTCCGCGCTGAACCCGTCCCCGGGAATCAGCAGCGCCGCGCCTAACCAACGGCTCTCTTCTGCACGAATCTGCGGTTAAACGGTGCTTCAGTAAAGAACAGTACATGATGTAAGTTGCCCATTTCTATTCTATCAGCAGATGTACAGCAAACGATTTGAATCTTTGTTCATTTTGCGTACGGCAAATGATTTAAACTAGTTACTTTAAAGTAATGAAATGCAAAATATAAATAAATGATAAGATTTGGTTCTAAGATTTAATGATAGTATGTGTATACCTCTCTTCCATCAGCCCTGTAGAGTTCGTCGGCGAGCGCACGCGCATGTGCCACTGCCGCCTCCACGATGTCGGGCGGCGCCACCGGCGCCAGCAGAGCACGCACCTGCACTGAGTTCAGCTTGACGCATGCCGACAGTGCCGCGCGCACCTCCTCCGTCGTGCGATACTCGCCTTGGATTAGTCGAGCTGAAGCATTCATCATAAAAAATATATAGTTTTTAAGTCTCCCTAGGCAAGCGAATAATTGTACGTTTGCTCTTACACTAGCAATCGCAAATGTGCTGCCAGGGATGTCAAAAAACAAAAAAATGCTATGTAATCATAATTATTTATTTACTAGTATAAGTTCACCCACATTTACATGTTATAGTTTACTGCTAAATAGTTACGTGACACTTTATTTTTAAAGGTTTTCAGATTACCAAATTTAATTATGTCATGTATTCGCATTCGGATGAACAATATTACCCTAAAAGTTATAATTTGTTTCTTCTATAATTCTGAATAAATTGACTTCTTTATTTAACGATTCTCGCGACTTATACGGCGCGTCGACCCTAAGCGTTCGAGTGCACAAACTAAGCGCGATTGGGCGCCGCGTACCACGCCGTCCACCTCCCCGCTAGATCCCCGCCGTTGCTCTATGCAAGTACATTCGTTGCGCAACTGTATGTGATTGTTAAACTGTAGCCTAAGAGTGAGTTCTATCTTACCTGCTTGATGGGTGCGCGCGAGGTGACAGTCCGCGGCGAGTTCGAGGCCCTGGCGCTCCGCCCAAGCCGCCAATAACGCCAGCCTGCCCGACAGCGCCGAGCCCCAGCGCGCGCTCACCGTGCCCGGCTCCAGCACCAACTAGCGAATATTTAACTAGATATTTATGTTTTATTCTTCATTCATATTTTTGGGGGAGATAATACAAGATTTAATGTACATGGTGCAACTGGTGTCTACGATCAAGAGATGTACGGAGTATGTAAATTGTAGTAAACGTTGGTAGCTGGCTCTCCTAACGCTGCGAGAACTGATCAATGTCCTTAATTTTAAATTAATCTTAAGTCTTATAATTGACTACTTTAAGTGCACATTTGCCGCTTTTAGTATATTTACTACTACAGAAGAGGAATAATTATTTAAATTCCTAATTGTAAATGGTAAGTGATATAGCACCTTGTTAAAACAATAAGCGTTGATGTAGTGGAAGAGATGTGAGAAGAGTTGTATGGTGAGCGCGGCGTTGACGCGGCAACGGCGCAGCAGCACCATGGCGGCGGCGAGCGCCTGCAGCGTGGGCGCCGTTGCCTCTGTGGCGTCGCCCAGTGCGGGGCTGTTCAGCGTCACCAGCGCCCGACCCAGCTCCTCTTGGAAGCACGTTACTAGGTTGCTGTTGAATAACTTAATGTATTAATATCGATTATACAAGTTTTATTTCATAATCAAATAATATTCTTGTCGGTATGAGTATGACGTGTGCGTATGAAACATCGTTGAATAATTTTGGCTATTAATCCCATTTAAGTAAGTTATAAAATAGATTATCCCCATTCATTCTATAAATAAAAAATATAGCTCATAGAAGACAGGCGTGAAGTAGAGTATTCTGCGTTTCGTATGATGAGTGAGGTGCCGGAGGCCTGATTCTAGTTCTCTCCCCCTTCCCACCCTTTTCTTTTAAGGAAAGGATGGGAAGGTAAAGAAAACTTGACGGTGGAGGGGATGTATAGGAATTGGATATAACCATTTCTTGTTTGTCCCCTCCTCTGTCAATTAAATTAAAGGCAACGCATCGGCAACTCATAAGTTAGTTGCAGATGTCTATGGGTAGCGATCACTTGACATCGGGTGAATCGCTTGCTCCTTTGCCACCTAGTACTATAAAAAAAATATATTATTAAACTACTAACATGTAATTATATAACTTTCGGGTGACAAAATAAATAAAATCCAGTATTCAAGTAAGCATTAACGAAGACTTTTTATACCTGAACGCGTTTTGGACGGTCTGCGGCAGTAGTTCTTGAGCTTGCGTGGAAAAAGACGATATATGCCTGTCACACTTAAGGAAGTGCAACAGCTCACTGGCGTTGGCCATCCAGAAGGCTTGCGCGGCCGAGTCGGTGCAACGTTCCTGCGGCAGGAATTACATTATTTTAACAAATCTGATTTTGCTATAAATTTTTCGACGGGCGAAAGATTTTATTACAGCGGCAACAGAAATACATCATCTGTGAAGATTTCAAATGTCTCGTTTTACCCTTTAAGTACGGAATCCTAAAAAGCTAAAAACAACGACTTGGTTAAAGCTACATTCAACTTGCACTGGTATTAACATGTGTCAGAGTCGTATGTCAAATTGTCAACAATAACCGCTTCGGTCGTAACAAAAAATGGAAGATTGTTTTTATATAATGGAAGATAAAAGCAATCCTAATATAAGGACCTACTAAGCAATGGGACTATACTTGTGAACAATTAAAAAAACATTGAGACAATTTTAGAGACATGGCCTTTCTATGAGAACAGTTGTAATGTACATAGATACCTGTACTGTGGCGTGTATGAGCGTCGCGACGTGGTGCAGGAAGGCGGTGAGCTTGTGCGCGCGCTCCGTGGGCGTCAGCTCCGGCCGGTAGTGTGTGGAAGCACGGTATCTGTACATATCGAAATACACGATTACAATGCATTAGTTATGACACAAATTTTGTATTTAGAGGAGAAGAATCCTATTAGTCAGTTTTTTAGTCTTTTTGGCTTATCAAATGAATTTTGGTAGCAATTTTGAAGAATTCATTTTATGGTTTACTGCAGGGAGAATAAAAATAGCAGCTGCTTTAGTGCTTTAATGGATACTTACAAAATTGTTCACAGAAGCTAAATGTTAACCGAAGACTTTTAAGATTATGTAGAAATATAACTAGTAGGAAGGGAAATTAAAAGTACCTGGCACATAAGTATAAGGTGTATACTGGCGCGAGTTTGAATGCGGGCGCGTGCGGGTCGAGCCTTGTGATGACCGCGGCGAGGAACTGCGCCTGCCCCGCCTCCGGGAACTCCAACACTGCCGGCAGGATCGCCTCCTGCCCTGGACGCGCGCACGTCGACACCCTAAGGACCACGCGCATTAACATATACGTAAATTGCTTTACGGCAAAAATATTTTTTATATTCCATCTTTTAGCTCTCTATATCCACTGGATTGAATTTAATAAATTCAGATCGAATGTAAAAAAGTACTTCTATCTCTGACCTTGACTGCTTACAGTGCAATGATCATTAAAGTTTATAATAGCAAAACTATTCAGCTTATTTGTTCACATTATAATGATTCAGGCGCAGAATGCGATCTCTGAACTGGACTAGACTCTGAATCGATAAGGAAACATTTTGAAAACCAACAAAAACAAGTGTTAAGCATTTTATTTTATTATTCATGACAAAAACGGCTACAACCAGGCAGCGGGCAGCGAACAGCGACCCCCGCGGGCTTGCACACTGGAGTTTTACACCATTAAGGGAAAGCAATTTGAAATTGTGTAAAGCACGCAATAATTTAACACTCTATGTAATTGTATCATTCAATTATTTTTGCTGTGTTATTATTAAGCACTTACCTTTTATGCACAAAAATATACTAAATTGTAAATTTTAGTATTGTATGTAACTAAAAGTAACAAACGTAAATGCAGCGTTCACCTCAAATGATATCTCAGTGCTAAATTACCTACAACTAATCAAAACTTTCCGTACCTATTATCGTGTCCCGAGCCACCACTCTTAGCGCTGCATATGCTTTTCGTCTCGACGTTACCGTCCAGATCAAACGTGGTCTCGTAGTTGTCCTTGTACTGGGAACCAGTGCGACTGACGCCCGCGCTTTGGTCCTGGTCGTTATAGGCCGACCCCGAAGGCTCGTCTCGCATGTAGTCGTCCTTGGAATCGCTCAGGTGCTGCGACATCATGAGCGACTCGTTGTCGAGTTTCAGAGTGTTGTTGTTGTAAGGCGACATGGTGTCGTTGCCGTCGCGGTACGCGAACGCATCGTGCGACACGGGGCTCACGGTGCCCGGGTACTCGGCGTCGTTGTTGACGTTCGCGTTCGAGTTCGTGTCGAGATCGGCGTGGTGTGACGCAAGCGAGGTAGGGGACATCGCACCGCTATTCTCGGCCGACGTCGGCGATCTAACGCGTTAAAAGTAAACAAGCGAATGTCGGTGAGCCAGTGACAGAAACATGCAACGTAAAACGAACAATGAACGAACATAATAACATATAGGTAAGAGGTGATTAACAAGCAACAGTTTTGAATCTATGGATTTGTAATTAGAGCTTAAATATAAAAACAATGTTGCAGTGTTGTGTACAAATGAAATGTCTACTCGAAATTACACATCTATAAGATAGTAACTCTACAATAAATTGAAAGTTCTCTACAACATTTAAGCGGCGATTAAAAGACTTTAATGACTCACCTGTCGTATATGGATCCGGAACCGTAATTTTGTGACTGGGCCAGGTTTCTGTTCATAAGATTCTCCTGCGCCGGGTCCACGAAGCGGAAGGTGGAGACGCGACCAAACTTGAGCAGACAACCGTGCTGAGAAGGGAAGCAAAATTAAAGAAATGCAATTTATTTATATTGGTAGTTATAATAGAAACGGAACTTTGCAGTCAAAAATATTACAGTTTTATATATTCTAACGATATGATGTGTAATAAAAATAGAAATTAAGCATTTAGGTAAACGGTTAGTTATGAATTTAGATTCATTCCCAATATCTTAGAATCAAATACGATTGTGCATTTTCAATTAAGTTAACCACCAAACGGACTTTATTGTGATAAAATAAAATTAGAACTGCCAAAGCGTCTCTTATTTACTATAATTTAATTATAAAAAAGGAGATATAATAACACTGCGTTAATGGTTTTCATCAGTGTTTCTTAAAGTTGACTGGACTCCGAGCCATCTAACAATAACATCCGATCTTTAACAATGAGACATCATCACTTGGCTGTCTTAGAAAAATGGATAGGTGTAGCCACAAATTAGACAACTCTCGTAACAACACTGCCGTCAGGCCGTCCGGTCAGGGACCGTTTGATCCATAGAGAATGTAATACGTTACTCCGGCCATTGGCTCAACGTCTCACTCAATATCCACGACCAATAGTTTGGGAATATATGGATTACAGTACTCCAGGTGAGATCGATGAGACGTCTCAATAAAATAACATTAAATATTTATTACAAACGAGTTATTACAAACAAGTTAATAATTCCGTTAGAGTTTTTTGTTGTTGAAACATAATGTAGAAGACGTTGGAAGGGTTAAATAGGAAAAGGAAATAAGCATTTTCTGGTTATCCCCTCCTCTGTTCACAAAGGGAGGCAACGTATCTGCAACTCATTAGCGTGTTACATATGCCTATGGGTAGAGGTCACTTGTAATTGGGTGAACCGCTCGCTCGTACTACCTACTACCTTCTTTTATAAATAAAGTCGACAATAAAACTATTATTTTACTACATCCTGTTGCCATAGCGTAATCCTTTTTAACCAAACTAACGGTATTGCAGCCAGTAATTACTTGCGATTTACCTCTACCACATAAAGTAGTCATAGAATTACTTGGGTCATTACGAATAGCTGATATGAAAGTTAAAGCCAAGTCGAGCAATAAAGTACGAGAACGAGCGTAAGCTTCGTTAATTAAATGTCGTGTATAATAAAACGTAGAGTACGACGTCGAATCAATAATTTTGTATACGTTATTGAAGGCATTAAGGCTAATTCCAGAAAGGCGACAGTCGGGCGCGGGCTTTTGGGATTTTCTAACCACGCCTTTATTGACTTTGGAGTCTCATAATAATGATAAATACCTGGGACATTATTCACACACGGTCATCTGATCCCAAACTAAGCAGAGCTTGTCGTATGAAAACCAAATACCTGATATACTACAAATACCACTTTTTCTTTCGTAAATACATACTTAAAATGATAATTAATTACATCCAGACTCAGGACAAATAGATATGTTCATGCACACAAACGTCTGTTCTGGGTGGGATTCGAACCCATGAACCATGTAGCGTGAAAAGCATGTATCTTACCACGCCAACCGGCCCGTCAATTATTAATTAAACAGGTCTCAAATTGATGACGAAACTTTGGTATTAGTTGCTAAAAATCCATTGTCTCGGCGCGTTAATAATTTAATAGAGTGGCTTTACACGAAATACACGAGGGCAAGTCCGACAGTCTCCGGAATGGATGAGATGGGGTGGGGTTTAATGATGTCATATGCTTAATTCAAAACTTTTACTACGATGTAATTCCTGGCCAGACGAACAAAAGTTGTTTTAAAAAAATTAGTGGCCAAGAAGTAATTCGTATGAATAGTAAAACAATGCCGTCACTAATTTATAGTTTCGTATATTAACGTAGCTTAGTATTACGGTATAGCTTACGAAAATACTGGCAGAATAAGACAATAATCATTATTATTCTCATTCCTGATACTGTCTGATCTGCAATAGTGTTATCTACTTGTGAAACTGTCAGACTGTACAACTTATGGCAATAAAGCTGCTAATAAACTAGATGTTACAGAGATCATTGCACTGTTAATTTTAAAAAAACACATTTACCAAATTATTTGAACTCGTGCAATGCACTCTCTATCGTATCTCGACGTAATGAAACGCGTACTACAAAAAAATAAACATTTCAGATGTCAGTTTGATTCAGGCCAGTTTACCAGTGAAAATTGATTTAAGTTTAGTGTCAACAGTGTTATTGCTTTTTTTATTTTGCCACATTAAAGACGAAATAAAATAAAATATCAAAATGCGCTCACGCCCTTAACCCAGAAGGGAAGGCAGATCGGGGATTCGTAGGGATCGTGAATTTCTATTAGGCGCGAACCTGGTACACCTCTATCGCTTCTTCTACATTCATACATCTACGCATACAAGCTCGTCGGTTGTAAACGTCTGTCTTCAATAACCTGTAGGTTATTAAAGGCGAATTTAAGCAAAGTTGTTGTTTTCTTAGACACGTACCAAGCGTACCCAAACTTATTAGTGAGTATTTAGACGATCTTATCCAATATATTGTGAATATGACACATCCATCAAACAGTGATCCTAAGGATTCACTTACACTAAAAGCGACTGATATCTACAGAGTTTATCGTTCTGCTAGATGTTGACGTATGTAGATCTAGCATCAATACGCGTAACTCAAAGCGTAAGCTTCTGTCATATACCAAATGGTGTGCAAGCCATACCTGCAGACGTTGCGTGTGTAGGACCCTGCGTCCGTTGAGGTAGACGTGTGCATCAGGGTGTAGCGGCGTGACGCTGTAGCCGCCGTCCGCCGCTGCCACGACGCAGTGCCGCGGCTGTATCGACGGCCCGTACAGCTGCAGCCCGGTGCCGTTGCCAGAACCCACCTAGTGACACACGAATTTCATAATAACAGAGAGCGATTAACAGTTGGATGTTAATAATAAAATAGCTTTGGCACGTCGTATAACTCGGGAAATAAGATAAAGCCTAATCGCGGTACACTATTGGACTTTTGGATTTTATATTTCAAAGTCTTCTCTAGTACAGTATGGACAGATTAATCTAAAATTATCCAAGAGACTAACTAGACTATAGTTGAAAGTTGCTATCTACGTAAAATATGCAAAATGTAATGTTTTCAGCTATTAGATATTGGATATATATCTCTCCTAAAATTAATAACTTAAACAATAACATAGGTATTTTTTGTTGTATAGTTTATAATTAAATGGTTTTAAGGTGGAGTCTTCGAAATTTGCATCGCACATATTAGTGTATCCGTCGAGAAAAAAAAATTAAACGCAATATTTTGTAACACAACGCAATGAACGGAGACGGTAGACAGTTGTATAGTATTGCTAGCGAAAAGTTTACTTTGTTATAACAAGATATTATACAATGCACAAATATACTTTAACCTTTCCAGTTTATTAATACAAGGACATGATGAATGGAACAAACAATATAAAATAGCTTCCAAACAAATTTCGTATCTCCGCGTCCACGGAAATGAAATACCCGCGAATCCGACTTAAAAGCTTTTACTCTACAGATTACATTACCCAATCTGTATTTAAGGTACAGTTAACATTCTACGCAATAATAAACATATGTTCAGATACAATTTAACCACATTTTTCGGAACAAAATAATTGTATTCAATAACTCCAAAGTAATCAATCGCAAAAATGTGATAAAGTAAACGATATACTATAGTACACAATTAAACAATCAATAGTTAAAAAACTAAAAAAAGCCCTAATACGTTTTGTTATTTCAACTAGATGGCATCGTCGACAATCTTAAAATAAATGAAATGATTGTCCTGGTTAGAATTTAGATTTTCATCGGTCCTCAATGACTGTGTAAAATTTCAATTTCATCTGACGTTTTGGAGTTGAGGAAAATCAATTTTTGTCTCTTCGTCGTACCAGACCTCCGACCACTTTTTTTTTTATCTGACAAGGTGGCAAACGAGCAAGCGGATCACCTGATGCAAGGTGAGCGCTACCCATAGACATCTGCAACAAGCAATCTTGTTGTTGCAAGCAAGTTAATCGCCTCCCCGTCCAATCCTCCTCCCTTTCCCATCCTACTCCCTTTATGAGGAACGGATGAGAAGGGGAAGAGGATTGAAATTAGGCCTCCAGCACTTCACTCATCAGACGAAACGCAGAGTACTTCTACTTCACGCCTGTTTTCTGTGAGGTCGTGGTATTCCACCGGTCGAGCCGGCCTATTCGTGCAATAGATGTTGTTGTTGCGGATTCTACCACTGTTAAAATACACTGGAGCTATATAAGCGTGTTTTAAAGTAATTAGTAGGAGCAGGATGGTTCCGATATTCAGATTTTGTGTAAAGCCGCCCATGGTTATCGTGGCTAACACTATTTTGCTCATAAATTATATTACAAGCCGCAAAACAATGAAAGTAATATAATAAAAACCGTAATTATAAACTCACTCAACATATAATTATTGCGGACACGTTCACGCCAAACCCTTTTTCACTTACTGATAATAAATGATATGTGAAGGTTAAAAGACAAAGGTGGTTACGTTTTCGTGTCATGAAGTAGTTACTTTTATCACGTACATTTTTACATAGTTATGTGAAAATTAATTTCTTATGACACCATAAACTAACATATGCAGCATGAAATAACTTATGCAGATCAGCAGTCATTTCATATAGTTAATGAACCAGTCTACCTGTAGACTCGAAGACTGAAATTTAAGAATTGGGATGTTCGGGGTAACAATCAGTTTTAAAAGTAGTTTCGTTTATATTGTATTTTAGTTTTCGTGGGTACCAGTTCACTTGTTCTGTTGCTTAGTATAAGAAAACAAATTACTTATTTGAAATGTCGATGCTAAAGTGTAGCAGTGCATTGTACGCATTCTAGTGATGGTATCTTAGCGTTGGTAGTCACGCGAAAAGCAATCCTAATTCATTTTACGCCAGTGATGACTTTCGGTCTGAATGATTACTCTACACAAGCAACTTTAAGTAGTTTAATGTTTCATAAACATCTTTTAACAGGGATCTGTGTTTTTTACAAATTATATTTGTTTTTTAATTTGACAACGACCGATTTGATATAACACTGATCGTATGATAAAAAAGATGTATCATATGATAAAAATGCATTCAGGCTACCTCCAGCACATCGGCGAGTCGTGTGCGGCGTCCGTTCTCTAGCGCGGCACCGTCGGGCGCGACCTCGACCAGCAGCGGCTCGGCGCCGGGCCGCGCCGCAACACCCGCCTTTTTCTTGCGCCGCCGGGGCTGCGAGTCCGCCGGACGCCGCCGCACATGGAACATGATGGAACCTGCGCAACAATAACCAAGTGTTAATGACTATGGTAAGATGCCGAATTCTTACACCCATTTTCTTTCCTATCGTACCTAACATTAAAAAATCAGATATAAGGATAAATTATTACGGAAAAAAAAGAGAAACATATTAGAGAAGCACTTATTCATATCATTTTCAAGTAGTATCAACACTTTGTAATGAATTTTATATAGAATTTACAGGCTTATATTTACATCATGTTTTTTTATGTTTGACTTGTCACTGTAAGGAGGATGCTTTTATGTATTCATCGGGCTTGAGGTGGCCGAGCGCAGGGGGCGCGCTCAGCGTAAGCCTTTTAATAGAAACTAAGCTCGAAGGCTCGCTCACGAGCCTCAGCTACGGCCGTTAGTATATTAGTGTTATTACCGAATTTGAAGGTCGCCGAGCATAGGTCTTACATAGGTCGCTTTAGCGGATGATCCATGGAGTGCCTAGGCTCAAGGGCACCTGAGAGGATTACTCGTCTTAGGCTGGGAATTAATCTCACTCATCCAGAAGAAGGACCTCCGACAGCTTCGAAACTTGTCCGTACAAAAATAACGCGAACGTGAGTAAATCCATTTTTATAAAAGTTAATTAACAACATTATTATATATATTTTAAGAACATATAAATTTTATTACTGTACTTATTTTTGTACCTGCTTCTGACAAAGCTCGTGCGAACGGGATTGTAAATAAAGGGTTAAAAATGATTACCATTTGACGGCATATTATTAAATTTAAAAAGAAAAATAGATTCGAATACGCTTGAGCTGCACTTATAGCCTCTATAAATTCCAGCACAATGTACACAACATTCTACGGTAAATGCGACGTCGCGTAATTTACTTTTTTAAGCACCATAGCAAAAACGACGCGTATAGGGATGAGTGTCGATAAATGGCCTATATAATAAAATTTGCGAGCTTTAGAGTGCGTGCCATTTGTGAGGGAGCTAAGTGGAGTGCGAGACGGCGGCGTAGATGAGGGTAGGCGAGAAGGGGACAACTGCCAACATCATTAGCATTGCTGGGCCGCTCTGAGCCGATGCTAGTTTAGATGACTTTGACAGGACTTAAAAATCCTCAATTGAATGAGCACGTTAAAACAAAATGAAAATACAATAAAAGATATCTTTCTTCTGTTTTCAAAAGCATCTAATGAGGAGTATTTCAATGTACTTTTTTATATAGTAATTATAATAAAATAAAGTTTAGATTGATGGAATAATTACTCGCTAAATCTAAACTTTATGCTCAGAGTACAGTAAAAGTCTATGTGAGTGTTTTGGCAGCATAATAGAGCAGATATGGGGTTAAAAAGAGGTTTAGAAATAAGGCAAATTTTATCTAATCTAATTTAAATAACACAATACAGATGTAGATAAAATAGGCAAAAGTAATAATAACAATGAACGATTAAAGGATTTCTGCGAATATTACCTATAGTCGATTGTATGTCTATGGATAATGGTCTTTGTCACCGACCGATTGTCAGACACTAGACAGCAAACACTTCATAATAGAGCTAGGCAAATTGGTCGGTAGGCTTGGTCGGCACATTGTCAGTTTAACGACTTATTAAGAATGTGCCGTTTATTTTATAAGCACTTCACAAACATGCGACGTAAGGCAGGCGCATATTTACCCAGTAGACATGATACTTTCATTCTGATGCTCTTTCAGAAATCTCGCAATCAGGCGTGTCTGTGAAATCATGTAAAGATAGCCTCGAGGAAGTAAAAGTGCACGAAAATATAATTTTACAGTTAAATAATTAGCGGAAACAGTTTTGCACAAGAAGAAAATCGAGCTTTATTTTTGAACGTTACGTTTATAATATATGATCAGATACAACATTTACCGAGTAAATGTTCCTTGTGGCCGTAACGTAGTGTTAAACTGAATGATCGATTGACAAGCATACTCCACTGTATAATTCATACGCCTGGTCTGCGAGTCTGTCCAGTAAACTCGACGTACTGTCGGCGATTAACCGAAGTTACATTACCCCCACGTGAAGTAACCCCACAGTTATTATCTGTTAAGGGTATCGCAAAGCCAAACGTTAGAAAAACTAAACAGATATTCACTATTGATTTTGGCCTGACGAATTATGAATTTATTTACAAGAACGAAGTTGGTTTGTGTAACTTTAAAAAGGTTGCAAAGCTTTTTAGACTCCTTATTATATTTGGAATATTTTCATATTACATAATGAAACCTATCCTATACGTTACTAATAATGATGTCGTTACCTGCAAGAGCAGATCAATAAGCTGATACTAAGCAAGACATATCATATGGGATTGTGGTCAAACATTAGTTTTTCTCATTAAAAAATGAACTTCAAAAGTACAAAAATAGTTATGGCCACGGACAATATCAATATAATCACACGTGGCCATGGGAGGTAGTCGAGTTGCATTTCTTTACAATTGGGTCGACACGATAAAATTGTTGTTATAAGACGACCTTTTTAGATATACGTAATTGTATTCAATATCAAATAGACAATTTAAAATTGTCTTATTATTTTCCGCAGTGAGCGCGCTTAGATACATATCGTACAATTTCTGTGTCTCTTTGTTTCGTTGGCCTAATTTAATGTCAAGCGTCGGAGCCGTAATAGTTGTCTTTATATTCTAAGAAAGTAAAAACGATACGAAAGTAAAATGGTCATTTGTTGTTTACTTGATATATGTATAAATCATAACATTTCTATATCGAGTAATAGTTTTAATATGGCAATAACTTCACAGTCGTCCGCGATAGAAAACGTATTATCGATACCAATAAAGGAATGCGAGATCTTGTGTTACTATTATTATTCAACATAAAAAGTGGCATATTATGAGGATAGTTATATGTACAAATGACGAGATTACCATCGCGAGAGGTAGTAAGGCAAGGTGTTATGGATTGTAACGTAGCTCGATCGAACCAACGGCGCGAGCGTCCGATCGCGTGACCTTTTGGCCACAGTTTACCTGTTGCGCCTAGCTAATCCACGACTTCATAACACAATAGAAAACAAACAAAAGTCTCTGACTTCTACTTACTAGACGAGCTACAAAAAAAGCTATTACATAATTTCCTTCATAAGATTCCGATCACCGTAACGTTGTACTACCAAGTACGTTTTTAACTATGGCAAATGTAAAACTGCACTCAAGTCACAACTGTACTACTTTTGTACTTAATATTTGTATATGCAAAACACTAACGATTACTAATCCAATTGGATAAACAGAAATAGTAGCACTCGCTCTTCACTGGGCTTTTAGGTCAAATTCGGACCAACCATCGCATTTGCAATATGCACGGGCATACATTTTACAAGATACTTTATTAAATACTAGCTGTGCCTGCGACTCCGTCCGCGTGAAATAGTAACATTGGGCAGCATTTTTAATTTTTTAGGCCAACCCATTTTTCGCATAAAAAATTGCCTACATGTCCTTCCTCAGTGTCTAAACTATGTCTGCATTTATAATATTACTAATAATTCTTACAATATTTTACCTGTTGCCATTTTTATACAATGTTCGAGTATAAATAACATAAAAGTTTGTCTTTTATTAAACTTTAAATTGTTCTAACGATCATTTAACTAAATTTAAAGTTAAAAAAGCAAAAATGTCACAAAATCAACATTATAATATCTTAGAAATAAAAACCTTGTTTAATTCCTTTTGTAACATTTGCATGCAATGGCGCTTGCAAATGTTACCATAAAGGTTGAAATCTTGAATTGTAAATTACTTTAGTTGTACTTTAAAGCCAGTGAAAGTATTGATTTTATAATACGAGTACAATACATATACAGAAAAAGGTCATATAAATATTTGTATATGAAGAACAGCTGAACAGATTAGATGATACGACTGACCTTCCGGATAACTATAGACTATACAAAAATGTTTATAAACAAAAAACGATAACTGCAACCATTCACAGTATTGTATAGATTTTAACAGTGGTAGAGCCCGTAACAACAATCGACCGGTGAGATATCACGACCTCACAGAAGACAGGCGTGAAGTAGAGTATTCTGCGTTTCGTCCGATGAGTGAGGTGCCGGAGACCTGCTTCTAGTCCTCTTCCCCGTCCCATCCTGTGCTAATATAAAAAGATGGGAAGGGGAAGAGAACTGGACGGTGGTGGGGATGAATAGAAAAAGGGCAATAACCATCTGCATCTCATTAGCTTGTTGCAGATGTCTATGGGTAGCGATCACTTGATACCGGATGGACCGCTTGCACGTTTGCCGCCTTCTACTATAAAAAAAATAGATAACGAAAAATATTATGATTGTGAATATAAAAATCAATAATAGTTACAACTTCATGCATTTGCTCATCTTCAGATATAAAGTCATCCGCAGTTCCTCTGGGTAGTAGATGTTCATGGGCGTCGGTGATCGCGGAGGCAAACCGCTTGTTTGCTTATGCTATACAAAGTCTTTTTTGTAGTAATAAAATAGGGTGAGTTTGAAAATCCCAATTAATTGGTGATCATTTAAATACCTTTCACTTCCTGAGTATATAAAAATAAGGAATTGTTTTAAGTTAAGCTGCTAAGCGATAGTACAAAAGGAAGTTCTAAAAATATATTAATTCGATCAGAAGGGGAATAGCGTTTAGGAAAATATCGGCATGAGAGAGGCTCGAGCACCGACTCGAGATATTTATTAGACAGAATATTGTACCAACTTTTTGATATCTCATTTGTTTCTTTTTAGATGGCTCTATAAAATATTAAATACATATAATAATTATTTCGAATAAAAATCTGAAATCTGAAATGACAATTATATTAAAAGAAACCCGTAAGTATTAACAAGTTGGGACGGGTACTATTTATTTATATTGTTTAAGAAGATAGCTGCGCTTGTAAATGGTGTGTAAAAGTAAGATCACAGCAATAAATCAAATCTAGTACGCAATACGAACTTTGAAAGTTTCAGATTTTAATCTGTACAACGGCGCCGAGCAGTCTAGTTACGCAAATGGTATTTGAAATTACTTTGAATGAAACTAATTCAATTTAACTAAACAATACGCTATCTCACAACTAGTACAATGCTAATACACTAACAATCACTTAGATAAAACTCAAATTAGACTAATTACAAGAAATAAATAAATTTAAATGAATACAACTAAACATACACCAAAAATATAACTAAGGCCTATTGAATAACTTTCGGTTAAGATAATTTTATATAATAATTTTAAGGAGCAGAGGTGGCTCAGCGGTTTAAGCCCCAAATTACGTACTGTAGCGTACGTGTCGCGGGTTCGAATCTAGACAGGCGCTTTACTTTGTGTAATTTATTTCATCATCACTGCTCCAAAAACGGTGAAGGAGAACATCGTGAGGAAACCGGCATATCTTAGAAAAACTATACTCGAAGACATGTGACATCCGCCAACCTGCACTGGGCCACCGTGGTGGATTACGGCCCATTACCTCTCTCGGAGTGGGAAATATAAAAAAGGCTGATTTGTTGTTATTATTATTAATAAGATCATTTTTGGTATGAAATTATAGTACCACCTACCCATGTTAATCAGAAGCATCAGTTGCTTTATTTCATCTTACATCTTGTTACATATTTTAAATTTATATAGGTGTTATATCAAGGCAACTCAAACAAGCTTGGGCTCGCTACTTGAATTTTTATACACATTTTTAGGCAACAAAAGCGACACGAATATTATTAAGTCAAGAGAAAAGTTAAGCACTTTGCTCTGAGACGTTGAAAAAGGACTACACTTTAATTTCCCGTTATTTCGTGCAACATTTTAATCCACATTTCTTTTTGAATAACCATTGAGTTAAGTCTAGGTCACGTGCCACAAGACGGAAATATTTATCGAAATTTTTATGTTCAAAATCGAATCAATTATATATGATTCAATATAATAAAGAACATATTAACGCAATCAATTCAAAAAAAAATCAAGGAAAAAAATCTATGTACTAGGAGTGGCTTATTTCTATTGTAGCAGTACAATACCTATACACGTCCACTAGAGAGCAATGCCGATTGCTGACCAAACGTGCAACCGACCCAACGATACGTCACTCAGCATTACAATGCGAGCCGAGGGTTTTGCGTGCTACGAAAAAAACTGCTCTCAAAAAGGTCACGAGCGTAACATAATCCAGTCGTCAAGCCCCTTATCATTTGTCCTTATAAACGATGACATTTTTATTTTAAATGGCATTAACAAATGATCTTTACTGGACACACGGAGAAGAATTATTGTGGAATGGTTTAGAGCGAAAAGATACAACAAAAGGTCGCCCTAGAAAACTGTGATAGCGTAGTTTCCGGTTAACAATCTGACTAACTAATAATATCAATTTCGCAAAAGAGCCCTGCTAGAGAAGTTCATTTTATTAATATATTCCATTTAGAGTTTATTGTCGACATACTAAAAGTATTATTTTATTAAATGTTTCTATGCTATAACATAGCATTCTGCTATAACATAGTAGTCATATGGATTGGACAAACTGCCTGCGGCAAGCTTTCTACGGTTGAGAGCCCCTTGGCGCTGCTAAGAGACAAGAAATGTAACAAGATAAGGCTACTATTTTCTGAAGACATAGACAACATTTCGGATGGATTATGAACAAAAGTGAACTGAAATTTATAATGGTTATCATATTTAGGATGATTAAGCAAGCGAAGAAATCGTTTCGTCAGTTGAATTAATCTCTAGTAGATGTAGATTGTGTACACATGTCCTTGAGTAGGACCTGGAAAGGTACAGATGGCATTCCAACAATTCACAGGCGCAGAGCTCAGAAACCACCCGCTCAACCATTTTACACTCATTCTTATACTGCAATAAAAAATTAATTGGAATACTTGATTATTTATAATATACTGTTGAATAATAACTGTATAGTTTATATCTAAAAGGACATCAAAGAGAATGTCGGCAATTGAACGGCGCCTTTCTTTTCAATTCTGAGGAGAGCGCCGGTTTACCTCAACATTAATACTGGTCTTTTGGCTCAGCATTGAATGTGGTACAGACGGTTGGAACAAAATGAAGGTCATTATGGCAGGGCCAACGTTGCATACATTAACATATTACTGAGGTATTCGGAGTATAACATAGTACTGAGATATACCTATGTATGCACACGGGTGGCATTAACAAAATATATATAAAGGAAGAAACTGTTTGACTGATGTATAAGCGCACAGCCCAACCTATTGGGCCTAGAGACTTAAAATTTTGCACAGAGATTTCTGTTATTACGTATGCGAGCACTAAGAAGGATTTTCCTCTTTTCTTTTGGAAAATGATCCAAACTAGCTCAGAACTATTTTTTACTTTTTACTTTGACTATCCATAAAATCATGTTTTTATAAACTATAGTTTCTTTTTCGACTTGCTTTTAAACATTTATTTACAACTAATCATGTTGCAAGTAGCGACATCTTGTATGTCAAGTTATCGTGAAGTTGTTCCTAATTATGCAGTGCCGTAATAGATGCCGTTAGTGTGAACTAAAAACAAAGGGTACGGAAATAAATTTATGAATCCTGGCGAATCTAATCAGGTTAATCGGATATTTGATTAAATTATTGCATTGTCACGGATCTTAGATGAGTGTGCAAAGTTTGATCCAAATCTGATCGTTCAAGGATCTGGCAAAATCACTTTAAAAGATTCCGTTACATTCATACAGGTGAAACTGATATAAGCGTGTTTAAAATATAGATATTTGTAATACAATTGATAACATTAATATAATATTACATACATGTAGACAGGACACATGAGTATCTATTGCCACACATTCTGATAACAAACAACATCAATAATCGAAACAAAACCGATAAACAATCATCGTTCGAAACTAAACAACTACTCATAACTTTTACTGGGTATCTTTCTATCGGTCCTCGTTTATAAATACATATATACTAGCTGTTGCCCGCGACCTCGTCCGCGTGGAATTAAAATAAAAACATAATGACTTCGCAGAATAAAATTTCGTTTATCTGTATATAGCTTCATTTCACTCGGTGTTGTTGCTATTGAATTCTAAAGTTAAAAACAATGTTAAAGTAATAACGCACGTGCTTAAGGCAATTAACAATAACAAAAAAGACTGCTGTCTGCGACCTCGTAAGCCGCGGCACATAAAAAATAAGTATTCAGAATTTCCAACTGATTTTTAACTGTTTATTATATTATATTGTACACACTGTAAATATTTTGTAATGAATTTTTAGAATGCTCATTTTTAATCACAACCGCGACACCGACACCGACACCGACACCACCTCGACCACGACCACCACCACCACCATCACATCATCACCGAATCTAGCGAAGCGAAAGATTTTCCCCTAACAAATATCGGTTCAACGTGGCTAAAGAAGTTTACATTTTTTTATGGAATTAGGTGGCAAAAGTGAGCGCTACCTATAGACATCCGCAACAAGCAAATGTGTGCAACACATTACATGCGAACATGTTACATACATTTCAAAAAAGTACACAAGTAAACGGTTTATATTATTTTATTGTTTACCTTTGTGACATTACAGGTAGCAGGCGGCGCCTTCGATACGGCGACGCGTATTTATTTTCACAATTTCTCGTGTCTTTAACTTTTAGCGCGGAACTCTATTTATTTTGCGTAAATTAAATTAGTTTACTTGTATCCTCACAATATTACCTATCTTCCAGTAAAAGTCCCACCCGAATCTTTTCAATCGTTTCAGAGATTACCCGGAATAATCGGACAGACAGACAGAAATTATAAAAATTATATTAATTACATATAAGTACTATAACAATAATACAATTTTTAAAATTATGTACGTATATACATCATGTGTATTGATGTTAAGCGGTGACGTGGTCGGAAGATGGTCCGCACTAGTTTAGCAACAGTTTATTCTCTCTTCTGTTAAAGTACCCAAGTCATAATTGGACTGAAACACTGTTAGTAATATTTATTACAATTTAGTACCGCGATAATATTTACATGTATAATTTTAAGCTTAACATTGACATTATAAAACCAATTACTAAGCTAACAATTAAAAACTTTAGCAAGACCGACACGTAATGTCGAGTCGAGGGGTAAATAGATTGTGCTAGCAACATGATTTCCCACAGGAACTATTTGCGAGGACGTCCATATGGTGAGGGCACTAACAAAGTCTGTTGGGGCGTGACCTTTTAGATCTGACTACGTGCCCAGCGTAGCAAAAGTTTCGGCGTCAAGAAAAGTTATGTCTAACACATTTGTCAGACAGCGATATTACATTTCTTGAAAAATTAAGATCATGATACTTTAAGAAACCACTTCAAACTTGGTTATGTATTATTGTTACTATACCGCCGAATACAAACAAGTATTTTAATGCATATAGTTTTTATAATAAGATAATGGTGCCAATGTCAATCCAGTACTGCATTCACCTGTAGCTAGGTGTAGTAGTAGTCCTCTAGTTCCACCACAAGTTTCACAGGACAGTCTCACAAACATAGCATAAGGAGCAATCGAGCAGTCGATAGCCCAATATAAGTGTTTGTTTGTCAAACAAACATGGCCATATGGTAAAATTGGACATACATAAATGCAGTAGCGTTGTATATCAACCATGGCATGCCAACTTGCATCAATCAAATCAAATACTCTTCGATTTTGAAGCGGAAATATAAATCCGCCACGGTTCAGCTGCAGCTGAAAACGGCTCGCTTGAATCTGAGCGCAGCCGAATTAAACTGTACGTCGTGTTGACTCTTCTCGTCACGAATTCTATTTGAACGTTTGCTGAAATAAAACGGCGATTTCCTTTTACCTACAAAGCCTATTTCATCATGTATACGAGTATATAGAATTGACCTAATATTCACCGTTGTAATACGATTAGTTATCTGGGTGAAGACGAAATTTGATTTACATATTCAGAGCAAGTAAACATAGACGTGGTGTTATTTGATTTCCGAGACGGGTGAGTATTGACGCTACACAGACCGGCGGGAATCAGGCGCGATCTTTGTTATTAAGCAGAGTGGAAAGTTAGTGTTTTAAGAATATCGATTACGATGGCGCCAAGTCCACGTTAACGAGAACTTTCTCGTGGGTTGTTAAACTCCACTGCAAAAATATTTATAATCTACCTAAAAGGTAGATTATAAATATTTTTAAATTCCAGCTAGTCGAGGAATCAGATTATGTATTCGATGCCTAATAACAATGAGGTGCATAAATAATTTCAAGATTTCTCGTTAACAATAAAGCAGGAACAATACATCAAAGCATTAGTCGAATAAGGAATGTATACAAATGCTTTCTGTGATTATTTAAGTTTACATATTAACTCAATACTAAAATTATTAAACAAGTTGCTATTTCTTTTAACATTTAAATAAATCGACGTGTCATAAAGGCATGTTTAGTATATTGCATCACAATAATAATTTTATATTACTTCTGTCCGCCGCTCCACACTAGTTTCTTTCTTATTTTCTTCGGGGGAATTTTCGTAACTCGTTTCCAAGTATATCTTTCAGGGTAGATAATAATATAGGGTATTAACTAACTTGAGTCGTAGGTAGAATATGTTAAATAGTAATTCAAAACATAATACGCATAGTAACATATAACTGATAATGTGCGTCCAAACTTTCATGAAGATAATTCAGTCATTAAGGTGACGAGCGCCTTATTGCATTTATAATATTAATAAAAAGTCAGTCAGTTAACATTTAGGATTTCTTTTTGCAAGGGTTGTGCCTAGGAAAATACAACTTGATCTGATTACGTTCGATTTAAAATATCCCACCCAAGTCCGAAATGAAATGACGCCGCTGACCCGACATTGCATATTATCGTTTCCCTACGTGAAATGGTTCCGAGTTTTAAGTACGTGATACAGGACGAAAGCTTTACTATGTCCCTATTGCTTTGCAAACTGCCTTTCTCGTTTATTGCGTGACCGTGAACTGAAGCGCTAGTCTGACGGACCCCGTATGTTCAACACACCGTTACCAATTACTGACTCGCGTCGACTCTGAACAAATCTTACCGCAATTTAATTCTGGTAGTACCATTTAATAGGTAATATAGTTTGACATAAATTTAATTAAACATTTAAATAAATAAATATAAGTATGCGCTCACGCCAGTGCCTAGGGTAGGCAAAGATGATGGATTTCCATTTGACGTGGTCCTACCACATCTCTCTCGCTTCTTCTACATGTATGAACATCTACACATACATGCTCTTCAGTTATGGGTGCCCCTTATCTGGCTAAACGCGATGGCTTATATTTAACTTAGGTGACACGGTATCTATTTGTATAATTCAGTACGAATATGTCCCCTTTTATCTTCCTCGCTCTGTTTATTAATTATTCGTTTATTTTTCGGTCCAGTAAGCCGCTAGATCGGTACCATTTTATGAACCACGTGCACTTCCGGTGACAACGTCAGTCTTGCGATGCCGCCGAGCCGCTTCAGTGAGAAAAAGCGCTTATAAACCTCTGTGTGTTGGATATTTATAAACATATTGAGTCTACTACACCGAGCCATAGATGCAAAACTATATTTGAGTGTGGATGAATAGTATTAATACTGTTTTATTAGCTCAAACAAGATGACGATAAATAACATGAAAAAAATACATGTTACAATTGAATGCACCGATAAAAACTACATAATTAAGATTGAAAGACTATATCGTCTTATGCCGTCATTGGTAGCATTATAAACTGAATATTTTGTAATTTGTATTTTGCTTTCCATGTAGTAAAAATATCTCGATGCGCTGCCCATGGTTGTATCATCTCCGTCCTAGGGAACGCAAACAGAAACGTAACAAGATTAGGAATAACAGCCTGGACAGCTGGTTGGAGAAGATGCAGACATATGTTTACGTCATGTGACATGATACAAGCAACACTGATATTAATGCATTCGTCCTCCACGCGACCTTTTATTGTATACGATATAAACAATCTAATTTATATTTTTAAAGAGATTTTATTGACTGCTCCTATAAAAAGGGCGATATAAGTATCACCTATAACCGACGAGCATGCATACGTCAATGTATGAATGTAGAAGAAGCGAGAGAGGTGTGCCAGGATCGCGCCAACTGGTAATCCATGATCTCTGCCTACCTCTCTGAGTCACGGGCGTGAATTCATTTATTTAAAAAGGTATAGCTTTTAGAAAAGCTCATATATTATTCTTATAATTAATGAAGACTTGCAGTGTCATATGCAAATACTAGAATTATAATTCTAATTATACTATTACAAGGTACTAAGAATAGATAGGTAACATTTTGGTAGTAAACTTTATGAACACAAAAGATACTAAAAACTGGCGCTTTAGGAAATTACATTGATAAATCTACGAACATGTCGTATTTGAAGAATCTGTTTAAAGCTTTTAAATCGGTAGCTTATAAATTAAATATAAAAACATTGATTCTTACAATAGCAATGACCTAAAACTTAAGACTAGAGCGTAAATCTAAACTTAAACGACGCTAACATTTGAAGCTTATCGACTTGGAATAAGAACGAGTTTGTTAAGGTATTGAGGAACTAATTTCGTAGCATTTGTAAACCAAATTCGGTTCAACGAAAGCTCGCGGTGTCGATTCGCTACGCCCACTGAATAAGCGGGTATCGCTGGCCATAAGGTAACCGGAGGTCGTGCAAAATTCGAGATGCGCTTTCTCGTATTCTTGGTGCGAATTATGCGTAAATCGATTTCAAGGCGCATCACGTTTGTGTTTTGTTAGTTGCATGCACGTACCTCTGCGTATTTGTTGAGGATATGAAAAACTTTCTTTTGGTAAATCTTTACTTTCTCTCTATTGTAAACAATCTCTAAGATATTATTAAGTAAGAACTGAAATATTTTTTTCAGCTTAAATTTAGCTTTTTTTAAAATAATCAGCATTGACTAAAATATAAATAATCTTCCACTGAGTACGAGTTGTTAGGGAACGAAGTCGCATTACTTAGTCATACACATACCAGCATACTAAACAACACAATTAGACTAAAAGTTAAATGTATGAACATGAACACGAACCAGAAAGCTACATATATACATATTTTCTGTCTTCATTTTGCAAAAACATGTTTGCATAAGCACAATTCTTTTGTATTGTATATTTTTAGTAACTATCACGTATAATTTCAGTTTAAATTAATGAAGCTAATAAGTTTTAGGTTGAGGACGAGTGCGTTCGATGGGGCGAGGACGTCACAAGCACGAGACGAGACAGCACATGAATTACCCTCGGGGATTGTTCCCGGGTCCCCGGCTAATATAACTCCCATTCATCTTTGTAGCAATTTCAGCGAGCAAATTGCAGAGGATTGTTTGCTCCGTGACATTTGAACACTCTATTGAACTTTTCCGATATATGTACTTTACACTTAATAGATAACGGGAGACGGCAGGAATGTATAATGAGGATGAGGCCACAGCCTTTTAAAAACATTAACTTTACATTCAAAAAATATGCGTGTTGCACGTAACGCAGAGGGGTAAGCAGATATTACAGATTTCCTATGGTACGACCCCGGCCCACCTTGTGGGTTACGGGTACTCCTTATATCGCCTTTTTACTAACGAATCATACTAATATCACTAATCTGACTAATTGAAAATGTCCTAGGACATCCTCTACTATCAATGCAACTTTCTTTTGCAACATAAATTTGCCTTGTTACTGTCCCTCCATGCATCCTTGCAACGTGCCCGAACCACCGAAACATACCTTTCTTAATTCTAGTCACAACATTAAAAAATCTTAATACTTTAATTGGAAATTGAAATTAAATAAATATTCAATAACATGACGATTTTGATTAAGGGTCTTTAATCTGCTATTCTGGTAATATCTGGGCTAATAATGCTTTGAGTTAGATCCCACCTAATAAGTCACTAAAAGGCGCTCCTCAATTGCTCCATAACGCGAAAGGTCAAATTACTCATTGTCACACAACTTTATGGACCGCTATAAAGAGTTCTTTTATCGAGGCGTTCCCCCGAGAAATGAAATTGCTGAATTTAGTGTTCGAAGGAACATTGCGAGCTCGACTCGACAATAAAATCGAATCAAGAAAATCAACTTCCAAAGTGGCCCAGTAAGAGCGTGCGTAACTAGATCAAAACAAGTTTGTAACTTACGAGCTTGCGGCCAAACTTTCGATTCGAAACTTAACTTGCTAAAACTATTAAACACATGGAATTTCGCGTAAAGGAACCTCCAAGGACGGTGTTATGCATATCGATTCGACGAACGAACGGGCATCGAACCGTGGAACGGGTTAAAAATACCGCGAGCGGAGCGGCATGTGCGAGCACACCGGTCGGACTGCTCGGCTGAGCCACATGCGTTTGTTTACTATCGGGCGGTACAGGGCGACGGGGAGGTGGGGTCCAACTTACGCCGGATGCCCCAATCCATGTCTGGGCGCACGGTGAGCGCGCGGCGCGGCGTCTGCCAGCCGACTGCCGCTGTCTTCGCCGCGAGCATTGTCCGCGCCCGATCCCTCCTCACATCTACTACACTCCTCCAGTACCCGCATAATGTCCAAGCGCATCATTTTGTGCCTACATAAAACTATGCATATTAACCTACTTGGTCTACGATGTTGCGAGCTAAGGTCGCAATTGCTTATAAAAAGCTATTGTAACGCCTTCGCACTTTTCTCAATAGATATATTTTAAATATGGCATATGCAACATTTTTTTTACATTGTACAACGCAAGTTTATTATTCATATATACCAAGGTACAATGACACCTTAATGTAAAATAGCATATTTTCCTAATCGAGCTACAAGATAATAATTCGAGACAGGTGCTTAGTTTCAACACTAAACAGACCTCCATATATGTACATATATACATACATAAATGGCGGTACACACACGCATACAAATATTTCACAGACCGATTGTGTGAAGTAAGTCAGTTTTTAATAGGACTAGACATATTATAAACTGTCAGCAAATTTTATAATCAATAGGTAAATCAGTCACAATTTGACGTGTCATCTCTCGATAGCTTAGAAACTGTCGAAGTCTAATAGTCAAAATGTGAACAGATATTTTGTTTATATTATTATGTTGAAGTTTAGGAAGATAGTTACAGTTTAGATCCGTTAGATTGGACGTGACAGTTAAACAAAGTGCCCGGAAGTGACGTGTAACTTTAAATTAAAATATCAGTCTTTACTTGAACCATTCGGGCTAGGGGTTTACAATTTTTTTGTATTTCGTATTTATGTACACAAAAATAAATTAAATGTATGGATGTAAATAAAAATATAGAATACAAAAATATTTTCTGACATAATATCTTAAATAATATTTCAACACGATTTTTATCTTAGGGTGCGTTCAGATCTGGCGAATGTGCCGCTCGCGAGCCGTTCGGCTCATACGTCGGATGTGGGTATGCACCCTTACATAATACGTAAAATTGTCAATGATTCGATCAGTTCACAATTTGCTGAGAGTTTATAATTTATGCTTCGTCCGATTTTAATGTCATGAAGTTTACAATACTTCGGTGGCATATAAATATTTACCGTAGGATTACACTGCGAAAAACATTCACATAAAACATGTCATCTCAGTTTTTTCAGAGAGAAACCTTGTATCGCGACACAATTTTACACCAGAGGCAACCCATGGTTTCATATAAGCCATTAAGTGTTAGCATTGTACCCAAACGTCAAACATAATTCATAGGATTATTCTCATATTTTGAAAATACATAATTATTTTAATGCAAAGCTAATAACAATGTCAGGGATGCCGATATTTTTTTAAGTTATTATAAGAACATAGGGACATTGTTAAATATTTCGTTTATAAAACTTTACCAACTTTGCTAAGTACAACCAAACAATGACCTAATCTTACATGCACGATTGTAACTCTATTTATTATGATAAAACGTAAAATATGTATTGACATCATCGGAGCATGAATTATTGTAATAGTTAATTTTTGCAAACAAAAACACTTGATTCGTTTCACATTATTAGTTTTAAAAAAAGTTACGAATATAGCTCCCCTGGTAACTTATTTAACTCGATAACACAAAAATCATACCGGCATTGCGAAGTAATTGGTGATCCATGTATGTAAAATTAACATATAAATGAACTTGGTAGTTTTGTCAAATCCGTAGCTCGCGACTTTCTAATGCGAGACAACTTTAATTCTAATTCCTAACCAAATAACTTGCGCGCCCCGGGCGTTGGGGGCATTAACATACGAATAGTTTTCGTTTTTCAAATATTATTTTACCACCCTTTGTTTTGAAGAAAAACAGCTATTCAAAATATACATTTAAATAAAAACATTGTATACATCAGCTAGATGTTTTACGTAGACTTCTTCAAATGAGGATTGAACCCGTTCCTCTGATTAAGACCGTTTGAAGCGGTCTACGTAATAGACAGAGCAGTTGAGTGGTGACGGTGGTGGGAGCTGGGAGACATATTTTATTCACTATCTTATTAGTTATTACTATTAATGTCATTCCCCTACCATAGTGCTGTCGTACTACGCGAAAGTGCGATCAAGAACATTGTAATGTGCAAATCTCCTATTCAGGCCAGCCCTATTTTGTGTAAACATTAGACGCATTAATTGGATATCGGCGCAAAGCATGACTAATTATTAGTTATCCACTCATTTTAGAAGTATTTGCATTACTTCATGTAATTTTACTTACACATATTCATGATTTTTATCGGCTCATGAATTTATGAACATAATAGAATTTATATGAGAACCAATGATCTATTACAAATATATTGTGTATATATATATTATGTAATATTTTATTTACGAGTAAAAACTGGCATAATATTTATAATAATTTCAAATTACAAATATAATTTCCAATGAGCAGAACAGACAATGCTAATAAAAATGCGGATACAGTATTATAAAAGCAAGGCGAGTGTTATTTCCAGCTCGGCGCACATCACTCACGATATCAAAATGACAGGGAAATTTCGATCTTCCATTCATTCTATTTACTTTTGACACTTCATACTTATTCGAGTGACGTTACAATAGTGTCTTTTATAATCCATTCGACTGTAGAAGCAAACAAAACTATATTTGTCTTATTAGCGGTGTTGAGATCAGATTAAGTGACTTACCAAAAAAGGGCAATATAAGGAGTAGCCGCAACCGACGAGCGTGTATGCGTAGATGTATGAATGTAGAAAAAGAGAGGGAGGTGTGCTACAATCGCGCCAAATCCATGACATCTGCCTACCCTTCTGGATTACGGGCGTGAGCGCATATTATTAATATACTACTACTAATAATAATAAATCAGCCTTTTTTTAGTAAGTCCCCACTGCAGGGACACAGGCCTCCTCTCCGAGAGAGGAAAGAGGCCGTAATCTACCACACAGGCCCAGTGGATGTGATACATTTGTGATTTGTTCGAATTTGTTGATTCCAAGACATACCGGTTTGGTCACAATGTTTTCCCTCACAGTTTTCGGGGTATTGGTGATGACATAAATTCCACAAAGTAAAGCACCAACCTGAGTTCAAGCCCGCTACCTACAGTACATAAGTCGGGGTCTTGACCACTGGGCCAACAATGCTATCGCATATTATTATTGTTGGGAAATGGCCCCATCTTTATAGAAAAATAGATACCGTACCGTGGTTTGTGATGTCTCTCGTTTTTACATTGCCGGTTTTCGCAAGACATATCATCTCAGGCTCTAATCAAATTTTGTCTTTAGATAAAATTTTGGTTTTTAAGTTTATCTGTATTGTATAGTGTAGTGTTGTATATCAGTGTGTTCGCACTACCGAAACATTCAATGTTAAACAAGTTTGGACATAAAAAGAGATACAGAATAACACCATCTAGGTACAATTTAAATAACATTAGGTACTGGGAACTTAGTGTTTTTTAAACATTTTAAACTATTAATTATGATGTGAATGTTTCGATAGGGAGAGGTCGCGGCAATAGTTGCGTTTATATAACTAATTGGAACTTCATAGCATACATGTAGTGCAAATAAACGACGAAACCATCACGAAAAAAGGTTAAGTTTCTAACAAAATAATAACACATTTTAATACTAAAACATAAGCTGTGTAAAAATGTATTATGTGATGAATTTAAATAAAATGTTTTGTTCATACTGAGAATAGATTAGAATTATTAATTCAATTAAAAAAATTTAAGTCAAATCACTATATTGATAGAAAATGTAATATATGTAGAAACTTTACTCACTGTGACGGGGGTGCGTCATCACGATGGCGAGCGGGCATTCATCATCCTCCAGGATGTACTCCGAGTTATCGGCTGTGTCCACCTGATGACAACGACAATGACATGACAATGCGATTTTCATAACATTTAGTCCTGATTGATTAATTTAACATTACTATAACATTATATACCTACAAATCGCCCTGTCTTTGTCGAATGTAAGCAACGTTTTTAAACGCATGTTAAATGTCAAATAGCTGTACGTTACGGTGCGTCACTGCATTTGCTTATGAAACCATAGCGCCGCGACAACGCAACGCCGCCTCAAAGCAATTGCAATAGATCTTAATACTACAAAAAGTGTGTTCTTCTTAAAAACACTTTTGTAAATTAACTAATTGTTTTTGACGGATAGCGTAACGATCACTGTTTGCCTTAAACAAAAACCAAAATAGCAAAGCGGCCGAGGATGTACACTTTGGTTTATAAATATGGAAGTGCTAACCTTTCTGTGTCATATGGGGTTAATAATTGATTTTTATCTAGTTAATTATAATGTGTACACATATATTGCACACACCTGCACTATACAGTAGTGGTGCGGCTCGTGACGCGAGAGGCCGTACTTGTCGAGCATCTCGCGCACCACCGCCGCCGCCGTGTCGCCCACCGACAGCAGCAGCGTCTTGTACGGCACGTCCGGACACAGCGACGACCCGTAGATCTTTAATGTACCACCTGCGAATCATTAACACATATATAGTTTGTTCCACAATCATGATAAATAAGAATTTTATTATTTGTAAGCAACTTTTTATACTTTAAATCGTAGGATAAAGTGAGGTGTAAAAGTTGTTTTTCGAAAATATTTTGAAAACTACGAACTTTGAATATAAAAAGTTAGCTATCCATTGTTTACAACAACTCCATCTTGATGTGGAATAATCTATAAATAAATTAATAAATAAGCAGTCAAACCCATAATCTTGAGAAACAATAATAATGGATTTCTATTTGCCACAGTCCTGGCACACCTCTCTTGCTTCTTCGACACTTATTATTTATTCATACGTGTTCAGCGGTTGAATAATTTTACGGGTACTTCTAATACCACCAGTATTAGAAGTAACCGTAAAATTATTTAGTATGAACCATTCTGGTCGGTATAAGTCTCCTAGGATGATGCTGCTGCTCACTTTCGTAACCTTTCAACGTGCCAAAACCACCGAAGCATACCTTTTTCAATTCTAGTCACAACATCCACTTTTAAGCCACATTTTTTCTTGTAACGCTATTTTTAATCCTATTATTCAACGCCACGCCTAACCTACTTCTTAAGGATCGAATTATGACGAAGTAGAACAAAACTACGAAAACTACAAACAACTACAAAACTGTTGCGAAAGTGAGTGGCAGCGTTGGCGGCAGTGGACGCTCAAGAAGAACTTATATCGACCAGATTCGTGACTTACAGGGCGATATAAGGAGTTTCCCGTAACCGACGAGCATGTATGCTCTAAATGTATGTATATCCAGATATATGGATATAGGAGAAGCGAGAGAGGTGTTCCCGTATCCCGCACCAAATTGAAATCCGTTATGTCTGCCTACCTAGAGGGGTAGGTTAAGAGCGTGAGTGCATATTTATTTTATATACATATATTTATTAATTTATCTATTATAGTATGGTATATTTTTCCTATACATTTATTTTGTGAATGGTATATATTTATTCCCAACCAGATGGATACAAAATTTTAATCACTCATAATGTTATATTACCAGTATCAGGTCCGCCGTCCTTGGAGCGAAACTGCTGCAACTTCCTCTCGAGCTTCTGTTGGCGGCGGCGGCGCATCACCGCCTCCGGGTTGCTGATGCTGCGCGTGAACGACGTCTCCGGCAGCTCTGCATCCGTACAATACACAATTGAATTGATTTTACTTTAGAACTAGATAAACAAAAATAACACATGCAGTCTATCAGTCTAAGCAATAAGAACTGAAAATTCAAAACACGTGGGAAGGCGGGACAATAGTTCAAAAATGAATAAAACATATAACTAGCAAAAATAAACACTGAATACAAGACAAGTTCGTCGAAACTGTTCACAGTTCAAATAAGCATGTTTCTCGCGCATGTTGCGCATGTTGATCACGGGAACTATAAGATTTTCCTCACCAAATATCTTCTACGCGACTAAAGATTTCAATTTAAAAATTATGATCGATATTAGTCATATATCATATAAACATACAAATCCATATCTTATAGCAAAATAAAACGACAATGCATTATGAAAAGAACAATAATTGTTTTTAAATGTACATACATATTAAAGTATGTTGCTTAAAATCTAAACATAAATTATATTTAAATGAACCTACGTAACGAAACATGAACCCCGGATATGGTGTCCTCGTTCGAAAGAAACTAATCGAATACGCTAACAATCATGTTTCGAAGAGAAAGTGTTGCCGTTAAATAGTCATAATAAAGCTAATTATGTTTCCATGGTAGACTTGTTAAACGAAACACAATACTCAGGAGTTGTTTCATCGTACAGGTTAAAGTTTATCTTGCATGCCAGCTAAAATACTATAACAATGATGCCTTAAAATAACCACTAAAATAATAGTAAGTTCAACGGTGAAAACACAAAGAAGTTCCTGTAAACTAATTTCTTGCCTTACACATATTTTCAGATGGGGTGACGTGTGTTTAATATATAAATGGGATATGGATAGGAGAACATTAAATTATGCATCCTCATCCTGAACTGTAGGCAGAGATTACAGATAACCATTTGAACAGCTCTAACGCAATTCCTTCCCTTGTTTTAGAACGCGTGGTTCTGAACTGACAAAAACAAATCAGTTACGAATTGTTGAATTAATTCAATGTCCGTTATATGTCAGCATATCATATCTATGAGTGATTATACTACAGTCATACTTAACAAAATAATTTTTCAAACCAAAAAATATTAATAACTTAGTAGAAAATAATCTAAGTACAATTAATTTTTAATGTCAGCGTCATTTCGACTCATACCCGTGTAAAGTTTCTCGGCAATTGGTCTGCTTCCATCATTGGTGTCCGACTTCAACCTCGAAAGTTTTTCTTTCTTTTTAAGCTCTTTTTTTTCTCGTTTTGATAATTTTCTCTTGAAGTTCTGATCTGATTTTTCATTAACAGAAGACAGAGGAACCTGCGAAATAAAACTAATTTAGTCGCTTCTACATGAATTCAACGAACTGTCCACGTACATTAAATATGTATAAACGAGAATATTAGAAGGTTCAGACTCCTCTTATATTCTCGTTACGCCAGTGACAGAAATGTAGGAGCAAGTGGTTACCGTGCTATGGATGTAAATGTTTACAAGGTTAAAAGAAGACCGAAAAAAGTGTGCATGGTCAGATATGTATAAGATACGTGTAAACAGAGTGTGAATTCAGATATGACGTCTGATAGTGAAATATGAAAGAGAAGGAAATACTGCGCTGACCCCACATAGGTGGGAAAAGGACGGAAAGAAGAACAATATACGCGTAAAGGAAAAATATAGAGGGTTCGCATATTTTTTAATGCTGAAATAGGTTTTATCTACAAAAATCGCATATGTACTTTATGATATTAAATAAATTTTTTTCACTTATTAACTGACTGACAATGATGAATGATAAGTCTTAAGCAGTATAAGTTACGGCAAGGCATTATTTTCATTTTTAACATGAAGAGTATTTATCAATGCACTGAGATAAGATATACATTCAGAAAAACCTTTGACATCACTTATTAAAGTATTTAAATATTTTTTCACTTGCAACATGAACACATGACATTTGAACTTTTACGTTATTTAATTTCTCTCTCAAAAGAAAAGTACAGGAAAAAACTCTTATCTTTAGAATGTTAACATAGTACAGAGAAAATCAGTTGATATTTGCTTGACATTGTATTTACAGCATATTCAAATGAACATCGGCAACACCAAAGGAACAGCTGATGCGCAGTGGGTCTTTATGGAATATACTTCATATTCTGTATAAGCTGTTCACTCCTCAATATTAATCAAAAACAAAAATACTGTACTTCCTTATTCGATATTGAATGTTCCTTTATTCCTCAGTATGATCTAGCTTCGCTAAAATTGCGTCCCTTTTCGATGACACAGCTTTATTTACACTTCTAGTAACTTCCGTTGATATTATTTGAATGTGAACTATGGTCATTACTAAAAAATCTATACAGATAGACAGAAAGGTTATTAACCTCATTATTAGTAAGGCACTTGAGCAGGAAGCGGCCCTCGCGGTCATCGGTGTGCCAGTTGAGTTGGACGAGGAGTGGCTTCTCGTGCGGCTCCAGCCGGCGCTCGTAGTCCGGGCCGTGCGTCTCCCACAGCGAGTACGAGCCCAACGACAACATGCGCATGTCTGGACGGAACTTCTCGATCAGGGTCTCTGGTGACCGAAACAAAAATAACTGAATTGTAAAATAACAACAAATGCGTATTACATATATATAAGAACTTAGATATACTTAAGGCTTTATTGTAAATTTTTATTTGTGATTATTGGATGAAAACAAAAAATTGGCAAAAATATGTGAGTGATCGTACAATGCATCCCACCCAGCACATATACTCTTTTTGAGTGTTTCCAAGTACATTAGAAGGGAACACATTCGAATATCCGTTAGGACAGGAAATAATCTTAATATCTAATCTACAAGATGAGGGAATCTAGTAATCTAACCAGAGATAAATTTACGATTTCTGCAAGTTGTTTAGCGGTTACTGCTAACCTCTTTTGATAAGGTCTTCATCAGCATTAATTGTACTTTAAAATCATTTCATTGCATAATATCTTTTATTTTTCTGATTCTCCTTAAATAAATAATTATATAACTTTGTGATATATTAAACCTCCGCTTAGGCCTGATTACATCTGAAAGCGAATGAAGTATTATGTTTTACTTAGTGTAGTGAACTTTAGTAAATTCGACTCCATTTTCTATACTCTAGCTGGACCCGGAAAAGTTCGTCCCGCCTTTGAATTGCTTCACCTTAAATTGTTACGTTCTTTCAGCAAGTAATAAAAATTAATACAGCTGTATTCATTTTGTGTTATACCCGAGTTGATCCGTTTAGTGAAAGAGCATGTAGCTTGAGCACAGCGACTCAAAGAACAGTTGCAACATCGGTGTGCGACCCGCGCTTGATTTTATTTTCGCGCGTGTTACTTTTTATTTTGGGATAAGTCCTAAGATGATCATTTAAATGATATGGTGTATATAATTATCATAATGTGCATGAAATGCTTAAGGTAACTAACGCATTTTCGTTGATAAGGATCAATCGTATATCTTTAATTAGTATTAATTAAAAATACTATTAATCTTTATTTTTAGTTAATAGTGTGTCTAAGTGGATTTTCAATTACGACATTCTATTCGTCCATTTTTTTAGAAATTATAATGTATATGTACGCTATTTTAAAAAAACAGATATATGGTCATATGTAAGCGCATAAGAATACGATTTTTACGAACGACATCACATTACATTTCTTTGAAAATCTTTGCTTTTTTATACTCTAATATGCATGTATTATACATATTAACTTTCATGTTGAAAACTGCATTAAAATTCCTAGCCTAATTTAAAAATCTAAGGGAAAAGACAGGGAAAGGGGCTTTATTTTAAGCAATGTAAAGATTATAGTGCATCCATCCAAACAGCGTATAGTATATCATATATCTAATCTTTAGCATACTTGGAAAAATCGATAACAACACGGCCACGGTGTTATTAATTAATTTTACTGCAAGCCTGTACCAATGATAACGTGACATAATAACTTTACTAACTAAGGACTTAGCCTCTTTAACACTTCATTAGACGGCCTACTTATCAAACAGATTAGCAATAAATGTTTTGACATTAAATCTTAACGAAATATTGAATCGATTACCAATGCATTTTATGACTAGTTAAATTGAAATATATCATGCTGTATAGAGAGCGTTTATGTGACACCATTGCTTTATTCCTGCTGAGTGTTCCAGTTTTTATTCTAACAACGGAAAAATACCCAACGAATTCAACAAAACGCTTAAAAATACACAACATATTTTTCTATAGCATTTAATATAACTTGTCATACCTATGACGTCACTGACTGTAGCGTCTGACGCGACGCGGATGCATTTCGTCGCAATCTTTTGGCCGGAGTCTTGAAAGTAGAAGCGCATAACTCCGTGGAACTCCAAGTTCTGTAAATAAGTTGGAAAGATTATTTATATTGTAAACTAAATCTAGGAACACAATAATCAAATATGATAATTTAACAACTTTCAAAGCAGAAAACTTGTAAATGTTCACAATTTCACGGGAATCCTGATTGGTTTGGTTTAAGCATAAAACCCGCGCTGTATAACCGAATGGGCTTTTTTTTAACTTTTTTACAGATTAGTTACAATTGTTTTACTTCTAACATTTCATAATTTTATTTAATGAAGGTAAAGTATGTTATTATGAACAATACAGTCGATGTTTTATTTTATTTCACACAGACTGTATAGTTGTACGAGGTACGAGTATATTTTAGACTACAATATTCTAAATACAATGAAATATTCATAAAAAGGGCTCGTTTATTGTATTGTGCATTTACGACGTCGTACAAGCCTAGAATTACACCTTAAACTTTACGATAGATATCAGTCATGTACACACGGAAACATTTTATCTAAAGCGCATTCTTCTCAAGATAACGATGGTTCACAAAGCAAATTGTTTCAGAACGAAGCAATTTAAAGAGAAATCTGTTTTAGATGGAAAAATAACGAAACGGTGGAAAACCAGCGGACAAACGTTTATATAACATTTTTATTTATGGCTTGCTTGCTTATGATACTTGAAATAAGAGTTTAAACGCTTTTAAACGCGAGCAAAATGCTGTTTTCTTTGCTATCGTTTTATTTAATAAAGTAAACACTGCGGCATAACACTATAGCTACACTTATTGTACATTAAAAATATTTTCTATCTACACTTATAAAATAAAGGGAAAGATTTGTATGTTTGTAACGAATAAACTCAAAAACTATTGGGCCGATTTCAAAAATTATTCAACCATTAGAATTATACTTCATCCCTCAATAACTTAAGCTATATTTATTTATTATAAACTAATGATCCGCCCGGCTTCGCACGGGTAGCCGTTTCGGAATCTATACGGAACATCGTCTTTTATATATGTAGATATGCACCCGTAAAAAACAAAAACGTATCCCACTGGAACCGTACATTTATCTGGGATAAGAAAATAGCCTATTTGCAATTCCAGATTATAATGTATCTCTGTACCAAATTTAAGAAAGAGTAACAAACATTCATACATCCACACACATAAAAAATCGCATATATAATATTATGGCGTTGAAGTAGCTACTAGCTACTAAAACTAGCTAGTTTTTAGATTTTTTGACAATTTTTTTTTTATTTTAAGTATAATTTTTTTTTCTTCATAAAATGTATCCCATGTTACTTCTAATACCTCCAAAAATATGTGTGCAAAGTTTCATGATGATCGGTTGAGTAGTTTTCGTGTGAAAGCGTAACAAACAAACGTACATTCAAATTTATAATATTAAGTAGGGAAGGGATAATTAGAGGGAAATAAAAAAGAATCAGCGAGGAAAATGAGAAGCGAACAGCGAAGTTGCCGGGCAACAGTAGTCTTTTTCACATTTAATTAAAAATAACAACAAAATTAAACATTTTGGAGCAACTCACGATGTTGATTTGCATACAACAAAGAAAATATAATGAAAAAGTCGGGGATTTTTAAAATAATAGTAATTTTAAAAATCCCCGAGTCCCTCTTTACTGGATTCTACTAACGTATTTCGCTCGTTCTGGCTAAGAAGTAAGAATTTAATTGTCAGGTTCTACGACTACACGGCGCTTTTAGCGAGCATCTTATGAATACTGATAAATTAAATTATAGTGGCTGTATCTAATGTCAAAATAAAATTTCTATACTAATACGATTTATGGAACTTATAAGGACAATGTGATGTAGGGCACGAACGGATAACGTACGAAACTAGTATATTAGGGGAAGCGTAAAAATAGCACCAATGATAGACAAATTAAGAAGCGAAAGGTTAGCATTGTATGAGCATGTTATGGGACAGCAAGTAGAATTTTAGTCCTAAGTATGGAGGGGTATGTCGGTAGGCGCAGGCCTAAGAAGAGATGGACGGATTGTGTGAAAGGTGACATGAATTTTTACTGGTTAATAGCTGATTTTATAAGAAAAAACTAAGACTTATTTAATTTGCGCAAAACAAACAAGGTTCAACAGAATCATATAAATAGCTCACAGAACTGTGAATAAAATCATGCATTGCCTTGGATGATATAACACAAGGTTTTAGCAACTAAATAAAGTTAATAAAGTTTTTATAAATTTTGCGCTATGAAAACAGATTTTTATTGGATTCAACACGGACGAAATCGCGGGAACAACTAGTAACTCTATATAGCACCTATGTAAAGAAGTCAAAAGTGTATTCAAAGTAGCTATTGTCAAACAGGCGTACACTATTGCTTAACGCGAAGTTACGTAAATACATAAAAGACACGATGCACCTTTGTTTAATATTTTGTATTTATATTTAGTAGAAGAGAAATAATTTTACCCGCAACTCGTATTACGCTTTTCGGACAAGGTTTACACCAGCCAGCCAGGCCAATTTCCCGAAGACGTTTAGTCATATTGTCATTTTTATTTAAGCTTGAGCTCAGATGATATTATACAGAGTAAAGAGGAAAGAAAAATATCTAAGTTGTCATTATTTACATAAAAGTAAGAAATATTTACCTTAAAAGAGAACGGTATCGTCGTACGTATACAGACGTATAGTTTTCCGAAAATCTTAAACAATCGCATTGTTTCGAAGAACAATCGTAAGGTCGCGCCGACGATCAGCTGTTTAGACTGCCTTATTACGTTTATGTAGACCGCTATATATGTATACATTTACTAATAAGTACTTAAAAGAAATATAACATTTAAACCAACGTATTGTAACAGTTCCTCTAGTAAACCTATTTATCCCATTCCCCATCAAATCCTCTCTTCCCATCCTTTAAGAATAAGAGAATTATAATGGAGCTTCCGGAAATTCACTTAGCAGACGAAACGCAGAATACTCGGTCGTACCGGTCGAGCCGGCTCATTTATGCAACAGATTTTGTAGTTGCAGGTTCTCCCACTGTTAAATTATCTCATTAAAAACTACTTCTACTACTCTACTTCACGCTCGAATTATGTGAAGTAGTAGTACTTTTCTAGTCTAGCCGGCGCATTCGTGCATAAGCTCTTTCTGCAGCTGAGACTCTACCGTCACCGATTTACCTCAACCGACTAGCAGTGGTTGGCAGTCAGTTCCCAATATTTCACTCTATCTCTTGTAAGGCGGAACAGTTGGCACTCGTAATTTCGGTACACTCTCTGATATTAATATAAATTAAAATATATATCAAGGCATACTAAAGTCAAAAGCAGAGATATTCATACATAAATCATAAGCATGCATAGCAAACATGTTGGTTCGGAGTAAATAATACAAATGTGCAGTACTAGCCTCATTGGGTTCGCTGAGCTCGAAGAGATCAAGCCTGTTGGCGTTCCACTGCTGGATCATGTTGCGCAGCACCTCGCGCTCCAGCATGCGCTTGTCGCGGTCCGCCTCCATCCTGTCACCGCATCAAGTCCGCAACCTGAAATATATACATACACCTATTAATATAGAAAACATTTTTGAAGCCGATTGATTGATGATTGCGAGTACCATGACATGCTAGTACGTAAAAATATGAACGTGTATATTATTAGTAAACTGAACCACCACATTAAGATTAAAGCCCTATTTCAATACAAAGAATCACCATTTGTACGATAAATTAATGAAAAAATAAGTTTGTACTAAATATACACTATTTAAGAAGTAGTGACTAGAATTGAGAAAGGTTTGCTTCAGTGGTTCGGGCATGTTGAAAGGATGAATGAAGAGAGAATAACGAAACAAATTTATGTAGCGAAAGTGAGTGTTGGTAGGGGACGCCCTAGGAGAACTTATATCGATCAAATTAGTGGCTTATTAAAAAAGGGCGGTATAAGGAGCACCATAACCGACGACCATGTATGCGTAGATGTATGAATGTAGAAGAAGCGAGAGAGGTGTGCCAGGATCGCACCTTATGGAAATCCATGATCTCTGTCTATCCCTCTGGGTTACGGGCGTAAGCGCATATTCATTTATTTGTTTAAGAAGTAGTGTATTTTTATTTAATCTGTATAGAGGGTAGAGAAAGTGTTCAAATTGCGTCCATAAACTCAATTATGTTCGTCGTGTGTTCTAAAATTAGATTCGCTTTTAACGTAGTTATACTTTCTTAAATGTCAAGGCTTTACCTCACGATGCGGAGGTTTGATAAACTCGAAGTTAATTCGTCAGAGAATTAGAGAGCCGTACGGAACTGAAAGAATAAAATATGCAATGTCTTTGTGACAGCAATTTTCAATGGCTTTGAATAGAAAATTTGTAAATAAATATATCGAAAAAGGAAATATATACATACTGTACTGTACTGTACTCAACATACAAAATACACGATGTGGCCCATGTATCCTATTGAAGGATTGATTTCGAGATGAAACCAGCTTTATATAAGACAGGACCTTAATCCAGGTATGCATTCGAAGACAAACAGATACAGAAGTAATGACCATATAATAATAATATGCTAGGACATATCCACACGCGGCCATCTGATCCCAAACTAAGCAGAGCTTGTACTATGGAAACCAGATAACTGGTATACTACATAAACAACTTTTCTTTTGTAAATAAATACTTAAATAGACCCCCAGACTCAGGACATGCACACAAATATGTCCTGGGTGGGTATCGAACCCACGACCTGCGGCGTGAAAAGCAAGTATCTTACTAACCACGCCAAACGGCCCGTCGTCAAATATTGATAAAACATTTAACTGCAGAACTATTTTACATCGATTGTAATTTACATTATCAGTTTTATGGTGACTTTCAAAGTGACCAGCGTGACCAATACTTCCCAAAAGCAATCACTTCGCTTCCGCTTACTTCGATTTGATTGATGACGTGTTTATTTCACAGTGCCCATTCAAAGTGTAATATTTTATCACTGTTATCGCGTATTATTACGAACCATTGAAAATACGTATGATTTACAATGAATATAGCTCTCTTCAGTAGTCTCAAAACTATAATATGATGGTATCAAACCAAATACCTGGAAATACTGGACAGAAAAATGGTCAGAGACTGCTTTTATGGTAAAAAAGCCGCCTGAAAACGAAAGTAAGATAAAGAAATGTCTTAATACGCAGATAACATTATACGCAACGCAATAAATATACGCCCATGCCCCTAACCCCTCTGGGGTAGTCAGCGATCACGGTTTCCACATCAATACATCTGCGCACACGTGCTCGGTTACGGTTACTCCTTACATAGCCCTTCTTTAGTACGTCACTAATCTGATCGATATAAGTTCTCCTAGAACGTCACCGGCCAGCTCACTTTTGCAACATAAATTTGTTTCGTTACTATCGTAGTTCATCCTTTCAACACCTTTATACGCAACAAAATCTGTTATTTCCATAAGTATTCATTCATAAACAATATTTGTATACCTGTTTTGTATTACTTCAAGTTGATACTGCATAATATACATTCAACCTGTCAAGAGCGTTTTTTTCTAGATTTTACGCCGTTAATTTTATCAAGAATGAACTAGTTCACCTGGCCATAGTAACCGCACAGTTCTATTCGTAGCAGAAATGTTTAATTAGTTTCGAAACAGTACATATGTGATTCATTAATTATTCCATGCAAAAGAATTTAGCAAAAGAATATTTTTTGAAGTGGGCGGCTCTCCTGGCATCTATGATGCGCAGGCGCACCTACACACGCATGCCTGTATTTATAACACGAACATATGGCCCGGCGCGCCGGTCACTCAACACTATATAAATTCGATATCGGCTAACAGTAAAAATCAATTGATTTCTATTTTAATTGAGACATTACTGACAGAACTGTTACTAATCACGAAACGTTCTAATTGTGTTGCGAAATTAGGCTTGCGAGATTGGTTTTAGGTTTGGAAACAAAAGCTTTTCAAATCAAACACTATAGATTGATACAATGCAAGTGTCTCTAAACGGGTTTTCCAGATATGTTTAAAAACATCAAAACAGTGATTCAGAGGTGGTAGAAAATACCAATTTCCACTTCCTATTGATCTCTTCGTACGTTATTGAATTGTATATTATACAAATGCACTCGACGATTACTGGTATACTCTTAAGTTCGTGTTTACTGAAATATATTTTCCATACAAATGCCACATGATAAATGAGCAACATTGAACTGTGGCAGAGCTTTGCAGCTACTTAGCTTCTCGAACGACTGGGAGTCAAACGACCTCATAGAAAGCCCTCGTAAGATTTTCTCCAAAGAAACCCAACCCCCTTCACAACGCTTTTAATTGACATTGATTGATTTGAGTGGCAGATAAAAAATATCACTAAATGCGAGTAGTATTTAGTATAGTAGTATTTAGTAGTATTTTTCTTACATTATAACTAAAGTGACTTGAATAAAATATTAAAAATCATTATCATAGTATATCAAGACCAAAGTGGCAATGTAATTGCTACGAAATACAAACACATAAACATATGTACAAACATACTCTCGTAGTTAGGGATGTTCTCACGTACCAGGCACGTGTACCTGCCCCTAGGCGATTGTTTACCAACCAGATATAATGTTACGTGGAAACGTGCCGCAATTCATCCCGTTAGTTTATTAATGTCCACCGGTCGTACCGAAACGTTTGTTATGGTTGGTATGCTTCCGCTAACGTACCGGGTACGGACCACGGTATAGAACTTGGTACCGCCGCTGCTACGCGGATCGTTCACTCGTAAAAATAAACACGCAACGTTTACCCCATAACTTGATCCCATTTATTTTAGTTTTTCATTTTCTTCATACAACAACCAGCCGGCCAATTATTCTCACTTTCGTTATCGCAAGAATTCTACGTTACACCTGCTCTTTGAATCGATTAGGTTTAGAATACGACAATATTTAGAATCTACCTAAGTCGTTTTAAGTTTATAAATTATAACGACGAATAATATAAAGTTTAACTGGAAAATAAGGTAATATTTAAAAAATTGAAATTTCTAACCACACTTTGAGCACGACATATTAAAAAAATTGTTACTAAACACATTCCAAATAATATTTGAAACGGCACAAGTGGTTGGAGTTGATGATTTTTTCTATCTCGTCTAAAATATTGTAATAGTGTATAAGGGTTACAAGTGGGCCGAAAATAAGTTCGAAGTGAAATAGTAGATGGATTAGGATTAATAAAGTCCAATCTCTACGTCTATAGTTTAAAAATAAACGTGTCTATAGTTTGTTCCAAATCAAGATGTAAGTAAACAAACGTACAAGGCGGCCATTACTCTTTTTATACTTTCATCGGAAATGTTGTAATTTTGTGGCAATCAAGGGATAAAGTGAATTAAAATTTAATAATATAGATAGCTAATGTTATAAGGTAATAAACCAAAAAGTTATTTTTCGAAAATATTTAGGAATTTAATTTAAAATTTTAGCGTAAGAGGTAATAGAGTCTCTCCCTTTGTTTACAAACTTTCCATTTTGATTTGGAAGAAGCAGTTAGCAGCATAAGATGATTTCGATACGGTGCGGTCGCGGAGTGAATTAGGAATTACATTTTAAGTAGAGTTAGACGTATCAAGTGAGTGGTCCGTGAGTTGTCAACGTGTCGGAAGTTCACGCTTGGGCGCCGACCTTGCCCCTTCCTGTATACCTAACGCGCGGAGAGATCGCGTGCATTGCCTTTCCTACAACCTATTTCATTACACTATCAATCCTATCCATTCTATTTCTTTAGGATTATGGCAATCATTTTAGAATTGAGACGATATCCGAGGAGTTATGATGATAGCTAAACCAGTATAATAAATCGAACATGACTTTTGTCCAAGGTTTTTTTTTTGTAGAGTGCTTGTCCAAAAGAAAAATACCGCATTACCATTTACATAAAATATGATTTAAAAACATATTATTAAACTAAATTAAGTCTCCCTGTTGTAAATGTACCTAACGCTTAAAATCAATTTGAATATAGTAACATTAACTGTAATATTATCCACGAATTTTGCATTAAATGAAAAATTCTTAAAGATATAGCCAAATGTCAAGTACATAATTATGAGCCCCACAGATCGAGCAGCATACATACTCGCACTATAAAAGTAAATTTGACTATTACTAAAATATAACTCGTGCAAGGTCTTGTGTACAGACGACGCAAAGAGTATTGGTGCGATTACACATTGCATCATTACAATATTCTATTTCTCATTCATACTGACGGCTCAAACTCTTTTAAATGAAGTTTTAACTGAAAATTGATTGCCTAGAAACTTGTTCTAGGAACAAATGCTAAGTATAATACAGAGTCGTGAACTTTCAACTTTTTCACAAACGTAATTGCTTCGCAGGCGAACTGAATATTCGATATTGCACGCGACTGTAGCTAAACAATATTCGGTCACGCGTCCATAAGTAAGCGCTGTCGCGGCGCCCTCCCCGCACTATGTGAAACTACTGTTAGCTGTTAAATGTAGACAAAACAATTGTGCCTAGCAATTTTTTTGATTCAGTTTTGTGCGAAATTATGGAAATATCTCGAAACAATAAAGATACGCACTATTTTAAACTAACCTGTAAATGATCTCTTACGTTACGATCGAACGGAAAAACTGACGCTGGCCTTTAACCCTTTGCTATATATACGCACAAAAAACGATTCAAATAGCTTCGTTCAAATGCGAGGTATATCACCATATGTCACTGACAAAAGCACGGCGACTAGACGTACACTTATTACACATGTAGAATAATGTGAAATTCGCAAGATTCATGTTTTTTTATTCACTTCCTATAATTGTTGAAGAGGTCATCAACACTTTCTTTAACAATTACAAAACAGCCGAAATGATTACCGAAAAAACAAGAATTTGAGTTTTTTTAAAAGTGAAACTTCTTTCCGCACGGTGCGAATTGGATTTTATGAAACGAAAAAAATGTTGAATCGAACAATTTCTATATTTACTAAAATGTTACTTTACGTGCTTTAATTTATTAATCTCCTTCTATTTCGTTCTTCTCTACTTCAATCAATAAAAAATTGTCAATCAATGGTTCTCTCTCTCCTTCTCTTTACCATCTCCATAGCGTAAAAATCTACCAATCTAAGGATTTACTTCCACCGATGTGAACTCACACTATATTTTTAATTAGGATTTCTTATTCACGGGAGTCTGCATGTCCAATTTACTTATAACTAAATCAAAAAGTTGATCATGAGTCTTAAAACATTGTATGCCTACATAATTACGAACGAATATTTTTTTACATTAAACTGCCTGGAAAACGTTTTATATGCAATCGCCCATGACTTCATTGATTTAATAAGATACATATACGCGTTCATTAACAATGACTATATTGAATAATTTTTTTAAGTAGAATAGATAGAGGAAAAGTTAAGGAGCAAAAAGTTGGTACGGGCATGTAATGAGGAGGGAAGAATGGCATGTGACAAAGAGAGTTTTAGAAATGACGTTCATTTAGGAGGGATATGTCGGTAGGGGTAGACCTATGAAAATATTTTATAAATAAAATTTGATTCCGAAGTTTGTCCTGTTATTAAATAAAGCATTTTTAAACTACGAATTAACCATTTTTAATGATATAATGTGTTACTGAGGAAAATACGAAGATTCTTAACTTTTGAAGGACAGAGTAAAAGATAAACAGACAATAGGATATTTCATTTTCGCCATAGCCATTCGTGCAACAGATGTTGTTGTGGCCTCTCTACCACTATTTAAACTACCTATCGCAGTTAAATAAAAGAGACGTGACTTATTATTTAATCGAATTATTGCATCGCACTTGATAAGTAGACGCGTCACACATTGTTTTGCAGGCACACGTGAACTAATACAGAGCTAAAACGTCCATTGATCAGGGCAACACTATTGAGCGTGGGAAAGTACGGTGTTGATGTAATAGTGCCGGCGCAAAAACAACGACCCCTGGCAAGTGCATAGGGGCGGAACAAGTGTACGCACCGGCGCCCCAATGCCACTCACTCTCTCACTCATTTACACCACAATCGGAGTCCCGCAAACACTCGAGAGTTTTCGACGTGCCTAATCGTAGCTCTTTTCACAAGTGGCTAATGAAAATAACTTTCGCTCCACGAATATATATTAACTTGAAGCATACAAGTGGCTGTAAAGGCTAACTTCTCACGGCATTTACAAAAAAATAATCGCCTTTAGCATCACACTAACTTTTTTACGCAAATAATTATTAAAACAAACCAAACGAGTAATTAAAAGTAGCTATTCATACCTGGCCATCGCATACACCAGTGAAAGTAACATAATACAATATTTTATTGCATGTATAGGTCTATCGAATAGATATAAAAACGCTGGTCAGTGTTTACTTTGTTGTAAAATACTAGTTTAGAATCGTGTCAATATAATTCATTCACATTTACAACACACAATATAGTTGAACTTTAAATGCATTATGCTTCCCATATTTTTTTTATTTTAGTTGACTAATACTGTTAATATAGGTAGGTATAACTGTATTTTTTTTATAAATATGTACTGATAGTACATTACGTTGTTTAAAAAAGATTACTGTCATACAGGTGTAGTCTCAATCTCTAGGTCCTTTATCCCTATAAGGTATTAAAGTATCAAAGTAAGGAAGTGAATGTACACAGCAGTATCAATCTCAATAACGATTAAGATACTAATCGAGATGACAGGTCAATAAGCAATATTTGTACAAAATATAGCGCATTTGAAAAAAGCGCATAGATTTGCTGTTAAGCTAAGTAAGGTAGTTTACAAACTGGATTTTTAAGTTAGTAAAAGCCAAAGCTTAATTTGCAACATCACAAATCTCTCATCTGTTTTCTGAATGAGGCTGATTTTCTATTTATTTAAGACAAGCCAACAGCATACATATTTAAATACACAATATAAAAAAAATATATACAGTAATTGTTCTAATATGTACGCTAATAAAAGGCAAGTACAAATTACATTATGATGATGATTCTAGTTTTTTAACTTAGAGCTTAACTTATTCAATAATGCATCCGGCTAATGTAACAACTTTGAAATCTATTTTCTGAATACGTTCAATGTGTCACTAAATATATGGACGTCAGCGTTGTTGATGACGTTATACTCGTTACATATGCGGGTTAGAGGACTATTTCGACCAAGATTAGTTCTGGCATCTGGGGCTTGTCCGCGGGACAGATATGGAAATTTGGTTAAGGAGGTCACGACAGTTAACTATAGCGTAGTTCTTAGGATCTTAAACAGCAGCACGAGGTCTGTTATCTTACGGCGACTCCGCAGGGAGTTCATTTTAAAATAGACTAATCTCGCATCGTATGTACATCTCGAGATCTCGTGGCAGCTGAACGCCAATTGTCTCGTAAACGTCCGTTGGATGCTTATTATACATCGATGTCTACGCCAGAGTTAAAAATTAAGGCCGCGAAAGTTTACTTATTTATATCGACAGACTAATAAATTATATTTAAATGAATTAATTAGAGAATTGTATATTTAGTATTAATAGTATGTTCATTTGATAACGCCTAATTATGTATTATGCACGTCGCGAATATAAGGTACTAGTTGAGCAGCGACGTTTGTAGCGGTTTGGTACGGGTCGGTGCAGCCGCGCCACCTACTTACGCGGCCCATTCACACAGCCGCGTTCAGCTTCCTCGGGTTACGGGAGTCGTGTAACCCGGCGTTCGCGATTCGGTCAATGCTCGCGCCCTGAGAACTCGGGCTCACGTCTGCAAAGCTCACATGTTATGAAACGCCGTTACAGTTACACCGTCACGCAGTAATCGGCGTCGCGAGACTCTGTGCTTGTCGCCGGCGACGGTGGTGTGAACACGCCTTATCTCAGACAGTTCAACGTTTGAAAACCGGCTCGTGTGTCAAGAAGACGTTCGCATCACTGATGGCCGACTTTTTAGTACACTTTATAATTACATTTATGATATGAATCACGTTAAGTCCAAACGTTACGAACCGATATAGTAAACACAATATTTATTAAAACTAAGTGCAGCATTAATTCTAGTGTTCCCAATTGTGTCAAGTGTGTAATCAAAACACAAGAAACCGGGAAAAATTCAAAATAAACAATTTTTTTTGATAAAATACTAAGTTATCACCGACGTTGATAAATCAAGAACCATGAATCGTTGCATGCATTCATTTGTAATACTTATTAATTTCCTAGGCGCAACACACGGCAAAACGTTGCATTGTGTTGACAAATGGAATGCAAAAGGTACGGAGCGAGGTGCGAGCGACGTGACTCACAAGGAAGGCGCGCGGCTCCAGGCTCAATCGCTAAGCTTAATACGAACCTTTAAATGTTGATACCTAGCGGTTGTGTCTTTCGTTTTTGTCTTATATTTATTCACATAACAAAGTTTGTTTTAAAGATATTGAAACTCTTCACAGAACCATCATATCCGCGCCTTGCTACTACTAGTCTACTACTACTACTACTAATATGTTTATATTTTACGGTAACCAATATGGATCACATTAAATTGGAATACAAAATTACTTATGTATTCGCTTCCTTAATATTACTGACAACAACTTTTAACAATATTCATAAACAAGCAAGCAAAACCTTCCCTTAGATAAGTGCAGTATTTACAAATTTTTAAACGATGCTTCTGCAATTTAATAAATCGTTGAAAATATAACGTTGGGCATTCGACCTCCAGATCTTTTTGCCTCGACTTTGGATCGCAAAAGTCGTCACGTGCCGACTTTTTTTAATGTACTTAAACAAGCGCTTGTAAAAACTTCTAACGAAATACTTCAGAGATTTTGACTATTGTATCACAAATAAAATGCGTAGAGAAAGCTTACTCAATTTCTGGCACAACATTCGTCAACAAACGAATTTAAATTTATAAACAATTGTAAAGTGTTGAAGAGTTGTAATGTCATAAAGTTATTTAATGTCTTCTATATTATATTACTTTATAAACAAATTCACGACGCAGATATGTATATTAGTTACAGAATTGTCAGTAACGCGATACTGTTGGTGTCGAATTAAAAAAAACAATTCAGAGAGCGGTGTTCCGTGATATAGTATCTGTGATTTAGAGAGTCGTCTGTCTGGCGAGTGATAGTAGGGCATGAGTAGTTAGCAATCGGGTTTCGTTCCGGCGCGTCAGAGAGAGCCCGCCGGGTTGGCATGCGGCCGCGGCCACGTCTCGCCAAAAGTATGACGCCGGTATAGCTACCCGCGAACCGAATGACCGTGACCATCGGCGTTCACTCTCGACTAAAACGGGACTGCGTCGTAACCGTTTCTACTCCTTCCTAAATGTCATATTAAGAAACGTCAAGACATGACTTATGAACTCGCTAACGACTAGTTGCAGGTCCATGACCCCTCATCAATATTAATCACAATCCTCATGGGTTTTAAGCCGGTATAGCTTCTTTAAACCGTGTCGTCTAAGACGATTTTCTCACGCCACCTTTTAGATCTAGTAAAAGTGAATTACTCCAAGTTCGCTTTCACAAAATACCAAGAAATTACCAAGACGCAATAGTTGTATTTAACATGGGGATAAATTAATCTCAGACATATAGTAAGCCCTTTACCTACCTTCTTTGATAAAAAGCATACATAATAAAGTTAATAATTTCTATTCGGTGTACTATATGCCAGCTTGTCATGCTTACATTCATAAAAATAAGGTTGTTATATCGACCACTGGGTCGTGTCAGGGGTGGTCGGGGCCTGGCACGGATTGTGCCGAACGCCGGGAAACGTTCCACCTCACGCAGGCTCGGTCCCGTAGTGAACCTCGTATGGAATCTGTACTAATTCCGCCAAGAGATTATACCTTGTTGTATAAAGCAATTGTTTCAATTTATTCACCACTTTTAGCATTGTAATCATCCATAATAGACCCGTCCTCTATAAAAAGTTTATTTGAACAATACGATCTTACAAAATCGATGTTCATACGAAACGTAATGGCTTTACAAACCATTGTTTACCAAATATGTTTTGCAAGTCGGTTATAAAACGTTGAAACGTAAATAATTCGTTCGTTCGTTTCAATATTCAATTGTGAGTTATAACGAAACCTCACGTTCGAGTGTACTCAGGTGTTAGTTACCATTGTAACATTATCTCCCAAAGATTTTTCATGTCGCTTCCAACTGCCGTCGTGTTCCAGTTCATTTTGCCTTGGAACTTTCTAAGCCAATCACACGGAATGCAGAATCAATACGAATTACATACTCGACAGCTCTTCATTGACAGTTAGTAGTGGACAAAGGATTCATCATCGCGAGTTAGTGTCCGTTTTCGTCACTGGAGTACAAGGTTATCGTGGTTGTGACTTCATGGTAAATAAATTTAACAATTAAAACAGGGGTAATAACCTTTCGTAAGAGACATTAATTAACAAATTTATGCTATTTAAATGAATTGAAAATATTTCATCGATAAGGAAACGTTAGTAGCGTTTTGTAATATACATATAGTGTAAAGTATCACGTGACTGTTTAAATCACCTCTAACCTAAACAAAAAGTCTCGAGGCGCAGCATTCCGGCCGGGGCGCTGCGAAGATCGCGCAGCCCAACGAAACTCAAATAAAAAGTTCTCGCCGATTTATTACATTCACGCGGCGTACTCTCGCGTTTCCGGCGTTTTCCATACGCAAAGATTTGTGTTATCGTTACGTAAAATGATCGTGTTAGTTTAGAGAGCGAGAGGGGAGGACGGGGTGAGAGGGGAGGTCGGTGCGTGCCAGACGCGTTCCACTTGCAGTAATTGAATTAGGAGCAATCGACTGTGCTGGTGCGTACTGCGCCACGCTGCAGGCCTCTCCATTGAGCTCCACGGTCATTGTGCCCGAGCGACCGACCGCACGGTGACAACACCTAATTGTCTTATGCACAGTGGATATTACAAAAACTCATTACACTGAGTACCCGTAACTAACAAGCATGTATTTATAGAAATATGATTGTGGAAAGTGGAGATTCATGCCGGGATGATGTCAATAGGCAAGATATAATAGCACCATCATTAGGCCACTAACTACAGCGCTTTTGCCTTATAGAACTCAAGAGGGGATACAGATTGATTTCCCAGTCTAGTCTCAAAATTAAGTGGGCGTGTGACGAAAGTTTTGTTAATCATATCAGTTAAAAAGGACAATATATCCATAGTCTCAAGATCATACAGTTGATTTAAAGGAAGCAAGTAACTGTGCCACTTTTTTTCTTGATATTTTTGTCGGGCATGTGCGGTCGATAAATCCACTTTCCGGTCGTTATTTCGGAAGCAGCACGGATACCAATACAACGGATTTAGTTCAGACGCAGCAACGGGCTACAAACTGGTCGTAATTATCATGGTCACGTGAAAGTTTTTTTTTATTAATAACGATAATTTTAGATCTATTGGTTGTATGGTCGATTAATATAGAAAAATATGTACAAATCATGCATGTCTGTATAAAAAGAGATAGCTGGATAGTTTACAGATCAGGCCTCTTTTCTATACTTTTTTACAATAGCACTGATTATCGGGAGTAGTTGAGATTACCCTAATTAAAAACCACCAGTGGCCATCCTCGAGTGTGAGTGACAGAAGAGAATTTCACATGACGCCTGGATATCAGCCAGTTTCGAATATTGTGACGTACGCATTAGGAACGAAAAAGTTACATTGGTAATTCGAAAGCAATATGTACCAACTACAGTTATATATTTATTTACGTAACACCCTCAGAATACATATGTATAAGAAATTAATTTAATGTACTTTTTATCAAAGAGATGTCGACTAACATCTAGCGTTATAGCCTTGAGCGATTTCCAGCATACTAAATCTCCATTAATACAGATGGCACGAATCTTAAGGATTTTATATAAAGATGCGGGTTCCCTTTGAACACTTGTTTTGATGTATGACACACCGGCAGCTGTATGCTGAAAGCACAGCCACGTGAATCGCCATGGGAAAGTAAAAAGACGCAATCAGCGAGAGAAAAGCGCACACGAGTCGAGACGCCACCGCCACCTTAATGGCATGCTTAAAAATTCAGGACGTAGACCAACTGTGACCCAGTGAAGTGAACTATCCGCTTACGCTAGGCTTACGCCAACGGTCTATCATGATGTCATTTGAAATCTTAATTGCTTTTTAGTTAAGATTAGTTGATCAGATACGTTATTCGGTATTTATGTATTAAGGTTGTTTATATTTTTACATCATACGGAATCCTTGACTATTAAAAAAGATTCGATCTTTAAGTTTTAATAGATAATCATTACTTAATAAAGTTATTGGAGTAACATTTTGTATGCAATCGACATTCCAATCAAACTCAGCTTAAAATATTTCATCGTGCCACGAATCTTAAAAGTAGGACTTAGAAATATAACACATTGCTTACAAAAATCGTGCAGAATATCTAGTATATAAACTAGGTACAAAGACTAATAATTGACCTTCAAATCAATATGTAAGATGCGAAACAGATTCGACAGCAGAAGTGTAGCTGATGTCTACGCCATGCTATCTGTAACAAAATAACGCAGCAATTACAACTCGCGCCAGCGACTGTGTGTCTGCATTTGATAGGGTCATTCATCAGCAATGACAATGGGTGCATATAAAAAGGGAAACATGACTTAAATAACAATGTATTTAAATCATAACGCAGTTTTAACTGATTGACAACGACAGATGAACTGTAGAAAGAGTATTGTACTTGCTTTGGGGCTGTTGAAGCATATATAAGATATTTTCGAACGATTTATCACGTCATATTTACTATGTATGTATAATAATGATACTAATACTATAATAATATGAAGAGAAAAGATTTGATTGTTTTTTTGTTCCGGATAGACTCAAAAACTACTGAATCGATTATAAACAATATTTAATCAATGTAAACCTCTTCTATAAAGTAGAGGTTTCTATTGATATAAAATTATTATATATATACAAACCTGAAATTAGCAATCATAAAGAACCAGTACCAATATACTCAATGGTATCATGGATTAAGGAAATAAAAGACTTTCTTGATGAATTACAAATTTTAAGATATCTTGTTAATACAACAACGTTATAATTAACGCCTTGGCCTTCTTCAAAAGACATTATCTGAGATTATAAAATATCTAATATAATATTTTGTGCAGTTTATGAACATACATATTTTTGTTAGTTTATGTTTTTTTATTTACATTTATGTGTAATGCGTATTATCTTAAACAAACTAGGTACATTACATACGAAAAAACATTCACCACCTGAAGTAGCCATTAACTAATAACAACAGAAAAAATGGAAAATGTGATAAACTCAAGACCCGGAGTTCATTATAGAGCAATTGGTGCGTCTTTTTTATTTAATTACCTTATTGTTGGAGTAGTCATAATGATAATATTTCTGAGTGAGATTTACAAAAAAAATTACATTTTAAAGTCGTTAGTGTGAATATACAAGGAGAACGAAAAAGTGTATTTCACTTTGATCTGGCGATGCTCAAATTAGCGATCATAACTTAATTTAGTACAATAGTATTAATATCGTTCTTCCTGGAACGTCGTGCAAATAGATTCAAGGAAACTCCAGGGATAAGAGCAGGAACATTACTATTGGTCGAAAACCCAACTAAGCAAGCGATGTTATAGACTACTTCTCTTAGTTCTTTTATACAAACTGTTATTCAACAGGGGATGAAAATTATTTAAGAATAACTAAGCTCGAGGGCTTCCTCCGTAGAGAGCCTCGGCGCGGGCCGTTACTTTATTATTATAAGCGGATTGGGAGGCCGCCAAGCTGTAAGGTCGCTTCCATGGAGTGACTGGGCTCAAGGGCCCCGAGAGAGGACCTCGGCTTGGGCTGTCACTCATTACGCGTTTAGCATTCCGACTCCAGGGCCGAGCCTCGGCTCCATCGGCAGCTATTACCTGATTACTAAGATAATAAACCTCGAACCTTCATTGTATACTCTACATATACTTATACATACAGCGGAAAAGGGGCGTTTCTGCAACTTCATTTCAGTGTAGGTGATAAGTGCGTCCGCATTACAATACATACCCTTATCGTTGTATGAAAAACTGATAAATTATTTGCAATGATATTATTTATATCTGTAGAAATAAGCGGCGGCGCACGATAAAGGTACGTAATTTAATTTAAGTGTGAAGGTGAGGCTTCGATGCGGTGCGCTACCCCTCACATCGTCGTATCACATCGTCATCACATACGTTCGTAGTCCAAATATCAATGTCGATTACATTCCTTCTATTTTTTAAAACAAGGATCTTATATAAATAGGAAAACAATATTGAATTGATGTTGCCAATAGAGGCTTAGTTGATGCACCATATGTAAGAGTATATAAAACAATTATATGTTAGTACCATGTAATAAATATCATTTGGAAATAAACTTTTCCCTGTGTTCGACTTGAGTTGAAAGATTAAGAGAAAAAAATAAGTTGCAATGCATAATTATTTTGCAGCATAATACATCTTTTAGTCTACCTTTAACGAAAGTTAGGTTCTAAACATGATATCTGTATAATTACTTGACATTAGTACAAATGACACTGGATAGAAACAGTATTAAGGAAGCTGGTGCGTTCTGGTCAGAAGGAAGCTGAAGCCGTGTTCTGACTAGACCAATAAATCTTATGACTGGTGTGACGAACGCAGATGCATCGTACTTCATCCTGGACATTTTATTTCATCACACAATATATCACCTAGCATACGGAGGCGTATCGTTTACCTTTAGGTAAAAGACCTGCTCATGTCGTCGTGGTAAGATATAAAAATATTACGAAGAATAAAAATAAACTGGTATCCTCACGTTCACTTTGTTTTCAGAATGATTTAAAAAATAACTCAATATGTAGCTAACGATATTTATACCAAACAGTCGTTGAAGTTAAGATCATATCTTAATATCAATGTGACGATTAAAACAAAAAACGTATTAATAAGGAACGTAATAAAAACCTAATTATGACGTAGGTAGACTTAATGACTGTACCTATGGTGACGGCACCTCGTGCAATCGTGACTCACTAAGGCAATGACCGAGTGGTGAATTTGTTGGTATACAATATATTGGATCTTACAGATTGCTTTGTGATATTCTTACATTTTGAGCATATAATTTACAGCTACGTAATGTGTTGATATAGTTCATTAGTAACGTATGGACGTGGAAGAAACACATACGTACTAGGATGACGAAGAAAGGACATGACAATAACATCATGTCTTCATTAACATCGGGAGGGATAGAGTGTAATTTTATACATTTGCGTTCCACAAAGCTATGGAACAACGGCTTTATGCCTGTAAGCCTATCTACGTATCATTTCCACTAAGTTCCTAACTATGTAGTATAGATCGTTTTGTGATCATTAGAGGCGATTAGATCATTAAACTATTAAATCATCAGTAAATATATATATATATATATATATATATATATGTATGCATGTAATAACATTTTTTTAATAAAACATAAAACCAACTTCATTGAAGTCGGCGTATGCGCCACACGAACTTTTAAGAGATTTATGAGTCATTTTACCAGTGTATTATTTGAAATCTAACTATACCATGTCTTTTATTTGTGTTTAACTTTTTTACCCGACCTCAAAATATTTGGAGGTTCTCAATTCGCTTGTATTTTTTAAATCACGATTCGATAAGTGGTTCCAAAGTTATTTAAATTTTTCGCGAATGGAAGTCGATTTTTTGTAGTTTTACTTCGTTAAAATTACATGGATCTTTGATATAGGATATAATAACTACTGCTAGAAAAATATTTTCGAAATATTAAATGTGACACCATTCAATTCATAAATACAATCACGTTCACTAAAACCAACCGCCATTATAACATACAATTACTGTGGCCATCACCTAGTCACCCATTGTGGACCCTATTAATGGGCATATAAGGTATTATATGCAAAATTGTAATGACTCACTCTGCATGTACTACGTATCAAACCCATTAGAATGCGAGTCCCGTCGGTGGCTTATAGCCATTCAATAAGCACTTGTACACGCCGATCGGCGGCCACGTATGGCAAATGTGCCATACTGCGCTGGCACGTGTCACGACCGGGGCCGCGTCAATCCTCACAAACCAAATCATCTACTGATATACTACAAATATATTTTTGATTTTCTTTGACAGATTTTTAATTCAAACAATGATTGAACAAAGCATGCAGTGCAGATGGTGAAACTTGTTGAGTGATAAGATGCAATATGATACAGAACACAATTGTAATTACAAATAATTACTCTATAAATATAAACAAAAAAATACCCAGATTTTCACATACAAAAAATAATACATATAATTTGATTCCTTTCAACAATTTAATATTCTAATGAAGTAGCTCAAAAGACTGTTCACTTACTGGAAGATCTAATTTAAATAATTTATAAATCAAATCATATTTTTTTACACTTTATGTAATCATTCTTTAATATGTTTCTGTGTTGGTTAAAAACAGTATTAAAAACAAACCAGCAACCAAGGATGTTGATGATATTGGTAAAGTGTTACTTATAAATCTAAACTATTGTTCTTACTGACATAGATACATGCTGTGTTTATTCCTTTACAGCTGTTGTTTTGGTTAAAAAGATAAAAAAAAATATTTTACAAAAAATTTACTTTTGATAATTTTTATAAACATAAAAAACTAATAATTTAAGAGGAGAGGCATGAAGTAGAAATCCTCTGCATTAAGAGTAAATGCCGGAAGCCTAATTCTAGTCCTTATCCCATTCCGGAGAAGAGGATTTGAAAGGCAGGAGATAGTTAGGAATAATATCCTAGGATATATTCACACACGGCCATCTGATCCCAAACTAAGCAGAACTTGTATTATGGCAACCAGATAACTGATATACTACTTTTCTTTTTGTAAATACATACTTAAATAGATAATTACACCCAAACTCAGGACAAACAGACATGTTCTTGCACACAAATGTCTTTCCTGGGTTAGTTAGGAAAAGGAAATATCGTTTTTTCTGGTTAAACTCTCCTCTATCCATTACAGGTAGGCAATGCTACTGCAACTTTGCATTATTTGTTAACTTGTTGCAGATGCCTATGGGTAGTGGTCAATTAACATCAGGTGAAACCTGAGTCCATAAAAAAATCAACATAAGGTAATAAAATTTCATAGGATATACATCACTAACCTTGAAAGAACAATTTAAATTGCTTAAATAAGTACAAAAGCTATAGTTATGACTTGCACATTATGATTTTAAATATTTTAGTTTATGAAGCTTTCAGTTGACCTAGATGTAATATATAATAAAAGTAAACTTGAATAATGTAAAATATTAAAAACATTGAAAATCAGAAATGAAGGTACCAACCAATAGTTGTCACCATCTTCGACACATGTTGCTTTACTCAGACTATTGTCTTATCACCCCCTGTTGTTGTACCAAGCTTTGTTTTTTAAAATTGCTTTAACTTTAATAAGAAACCTTTTCTTTAAGCCTTAGGAAATATTCTTAAAACCTACCTAATTTTCTAAGAACTTAAGCCTTAGGAAATAGATGTTAAACAAAACTACTATTACTAGCAGTCGGTACTTTCCTTACAGTGAGGCTCTCTAGGAGTTTGAGCAAACATTACTGTGTTCCAGTGCAACAAGTAAAATTACTTGACTTTTAAGATGAACTATTCTATGCATGAAAGCACAATAAGTGAGTAATGTCTTATTTGTTCCTAAATGAAAAATGTTATACAAAACTAGGTTACACCTAGTACACTATTCAGAGCATATGATGTCTTGAATAGAATGTTGCCACATCTAGGCTGCACCTTAAGTATTGTAGGTAGGAAATTTACCAACTGCGTTCAAAAATCTTGAATTTTTTGGTTATTTGAATAGGCTGGCAGAATGTGATAATATAAAGAAAACATTTATTTTACACAAAAAATTAATCATGAGTTTTTTTCTTACAGATGAAATTTAGATGAAACATCTAATATGCTATGTTATTTACAAAGACAGTCCGTATAAATAATAATGTCTATTGGAGTTATAAAATTTATTTTTCATGGTTTGGTTCTTTGCTCGGGATTTTTTTTATATTTGAATACAGATCGAATTCTGTTCATAATTAGAATCTACTACCAAAAATGTTTGCTTTCAGTAAAAAAATCCTATGCGAAATATTGAAGGTACTTTGCTGAGACAACTGTATATTTTTTCATTTAAATATGTTTTTATAAATAATAGTTACACAAATTTACCCCACTAAAAATTGTAGATAGCAAAATTCTAACAGTATTAATTGCTTAAAATTTAAATGTGGATATAAAAAAACCATCAAATGTCATTTATTAATGTTTTAACTTTTGTTAAATGTAATGCATAATAATAATAAAATATTAACACTAATTTTACCTTCCAGTCATAATCTCAACATTTCCTTTTTAAATAAGGGTTATAGGTAAAGGACTGAGCTCTCAAATATAGCAACTGCTATAAATTAACTCACAATGTTGCATTCACCTGCTTGTGTCACGTACAGGGTTTCTATGAACAAGTATAATAAAGTAAATGAGAAATAAGAAATGTGTACCTGATAGACAGTAATAGGATGTAAAAAACAGCCAACAACTTTTAGAACACAAAAACAGTAAACAAGCACTTAAAGAAACTTCTAAGTTACCAACTTGAAAACTTTTAAAAGGCACGCAAATGACAAAATCTTGCCACAATTGTTCACTAGCGTTGCCAATTATCTTTCATCAAATTCACACATTAAAACCAAAAATATCATCGCTATTCCGAAGGAATTTATTATTTCAGCACTATTTTCTTTTCGACGAAACAACGCACATCACAACGCCAAGGCAATAGCAACCCGCCTGACGCAAGTTAGTAATCAAAACTTGACTTGCACAACGGAAAACGGAACGGAACGGGTACAATTTTTTTCTACACGCTTTGTAGTCCAAAGGATTACTAGCATACAGCCACACCTAAATTATTTTTTGATTCTAAATTAGTAGTAAAATATTTTAAAATGCACTGCATTATTATGTAAAAATAATAAGATAGCCAATAATTTTCATTTTCTTAATAAATTTATGTGTGTACACCAGTATTTGTTCTGGTTCGGATTTAATAATCATCTAAAATTTATGGATTTTTACAGTTATTACTTTTGAGACCTGTATTAATACTGTGTAAATCTGATAAATATAAAAAGTTCCGTTGCTAAAGATTTAGTACTACTTTTGACAGCGAACTGAAAATATCCTTGAATTGATGTGGATTTGGTCACCAAGTGTAGTCTTAAGGTAGAAGTTTAATTACTATACAAAAGTAATACTTTTGGTGCCTTAATAGAAGCGAGCGGTTTTCAGTTATCCGCACCAGCTAGTGGCAGAACAGCTGTTTTAAGACGAACGTCGCGGTTCCGGATAGTGCCTCCAAACTTGGCGGGCGGTTGTTTACGATCACTTCAATTATACAATATATTGTTCAGTCCAAAATATTATACAAAATCAACTTTTCCTAACATCACAAATCCATATCATACAATTTCACTCTGCTGTCACAATTTTCACATTATGACATTTCCTATTACTATAATAGAAAGTAAGTTTGTTTACAAACTTAACATCTGCATCTTTTAATAAGCCGCGGGACTGTAACCGCGCGAGTGAAAACCGCTCCGTGAATTCGGTCTTAGGATTACGACGGATAACATTGCCGAGATCATAATAATTATTGAATTATCCAAAATGTCTATGCATATATTAAAACTGGAATATTTTCCTGAAGAAAAAAGAAAGGGATGGTATTAACAAATGCCGATGGGTCATATTAATAAAGAAATTTAATTTATCATAGATTTATTATACATTTAATTCTAAAATTTTACATTTACGCACATACACACAGTAATGTAAAAAAACGCTTTCAGTCAGCCCCAAATACAAGTGATACAAAATGGCACAAACCTGTGACAGCAAATATACCTTTGTATTTTGTAACATGAAAGGGGAAAAAAATAACTGAATGAAAATGAAAATATTTATTATAGAAAATAATACTTGATGTCCATGTCACTTGGACATGTTCACAAAACTGTATTATTAGATTTCTTATAACATAAATCAAGAGATTACAAAATACCTATTAGAATAGAATCTACAAAAATGATCTTAAAAATTATATCTTAAACTTGTACGATACTAGGGAGAGCTAAGTCAACCCAAAATTTAATTATGTGAGACTTATTTTTCGGGTACAAAAGTAAATGCAATAAAATCACAAAAAAGGATTCCTTCTTAAAGCAGCTAATTATCTTACATTTCAAAATATTAATGAGTTCCACTTGATTAAATTTTGGGAGCACAATCTCAATTGAGACTTTTGTACTGTCAAGATAACCCCAAATGCCACTATCAGATCTCTACAACTATATGCATTAATGTAAATAATTAAATTAAATAGTTTCTGTGGTAGCAGGCATATAAAGTTATCATGACAAACAAATTACACTAAGATTGATAGTTGTCAGAGAAGACTCATTTACTGGTCAGATCCCTCATCTTCTTCATCTTCATCTTGTTCCTCCTCAGTAGAAGCTGCATCTTTTTTGGGCGGAGGTGCTTCTTTACGTGGCCTGCCCCTACCTCGTCCTTCTCCTGATCCACCCTAAAATATTTATAACCATTAATACTGTAATGCACAATTGTTCCTGATGAGTAAAAAAAGACATCCTTCATGTAACTTACTTTAGCCTTTGAAGCAGCAGCACTTTTTTTAGATCCTTTAGGTCTCCCTCTTCCTCTCTTAACTGCTGGTGCCTGCTCATCATCAGATGAATTTTTTGATTCCTTCGTCTTAGCTGCCGGTGCTGCTGGTCGGCCTCTCTTTTTAGTATCCCCTTTAGGTTCCTAAACAATAAGATCTTTTTATTAGTCATTCTTATAGGAGTTTACACACTGTAGAAAACATTTAGGCATAAAATATTGTCATCTCAATTTTTTCATAGAGAAAGAATGTAACCTTGTATAGCAACAAGTTTTTATGCCAGTAGAAGCCCACAGTTGGATTATTTTTGTACTAGGATTTCTTTCACATTGCACTTACAGCTTGAGTCCCGTTGGCTTTTGGTCTGCCGCGCCCTTTCTTTTCAATAACCGTTGACCCATCATCAGACATTATGATCAAGGAAGTAGTAAGCTGAAAGTTCTGAAAAAAAATATAAAATAATAAAATTCAATTTAAGATATATGGATTTTCATTGTCGAGTATGCAGGCACAAAAGTGAGGCTTGCTTTTATATTTTGAGATATGACGAAAAATTTTAACTGTGAAAAACACTTATGTTACCATAAATATAATAGAAACAACTAATATTTAAGACAAACAAAGAAAACAACCGAAGCAAAGTAAATAAGCCCAAACTGAAATGCTTGGCTTGGGATAAATATAATATCAATTATTTATATGGAGAACTTTAAGCTTGTGGGAGAAGCATAATTTAAGTTTAAAAAATAAAAACAGTTTTATTTACACTAAAAGCACCTTATCTCAATTTAAACAATAAATCTACAAGTATATCGCGAAGTACAAAGCCGATATAATGGAGTCTGCCATTAGGTAATTATTAGAATTTTTATACATGTATACCAAGACGTACGTATGTCAGAATTCATTGATTTATAAAAAAGCAATTGAAATATACGATTAATAAATGAAAATAACTTATTAGACCACTATACTTACAGAATTGTTTACAGCAAAGTCAAAATCCAATTGCTCTACAAGAATATTATGGCGGGCTATGACTGATGAAGGAGCGTTAACCGGCGTTTAGCTGGCGTCAGTTTAGAGGGCGCTATTGTCTTGACTTAATATGTGTTGTTAGCTAATGTTTCATGAGACATATAAATATCTTGCAGTTATTTAAATAAAAAAAAGTAATAAAAAGGTATATTTACTATTATTTAATTTAAAGTTTTTAATTAAAGCTTGGTTGGTGGATGCAAAAAAAATGTAGGAATCATATTTCTTGCTTCGCAATATCGTTATCAGTTTTATATGTCGATAATAATTTTAAATATACATACGCATTATTTTTCAACATTTTTAGAATATTATACTCCAACATAAGCTTTGAATGTTTGCATAATATCGACCTAAACATTTACAACATAGAAATAGAATCGAACGAATTCAAGGGGCATTTGCATTAATCTGATTTTTGTTTTATTATTTTAGATCACTAGGAATTATAAGCTTAGCTTTTGTAGTCCCTTTGTGGTACTTGAGGTGAATGGAAACTAGATTGGTCCCATGAAGATTCCCATTTTACATGTTTCTAAGGTTGCTACCTTAATTGATTTGTATTTCGCCCCTGGAATTATTTTCTCCAACACTTACAATGAAAAATTGCATTTACGATTATCCCTCTAATTCAGGCTGATATCGAAACATAGTATTTTTAGATAGCCCAGGAGAAAAAAAGGCATTGCGGTACTGGAACATAACAATACGGCAATCTTCAAACTAAGCAGCAGATTGCATATACTCTTACACACTACTTCTTGAATGAAGAAAATTTTACCCCATAATTAGATAGCCCTAGCGATCAAGGATGCTGAATAAGAACTACCTGTGCATTAGAATACTGATAAAACTAGGTAAGTAGTAAAAGAAAATCTAGAAGACATAAGGTATGAAACAAAAAAATGCTTTTATTTCTATTTTAATTAATCTCATTTATCTATAAACCAAATACATGTCAGATATTGTTTGTGTTAAGTGTACACTATATGTATATAGTGTATAAAAATGTTCAACATTTATGATAATGTTAGAATGCATCCAGCAGTATCTTTTTTCATATTGTTATCCTGTTTGGCCTCCACCATTTTCTCATCTTAACACTTTGATTTTAGAATACTATCAGTTAAGCACTATTATTCCATAATCCTTTGATTACTTTACTCCGTTTCACAACCCTAATTTCATACATTAACATGCACATTGCACATATAAAAGCTGTCACTCACTTGTCAACTATCAATCAATATGTCAAAAACCGAGTAAATAGTAAATACGTTACGTAAAGAATAGCACAAGCAAAATCACTTAATTGAAACCGAGGTTAGCAATAGTAAAATTGTCTTTTCTATTTTTATGGTATTACCCTGTTATCTTAAAATAATATTAATGGTACATTATAGTTACAGTTTTCGAATACGCTAAATGGAGTAGTCGTGTATATGTAAACCAATTAATACGGTTTGACTTTATAATTGTGATTTAGACTTAAATATTTTAATTTTCTAGTGGCCTTTGTCATAAAAACTATTTGTTGCTTGAATTTAATTTGATTGATTTCTACGATAATATGAAACAACCCGTGGAGCCAAGAAAAGAAGATTGTTGTAACAGTGGTTGCAATCCTTGCATATTTGATGTTTATGAAAAACAATTAAGAATATATGAAAAATGTTTAGCACAAAACGAAGTACCTGTGACAACAGAAAATGGAATATCACAATTACAATATACTACATTTTCTGTTACTAATATTGATTCTATATCTGTATCACATAAGTTTATTACATTTAAGAGGTTAGGACAGGAAAAAAATAAAGATCCAGTAAAGTGGAACCCTGGGGATCATTTTTTGCTAAAATATTGCTCTGGCACTGAAGTGTGTACTCGTGCTTACACACCTGTAAAGTTAAAAAGAAGTCATGATGAGGAGTTTGACTTTTCTATAATTTTAAAACAATATAATTCAGGTTTAGTTTCTAAACATCTTTATAACTTGCAAAAGGGAGACCAAACTTTATGGCGTGGGCCATATGGCTCCTATCAAATAATGCCCAACAAATTTAACAGAATAACTATGATAGCTCAGGGTACGGGTGTAGCACCATTTATTTCAGTTATAGATAGCATATTGAGCAATGAAGATGACATGACTAGGATGTTTCTTGTTTATTGCTGTTCTCATGAAGATGTGATATTGTTTAGAAATGAGCTATACCAATTTAAATCTTTTTGGAACTTTACATATAAGATTTTCGTCAGTTATCCTGCAGACAGTAAAAAGATTAAGTATCAAGAACCAATCATTAATTGTAAACTTAACTTTGATGATTTCATGAATTTAAAACCATTTACAATTAATGATCAAGTCTTGCTATGTGGTAGTCCTGATTTTATGGAAGAATACAAGGGGTTTTTAAACAATGAGGGAGTATTATTAGATAATATTATTTTATTCTAAATTATTATTCTACTATCTTTTGTGATAAATAGTGACATTGAACAAAAAAATGTTTTTTGTAACATGTACTAAAGTTAACAACATAAATTCATGTGAAATACTTATGCATTGATTTTGGACAAGGCTGAACTACAATTAAGATATTAAGGACAAAAACCTTTTCATTAAATTCAATAAAGAATGTCAATAAAGACATGAAATATAACTACAACAAAGAGCCTGGCAATTTTCAGTGGCCAATAAACCCCTGATAAATATATATAGAGCGGTAGCATAGAATGTGAATAGGATGGTAACAAAAAACAACTTTACTTTTTAAAGGTGATACTTGTAAGTATCATAGTGATTATACCTAATTCTCAGATCACTGCATGAAATTTGTGTACAACCTATGCTGTTATTTTACTAAGAGTTATATTAATTCATTGTTGGATAATATGTTTTAAGGATTTGTTGTGCTCTTTAGGCATTGAAAATAAATTATTTTACTGAGTAATGTTCTACTTGTAAAATGTGATTTAATTTGTAACAAAAGCAATGCTCTTGGTGATAAATAAATTGTTTTAACATTATTATGGTGTACTGTTCAAATTAAAAAATAATAAAGCAATTTCTTGTAATTGGAACTATTTTTGTTGCATAAATAAATAAAAACAGCAGCATTTGTTTTTATTGATTTAATATGGCTCTTCTACAAAAATATATGAATTAGTTTCACAGTATAGGTTTTATAAAACAAATAACATGTAATCTTTGTTACAGATAAAGACAGCATGCATCAAGTATAATTATGTATGTGCGTAAACAAAATCTAAGGACTACAAAAAAACTGTGGAACAATATTAGCTCTAAAACTACAATAATAAATAAAATTCCAGACGAAAACTATTAATTTAAATACACTAAAAATAATAAAAAATATTTACTGTTCTATGTTTTTCTAAAAAGGCCTAACCCAGCTTTTACTTCTTAAAAATTACCTCACTATCAACTCAATACCTCAATACTGATAACCAGTACACAAGCTGCGGTTCTGAAGTTAAAACTGAAGAACCGCGCCCCGGGCCCGGACGGTGTCCCTGGGCGGATTCTCGCCCAAGTCGTGCCGATCCTCAAAGAAGAGACGCTGGCCTTGCTGTCGGAGTGTTTGGCGTCCGGGCGGGTCCCGCGGCGGTGGAAGACGGGCAAGCTCGTGCTCCTCAAGAAGCACGGGCGCCCGGCCGACTCGCCGTCGGCCTACCGCCCCATCGTGTTGCTCGACGAGGCGAGCAAGCTGTTCGAGCGAGTGCTTGCTGCGCGCCTCGTCACACACTTTGAGGCGGTTAGGCCCGACCTGAGCGGCGGCCAATTCGGCTTCCGTCGTGGGCGGTCCACTGTCGACGCCATCACCCGACTGAGGGACAGGATCGAGGAGGTTGTCGGCCAGGGGAGAGTGTTGTTGGCTGTGTCGCTCGATATCGCGAACGCCTTCAACACGATGCCCTGGACGACAATCGCGGAGGCGCTGAGGTACCACCGCGTCCCGTGGTACCCCAGGCGAGTCCTCGCGGACTACTTCGTCGACCGGGCCGTCTTTTTTCCGGCCCGGGACCGGGTAGTCCGCCGGGACATGACGTGTGGTGATCCACAGGGTTCGGTCCTCGGGCCGCTCCTGTGGAACATCGGATACGATTGGGTCCTACGCGGTGCCAACCTCCGGGGCGTCGGCGTGATTTGCTATGCCGACGACACCCTAGTCACCGCGTCGGCCCCAACGTTCCGGGACGCGGGCGTGCTCGCAACTGCGGGCACGGCCCACGTGGTGCGCCGCATCAGGGCCCTGGGCCTAAATGTGGCCCTAGAGAAGTCCGAGGCCATGTTCTTCCATGGGCCTCGGTCTAAGCCCCCCGGCAGTTATTCCATCGCGGTGAGCGGCACCCCCATTGCTGTTGGCGGAACCATGAGATATCTCGGTCTCGTCCTCGACAGCCGATGGGGGTTCGGTGAGCATTTTCGGATACTGGCGCCAAAGCTGGTGATGTATGCGGGAATGCTCATCAGGCTGCTCCCCAACTGCGGGGGGGCAAGCGGTACGTGCCGCCGCCTGTATGACGGTGTGGTGCGCTCTAAGGCGCTCTACGGAGCGCTCATATGGGCGACGACGCCCCTGAGCAGGGAGAACATGGTCCTGCTGCGACGTGCGCAGCGGACCATGACTCAGAGGGCCTCCCCTGGGACCTCGAAGCCGGGGTTCTAGCGGAGGTTTACCGGAGAAGAGCCCTGATGCGGCAGAGAGGCGAAGAACCCCTCCCGGAGGAGATCGTACGCTGGAGGAGAGAAGGTCGCGACGATCTCTTCCGGCGATGGAAGGAGAGATTGGCGGACGCCTCGGTAAGCAAGCGGCTTGTCGAGGCTGTCCGCCCCGTCCTGCGCCAGTGGGTGGAGGCGAAGCACTGGGAGCCGACTTACTTCCTGACGCAGCTTCTCACAGGGCACGGCTGTTTCGGCCGTTACCTGTGCGTGGTTGTGGGAATTGAGTCGGAATCCGGATGCCCCCACTGTGCGACCGGCGACGTGGACACGGCCGAGCACACGCTCGCCGTGTGCACGGGCTGGGTTGCCCAACGTGCCACGCTCACTGGCGCGATTGGGCGAGATTTGTCGCTGCCGGCCGTCATACGATCGATGGTCGGTAGCGAACGGAGCTGGGCCGCCGTCGCCTCGTTTGCACACGAGGTGATGGCGGCCAAAAGAGAGGCCCTGCGGGAACGCGAACGCGCCAGCGAAACCCCGCAGGGCCCCAACGAGGGGCCGCTGGCGTGCGAGATACGCCGCGGCCCTACAGCCGTAGCGCGACGGGTCGGGGGACCCGGGGGATTCCCAGCGTAAACAAAAAATAACCAGTACACCACCAGTCACTGACATATAGTAAAGTAAAACTAGTTCTAGGGTAGTGGTATTCTTTACATACTGATAATTTCTAATGGAATATATCAAAAGTAATTTCAAAGTACTGCGATCTTAATTCTTTCGGAATTTTAAGTTCGTCGGCAAAGATAAAATATTTTGAGTGATGAATGCATCATTTATATATATAATTATATATGTAAATGATGCATATACAACCCGTTTCACCTGACGATTTAACATGCCATTAGTATAGTAAGCTGACGATAGAAGATTCGGTAATTTTTGTGTATCGTCGGCGCGGTGGCAGCATTGCATAATTGCAAATTGACTTTGACTGGACGTTTATTTTTTTAAGTTAACGCATAATTTATTGTAAATAAAGTTATAATGTGCCTCTACCACTTTTACCGACAACAGTAGGGACTGTTGTATATATTGCTAAGCGGTAATGAAAGTGGGTCTGCACACGTTACTAAAAATATGGGAGATAAATTTTCGGGGCTGGTACTTTTGGTTAAATCAGGTCTTTTTAGTTTCTTGAGAATTTCGAGTTGAGTAAATTGAATGGAACATAGAGAAATAATTTGTCGTTTGTTCCCGCCGAATAATTATTGTCGTATAAAAACGTCTTGTAAATAAGTAGCGTTAGATCCATCTGACGCAACTTGGTCATCAAATACCAATCTAGAGGGATAAGTGTTTGGCGATTCTTTTAGTTTTTGATATGAGTCCAAAAATATATTGGATTTTTCGATATACTTATAATTGATAGAAATTAATGGAATTATTTTACCTTTCATTAAGTACCTACTTCAACTTAGATTTAGTTTATTTACCGTCTAGAGATTGCCTAGACTAAAGACATGCTTTGTAATGATTCCCCCTTTTTTACACAATTTAAACTAATATAATAACTTTTAATATCTTCAACAACTACTTCATTCCCTCCGATTGTTTTGTTTTTTTAAAATAATACTTAAATAAGGTACGTGGCAAAATTTGTCTGCGTCTCGGACAGTAGAAATCCATACTAATCTACTGCCGCAGTATTATGTCCTAGCTGTTCAGCTCAGTTATATCCTTTCCTTTCTCATTCCTTCTCTTCTCCTTTGCCATGTTATTTTTTTTCGTTATTTATAATTGTTATTTGGTTTTAATCGACTTCCTCTTTCCCATTCCTTTTCCTGATTCTTAAAGTGATTCTTAAAAATATATTACATATTTCAAGGACCACTTTAAGAATGTAGAACAGTCCCCGAGAACCGAGAAAGTCTTTCTCTTCCATTAATTGGGCGTTTTAAAAAAACAGTTAAGTTTATGCTTATATAACCTTGTAATTCCAAATTCGGACTTTTATAAATCGATTTCAGCATTTCCAAAATGTTTGATAGGTAGCAAACGTCTGAATTTGATTTTGAAGTTTTCCTGGTTGCTGGGATCTATACTTTTAATGACAGCATTGGCCAAATTGTAAGAATCCAAGCCAACTACAACCGAGTAGCTTGTCAGATATTAAAAAATATATTATAGATTTTTTCGCGCCGGCGCGAATCGTGTTACCCCTCGGCTTCCTGGTAATTTCTCCGAAGCTTATTAATTAATGTGATAAATATGACTGAGTGCATATAAATAATATTGAACGGATCGCTAGAGTTATTAGGGTTTGATGTGTTGTCACATGTGTGATCCAACTGTGAGAATATTTTTCTACAAATGCAGGTGTGAAATCGTGTGCTTATTCAAAACCGCTTAAAAATGGGTTCGATTGTATTGAAAAGTTTGTCAATTCTATTAGGAGTATTTTTTATTTTTGTTGGTACGACAAAGCTGACCCCAGTAATTTCAAAAGAATTACATAAAGATTTGGTAAGTGCATATTTTATAGATTATGTATGGATTGAAAAATGAAAAGGTCGACGAGTGCATTAAGAATTTTGTTGCGGAGCGATGTGCTCTGCTATTTTGGTATTTGGCTTGCCGCCTAATGCCAACGTGGAGATGTCTCACAATGACGTTATCATTAATACTGTATTGTATATTCATTCTATTTTTCTAAGATTTTAAAAATATTTTACTATGAATGATAGAGAAACGAACTCTCTAACGCAGAGAGCATTTAAAATAAGTCATCCCTAATCTGTGCCTATGCCTACACTTCTGTGTTATGGTCGTGAATGGTGTCTACAAAATAATCTTATTAGCGTCTACGTCTAATAACACTTTTTATTTCGTGATTGTGCACTTAAAATTGATGATACCGGTCTTACGAGTGATAATTGCAATTTAATCAAATTAAAGCAAACAAAATATTCCCGAAGAGGGTTGGCGGCCGGTCGTAGAAACTGTAGCCAAAACTATGGACGCCATACTGTGCGTCCTCACATAAGTGGGAAAAGGCCACGGACATGATGATGAATATTAGAAACCCTTTTTCCGATACTCAGAAATACACATTGTAGAAAATAAACACATTTGGCGAAAGTTTTGTAAAATTATTGACCTACCAGTTATTAATGTCTATCACGCTTACTTTTCATAAAATGTTTTGAAAAACCTGTTTCAATATTGTTTCAGAGAAAAGAATATGTGAGATACGCCAAAGTTTTTCCTTTAAGCGAGATGTTAGACTTTAAGCTACCGTCAAAGTGGTATAGAAGAACGGTCGGCGGGCTGGAGATACTCTTCGGCTTGTGTTTAGCCCTCATACCCAGTCGTAAGTACAACTCGACTACTCAACATATTTATAAACAAATAGGTCACACTATTGTTAAATATTAAAGATTTTCTATCTATCATTTTACTCTATATATTTAAAATTCAATAATTAGTTGAGAAAGGAATTGGTTTTATGTAATTGTCTGCGGCTGTGGAATTAACATACTGTAAATAAACTCTTACAAATAATATTTGTTTAAATTGTGTACACAGATGCCTACGTTTATTATTTGCACTAAATATAAAATGGTCTAAGCACATCTATCTATGCGAATTCGAAGATACGTTAGATTCCTTTGCATATTTTAACGCCTTTTCCATGTTTCCATATTTCCGACGAATTGCTTGGAACAATTCCTGCCGCTGAGTTTTATCATCATTTGTTGATTGGCAGTTTATTACCACGCAGGTTTCGCGTAGCAATCTGCTTCGTATACAACCGCTTAGTGGAATGATCTGCCTCAAGTGGTATTTTCAAACCAATACGACTTCGGTACCTTCAAGGAAGTTCCTCTGGTGTTGCGGTGTTCATGTTCGGCGCAAAATTAATTCTTGTCGATCCGGACTCGTTTCCCTCCTTATCCTATAAAAGGACGTAAGGAAATGCTATGCCATTCCATTGAATTCGCTGTTTGAAATATGTTTGTAACAGAGACTGTTCGATAATATTTTGTCGTAATGCCACCTGTCTAAGCAATTGTTGTCAATTTCAACACTAATGTGTAATTAATACACAAATCGAACTTTGTAACCATCTGCTCTCGTCTGTTATTTACGTTCAAACTAGATCGCACAATACATCGTGAGGATACTGAATGATTGTGCAGTCAGACAAATGTAATAATAATTTAATTATAAATGAAATAACAGTGATGTATTTGAACCATTGCGGTAAATATAAAGATAAAAAGGTGAATATTATGAATAAAACGTTTTGTTCTAACTTTACAATCCTAATAAGATAAACTCTCAGTGAAAACTGAATTAAGGCATTGCACAATTGAGACATTTATACTTAATAAGTGTTCTGGGTATAAAATACAGATACAGATAATGACAGAGAGACAAGATAATGTAAGCCTTTATTGTTGCAAAAGAAAGTCTCAGTGTGTCAGTGCTAGAAGAGGCAAAGGGCGAATAATTTGGTAAATATGTACTCGTAAAATAAAAATGAATGTCACGGGCGTCATTGCTTATTTTTAATCTTCTATGCGAGTTATTATTTAATTAATTTTCTGAGCAGCAGACAAATCGCTTTAGTACTCCATTCGGACATTTTTATAGACCAACATAGGTTTATTAACGTCGAATCCTGATGTTTACGTATCGCTGTACACCATTAAAGTGATCGTTAAACTGTCTGGAAGAGTTTACAATACTGGCCAGTATTATTGTTTGTGCGGAGCTTTTGTTTTAACAAGCTTGTCAGTTAACACATCGCCCAATATATTGTCTGCGGCTCTAAAGCGTAAAGTACATATATTATATGTATTGTTACACTTAACAGTGGCCGCAGCTTCATTTATGTGATTTGCTGCACCGCTGTTTTTTACCACTCTTGAATTTTTGTAGAACAAAAACTCTTTCCTACATTATTTTTTCTATATTTGTATATACTAAATTTTAATTAAAAGGTACGCATCGTATACAATTAAACCCTTTAGAAAAAATCATGATGGTGAAAATCGTTTCTAAATCGATTGGTTGGTTTATAAGGAGTTATGGATAGACACGAATAGCAGCTTCACTTTATTCTATGTATAGCTTAAGCAAGGATAGAGTGCACTGTGCATAATATATGCGTAGATGTATGAATGTAGAAGAAGCGAGAGATGTGAGACTACTGTCTCTGCCTACCCTTCTGGGTTACGGGCGTGAGCGCATATTTATAAATAACAAATTTGTTTTTCGACGTCTGGAATCTTGTTTATGTACACTAAATTGTTATGGATTTAGTTTCCGGCCAGTGTTGTTTTAAAACACACCTGACCTTACGTTTTTATAACGTTGATTTAAAACATATTTTCACACCTATTTTATATTCGTCTCAAGTCGTATAGGTATATATATATGTGTTTAAATATATATATATATATATATATATTATATGAAAAGTTTATTCATAAAAATAGTTCTTATTTAGGTTAAATATGTTTATTGTTGTTGTTTGTGTCGCGACATAAAGACATTTTATGTCTTAACTAGTGACCCGTCCCGGCTTCCGGGTACCACTAATTATGTTGATCCGATCGCTACCAAACACAGGAATGTGCCAATCTGGACAATCCCTGTAAATCTCATCGAAATCGATCCAGCCGTTTCGGAGTCTATAGGTCTATAGGGAACATACATACTCCGCTTTTTATGAACAATTGTTTTTGATAAAAAGTATCCTATGTTACTTGTAATACCTCTAAGAATATGTATACTAGGTTTTATGATGATCGGTTGAGTATTTTTCACGTGAAAGCGTAACAAACAAATTTACATTCACATTTATAATATTAATAGGGATATGTCTAGACAAAAAATATTTTAATGGCATATAGGCGTTTAAAACTTTACCTCTCTTATGTGTTATCAAAGGTCCCATATTTTATACTTGGTAAGCATATATCCGGCAATTCGTCGTGAGACACTGACAACTGCAGGGATTCCTACAAAATATTTATGACTTAAAATAAAAATGCAGATTATTATTTCATTATATGCCTGTGCTAGAATCGATGTAATACGTGGTACGTCCGCTACGATATTACTAATAAATAATATTGTTTATTTATTGCATCAATCATTGACAGACATCCTGACTGTCATTCGTCATTTGTTTTCCCTCCAAACGTGTATTATTTGTTAATTTGTTTCGCACACTACTGATACATTTAACACAAATAGCGTGTATATTAAATCTATGTTAAAATAAATTTATCTTAAAATACAATTCCACTGTATTTCAGAGAAATTTTACATTTATTTTCTATGCTTACTGTATTGAAAAAATGCGGTAACAGAGTCATGTAATAACCAGCGCTATTCTTTTGAAGATAAAATAAAGAATGCTGCGAACATTGGGCTGGTGCTGTTAATGATGCTGGCGGCCTATTCGCACGTGATGGTCGGCGACCCTTTCGACCGCTGCGCCCCTGCATTGGTCTTCTTCTTCATGCTAAGTGGTCGTCTTGTCGTATGGTCAGTATATTTTTTATTGTTTCTGGTGTTGTTAACGAATTTATACATTTTTTGCTGTTTTTCATCAAAAAAGGTTTGTCTTGAAAAAGAGACAAAATTTATTTATTTATTAACAAATTAATACTATTAATATTACAATATTAACTTGTATTAATAAAATTAATACAAGTTAATATTAAAGCCGGACATGAACATCTATTTTAAAAGAACATTTCTAGAGAATATTATGTTAAAAAAAGAAAGCAAGTATGCCTTTGACACATGATATAGAAGGCGTAGAGATAACTTGAAGCTTAATGGTCGTTATTGGAATTCAAAGGATTTTATTTGGAATTTAAATAAATGCTGCAGTGTACCTTAACGAGAGATTATATGGTTCTGAATATGGCTCTCACATTAAAATTCAAAAATATTGTAAATACAACGAATTGTTTCTTGAAGATTGAACTATTAAAAATTCAGGTTGATATATTGGAAGCCTCACGCTCACGGTGGTTTTGGCACGTAGATAAATACTTCATTGGCGCGCATTGAAATCCGTACAGAGCAAAATAAATTGCAGGGCGGCATTTATTAAATTTGAAGAAGAAGTCTGCAAAGTACATTTAAAGAGATTTTAATTTTAATTTTGTGGTTAACTTCCACCTATATATTAGCTTCAATACATGTTTTACGACATCTCTGGTAAAGCGGGAGTAAAGCTTACAAATGTCAAATGAGTTGTCAACGACACGCTTTTCATTCTATGTAAATTGTTAATGCATAGCGATTATCGATTCCTGAGAGATATGTTTTCCCTTGTTGTATAGCTTGCTCTGATATATATATGAAAGGCCATGTGTGTATGTTCTATGATCACTGGTCCGGAACGACTACTACTTTCTTATTATTATTTATAATGCTAAAAGTTATTGTTAAAATAATTAAGAATACCTACATATTATATTTAGTTACACTAATATTACAATAAAGACTAAAGGTTACTTTGTATTTAATAGGTAAACTCAAACTACTGATTTAATTTTAATATTTCTTTCACGATTAGAAATCAAGTATTTCCTAAGAAAACCTCTGTTAAAAACAAAAAAATATAAAGTGGATGGTGACGTCATATTACGGCACAAATTTTACGAAAGAGTTTTTGTAGTTAACTATCTTCGAAGATTTGATTGTAAATCATAAAGCAAATAACAAAAATAGATTCGTAAAATCTGCATTTGATGTTTTATAAACAGCTGAGCTGTTCACACTCTGCAGCGATGGCCAGCGATTGACGTCAATTGCTCAAATCAATTTTTAAGTTTTGTTTTGCCTTTTGTAATCATTACCTAGTTTTCATTGAAAAATCTAAGCTGAAACACAACATATCTAAATAAGCTTAAACTTTCATAGAAAATAAGATTGTAATAGAATAAAGATAATGTTTAAATCTTTGACGCAATTGTAATTAATACAAATAAGCGTTTTAAGCATACAAGTTTTGACAATCTGGTCTAATTAAAAAAAAACAGATTGTCGATTTATGTGAAAACTCAAAAAAGTGGGAAAGCTCGAAAATAATTCAAAAATAAGTAAATAAGCCCTTGTGTCTCAACTCAATTTGAAAAAGAGTTCGTCGGAACTGTTCCAAATTTAAATAAGCATGTTGTTGACGAATGTTGTTCACGCGAGCATATAAGATTTTCCCCTACCAAATATCGTCTGACGCGGGTAAAGTTTTCTCTTTAAAAATGTTATTCTTCGTTTTTACACTTTTTTAATGACAAAAGGTGGCAAACTAGCAAGCGGGTCGCCTGATCTTAAGTGAACGCTACCCATAGGCATCCGCAACAACTAAATGAGTCGCAGATACGTTGCCTACCTTTAATGGATTGTGCATGGTGGCAGGAAAAATGATATTTCCTTTTCTCATACATCCCCTCTTCCCATTCTATGCTTATAAGGAAAGGATGGGAAAGGGAACACTCACTCACTCATCAGACGAAACATAGAAGTATACTTCTACTTCACGCCTGTTTGTGTAAACCGAGGTTGCGGGTTCTACACCACTGAGCAAAACTAGAGACATGGTACCAATAGCAGTAAAATGAATTTTGTATATTCTGACACAAAAATCATTAACGTATATTGATTTAGTTATGATCAGGGATGTGTCTTATTGATCGCTATCTTCGCACCTTGACCAATTTTTACGGCATGTAAACACGAGTTACGACACGTTCTCTCCCACGGTCGAACGTCGGTCCCGTTGGCCACTCGCCAAAAATCAACCCCGTTGTCGTGCGAATTCGTATTTCGGTTGATTGCTGGAAGCAATGTATATTCACATTTATTGAACGGTATAACGTGCTGTTTATTTGATCTTTAGCGTTGCTGTTTGCAGTGTTTCGATCTCTTACCACCTCTATTTATTGCATGATTACTAAGTAATCAATGTACATAAATTGTTTTAATGTTTTATTCATTTTCGATGTATTTTTTTGTAGCTTTTCAACGGCTGTTCGTTTCAGCAATCAGCATTTTTTTTTAATTTGTCGAGTCTTAAGTATTGACGATATCATTGTGAGGACCTTGTACTACATGTTGCTATTAACACATACCTACTGCCACTCCAAAACCATTAAAGGCTGGTTGATAGATAGATATGAAATGTATTATTCTTATAAGCCTATTGCAATAAGTCATCCAATTGATGATGCTGATTTGTGAATTGTTGTTCCAGGTATCAAACCAATCGACGCGAAGCTTTGGAGAAAGCTGGCACCGCGCAGAACGGCAATGGTCTCAAGCGCGATTAAGACATTGATCGGGAAAATGATCACTGCATGTTATTAAAGTTAACGTCAACTGAGAAGTGTTATTATTATTGTTTCTGCCAGCACTGCGATCTAGTCATTTGAGCACAACATTCAGGTTAGATTTGTTTGTTTTGTTATAATTATTACCCTACTGTGATTTCTACTAGTCATCGATAGTTTGTGATTTTATTTTGCACCGCTTTTTAGTGTTCTGCAGTGTATTATGTTAAAACGGACACTTGGCTTCAATAATTGGATATTAATTTTAAAGAAATTACTTGTTTTGTTACCATTACTACCGTAGCAAAGTTTCTGTTCATATTTTACAATATCAAGTTTTAAGTGATATTTAGGCAATAAGCTATATTTATTTGTGTGTGTTTGTACGTGATGTGCATGGTGCACACATAAAGGTCGTGCGTTATATATATTTAGTACATGTATCTAGATATTGAACATTTGCACATTAAATCTCAAAAAGTGTAACTCGATTCACAATATAACTGCTCAATTAACCAAACGTGTAATTTTTAATTAAGTAAGTAGTTGTGTGGTTGTAGCTTCCCGGTCGCGCCGAAAAGTTTTTGATGTCTATTATATATAAAAATACTGTATAACAATCACCTCACTTCAACTGCGAGTAGAATAAACTATTAAGCTTTAATACTTAAAGTAAACGCATCCTTTCTTGCCCGTTGACAGTTTACACATTGTATGTCTACTGATATTGAATGTCTTAGAATTGTAGCGATTAATAGTTTAATAAAGTAGTTTTACTTATAGGTAATAATTAAGATTGTATGTACACGGATTATGGTTTAACACGGGTAGTCCACACGCCTCCGATATCAAGAGTCTTCAACTTATACGCAATCTCTCGCAAGTTTCGAATAAGTCGTAAGATACAAAACATTCTATAACACTGTATGACTGGATTTAAAGGTCTTATAAGATATTGAAAGTGTGAAATAATTTTACGCATATAAATAGAAACGGCTCTGCCGCTGTATTTAAGATTAATCGGTATTAAAATTTTAAAACGTTGATATATTTAAATCTTAATATTAAACAAGAATTATTAACGGATAATTAAACCTCTTAAGACACTGCAAGATATTTGTACGTTAAGGTGAAATAGGTGCAATAATTTGTGGAAAAATCTTTCCTTATTCTGGCAGCACTCATAATAAGATAATATCGAATCGCTGTGAAATGTACCATAACATATTTGTATAATGTCAAATGCAATTCTTAATAGGTACCTACACAAGTTTTTTAATGTATTAACTTTGAAATACTTGTAATTTTGGTACAGTTTGATTGCATGACAAAATAAAGATAAAGGTTTGTGCTGTGAAAGGTGAGGTACAACTGTTTCAGTGATGGTACCGCCAACACGAACTTATCTTTTCGACCTTAAAGTATTTTTCACATTCCCTTTTTAGGGATATGAGGTAAACACGAACAGCAACATGTTATGTAAACACAATCGGATATAGAAAGGGTTCGCGCTCCTCAAGCTGTTTAGCATCTGCTTATTGCTTCACATAATAAATTGATCATTACATTATTGTTCTTTTTATATAATAAATGGCGTGAATACTTGGTTTCTATTGTTTTAATTAATATTAATTCGATCTGATGATCTCCCATCCTTAATCAATCTAACTACCAATCTTTTTTTTGTATACTAGGTGGCAAACGAGCAAGCGATCGCTGCCCGTAGACATCTGCAACTAACTAATTGCGGATGCGTTGCCTACCTTTACTGGACAGCAGAGGGGACAAACAGAAAATTGTTATTTCCAATTCCTATACATCCCCTGCACCGTCAAGTTGTCTTCCCCTTCCCATCCTTTCTTTATAAAAGGGTGGTAAGGGAGAGAGAACCAGAATTAGGGCTCTGGCACCTCACTCATCAGACGAAACGCAGAATACTCTACTTCACGTCTGTCTTCTGCGAGGTCGTGATATTTCACCGGTCGAGCCGGCCCATTCGTGCAACAGATGTTGTTGCGGGCTCTACCACAAAAAAATGTTATTTCACACCAAATGTGATAGGCCTTTAGCCATACCTAGAATTCCCGGAACATAAAACCAAATTAAATTTGCTTTGCTCGACAATTTTCAGAACCTACAATATTAAATCCCCTGCTCTGTTATCATTTTTAAATAAAATACTGTTAATAGCAGTAAATAATTTTATTAAAGCATCCTTAAATCGTTCGATTTATATTTTGAAAACATAAAACTTAATACGTTTATAAAGCGATAATTATAATTGTACATTTTATAACATTAATTCATCACATTATATAAGTTATCTTATATATGTCATACATATACATCTTTCATTATGTTAGTATTATACTTATTATACAACCATAGTTTACAAAATACACGATACAGTTGAAATAGAGAAATTCTGTAAAATATGTAACACAATTTATGTATAAAACTAATAATTTTGTTAAACTCTTGCAACTTAAGCCCTGTCATGAACGCTTAAGCGGGATCTCGTCCAGTTTGTAACAACTCCAGAGCATTCTTCAGATTATTGACAGCAGTTTTGATGTCATCGTAATTAAGGGCGCTGCTCGCCCACTTACAGTACTTTTGAGCTTTGGCAATTTGATCGGGACTCAACTGCGCTACCGTTAAAGAATTATCGCCATATAGCGGTTGAGAAGGTTGACTCTGTTGTGACGGGTCATATGGTATAAACCCGCCAGGATTGGGATCTGGCGTGTAAGGTACGGGCGGCAATTGAGAGGCTGCTCTCATGGCCGCATTGGGGTCAGGTAAGGTGCCGCTAAAACTTGTCGGTATAATGGGTGGTGTAGCCGGCGTTACTTGTGGATTTGGAGTAAAGCCCATGGGTTCCGGTTGAAAACCAGGATTAGGGGTAAAGCCCATGGGTTCTGGTTGGTTATTACTTCCTGTGCCCTCATCATTTGGCATTTCTCCATCTGTTGTAAGAGGCCCTGCAAAAAGGTAAAATGATACAGACACAGCACTCAATGCAGAAAGAGTGGTCCTATCCATAGGTTGCTTCCCATCCGCCCCTTTTTTGACTCGTTTAATTATACAAGTGGTAAGTGAGAAAGCAGTTAGTTTTATAAACTTTCTATGAAACGGCTTTACTCACGTTCGCGTTTTTCTCGGTGTATTTTGTACCGACAAGTTTCGGACCTGTCGGAGGTCCTTCTTCAGGGTGAGCGGCATTAATTCGAACGTGAGTAAAGCCGTTTCATAGAAAGTTTATTGATAATGTCTCACGATAGTTTTAATAATTTTATTGCAGTTAGTTTTGTTTGTATTAACTCTAGTTTTGTGTTTGTTGTTCTTCAGATATACTGGTGGAAATCCGAATATATGTTTTTTTTTTAGTGTCTGTTAAAAACATTTTTACACAGCTTAAACCCAAGGGATAAAAAGGAGTACAGAGATCCATCCCTCTCCAATTGTTCATTAAACTTTTTGACATCTCAAATAGGGATGTCCTAATTGTTTTACGGATTTGATTTCTGAAAACAATCGACTTATTTTACGAAGAAGTTTTAATTGCTTTAATATAAAGGATTTCGTAATATTTCATAGAAATAATCAAGTGTTTGGGATTAAATTACTTGAATTAATGCATCCCATTTTGCTCGATTTTTCTAACAAGACTTAATAATATTACAGAGGACTCAAGTGATGATTAACTGAAATCATCTCGATCACAGAAAAACTTATTTGCTGTACAAATGTAAATATTTAACAACCCTTTATATTATTTATGGAATGATGACCTTAACGGTAATAATATTTAGCTAAATTCATCAAATAAAAAAATAATAAAAATATATTTTTTTTAATCTTAAAATTCGTAGGCCCACTTAAGGCCTAAGAATTTTAAGGTTCAACAAAATAAGGAACATACTTGTATATTTCAAATAATCTTAAAAAATATATGATGTATACCTGGAACTGGTGTTTCTCCATTCTTTAGGCAATTGTGAATGTATGCCGCCTTCCATTTAGCATACTTCCTGTTCTGTGTAGCTTCATCTGTCAGCTCGCCAAATGTCGTGAGGACATCGTAGATCATTCCAGCTGTGTAGAATGCTTTGACAACATTCCTGCAAAAATTAAGTGTTCCATCTATTAGAATACAATTTTATGCAGTGCATGATGACGACAGCCATTATATGCATAGAGCTCTAATCCTTGTGATTATCAGTAACAGAGAGTAAGTAGAGAGTAATAGGCCATTGTTTCAAGAAGAAAATAAAGACAGAATATGATAAAGCCATGTTTTTTATAGGAAAAGGGAAAGGAGCTGCCAATTGATTTCCGCAACTGTCAAAAGTTACAGATGCATGAGTTAGATCTGTATCTAACTCACGCGTCTGTAACTTTTGATAGTTAATAAACGCTGGCATACAGGCATCTGTATGCCGAGATATTTTCGGAAACAGGACGCAGCGTATAAGTTCTTAGACAGAATCCACAGTGAGATCATCAGATATCATGGCAGGCGGAAGAACCCGGACAGGGGCTACCCGCTTCTAAGGGTAAGCCCATGGGCTTTACATACACGTATGTTCGTATAGCTCCCTATCTATCCGCCTATGGTGCCAAGACAAGGCCAGTGTGGCTTGGCTGAAGGTCACAGTGGTTTAAGAGGTATTGATGCGGCGGATGAACTATCCTGGAGCTGAGTAATTGTCCTGAACTCATCATTTGTCTACCACAAGGATATCTTAAGTCAAAGTAAAGAGGTTATGAAGGGAAGTCACGCCACCAAATGCGACCTATGCAAAAACACAAAAGAGGGCAGACAGGAAGCCTTCCCAAATATAGATGGATGGATTTCAAGAAAGTTACTCCACTTAGGTAAATCACAAATCCAGACGGTCTTGGCAGCACCACAAGTCATGACTTTTTCAATAAACATTTGTTTAACATAGGTATTACAGATAGTTTTTTTGTAGAGTGTACATAGAAGATGCAGAGACGGCGACGCACATCTTAGTACACTGCTCGGCAGTATCTGAGTACAGTGTTGAATTCACCAGCTGTTACTGCTGGGTCTAATAATTAAGTTCATACTTACTTCCCATAGTTTTGCTCCCTGTCCTGTTTATCTGCATACATGAACAGTTTTAGTGCATAATTTTCAAGATGGGCCTGTGCTGCTACTTCATTAGATATAGCCTCATTATCTTTTTGTGTTGTCTTTTCTTCTTCCAACCAGTCCATGAGACCTTAAAAATAAACATATTTATACATGAAAATTATATAGCATAACATCACTTAGGGCAGGCAGGCAGGTTTGCATCTTTGGATGAGCAACTTAACAACAACAAGCAATAATTTTAACCAGTGGTACAAATTTTATAACAATATAATCATGATTGATTGATTTTTTATGTATATATTATAAAAAATATGCAAAAATAACTGTAAGAGTTTGCTAATGGTATCATCATATTGGCCATGGTAAATTTAAATCCACTTTTCCTTCTTTTCCATACTCAGTTTGAGCAAAATATCTTAAAAGTACCACATAAAAATATATTGTCAGTCTCTAGAAGACCACAGCTTAAAAGATACCCAGGAGATGAGACAGATAGGAGTTTAGCCCATAAGTTTTACATGCTTGGACAATACAGACTAAAATATGTCATTAATCAAAATCAATAAATTGCAAGATCTGAAACATTTTACCCATTAGCATTTTTGTTTCTTCTGGAGTTTTCTTGTTGGTCAACTTCATGCCAACTTGTAAAGCGTGTAAACGACACCAGTAGGCGACCACTGTGTCTCTAGCGTCATGTTCTGAAGCTGTTTTTAAATAATGTTGTATGGATTTTAGGCTTGGCGGACACTCGGGGATATTTACAGGCATGTTGAAATAACTAAAATCAAATTCATAGTAAAAAAAACTGCAATTTTTTTTGTTAAATTATAGATAAACACAAATTAGTGATTTTCCTCTATTTACATTAGTTAGATATCTTTAGGCAACAGTGAAATACAATATTTGTTGTTATCTTAAATTTTAGCTCTAATCTATACCTGTAATGATCACAGTATGAGAGTGTCGTTATTTGTCCTTATTAAATATAATAGTATTTTATGCACAAATAAATTAATCAACCCCCAAGAACAGAACAATTGTGTCAGCCACTGATTTACTGATTGATCACTGCAGAGTGCAGACTGTCAGATTTTTTTGTTCACCCGCAAGACCACTATAAAATGTTTATAATTCTTGTTCTCAAATAATAATCTTTGACCGGAATGTGTTGCCAGTGATGACATACACCACCGAGAAATGATTACTCGCAAAGACAAAGGTAGCCAAGTGCAGCAAAGTAGCATCTGGTGGCACTTTAATAAATAAGGGCCTGATCGACGTATGACGTATACTGCGGTTTTATGGCTCGTCGGTAAAGCTCATCGGCGTATCATTCCATTATCCCGGTTTTACATACTATTTTGTTACTGAAAAGCAGTGGTGGCCAAGTAGTATAGGCCCCCACTACTATACTGCACCAAGAACGGTGAATAAAAATATAGCATGGAAACTGCCATGTCTTAGAACCACCAAAATCGAAAACATCCTCCAACCCGCACAGGACAAGCGTAGTGGATTACGGTCTATCCCACTATTTTTTTGGATTTCTTTTTATTTAGCTCCTCATTCAAAGTCGCGTGTGTGACAGTGGACAGCGTTAGGAGCACAGTTAGTCGTCGGTTGTCGTCGGTGTATAAAACCGTGGTATTGCAATGATGCACTGGCAAGCTTTACCGACAAGCCATAGAACGGCGCTTTGGGCTCCATGGGCTTGTACGTTGACTACGTTGATCAGCAACAACGAGCCGGGAATAAATCCGTCGCTTTTTTAAACAAGAGAATAATCTCGTACGTCAATTAGTCCCTTAATATAGAAAGGAATTTGAAAGATTTCTTGAACTCTGGAAAGACTATAGGGGTATAAGTGTGATCCAACTTGATACCACTCTGCTTATAAAGGGGAATTGCAAACTTAACCTGACAGCAAATAATACATACATTTGCGAATGTACTCCAATTACTTCAGTAACCTTTATTAATGTTATGAAATTAAAACTTTACTGCCGAAGTGCCATACAACTTGAAGTTTTGCCAACTCATTACCTTATTTAAATAACGAATTAGATGAGTGATGTATTACATACATAGCAAATCAGCAAAACCTTGTACTTTTCGGGAATGCGTTGTTGTATTGTAACGTCAATAATGTCAAGTTAAACGAAATTAAAGTCAATTCTGTCAATTTTTTGACATTTTCTGAAGTGATATGCGAATGTGGTTGAGCTGATATTGTGTTATTATAATACTTCTTGTGTGAAATAATTGCTAGTGTAGTGATAAATAGATACCAATTTAAAATGCCTTCTAAGCAGAGAAAAATAGCTATGATGGGTTATCGATCTGTTGGTAAAGTAACATTACTATTATCAATTTGCGTCTAATTTATCATTTGTGACGTTCTTATAATAAGATTTATTTCCAGGTAAATCTTCTCTTATTATTCAATTTGTAGAAGGACAGTTCGTTGACTCTTATGACCCAACAATTGAAAACAGTACGTATATTTTATCTATAATAAAACGACAATAATTTATAACAATATCAACCTTTATTTATATTTTTTAGCGTTTACAAAGTTCATTCGGCTAAATTCAACCGAATACGAAGTTAAATTAGTTGACACAGCTGGCCAGGATGAATATAGTATTTTCCCATTGCAATACAGCATGGATTTCCATGGTTATGTTTTGGTATACTCCATCACCTCCAGCAAGAGTTTTCAAATAGTGCAAATAATTTATGACAAGCTCCTCGATATGGTTGGAAAAATACAGTGAGTATTAAATGATAACTTATTTCATCAAAAAAACATGGCTCAGATTGTTATAACAAGAGATTGGCTTCATTTCCCAGTAAGTTTATTAAGTGACAAAACTAAACATTTTTTAGTGTTTTCAGTTTCTTTTTATAAAATTTCCTCGATTAGTATTGTGACTGATTTCAGGTAATAGATCAAATTATAGTCATTTGGGACCTTAAAAGCATGGTGTTAACACTATTGTCATCTATCTTAAACATTGTGAGATCTTATACATTTTTGTGGACAAAATTGAAAAACGTAAAAGGACTTTATTATAAACTTACAGTTTAGTTTTATTAGATATAAAATTAATTTGTTACAAATTTTGTATAAGATATTTCTAAAGTTTGTAAAATGTTCCAAGTAATTGACTAGTTTATTTGTGCAACTTTAGATGTTAATTGTGTTATTGTTCTGTGTGAAATCTTAAAATAACCTTCTCTAAGGATCCTTCATATGCTTACATCAACTTAGTTCTTATAAGAAGTTTTTCTGTAGTGGAACATAAATATGCAGAAAACAGTGAACAATACCAATGAAATGAAATGTTGAATATTAATTTCTTACTATTTACCTATTCTAAATATGTATGTGGGGTTTGCTTATCGTTAATATTCTTATAATTTTATTGTAAATAAGTGTCACTAAGTACATGTATTCTGATATATTTTAGTGTACCCATTGTGTTAGTCGGAAATAAAACAGATCTTCATTTAGAAAGAAAGATAAGCACAGAAGAGGGAAAAAGACTTGCAGAAAAATGGAAAGCAGCATTTGTTGAGACAAGTGCAAAACGAAATGAGGTAAGAGTATTCAACAAAACTTTTAAAAAAGCTAAGACTATAGATTAAATATAATATTAATGTTTTTTTCTGTGTTTTCAGTCAGTAACTGACATGTTCCATGCAATGTTGTCTGAAATAGAAAGATCTGATGGACATATACAAGAAAAGAATGGGTGTGTCATATCTTAATTAAATTCCATGCTAACAAACTGTGCTTCTACTTAAGTAAAAGTGATTTAAACATATTTAAGTTTGTGCACTGCTATTGTGGTTGCTGCGAGTGAAATATATTTGTAGAAACCTTTATGGTACCTTCAAATGAATGACAATACTGATATTATTTGATGTGTTAATTTATGCAAGGTTTGATTACGATGAAGGTAAGCAACTTGTTTGGTGTTCAAACAGTTTTTTTTAAATACTTTTGTACAACACTTTTATTCTTTTATTTATATTTTTATTCATTATGTTTATTTGTTTCCTTACCTCGATATTATTGATGTAAAATGTGTTCAATTATGTGTTTATTACAATAAAAGTGTTTAATTTAAAGGTACCATGAGGCTTTTGTGCAATTGTGGTGAAATGTGCTGTATAAAGTCATGCAGTCTTTGTGCTAAGATTTTTAGACTGCACAAATTTATCCAGCATAGAAAGCAGCTAAGTGCAAAAAGCTTTAAGAGTGTTAGTCTTAGTATGCCTTGAAAAGGCTTACCTCAGTGGATATTCCACTACTGCACATACATTGAGTGATGTACTTGTAAAATTTAAAGTCTTAGGTTATATATCAATCATTTCATACAGTAAAGACAAAATTATAGATTTGTTTTCAAGTGTCAATAAGTATATCCTTATATATTTCAAAAATGTAGGTAGGTTGTAGAAGAGTTTTGTCTCAAAACTATAAATAATAAACAATAAATTTTGTATAGTCATTGCCATAGATTTATGTACCTCCAGATACCGTGTGCCATAATACTTTAATGCTTAAAAATTTTTTCGCTCGATTTTTGCCGATATTATTTAAAAATAACATTTACACAATTTAATAGTACCTGGATGACCGTTTTTTTTGTAAATCGTGTTTGGAAATTATATTTAGAAAGGAATATTCCAATTATAGTTTTTCTCGTAAAAAAAGAAAAGAAATCGGACTGGAGACATCTGCATTCGAACCGGGGTTTTATTACCCGAAAACACGGATAAAACGACATTTTCTAAGAATGAATCCTAGCTATAACAATTTATCGCCCCTGAAACCCCCTACCAATTAAATTTCATAAAAATCATTGATGCCGTTTCCGTGATTCAGATTCTATATATACAAGATATGCTTGTTTACTGGTATTAAATTATAATTTTACATGTGTTTAAATAACCCTGACTTTAAAAAAAATTAACCTCACGTTTTTACCTATAAACTACATCTTTTTGTGAAAGAAAATTTTTTCTAGAAATTAACAAAGCTTTTGCTTCAAAGCACGGCCACAAGAAATTATGCCGGGTTTTCCAATAGAGACAATGTATCTTTGACACCTGATGGCGGCCATCTTAAATGTCAGACGCTATACAATTGAACAGGCATATCAAAACGGCAGTCCAATTCGTCTAATGTTCCATGCCTAAGGAAAAATTATGTTCAACATTATCGTACACTATCTCTCATATCTATATATATATGTGTGTGTATATATATATATATATATAAAAAAAAGGCGATCTATGTATATTCTACATAAACTCCGCAACGACTGGACCGATCAATGAAATTTTCAAGAAACGTTCAGAACTAGCGTTTGTTCGTTATTTTGTTTGGTTGCGATCGGGTAAACATAATTAATGCTACCCGGGCGTAATGGGGGCTGGCCAACCACTGGCTTGATGATGGATCATCCACCTCCTACTTGTCGTCGAAATGTGCAAACACCGAGAATATCGAATTGGTAGCTGAAAATGTGAGAGAAAACACAAACTTGACAATTCCACGACATTCCCAACAAGTCGGCCCTAAGTCGGGTCTAAGACTTAAACTTGGCGAATTTTGCAAAAAGATTTGGTTCTGCAACCTCACAAAATTCAGCTGACAAAAGATCTGAAGATTACTGACCACTTCCACCGCCAAAATTTGGCTGATTGGGCTTTACAGTAAATTCATAACGACCCAAATTTTTCGCAGAATATAATCTTTAGTGATGAAGCTCATTCTTAGCAACGTAAACAAACAAAATTGTCAAATGCGGACAAACGAAAATCCTCAAGAGATTCAAGAATGACCTATGTATTCTGAAAGAGTGACTGTGCTGCGTATTTTAGACTGAGGGCATAATTTTTTTTGTGAACGTTGCTAGGTGCTGGAAATTGGAAAACTCTGTCAGACATCGACATCGATCGACTGGTTTCAACACGATGGCGCTAACTAGTCAGATCTTGTTCAAATTCGGTAATAAATGATAACAATCAACTTCCGAGCAACGAAAACAAGAACGAAACGAACGAAAAATAGAATTATCAAAATTGACGCTACAATAAAAAAAAGTGCCTAAGTGACACATTGCTACGCTCGGCCCGCGATATGTCTACTTCGCGGCTATTGATTTTTCGCTTGCGCGTAGCTGTTAAACTTTCGATATCCTCTAAATTATCTGTCAGAACGTTATGGTGAAAAAGGCAATTATAATTTAGATTTAATATTCTAGCTTACAAGATATTAAGGGTCAATACTGAATACGAAAAAGTAGCGTCGTAAGTAGTAATATCATTTTTAATTGATTGTTCCGAAGAAAAAAGTGTGAGATAACCGTAGAAGATAGATAGATGCCTTCGCTGCCTTTTTATTGAGTATTTATAGAGATCTACAATTCTTTCATACTTCATTTTTATGTACGTCCTATAGTATAGCCTAGAAAGTAAAACCCAGCTTTGTCGTATTGCGCATTATTGACAATGACTCGAAAATCCTCGCCTCGCCCTTACTTTATTATTATTACCGTATTAGAATAAGTTAATAGTTAAGTTAAGACGTTAAGACCTAGATTGTGGATTAAGTATTGGTCAGCTATTTATAAAATGTAGTGTTTGCGTCATCGGCACAGGACCTAGAACTTATGCTGAATGTAGTGAATGATTCATTAGAAGGTAAAGACATGAAGATGAATGTAGATAAGACGAAAGTAATGGTGTTTGAAACAGAACAAAGTAAGACTATAATTTAAATAAATGCTAACTGTAAAAAAGTTGAACAGGTGGAAGAGTTCGTGTATTAGAGGTGTATGTTTAGTAGAGACGGTACAAATTTTGAACGAATGGGGCTATAGGTACAGGAGTCTGGGCCGTTGTGATGATTGATCCTTAAGAAGTATTTTAGGCATGATATTGAGTGATAAGATTAAAAATAGCATTGAAAGGGAAATGTTTATGTTGTGTCTAGAATTGAAAAAGAATAGGTATGCTGCTTTGGTGGTTCGGCCATGTTGAAAGGATTAATGAAGAGAGAAAGACACAAATTTATGTTAACGAAACAAAAGTGAGTGGCAGTGTTGGTAGGGGACGCCCTAGATGAACTTATATCGATTGAATTAGTGACTTATTAAAAAAGGATAAGGAGCACCCATTACCCCCACCCGAGCATGTATGCGTAGATGTATGAATGTAGAAGAAACGTAAGAGGTGTGGCAGGATTGCGCCAAATGGAAATCCATGATCTCTGCCTACCCATTCGGGTGACGCGCGTTAGCGCGTAATCCGATAATAGCTACCGATCGAGCCGACGCTCGGCCCTCTCGGGCATCCTCGAATCAGAATGCTAAACGCGTAATGAGTAACAGCCTAAGCCGAGGTTCTCTCTCGGGGGCCCTTGGGCCGAGTCACTCCATGGAGTGTCCGCCGAAGCGACCTAAGAGTTTGGCGGCCTCCCAATAGGGTTATAATAATAAAGTAACGCCTCGAGCCGAGGCTCTCTCTACGAAGGGAGCCCTCGAGCTTAGTTACTCTTAAAGAGGCTTAGGCTAAGCGCCCTCTGCCCCTTGCCGCCTCGAGCCCGGTGTAGATGTAAATCCCTCCTCGGGGCAAACAGTGACCTTTTAGTCACTAGAAAAAAGGCGCGTGAGCGCATATTTATTTATCTTATTAAGTTTATACTTTTATATATTAGGTGATGGTTTTGTGGGGCAGGGGCTGGTTAGCGGGATTGGAAGAGGGATGGAGGGGGTGGGGGATATTACCGCTCCCAGGTAACGCCACTGTTCCTGAGAAAAAAGAGTCGCTATTTTGGCTCTCGCTGGCAGCAGTCGCGGCTCGTGTTCTGTATTCAAACCTCTAACACAAACCTAATGTCTGCGTGTCGGTTTTGCGTAGCAAAAACAGTAAAGTAATTTATTTACATATTAATTACAAACACAGATATTTTAGTCGTTCTGGATCGAAACGAATGATTAATTAATTACTCGAACTCGCCTATTGGCGTTTTTAGGTGGCTTCACTTTTTGGTTTCGGAATAGGTATCTGGAGTTGTATAACATCTTTGATCATTGCATAAATGCAACTGAAGTACTCATTAGTAAATTTTATAGCATTTTCAGGGTTTTACTGGTTTAAATTTAGTAATGAACAAATTCCATTTATCAATAAATGTGCAAGAAATGATTTGTATGGTGTATAATTATTTAGAAGCATTGATAGCTAAGTAGACGTTCAACTTAGGAACTGATCTGGTTTTATTCTCCGCCAGGTTGCATTGCAAGAGTTCTCTTATTTGAATTCTCAAAATAATAAATTATTAATGTGTTGTATAGATATGGTAATCATTTTCCATTATGGATATTAAAGACCTGTAATATCAGTACAAAAATGAATAATTATTGCCATCTTCGTCTCTTCCCTTTGACTTAAAACGTACGAGAGCTTATTTTTATAAATATGCAAGATAACTGTTTAACCATCTTGTTAACTGTAGCAAAAAAAATGAAAACGGAACATTCTGTTATGAAAATGGCACATCGCAAAATGTTCCAACTCACTTATATTTTGTCATGGAAAAATTATCAAACATATAAAAAAAAAGAAATGTCATCTAAATCTCAATTATTTTGCAAAGAAAATATTAACTAATTTCTGTAAAGTTTGAGTACAGCTGTGATTTTGGATGCAATAGGTTTTAAATCGTATTTGGGTAGATATAACTGTTTTTAATAATTAAATCACAAAATAAGAATATGGATGTATAGAAATTTTATATTTATTTATTATAATTAGCAAATAAACTAGGCTTACACGTGCAATGTTGTTTTAAATTTTTATCACTGTAATAGTTATAATTATTAATTTAATGTGACCAAAATGCAACACTGGATAACTTGTTTACTTATTTTTTATACTATATTTCTTGTTAGAATGAACAGACCAAAGGCTGGTACGTTTGTTATTTGTTCACCACATTAAGTGACTGATGCTCACAGGCATCTGGCCAGATTGGTGATTTTTGATGAGTCATGTTCTAAAAGTATTCTTAAACATTATTCACAACCGATTAAAGCGGTAAAGTGTGTACATTTAAGATATTGAAAAAAGATCTGTCCTGGCGTGCGACAGGGATATATGTTGCTTAATTATAACATTTATTCAGAGGGTATAGTGTACGAGGCTCTCGACAACCTTGATCCTAAAGTAAAAGTTTTTGGGAAAATTGTAAGCAACTTGCGTTACGCACATGACGCAGTTCTCAGAGATACCGAAGAAAATGATCTCCAGACAATCGTGAACCGGGTGAATGAATGCAGTAAGAAAGCTGGCTGAAAGACTTAATAATGCTTATGGTAGTAACTAGAAATCCTAACGTTACGATAGGAAATGAAAAATTAGAGTTTACGACAATGCAAATATCTTGGTGCTTGGTTTAATGAAGAACGGGAATGTGGTCAGAAAATCAAAACCCCGATAGAAATTTCTCGAGCGTCATTTAACTAAATGAAAGTTGTGTGTTGTCAAATTGTGATTCCGGATTAGAATTTTACAATGTTACATCTGGTCTATCGTCACCTACGGCAGCGAAGCATGGACTAGTAAAGAGGATAGCAAGAGACGCCTCGAGGCATTCAAAACGTGGTTATCATCGTATGCCCCGAATTAGTTGGACGCAGAAAGTGAGAAGCGAAATCGTTCTCCTGTGCGTTGGTATGACCCGGAAATTTATTCACACCGGCAAGAACCGCAAATCGCTGTCGCTGTGAGTGGATTATAATTATACTATAGAAAGAAAACGCTCAATTGCTTTAAAGGCAAATCGGCGTTGAGTGTTGTACGGCAGCGACGTATTTTAAATGGAATGGCGTTTTGATTTTTTTTTAATGAAATCATTTTTGTTTTAGTAAAAATGGAAAATTAGGTTCCGAGCATATAAAATTTACGCTAGAGCTTCTTTCATCTTGTATATTGCATCATAATTTTTTAACTTATTCGTTAATTTAAACATATGCATCTGCTGCTTCTACCTATTAACGTGCATGCATATCAAAATATAACAACTAACACGTTTCTGATAATATATTAACCTTAATTTTGTGCGTGAAGATTTGTACATTTTACTGCCGAAAACATTGACATAAAACATATTGTCATCTCAGTTTCTCTGAGTGAAATATAGAGAGAAACTTTGTATCGCGACATGATTTTATACCTGTTCCACCATCACGGTGAATCAGTGTCTGACGGGCTTGAAGATGTGTCCATAGCTTCATCGATTTTTGTAATAGTCAAGCGCCTAGTGCTGAAGCCCCAATCTCTTATGAGTAACTCAGCTCAAGGCTGCCTTTACTGCGATTATTATAATATAAGCGGACGTGAAGATATATATGTTATAAATATTTAATTAATATTGATATATATATATGCATCCAGCATTATCCGCGGCAAAAATGGAGATTTCCTATCGGAAGGAATTTTGCTCTAGTCATATCCCTTGTTGTCGTAATCTGGGCGAACTAATAACGAGCATTAAAGTTCAATATTTTTTTGTATCAATATCTAAGTATAATATTTAATTAAGCGTTAACAAAACAAAAAATCCTTAATAACAAGTTTATAACCAAAGCTTTTTTAATGGAGCATCGCTATAATGTTAAATATTTTTTATTATTAAGTTTACAAATAAAGAACTCACCGAAGAAAGATATTACTTTTTTTAAGCTATACCGTTCATTTTATTTAGTGTTTTAAGTATAAGTAAGGAAGCAAATAAGAATAAGTTTCGTTGGCTGCAAAGTGAACAATTCTTATAAAAACCTAAAGCTTCTTCTTTCTTTTTTTATTGAATAGGTGGTAAACGAGCAAGTGATGTTAAGTGACCGCCACCCATAGGCATCCGCAACATAAAATCCTTTTTCCTGTTGATCCCCTCCACCGTACAATCCTTTTCCCTTTCCCATTCTATCCTTTGTAGGAAACGATGGGAAGCGGTAGAGCACTGACGCCGGGTCTTCGGTCATGCATCAGACGAAATGCTGAATTATAAAATACTCCTACTTCACGCCTGTCTTCTGTGAGGTCGTAGTATTTCACCGGTCGAGCCGGCTCATTCATAAGAAGGCTGTCTAATAGAAAATAAAAGTGTTATCTTAAAGCCATGTCCCCCATCAGAACCCGGGTACGACCTCCTGGTAGTCGCTCGACGCTAGTTTCCATCTACAAATTCGTCACGTGACCTGATTTTAAATTTCCCGCGATACGTTGACGTGATATTAGCGACAAGGCTCAAAATGTTGAGCTTTACCGCCTTAGCTGGGAAACGAGAGTGGAGAAGAAAAGTTTTACGTCAATATTCAAGCAAAACACCTTTATATTTTTATTTTTAATCGCTCCAATTTATTTTACTGAGCGACTCGCAGTTAATTAAAACCCCGTGGGTCTTGTTTTTGTATGATGTAAATAAAGACAATAAAACTGTAATTGGCTTGAACTGTTACGGCTTACGTTGCTTATTGTTGAATTAGTTGTTCGTGTAGTTATTATTAATTGTTGTGGGTATATTGCCGAAAAAATCACAATAATATTGTTATCTCAGTTTTTTTAGATAGAAACATAGAGCGAAAGCTAGTTGCTATCGACCACTTAAAAAGAAATATTTGGATACTGACTTTTTGGGCTAATAAGAGCCTATAAGAAAAGTTTTTAATTATTGTATAAGGTAACATATTTGTAATTAATATAAATAATAATTGCTACTGATTTTATGCGTATATTAAACAAACGATGTAACGTATCCAAGACGACTAGACGAATAAGAATTGCTATCTATGCAAAGATTTCAGAACCTTTTTTTCAATGTCAAAATGACATTAAATTGTTGTCAACAACAAGTTTTATTGTGAAGATGGCGACGACTGGAGTTGGTTTTCGGTGGCTAGATATTTTGGAAAAGGAGTTCGATAAAGCATGTGTCGAACTAGATACTTCTATATGTAAGTACTATAATTACGTATAAAGAGAATCATTGAATATTACACAACCGTAAAAGTCCTAACATAGACGCAATCCATTGTGCAATGCAGTTTTTTATTATTTTTATTTTATTAATCATGTATCTTTAAACATAATTATGTAGTTATATATATTATTTGTGTTGATATCTAAACTGAAATCAATCATTGCGTCTTCTAGGAAAATATGACTTATGCTGAAAATGTAAATAATGAATATTGCAAATTTCAGCGGACTTAGAAACGGAAGACCCGGAGGTGGCATTTTCCGCCCGCCAGAAAATCGCAACCCTCAGCTCGTGCTTTGCTCAACTAACTCACAAAGCCCTTACTATATTTCAGAACAGTGCTAAACTAGAGGTATGTGCAAGCAATTGATTATATTTGGAACATATGCATTTAAAACTTATTTACTTTCATTATTAATTATTTTATTTAAGTATTAGTGTTATATTTACAGTTATGAAACATCCATTAGATTGAATTTTTTACTATTAATGTATAGTGGAAATCTTTGTATTAAGAATACACAAGTACTATTAAACTGAAAGCAAAATTATGTCAAGTAATTGGTAGGGAAACTGAGAGTTGCTTTGTGTAAACCATTCAGTACTCTTTAGAAAGCCTAAAGGTGCAGCCTCCAATTGAGGTATAGGTGAGATTTTCTTTATACAATGTATACTTTAAAACTTGAGTTCCTATGGTCAATAACTAGTAATGTTTCACTATAAAGTCTATTTGTAAACTTGAGAAAATGTTTCTTATTGGATTTTATCAAGAAGTTTTTTTTCCATAGAACTGTATTATGACTTTATATAACATAAACAATCTATTAGGATACATAAAATAAGTTACAGTCATTTGGAAATTGAAGTAACAAGTAATCTATTATGAAATCTAAAATTAACAATAAATATAGGTACATATTGTATTGGGAATCCAGTATTATAAAAACCATTGGGACTGATCCAATAAGACAAATTCATATGATCTTAATCAGTTGGTCTCATTTATGAATATTTATTGGTTTAATATTAGCTGTATTATAGTGAAGAAGGTTTCTAATTTTATGATGCATGTGTCACAGGTTCTATATTTACAATTGATGCAAAATACTTCTTAAGAATGGATGATTGATTTTTTATAATTGTTTGATTGTTTGATTGATTTGATCTTTTATAATTGTTTTTTTATTATGTTGAAAGTACACTCAAACCTTGTGAATTATATTTTGTCAGAAAAAGTTGTGCATAGCCATTGTGGTTTGCTACTAAAATATACCTTATTCAGTTGTTATCCTCATAGCAACCCTTACTTATTTCTGGTTTGCTAATCCCGCTGGATGATATATGCATTTACGTAAATACTTTGTTATTTTTGGACATAATGCCATCCCATCTTTTTTGTTTCTTTTTTGTTTCTTTTTTTTTACATTTTTTCTTTGCTACTCAACACCATATGGGATCGGTTTATAAAATAGTGTTGGCTTAGTGTTAGACTTTTATTTGTAGCTTACTAGTAGTTGATTGTGTATCCTGGAACATGGATTTAACTCGATTATCAGCAAGTACAACTCTTTACTTAATTTTTGGGTAGGCAATGCATCTTCCACTCATTAGCTTGTTGCTGATCCCTGTGCAGTTCTCCTAATGTCAAATGACCACTGTGATCAAAGGACAGTGTTACAATCTCTCCAATAACCAGATAAGCTATGGATGTTTTGCTAGCCATATCATCATGTTAGAAAGTTCCTTCCATTTTACTTTAAATTAGATGGAAAGTGGTCTGGACCTCAAGCACTTTACTTCTTAGATGTAAGAAGCAGAAGAATACATAACAAGTAAAAATAACAGGCACAGCCTGTCACTGAAATGAAGCCTCTTCATGAATGCAGTAGCATTTGATATTTGAATCTTTTCTTTTAAAAGCTGTGCTTTTTTTGTGAATGATATTGCATTGTTTTCTTTGAGGAGGCATTTAAATTTACATCAGGCTTTAGGTGACAGCAGGCAGAAGGTGATTAGCCTAAACTTCATAAACATGATCACAGTCTAAAGCTGAATCATGGGTCCTAGGTGCAATTCCATGTTACTAGATTAAATTGTTACTAAAGACTAGTAAATAAAACATCCATGGTTTGATATAGATATTAATATATAATACAAACTAAGATTAAATTTAGGATGAGGATTTTGTTCTCAAATTTGGGCCGCGGTCATAGGGGTCTTTGCGCAGATGTCTCCGATGTGGCCGCCTGGCAGTAATGCTGGTCTCAAGGGGGTTCTTCAGAATCATTTTGTCTTCATTCATCATGTCACCGCCTCCCCCGCCGTCGAAAAGATTATTGAACTGGTCGCCGTCCTCCCAATCATCATCCTCATCTGATACTTCTTCGTTGCTGAAAAGTTAAGATCGATTGTTTTTATGTTTTTGATGATTGGATAACATTGTTGTAGTTTTTTGTGTACTTCTGTATACACTTATGGTGTCTTTTGTGACTATGTTTCGTAAATGGAATGGATGTATGTTCTTTATAGTTTTTACTGTTCCTTCTATCAAAATATTTAGATTTTTGTAATCTCCTTGTTGTCTTTTGTAGTTGTAAATATTGACATTAACACATACATTTCTTTAAAATGTTCCAATTGCACCAATAAATCATGTGTCAAATTCTCCAATATTTCATTTAAGTTTTAATTTAATATTCATCATAATTATATTTTTGTATGTGTCACAGTTGTGGTTGTAGGTTACCAGTCTTCTTTATTGAAATGAACCATACAATTTATATTCAATTAGGTCACTGTAAATGTTAGGTTTGATTAACTGAATTTCAAACATGTGTTACAAGCCATCACTTAAAATAAAATAAATTGTTATTTCCATAGACTGAAACATCTGTCATGGTTGAACGTTCTTTTGCAAGGTTATCAAATCTTTTTGTATGTTATGTAGTGGCTTACTTGATTGCATTTAGGTGCAGGAGCAACCGGTCCGCCTCGGCTTTGACCTCGGAGGTTGGCGGAGTGGGCTCGTTACCGTCGAACCCTAGCTGCGTCTCCAAGCGCTGCAGTGCCGCGTCCGCCCTGTTGGTTAGGCCGACGAACTTCTCCGTCAGCTGGTGCAGTTCGTTCTCTTTGATCGTCGTGTGAGTCGCGTTGCGGAATAAACTCTCTAATCGTCGACAATTTGTGTCCGTCTATGATTAAAAAAGCAAGATTTATAGATAGTTCAGTGGAGGCATCTAGTGTAAGCTTAATTTTTTTTACCACTTATACCTGTATTGAACGGCCGTTGTTGAGAAGCTTCATAATTTTGTTGTCGTGGTTCCGCATGGTAACCTGAATGTTTTGCAGTTCGTGGAATGTCGCCGCGGTTCTGTCAATTGGATATTAAAAGGCTAATAAATATACGTACTTGTTGATTCCCTATCAAACAACACACGCGTATGCTACGTGATATTAGGTGGTCTCTGCCGTCCCTGACCATCCGCTGTAGAAGTTGCGGGACGATCATTCACTTTTGTGATTAGACATCAATAAAGTAAGAATAGAAACCATTCTAGTTCAGGAATTGCAAAAATAGACATGGGTGAACGACGTTTATGTTTTGGCACAGTTTTTATAGAATAGCACTTAATGGACTTAATCTAGAACATTGCAAAAAAAATATTTGAATGACACGCGTAGAATTCCCGCTTTGTTTAATTTTCGGAATCTACGAGCTTCATCCCTCAATTGTAATGTGATAATGTTCGTACTTATTGATTAGTGAATCGATGAGTTTGTCCAACACGTCTGCAACATGCGTAGGGTCGTCGAGCTGCACCCGCTGGCATGAATCCACGAACCGTTTTTGCTCATCCAATAATTCCTGCATCTGTTGAGAAAGAATACGAAATTACCTATACGCGATGGTATGCACGTACGAATAACGAGATGTTGGGGGTTTCCACTACTGTTAAGAAGTTTAGACGCAGTTATCTGCAACTGAAACATTAGTCTATAACTTTTACCGTGTTTTCGTTGTCTGCGGTGACAATGCTGATATTAGTTTATTTTATTTACAACCTATTAATTGATTATTTTTTTGCAGTAAGAAAAGCAAAATACGTGAGTTTTTTAATAATAAATGAAGTAAAATTTAAGATCATTACAAATAATTCAACAACACTTCTATTTTGTCGATAGTCCAGGATTATCTTCATCATAATTAGTCATCGTTGCAGAAAGGCCTCCCCAAGGATCGCCATAATAACGTTCTCTTGCTCCCTCATTCCATGGCCTCCTCAACCTTGACTAATGTTGTGCTGACATCATTTCAATATGGTCAACTATCGCTACCTTGAAATAAATAAATATACGCTCACGCCCGTAACCCAGAAGAGTGGAGAGAGATTATGAATTTCTATTAGGCGCGATCCTGGCACACCTCTCTCGCTTCTTCTATATCCATACATTGTTGTATATAGCGACGAGTGGTTACGGGTACTCCTTATATAGCCCTTCTTTACCATGTTACTAATCTGATCAATGTACATAAGTTCTCCTTGGACGTCCCCTGCCAACGCTACCTTTAAATCGATTTTATATGAGTTGTCGTGGAGTCGGCGGGAGAAGGCAGCCTCCAAGTCAGCTGACGTTAGTCGCGCGTCTCGCTGACGTCTCGCGAGGGCCCGCAGCCCGTCGGCGAGTTCCCTCCGCGTCACGTTCACCAGGGCCAGCCCGTCTCTCATCAGAGCCTCTAACACTATACCGCGATGCCAAGTTTCGGCGTACGCGCCGCTCACCTTAGAAAAATAAATGTTTTAATTTAATAAACTCGTACCGTGCCTCAGATCGAATAAATAAAAGATTAGTTTCCAATATTACCAACAAAATATTAATTATTATCTCTTATACCTTTTATTATCTATGACAATATTTGATTGGGTGAATGGGGAAGGAACGCCGAAGAATGTATCGTCAGTGAAATAAGCAAAGGGATAACATTGTTGATATGTTAAAGAAGGGGTGTTATTTAAGTATCCGTAACAAAAAGCATGCTTATTGATGAATGAATGACAATGTCTCCGCTTATATTTCCGGGTCACTGGAACCATTCCTTAATACGCGACTATAATATTTTAATAGCGTCCTTAATTTGATGCAGACAGTCGGACATTCCTATGTTTAACAAAGTGTTAACTGACAGTTAAATGTTTGTCACACTTTGTCAATTGATGCAATGAGCTGGTGTGCAACTAATACGTACCTTTTCCAATAGACGAGTGTGGGAATTAATTTGATTAGTTAGGTTCTGCGCGATTTCGGCGATTTTAATTTGACTGCGCTCTATTTTCTCGCTGTTCTCCTTAATGGACGCCTGCAATTTACATTAATAAAAAAGTTGAGTGGTTGCTCGACTTATACATTTTATTTTGATTAGTAAACATCTTTAATTCATTGTGGTGTGTTTAAAAATGTTTAATTGTAATGAAAAATTGGCTGACTGATTATGGGAATTGTAAAACTGCGGTGGAACTTCGTTTAAGTGGATAAGTTAATAACTATTAAGTCTAGTGCGTAAGCTTTTCTGTTAAAATAAATTGATACTTTCTTTTCCCTTTACAATGTTTTCAAAAAAATATCTCTGAGCTTATACCTTATTAAAGTTTTAGGAGGACAAAGGACAATACAGTGCTGCGCTGGATTTATTTATTGCAAAATTGTTTTTTTTTGTAGTGCAGTAAAATATAATAGTACAGACCTGGACAGTAGTCTGCAACATGTGTAGACGGTGCTCGAGCCTTTCCGCCGCCAGTTGCGCTCTTTCAAGTCTCAAAGTGAGCGTCGTCTCCACGCGGTCTGCGACCAATTAGAAATCAATTAGGACTTCCTTATTCACCATCTCTTCCTAGATGTTTATGTTAATCCTTGCCTATTACATCCCGCTTTATCCCATCACGGAGACAATTGATACGCCGCCCCCTTTTGTCTAATTGTACATGATATACGGGATACGTTGCGAAACTTTACACTGCGTCACTAATATAGGACATGACACAATAATTTCTTACTCACTGTACAAACATTAGAAGTGCCGTTGTTTTGTACGAATTGTACGCGATTTAGGTCAGATAGGGAAGTGCTGATCTTTGGCGAAGATGGAATGTTTGTGTTCAACTCTAACAAACATACGTACGAGATTACACGAAACATGCGGACTTTACAAAACTTTTCGCATGGAGTTGCTGTACAAATAAAATGAATAAGAAATAATTTTCTCTCACTCATTTTATTTTTAAGGTTATTGTCATTTTTAATAATGAACACCGACACAATATATATATATATATATATATTCTTAGAGATGTTGTATACCTGGATATTTAAATTTAAAAGTATATTGACTGGAGTAGCCAGTCCATCGACTACTACTTGTGACAGAGGAAAGAGATAGTTTTAATACAAAGTTTGTTCCGAATCGTAAGGATTCTATGAAGTTGTTGTTTCTCAACAGTTATGTTTAGGTCGCATAAACAAGCTGTCTCGCACTCACCTAACTTATCTTGTATGACGTCCAGGCGCCGCGCCTGTTTGGCCTGAGCTGTGTTTATTGTATCCAGAAGTCTGAGCCGCTCCTCGATGCTCGCTAATACACTGTTCAGATCCTGTAAATGACGTCAGCATAAAGAATAATATTTAAGAGAAAACTGTAGTATTTACAATCAAATAGCACATTTCTATAAATTTCTTAGAAATTAAAGAAATAAAGTACTGTCTCATGAAGTTAGTAGTGATGATCCAAGTCTTCTAGAGTAATTTCATCACAGCTTGTTTTTAGCAAAGTCAATGATTAATTATCGGACTTAATTTCATACTTGTAGTTGCAAAAGCATTCACCAATTCGTCATCTCCTAATAGTCCGCTGCAGACTTAAGGATCCTAAATATGGGATACAATTATATTGGGATTCGACCCTTCCGCCTTTAAATCAGCCTCATGGCTAGAGATAAAATAAGATCCAAATGCTTATGTAAATTTCTACGTCATCTAAAATTATTTGAAACGTTTATTGAACTTTTAGAAGGAAATTTATTTAATTTGTATTTTCTGTTTGTGAATTTCAAAAATATATGTATAATATGTAAGGGTTAAAGGTGTGTAAAATTAGTCACGGTGTTGTTGCATCTGAAAATTTCATCTATTGTGTCTTAGTTGCGTCAGCGATGGAATACGCCGACGTATTTTACAGCTTGGTTTTCGGGTCATGGATATAATGTATATTGTGTTCGCCAGTGCGATGACACCTATCTTGGAGTGTATCAATTACAAGTTTACGTGTAAGAATGTTAAATATTATAGTAAAAATAATGCTTCAGGCAGTCACAGTAAGGCTTTGAGTGTATATAAATTTTCAATCACGTAATTATTGCTTTTTCTAAGAACTATGTACGACAAAATGTTATAGCAACCAATAATAAACCAACAATATAAAATAGAAAAATAGTTATAGCAACCTCAAATGTATTTTTTTCATCTTTGGGCGGTCCAAGCTCTGATGAGGTAGTAAGAGCATGTCTTCCTTCTAGTAATTCCGGCTTGTTTAATTAATAATTAAATAAACAATACCGATGCGTTAGTGCCCAATAGTAGTATATTTGTATGGAGAGTCGAATATTATTAAAAAATCGATACTTTCGTCGATGATAAGGAAATTACTAGTACATAATATATACACGATTAAAAAAATTCTCACCTGAGAGTTGTAGGAGTTTTGCGCGTAGATGCGCGGCTGGTGCGGGTCGGACGGCGAGGCGCGCGCCACGCTCAGGCACGCTAGCGCCGCCACGGCCACTCTTAACATCGCCCCGTCTGAAACATTTTATTGTAATCAGTGGCTAATATCATACGACTTATAAGTCCGTTGAGAGCAAAAGCATAATATTCCTTCGCCAACGGCAGGAATGAATAAGAGCGTAGTTCATCGGGTGTTACGGTGTTAGGACAAATTGTAAACAAGCTTTAACCGCGAATTTGGCAATGATTCAAAAGATCCTTTTTCGACTCCAAGGACTCGCGTGAAATGTCTCTGCAATAGTGATTTAGAATCCGTGTTATAATTAGATTGGAATTGGTTTTTTTAAACTGTTAAGTGTCCGTATCTGTCGTTGCCTACAAGATTTTTATTTCTATCTCTCCTCTGTGCGTTTAATTTTATATCCCAAGATGGCATAATAGGAGACTAGAAGATGCTATCAGTCAGTCATATAAATATTCTTCTTCATGTTTTGTCTTGGTTACTGATGTATGTAAATATTAATGACCACACCAGTCACTTCCTCTTTTGATGCTTGATGTTTTATTATCATAACTAATAAAAATAAAAGCTTATTAATTTAAATATGTATTCCTAAAAACTTTCGGAAGTACTACTAGACTATCTAGTAAACAAGCAATAGTTAAAACAAAAAACACATTAAACTAGACACACCCACTCAAAGAAAGATGATAAATGGCGTAGTGCAAAAATAGTCCAAAAATAAACAAATAATCAACGAAAATAAACCTTTGTGTTTTGACACAAGATTGAAAATTGAATAAGAAAAATGAATGGAAAACAAGTTCGTCGAAACTGTTCTAAATTGAAATAAGCGTGTTGCTGACGCATGTTGTTCATGCGAACCTATAACATTTTCCTCTACATTGGAAAGACCATATACATACACTTACAGTCGGTCGGGTTGTAAGATAGCTTCTCTTCAATGTGAACATAAAATGCATCGTGCAAGACATTTCTCAGGCTGCGAACGGCGGCTTATTTCTAGATAGTCTAACCGCATATATAAATTTAAACATCCTCATGCGTATCTGGCACGGAGATGGCCCACTTATTCAAATGTTCCGATTGAGTCACCCATATTAGCGTTCGATCCCGTCTCCGTTTTGTGGTTCAATTAAAATAGTACTTTTGATAATGAAATCATGATGAATGAAATTCACTCAAATATAAATTAGGTGAGATTTATTTTATCATCGATTGTTAATTTAATGTATAATATTACCACAGTTGGATTATAAAGCTAGCTTAGATGTTGTATATAGTTTAGTCAAAGTGATTATAATAATAAGTTTTTTGATTTGTAAAATAATTAAAAAAACCTTGCAATAATTTAATTTATGTTTTTTGAACTAAATAGAGCTGGCACATAATAAAATTATTATGACAGTGCAAATCACAAGCAACTAAAAGGTGACTGCGAACAATGAACCGCGGCGCGCCGTAATCAAGGGCTAGGGCAGGAAGACTGCACAATTACAGCACGACCGCGGCCCGCCGACCGCACGACACTCCTTGCGGTTATCATTCTAACAACTACCTACCGTTGTCCACATCTAATTGTAGTTGAAATGAAAGTTCTAGTTATTTCCTGTCTAATGTTATTTAAAAGAAAAATAAAGGTTAAAAGTTATTCTTCTAATGATACGTGACTGACGCTTTATAAAAAGTATAAAATGAAATGGCAGATGGACCAAAAGCAGCGGCTTGTATGCAACCGACAGGTCAAGTAATTAACCAAGAACGATGATGGATGAACATGAATATATGACAGCAATTAATTAAAGGGAAAACGAAAACACCGACCATTTATTTCTTCTACGTTAAGCCAAATACCGAGATGTGTTATTTTCTAATAACACATCACCGAGAAAATTTAATTACGATCTTATTAGCACTGTAGCTTTATGTCTATTTATGATTGTTCGGGTCCTTTGTTTGCGTACAGATTTCTTTCAAATCTAACAAACTTTACGGGGGCATTGATATTGGAGCCATTGATAAAGTTTACGAAGGTCTAAAAACAACATATGGATACCGGATTTACACAAACGTGTACAAACTGGGTCATTTCAGTTCGTAGTCGGTAGAGTGTCTTCGATCACCAAATATTTAATTATCTCTATAAAGCGTTTACGAGTTCCTCTCGACATCAATAGAGAGTCCCGGAAGGAAAACAAGCCTTTATCGCGCTCACAGGCCGTCTGCGACGTGCGCCGCGCGTGTCGATACGCATTGTTTATTCCTTCGATGCGATGAACGGCAGGTGTTTTCGTCCCGCTCTCTGAATCTATTTATTTGCATTCCTGCGCAGTTCTCGGCCTCCACGTCGTAGGATTACGATTTTCAGAGCACGATTACATGCTTCCCTGAGGTCAACTTATCGTCTGCCCTGAGACGCCTCGTTGTGTAATCCCGCTGCCGGCTCACCATTGTGACGGCTGTCACACTTTTCGATTAGATCTTTTATAGACATATCTGGACTTGTTTCTCGATTATTGAACGTGTGAACGGTTTAAACGGCGTCGAGAGGACGCAGGCGGGCTAAAAGTAGCCCTGTCTATTAATGCTTCTTTCATATTAATGAATACCCGGAGTGTATTTTCGGTTTGCGGTATCGGCTGCCCTCACGTAGTCGCACTGATTTCGGTGACCGGCACGATTCGTCGCGGCCCAAACTCGCGCCATGAGATGTGTATCGCTTTTAATTGAACTACGATTACATCGAGGCGTCTACACGCGTCCCCATCAGATTTAGTTACGTGATAAACGACGTCTAAACAATGCATTGAGCGCTGAAAGTCGCCTTGATAGTTTAGTTTGATTTGAATTTATGGCAGTTTAATCTGGCTATTTAAAAAGTTTATGACCAATTAACAACATTCCAATTCAGTTTCCGTTCTTTTGTTTAAATAAGTGTGATATGCCAGGGATTCGCAAAGTAACAATGTTAAGCGAAATTTAATGTTTGTAGCCCCTTTTTCCTTTTTGTCCTTGTTTTATGCCTGAAGGTAATCAAAAATTCAAAAAGGGAAAGGAATGTTAAAATTGGGAGAACATCGACCTCGCTGCACATGAAACTTGCACGGCGAGTCGGCCTGGGTGCGTTTTTTTATGAAGAAAAAAGTTAAGACGATATTGGCATGTTTCGACTTTTCTTTAATGTCCTCGCGCTTTTTAATTATTTCTCTCGTATCGAGTTAACGTACAGTTTCTGATAGCTATATAATTATTAATGTTTGTAGACGTGTAATGCAATTTACAGCGGAGTTGTCAAAGTTCAGTGGAACTGGCAGCAAGCCAATGCGGCTACCGACCACTTCCAGGTGGTAGAGCATTTCGATTACCTTTTATTGGTACATCAGCTTACATTACGGCTTAATTAATAGCAAAGCATAAAGCGGCTACTTGCTTTACACTAAAAGTTGTAATTTCTTTCACAGTTTCTATAGCAATTAGCTATTAAAAGCCCAAGACGCAAGAACGTTATATTATTAGACTCGGTATTTACAATAAAAAATACTTCGCATTTGTGTTAAAGTGAAATAGTGATATTGTGTTTATTTCTATGCATTGTCTTTTACCATCTCTAGGCACGTCCGTTTCTTTGTTTGCATCGCTTTACCTCCTCAAAGCTCGAGCAATTTATTTCTACATTGCGGACGTTTCGTCGCGGCGCGAGCGGTGAAAATTAATCAGAGTTTTTCTTGTCGAGTCATGCGGCTTCCGTTGTTAAATAAAAGTGTAGGAACGGAAGATGGCCGAATGTTCTTTTTTCCCTTTTATGTATTCAACTACACGATGCGTTAGAAGGTTACAAAGCGATAGTTCGAGATGCCACATCAGTTCTCAGATATTGTGTTCGTCCATTGGCTATCTACATATTTTTAGTGACGAAACATTTTGTATACAATGTATTCAATTTATACGAATGTTGCATACGCTCAATCGTTAAAAGATTATTGACGGACGCCATATACTCTTATGAATTTATTGTTGCCAGTGATTACTGATGGAGCTCGACCGAACCAATATTTGTTGCGCATTCAACGTTCCCTATCTAGAGGCGGCACTAAACTTGTATGAATGATGTCGAGTATTATGTAATGCTCACGTTCAGGACACAGTAATCCGCGTAGAGCCCAACCCACCGCTCTACTGACCGAAGATGTTTAATAAAGATAAATAGCCGATTAAGTCACGCGGCCGCATGTAGTCCTTCGAGTCTAGCATTAACATCATAATAGTATACTTAGACACGGCGTTGACTATCAATGATTCGGAAGGGGGTCAGTGTGCCGCATCTGCGGTTCCGAACATTTGTATAACGTGGATTAATTTATTGAAAGTAACTTTATTTAACGTTTCCGACATCGTTCAATTACCGCGTTCCCTCAAAGGACTGCGCATGAAGAACGGCTCAGTTATCTCTGCTATAATTAGGGCGTACGTAAATTAGTGTTCCGTAACACGGCAGTAGATAGTATTCCGTTGTTTTAACGTGTTTGTTTGCAGTTACAGCGTAATCATCTTTTGTATGCGTGTTGTGTCGACGTAGGTTACCTCCGTAGGAAACCGCATCGCAAAACATCGCCGCTTGGCGCTTGCCGCTTTCTACCTTATGAGTCAGCATTACTAATATTCTATAATTGATGTCGCCTTGTTAATGCATCTTTAGCATGATGTTTTAACTAGATAATTATAGCTTTCGTCCTCGAACTTTATTTTTATCGCCTCCTGCTAATTAACGCTCATCTAAGGGCGGATTCAAAAAGCTCTTTAGAGCACGATCTGTCGCCGTTGCCCTAGTTGGGGTTAAGATGAAACGAGTGACGTATATGTCGGTGAACCCACTATCAAGCTCGCTGTGTTAATGATGATTTACATTGAAGTGAATTTATAATGAATTTAAGGTAGTCACGGTTCGTTTGCTTTTAGCATAGCGATACAAACGTGTGCTGATACAGTAAAGATAGCGAGGATTGTTCCTGGATGTCGTTATCAGCTCGCCTAAGGTCGTGTCACCTTTCGTCCTCCTTTCGCATCTTGCAGAGTTGAATCACCGTTCTAATGTAAATTGACGCGAATCAGGTTCTTATCAGATGTCCGATCACGTTTCACTTGCAACAGTCTATTCAATAATGTACAGTGCGGTTGACATTGTGAATATGCAATGGCCGGTGAAAAATGGTCGTACGAAATTTGAAACTATAGACGTGACTCAATGTGAATACAATGAGATAACAGTGAAATAAATGACACATAGTCAATGATTCACATATCGTGTGCGGCCAGGTGTATTGCTATAAAACATATAAATTCATAAAATAATCGTTTTTAGTTGGATCAGTTAATGGTAATTCTGTTATTAATTTCATTGAGCTCCTTGAGCACTTGTATTGAATATTGTATTATCACATGGTTGTAAGAAAGTATGTGATAATATATATTTACTTACATATTTAAATGCAAATGAATAAAAAAAAAGAAATAACTTAATTTTTTACTTAAATTTTACGAAATTTACCTAAACTTTATCTAAATTAAACCAACAAGAACAACGCTTCGTACTTATTTGGTTTTATTACATGGATTACATATGAATTATAATTCATATTTAATCCATGTAATATATATGCGTAGATAATTTATCTAGATAGAATCCATTTAATAATCACTTTAAAGTAATTGAAATCTAATTGAAAATTGAAGAATTTTTATTATGGCTTGTATTTAAAAGGGTCGGTTCGATATTCTATTTATAAGTTAGATACACGGAGAGTCACTGCTGTGTTTGTTTTAGAAACATCCGAATAGTAAATATATTTCGTAGCAATAATATATAAGGATAACATCGTTAATGGCCTGTTATGGAAATAAGATTAATTGTGTTTATAAGCACTGATTTCTATAGATCTAACATATTTTACAGTGATTTCTATACATCTAACATATTGTACATATTATGGGGGCTTCAAGACACGAGCCACGAATTTAAGGTCCCTTTTCATAAATTAATACCAGCCAATTTAAACATTTGATACGACACTCGTCATTTCCTTACGTAATATAGAAATCACATTTCGATACATTTCGACTCTTTGGCAAAAGCCAAGACAAGAAGATATTTCAATACTATTTTGTCGTAAAGTTCAACTATGTTCTGTCAGAGTGCATCATTTATTTTACAAAATTTAGCTATTTATAGCACAAATATTTATTTATTACAATAATGATTCGATTAAATCATGCTCGAAATATAAAAGCAGTATGAGTTACATCAGGTATGTAAGTGGGTTACCGCCAGCGGTAGACGGCGCGGCGGCCAGCACCGCCCGCGCAATCGCCCCGAGTCCGCGACGCGACCCGCGCGGAATTTGACGCATCTGGCCGACACATAACTATAAATATATTTAATTATTGTCATGCGAAAAGACGACTCAGTAACTTACCGATAGAGAAGCTAGCTGTTACCCTGCTGGTTTTAGGTTGGATTTTTATTCGCGACAAAAATACACATAACAGTGGTACATCAACAACATCTGTTGCTCGAATGTGCCGGCTTGAACGGTGAAATACCAATTTCCTTTCCGATAAGGATGGAAAGGGGAAGAGGATTTGACAGGAAATGGAGTGGAGAGGGAGAGAAAATATCCTTTTTTCTGTTTATGTTTCCTTGTTCGCTCGTTTGCCACCTTCTACTACAAAAAACATATTTTCGTTTTCGATTTAATTTAGTTCATAGTCAATATCGACTCATCTCTTTTTACATTTGTAATTTGTATAATCAACCCATCTATTGATATATGATATTATGATATACGCTTTTTTATTCATTTTAACCGGTGAGGGTCTTAGTCATAATAACCATACAATACAATACAATACAAAGTACATTTTGCAGTCATAAAAAGATATGAACTGGATGACATACACAGCTTGCTTTCGAAACCATAAAATAGTATTGTTTTTACTTCGAGGACGATGGTAGGTTTATTACGTTATATCATATAAGTTTTACAAAAACGTTTTCAGAAGAAAGAAGTTTTAGAACAATTTCTGCTAGTGCTTGAATTATATTCAGAAAATAATGAAAATATCTGAATATTTTCACGGACCCCATGATTCTTTGTTGCCACTTCATTTTGGAGACTAATCATTCGTTAGCTGTACTTAAGAACCTGAGCGATAACTCTCTTCACTCCGTAAACGGAGCGAGCTGACGTTTAGTGCCCGGTGGCAACACAAAGGCGATTGTCTAATGGACATGTGTTAGACGAACCTCTAAAAAGCCTCTTTGAAAGTTGTTAAGGGCCATGTAAAGCGCAGTTATGTTAAGAGTCGTTGCTGTAATTAGATTTAGCATACTACTTTTAGATTAAGGTTAGATTTAGGCTACTTTAAAATGATAAGGCGAGGTAATGTCTAAGCTTACATTATGTAAATCAAAAAATTATATACATATATATAAGTAGTATCTATCTGTACATTATTTTATTATAATTTACTAACGAAGCATTGATTCAAAAAATATTAGTGCAGTAAGAGGCAAGTGGCACGCGCTTTTGTCTCTCGAGTTTATTCATGCAAAGTTGTATTCACAAACAGTTCAATACACTTATGTAATGGACTCCCTTTAAAATAACTTTGAATCTCAGTTGAGATGAAATTGATGATATGATGATAACAAATCTGCAAAAACGGTTGCCAATATAGTTCCCGGTAGTTCAGCTAAATTCGTGTTACTAATTATGTAGATATAAGTACGTTTTCTAAATCCAGAATTTGTTGTAGGTTAGATATATATGAAGCAGAAATTTTAGTAGGATGGTTATTTTATTTATTTAATTTGGCTTGCCAACAATACATGAAATGGTTCTTATCTTATAACATACACTTAATTTTAGGAAGTAATAACATATTTCTTTTACAGGCAAACACAACACTTACAGAAAACAGAGATAGCAAAAAGATACAAAACAAAACTGTGTGACTAATTACTAACGTAATAAGTATTAAGTGAGTAGTTAAGCCATGATTGACTTCTTAAAGTGATTTAATTACTTTTTCACTCATTAACAACGTCAGAGTTGCCGAATGAAATTGTTTCAACATTGTAATAAAAATTGCTGAAAGCATTTACAACATTGTTGTTGAAAGATTAGGCGCTAAATATTTTTTATTGAAGTCTCAATGTTTATGATCTGCGTTGATTTTAGATTTACGATCCCGCGCGTTCAAACTTTTTAAGCCTTTTGTTCGGAATAAATTGAGGCCCCAGTATGATTATAATTTTCGGAATTGATTTTATTAGTCTGAGTGGCCGCATAAAATATAGAATGCGTCCATTTTACTTTAGCGTTTTATTTCGTCTTTAGGACCACCTCTGAAATAACCCTTTTAGAGGCACAATTATATCGGTTTTTTAGTATTGCGTGACTTTCACTATTAAAGTCTTATAAAATGAGAATTTTTTGTAATTATATAGTTCACCGTCCACGTCAGCCCCAACACACGAGATTTGACTAAACATCCAAATAATAAATGGATTTTAAAACTTTTAATGGACTCCAAAAACGTCCATAAATTTCGTAAGCGGCGCCGCGGGCTAGTGCGTTATTACTTAATACTAGACCTATTAACGTAATAATCTTCTTTAGATTGTTTAATATTCAAAACTATGATGAATGGTTGTTTAATAACATAATCTCAGAGCTTTCTATTACGCTGTTAATAAACGCGATATAATTTTGTAGTAATCGTAACAAACAGTGATTAATTTTAATTTTGATTAGTCAAAATCGTCGCCGTCCGAAACCGGTATGAAAGGTAAAGCCGCGCACGTGTGGAGACGACAAAATAAATACGATGGTGGCGCAGTTTATCTCGTTATCGAACGGCTTGAAACGCGGCTTAGCGTCCCGGAGAACGAGCGCTTTGAATTGTGCAATGTTGGGAGTGCATATCGGAGCCGCGGCTGCCGCGATCTGGCAGCGTGTGCGCGCCGCTGCTACCAGCCCTCTAATCCAATAACTATCTCTACGACAATACGTATCGGCTTATTCGCTCGCGCACGTTTTGCTTGCGCGCACTATGCTTCTTTTAAACCCCATACATTTCGCCGAGAAGCATCAATCGAAACCCACGAGAATGATCCGTACGTGTGCGCTGACGATATGACGCCGACGGCAGTTTTCGTAATTTCGCGATAAATCAGGTTCCAGTTAATGTCGCGGTTGATTTCAAGTATGAGTGATGTCATTATTTACTCTGTGAGCGAGGTAATAATGTCAGCATAGAAAGGAGACTGAATCATAGGCTTGAGTTTGGAGGCGCATGTGTCGTGTCGGGAGGTCAACACTTGTCAAGGGTTCAACGTCTCCGCCACTAAATGCTTCCTGCTACTAGAATACCTTTTAAACAATAAACCATAAAAGATAATACAAAAAAAACCGATGATGTATTCGAAAATGTAAGTGGCACGAATTCCGACAGGACATAATAAGCTGCTTGGAATGTTTGGGATTTTAAAACACATCTATTTTCGAGAATCGTTATCTCGAATTAGGATTGTAAAAGTTGACAGGCTATGTATAAAATTTATTTATATGGCGAAACTAAACCGACCTATACCGTTTTTAGCAATTCTATTTTATTTCTTTTGCTTCTTAAAATGGAAACTATGTAGTTTTGAATACATTATCTTTACGTTGGCCTCGTTTATACAGTTTACTGTGCGAAAAATACCACTGTTAAAAGCCAAATTTGTTAATATAACTTTTATATTCAATAGATGTAATTCAATAATAGAAAAAAATTAAATAGATAACTATAGCTCAACAGTTTAAGGTTTATTATTTAGAAAAAATGATTAAAACTATGTGATTCAGGCGGCTAGATCTAGCGTAGCTTCCCGGCCACGTTATTTATCTCGTAAACGCAAGCAAACCGGCTCAGCGGTGACATTATCTTAATTACAATATTAGCATGATGATCTGCTTTGAATAAATATTAAGTAACAGACCGGCGACGGAATTTCGCGTTTCAAATGCCGCATGTTTTGTTATTAATAGAAGTTTATTTTTTCTTTTTTCTGCTGGCTGTAATTTTTTTTGAAGCAACTTCACACTCAGTTGTAGGCTAATAAACTGCGACTGTGATTATAATGTAATTGAATGTCCGGCTGTATGTACGGATAATCGTGAGCTTATTACTAAACTATTTAATATATTTCTAGATGTCACTGTTACGGTGTAACTTTTAATTCTGTTTTGGTGTTGCGGGGATATTCACGAACGTTGGTCATTTAAAATAATGCCGGCAGCTCATTTTCCCTTGACCCTACAAAAATAAAATTCAAATTTTGTTGCAATACAATAATTAAAATGCACAGAAATCAATGAGGATTGTTGAACTAAGTAAATTCCGCAGTTATTTGAAGATATGATTGTGAAGCCTTGATATATTCTGAATTTGAATATTTACGACTTCTTTGAATAGGTACAAATCAACGTCCCGCAGACCTAATTATGCTAAGTGTGTTATAGTTGAATAATCTCTAGGTAACATAATGTAGACCCAGATTTTCTGCTCGACTACACTGGTCAATGCAACATTAATAATAATTTATAGATTCTACTTGCCATGGTAATTTAAATTGATGTCCCCGTTAAAGATTTGTATTTTTTACATTTAGGTATTTAAACCATGATTTTGAATGATATTTTTAGATTGTACCACAAAAATTTCAGGAGATTGCTTTCCAATAAATTATACGAACGGAACACGCAGTGTGTTTTAATGTACGTAGCATTTAAATGTTACAAATTATAAAGTTCTCATTAAGTCAATAAATGTGTACTAGCCGCGCACTCAATTCGTTACGAAACCTTGATCCGCAGATTGATGATTATGCCCCTCATGTGTCCAAATCGAGAAGAATAATTCAATACAGCAATCGTGTCAACAATTTTTGAACTTAAAGGCGTGGGACTGCGGAGTTTTGAAACTCCATCCGCAGTGTTTACCTATAGGTTTGTCTAAACAAAATAATTTGTACCTATCGATTTTCTTGTTCGTTCCAAAGAGACGGGGTTACGAAATGCTACCATTGCCAATACTTTCTCTCGCAAACCGATGTACACAGGAAGTATGGAGGTTAAGATAACAATAGACTCTCTTTCACGAGCCCATAATGTGCCATAGTTTTTAATCGATTAGCACCCAACCATTCCAGTCTCAAATTCAAGATTATCAGCTAGTATTAAATTCATTTGCCAACTGGTTTTGCAAGTTCGGGACGTATGTACGTTCGACTAGTTGTGTTCGAGGCTGCGTCGCAGAGGTATTTAAGATACATGACACACTGTTCACTTTGAATTCTAAAAAGTGGCAACCACTTTTATACGCCATGTCACACAGATAATAAAATTCCAGATTTGAAATGTTTACTTCTGTCAATGTCACTTATAACAAGCGATTTCTATTCTACATAAAAAGCTCATTCATATTTAAATTATGGAATTGACATTGATGTTTGGTACGTTTCGATGAAACCTATAACATACGTTAACAGCATTTCTTATTCGTCGACACGGTACGTGATCGACAATCTTGAGAGACGAGTACATATATATCGATGGTTTATACAGCTTAAAATATTTGTCATGATGTTCGGAGAATTATCTGTCCCGGCCGCCACGCCAGACGCACCAGAAGCGGTGTTTGTGGTGAGCAAATACGACGCACTTGTGCCAGACGGGAGCACCACCGGCATCTGATGTTTGCTTACGTTGACATGCATACCTCCAAATTTTAAAACAGGCCCTTGAAAAGGTCCACATAACAACGGCACAAATAACGTCATGGTTGTGGTCTTAGGATTTGATTTTTGTTACAAATAATTGAAAAAAAGAATTAAAATGCCTTTAGACTCGCCTGGATTAGCAAGAATTTCTATAGCATTACATCGGTTTAATGTCATAAATGGCTTGTGTTAAATTGCAAGCTCTAAGCAATCGCCGGAGAAATAACCTTTACACGCTCATTTACACAGGAGTTCAACGAGCAAGGCAGTTCTGGTATCGAATCGATATAATAAGAGTGCGTGTTAATCCTTGCGGCTCAGGGGCTGCTCATTCACTAGTTCGCGTATAAATCTAAATACGAGGGCGTATACATCTTAGCAGAGGGAAGTAAAGCTTCGTGTTCGTAAGTTATAGGATGCAATTGATTACGAATAGCGAGCGCGCGGTCGTTCCAGCGAATGACTCTAAATAATGCTCGGCGGTTATGCGGCAGTTTACTCTTAACAGATGAATCGAATTTGCGAGGGATTTATCCGTAGCTCGAGGCTCGCCTCGCCGATCGCGCGACTAATAATGATATCGTCTATAAAACATAACTCATATAAATTCAATTAACGATTCGGATTCCGGATACATTAGCTTTTTAGTCTTGAAGGTTTTCCTTTAACAGTTTCCTTGACCGCATGATATCATCGTCGCTGCAGTAACGAGTGTTTGCTCTCACGGTGCCCTTCACCCAAAAGCTTTTCCCACGTAGTGGCGCAACGGCAAAGCCGCACTTTAACTAGCTTTCAGGAGTCGGCCTGTGACCAATTATTACGGTCGATTTATATTCACCGATTACGATATCCAGTGCACCGCGCATCGATTTAACGAATGACAGGCCGTTAATGCGTCGAGTTATGTTTTCAATCGACCGTTCATTCGTCGCCTCCGTGCGGTGCTCTAATCTTTGATTATCAACCGGGTCCTTAAAATGCTAATGCAATGCTAACGATACGTTCGTTTACAAGGAACCGGGTGTAACTACCTACATAATGTTACTGTTACCTCGCATTATTCATGGTCGTCCTTTGCGCTCCTGCGAGCGACGCACCAACATTTTTACAATTCAATATCAGAGCTCTTTTCGTATTCCGAACGCATATGATTCGCTTGTAGTCTGGCTTCAAATTTAGCTAAAAGCGGGTTGCCATTACACGTACGCACACTCATTCATAAGCGGCGATTTTATAAGGATACGAGATAATTATAAGCGATGCACCTAATCAAATATGTGTAAAACCAACATGCTGTGAACGAGCAGACTGATGTATTGATAAAATATGTGGTTCGAGGAACGTCCTTTTTCCGTTCTGACGACTTTATTGCAGACCTTGCACTTAAATACATGCCTTGGCTATTCTTTTATTTTTATTCTACTTTATTTGCTGTTTTCTTCTTTATTAATATCAATGAGTACAACCTTATACATCGTCTGTGTGACAAGCGAATATGAATCACTCTTAAATAATTTATCTTTACGGATAGAACGTTGGCAATGTTATAAATAGTAATTAACATGCAAAATTTTCCCGGTAAATATACATACCGTGCGTATTATACAAAAAAAAATCTGTTGAACATTTAATTCTAACAAGTGCGGAGTATAAATAACAAGCAATTACAGATGTTCTAGTACAAATAAAATTCAAAGATTTATACTTTTGTTTAAAATTCTGTGTGTGAATTCGCCAAGTTTTTTTTTGCACATTCTCATGGCGTATTAATAAAATTTGATAAAAAAAAAATGTGGATTCAAAAAATGTTAACTGGATCTTGATGTTTTATTAAAAGTTCTACGTGCTTTGTTGAACAACACATTTTCTATATCGTTTAAGTAAACAGTCTTACATCAATATACGCGCATCGGATGTGCATAATTGAACGATAAGATAATAATTGACGTACCGTGTTAGGATTGATCCTGGCAATGGCTTGAGGATTATTTTCGATCACTTGCACTGAACTTTCACTGAGTTATCGCGAGTATGGTGAGCGCGTGTCGCTCTGTGTGCGCGAAGGTGCGACAGGTACGTTCGCCGCAGCATCCGCGATGGCTCTGTGTAGCGGTGCTGCGCGCGCGCCGCACTCGCGCCACGCCTCTTGCGTACGCGCACCTCCCCCCTCTCCTTCCGCCACTGAAGCCTTTTACGCTTTTCAGAAGTTTTTCCAGTCTATTGTTTAGTTTCTTCCTTCATTGCTATTTTATATCCGACGAAAATTTCTTTTGGATAACCTTTTCGTTTTGTAAATTCATTTGTAAAGTGAATCTCAAGTAAGACTAAATGTTTATATATTTTTGATTTAGAATATGTTTGTTTTTGACCTTACCAATAAATCTGTCTAATAAAATAAAATATAATCTAGGTAAATTTAATTAATGTATTATGTATTCAACATTAGTGATTGGTTTAGTTGTTTGACTGGTAAAAAAAATGAACATAGTGCTTATAGTGTGTTGTTAAAATAAATAGTACTAGTACGATTATATCAGGTCGTATGATAATTGTAGAGCTTATATTTGTAGTTAGCTGTTTTCTCTACAAAGGCCGGAGGCTCACAATATGAAGGTTAGACAGGGAATGGCAGTGAGTTTATTGTGAACTAAAGAACAATCATACGCTAGAATATTCGTATATTTATACATATACAAGACTTAACAAACTGTAAACCGTAAAGTTATTATGGATGGATAGAGCATCCCTGTTGGCTTTAGTTAAACAGGTGTTCTTTAATTACTTTAGTTAATCCAGTTAGGTACACATTGTACGAAAAATGAGATCACGTAACTTAATTTAGTGTAAACTTTTATTTATAATAAGTTAGTATTTGTGGTTTTAAAAAATTCCCATGATTTATACGTAATACCAATAATCGTTAATTAATTTCACAGTGATTAATTTATTTATTGACCGGTATATTAACCTTTAATTTTCTCAAAACGAATGCAAATGGGACTTGCACCACTTTCAAAATAAACGGTACATATTAGTGCAAAATATGTTTCGATGCACATTCATTTAATTATGTTTAATATCTCCGCGCACTGTTTACAGTCGGTGGAGATTTCTAAGAACAAGATCTAAGTAGCGGCCGTAAAGTGCGGCATCCACTCCGCGATGAATCTCATTGAAGCGACCGAGAAAGCGATTGCCTTGATTAGATGCTAATTTATAAAATAATGGCTGCTGCCCGCGAATTCGTCTGCATCAAACAATTACCTCGTTGATTTGTTCTTAATAGCTTAAATATAAATTAAGGCGACAATAGCATCAGCAGTATATCCTATTGTATACTTATTTTTATCCTCTTCGGGGTACATTTTGTGAAAATAGCTTCAGCAATTTCGATGTTTCCAACAATTCGCCCTTTTTGTCCCATTAGAGATTGAATATTTCAAATAAATCCTTCGTAGGAGGAGTAGAGTAAGTTAACAGGAAGTATGTCAAATTTCTTAAGTTTAACAGTTTTAGCTGTGTATATTTTGCGCCGACCGTCCCTAAGCAAATTGTGTACGAGAATGATTACTACTGACGTGCGTCCATTCAACGCGGCCCTAGTCATTAATAATAAACCTTCGTACCATCATCGATCATTTCAATCAATATTGGTTCTTTCCTATTGCTACTCTCAGTTACATAAATGAACTTTCTCCCCAATCAATTGCATGTTGCGAACATAAGTATACTTTTAAACGAGTACCACCGCCAAGAGTCAAAGTCAATTTCTCAACCGAGCCTGCGTGTGGTATAGTCCGCGTACAAAATGAGAACATGGTAATTGGCAACGTCCAACAGAGGCGGTGCTCCCTCGATGATGTATCACTATTCGGTATTCAACTTGCTTTATGAAAAAAAAGATAATGGGTTGAGGATATAATAGAGACATAATATTTTTTATCATTTGCATTGGTATTTGACACATTTTTTTGTAATTTTGTCTGATAGGACCACCGTGTATCGTCAAGAGGTTTGACCGAAACAAAATTGTGCGAATTAGACTCCTATTTCTCCGTTATGCCGGCGAAATATGTGGCCGGAGGTCCAATCTTCCTACTGCTTTTCGCCCATCGTCCTTGTCTATCGTCAGAGGCATTTAAATGTTTTTGGGGTGCCTCCATAAAAAACATACTCCTTCCTTAAATCCATATTGCTACCGTTCGTGGGCGACGGTGATCACTAGCATCGTTGACTTGAACTTATCCTAAAAAATGTAAGAAGATTGTAACAGACACGAAACGGTTCCAGTTCATGCAAATAAATTGTACAAAGATTTATTTATATCTGTATAAACGTTACGATTGTGCAACCAACGAACGCTGTTACGTATCTAAAACGTTTTGTTTTGTATCGTAGGTATTTTGAAATCGTAACAGTTATTCATTATCAATTCCATTCTCAAATTAGCGATTAAGTAATGTATACTTACAGATTCGTTTCACTTTACAACTATTGACATGGAAAATGCTCATATCATACGCTTGGACTTCTGTACAAAGAATGATATCGCGGTAACATGTAAATATTTATTTGTGGGCTATAACACAAGGCTCGTTTGTTCACACGTACGACGATTTTCAGAGTTAAGTGATTGAGGTTTTTTAAGTTCATTAATAAACTTAATAAGAAGTGTGATCGACTTCAGAACATAAATAAGTTAGCTCCTGTCATACGCTGACAACAACTGACATAAAGCTGCCCATGGCGCGATCCTGTCCGTACCGCAATTAGCCAATTACAATTTTCGATTCCCGCAAAGCGTGTCGGTGCAGAGCGGCAATCGGGCCGCCGCATGCCGACAGGTTTTGTGGGTTTTACTTGACGGCGTCCGCGGCCGAAGGCTCGCTACACGGGTGGCCAGCCTTCAACACCCAAGGTCCGACCCGCATACATCGCCATTATTCTTAATGCGTCTTGACATTTTAGATAGAGAATTAATATTAAAAATCGTTTTTGAAAACAAAACAATGGAAGCGTACTACCTACCAGTCGTGGACCAGCGCTCATTCAAAGTGCCATCATTCAAATGTGTCTGATAATAATTTAACTTGAATGATATACCGATTAACGAGAAAGCTGGAACCTGACAGGAGTTATCAAAACCAAAGGTCAAACGCATCGTAATGATACCAAGGCATATCGACGTACGTATGTACATATGGTATACCTTAAGTAAACTTGATTTTACGCGTACGCATGTGTCATTCAAGTTATTACATGTTTAATATCATACACAAAGCTATTACCGCTACAAGAGGCAAACGATAAAATGATATAAAGTACCCTCACGAAGATGAAGACGACAAAGAAAAGTAGCAGTTTGGTGTTTTACCACAATACATACTTATTTAGTAGTACCAGTATTGATAATTCATTTCCTTTGTGTAAACGCAACAAATCCGCGGGAAGTTTTAAATGAAAACCATTTTGTTCTCACAAATCACAAGAAACGAAATAACATTAAGTTGCAAGTTCACACCACAGCTAATTTTTACACCTACAATCATATCAATAAGATTAATTGACACCTACGTTTTAAAGACTGTTGGGATGGTGATTTTAACTTAATCTCTTGTCATTAAAGTTGAATTGATTGGCTTATATTTTGTTTTTTTGTCAATTACAAATTGCATAACTGTTACGGGTCGGGTCCCGTATTAAATTATACAACCTGTTGTTTTGCTGTTGCGTTCATGTAAAACATATTTATCAAGTCGCCACTGGGATGTCGAAAGAGGAAACATAGACAAAAATGCACATAACAAAAGTTATACGAAGATTAGGTGATCTTTTATATAACAATGTATCTCTTATATTCAACGAATTGAGAACTGCCAAGGTTATCAGTTATACCTATTTTAATGCGTTTACTACTATATAATATAATTTCTAACGTCTTGTTAAAAGTGAGGTTTTGCACGACTTTTGATTAAAATAATCGCCTCTTTAAATATTTTATTTCACTGTAGCAATAAAACTGCATTTTATTTTCATATCCGAATAAAATTGAGATGCACTGATCGTCTTGTCATCGTAAATGTGTTCGTTCGTAACGCTTCCTTTGTAAGAAAGTAAAGTTAGTAATTATCTTCATTTAAATAAACTGGTCATTTATGACAAATCACACTTAAAGATTAGTCAGAATCTCTATGAAAAACTTTTGGTAAATCGTAAGAAGCTTTTCAATTCTTCTCAGTTACCAAGGCATAACACCACAAACAATTTCAACCGCAGTTTAGTTGTACCAGGTGCATTTTGTAGTGACACAAAGGTCCACTTTGATTTGTCAAGCCATCAGAGTACGTAAAATTGTCTCTACCTCGTTAAATTTGATTATTTATACAACTATTTTACACTGTCTTTCAGCTAATGTCTTTTTAGCTTGAAGTTCTGGTGCAGATTCGTTATCGGGCCGCTATTCACATCGAAAGCGATAACTAAGTTGCTGCTATGATTATTGTCACAGAAGAATGAAAGCAATCTAAACGATTAGTTTAGTTTGCATTGCGTAATTTAAAACCGACTATCTAGATGTTCGTAAATTCTAAGGTTCGCAGTTTATCAATATGAAGAAATTCTCGGAAAGCATTCATTTAATGAAAACTTTGTTGTAATAGGAAGACTTGAAAGTAATATTGTTTTTGCGCAAGTTTGTCAATCACTATTTTGTAAAAAAAGTCTTACTAGAAGCATTTTAATTTTTTTTTTTACAATTTATGGTGAAATAGCGGATTAAAATAAACTGATTTGAAACTTGGTCAAATATATAAATTTTAAATCATGACTTTACTTTCGTGTCCCCCTAACACGTAGTGTTAATAAATTCAATCCAAGCATATTTTGAATATAAACACAACAAAGTTAAAAATCTTTCACTTCATTGAACAGTTGGGTATCATTTAAATTAAGTACGATGGAGTTCCCGCCCTTTATCTAATTAAATAACATTACGAAACACGATACAAAAAATTAAAATGGTATTACGTATTACATTGATTTTATTTTAACAAACTAAACCGACATTAAAATATCGCGCCGCTTGACATTGGCCATCTAAATAATGTTGTCCGATATTTTTAAGTGATCAACATGAATTATTTTGTCATTAGGGCAGACGCCGCCTGATAACTAATTTTGTATAATTTTTTTAATGGCAAAATGCATCATGAAAAACGACTCTGAAATAAAAGCTCCATGATAGAGCTAAAAAGAACATGGTGATTTCTGTTTTTTTTGTGTAGTTTTATAACCTTATAGGGCTCTACCCCATTTGACCATACATGTGTTGCGGGGAAGGACATGTCTTCACCTAGATTTTCACTTCAGACTTATTCTGAGCGGTACGCACGTACATTTATTAGCTGTAAATGGTCGTCAATAAATTGGACCAGTGTTTCGCTACTGCGCCGTTTATCTCAATAGTCAACAACGTGTCAACTGCCGTCGAGTCGTACGAGATTTTGCAAACAGCACGAGTTTCCGAGTCCCGTCACGAAGTGTTGATATCGCTTTAAACTGCGCCAATTATAAGATGCAGTGGTTTGCCTTCCTACAGCTTTATTCATGTTTCTGCCGTAATTAAGTGCCATAAAACTTATTTATGACACTTCATTCAAACAATTACGATAATCTGTGTTGGTTCGCCATCATAACGAATTGTGGTAAGCCGATAAATGCATTTTGCTAATGAGAAAGGCGCTCGTCAGATGCAGTATAGGTAGGTCATTTACAAGATGAAGTGATAGTCTGGTCAAGGTCGTAGTAGGCTTAATGTATTATCCCGATTTATTTTTTATCGAAGAAGGTGGCAAGCCTGCAAGCGGCCATTACCCATATATGTACATCCACAATAACAAATGAGTTGCAGATACGTTGCTCGGTGACATCGTCTAAATCATCTCATCCTATCCTTTATAAGAAAAGGGTGGGAAGACGAAGAGGACAGAATTAAGTCACCTACACCTCACTCATCAGTCGAAACGGAAAACAAAACTTCTTGCCTGTCTTCTGTAAGGTCGTGGTATTTTGTCGCCCGAGCCAGTCGATTCTATTATTATTGCGGGCTTTATCACTGTTAACTGTATGGCAATAGACACATTTAGGTTCTATTAGGTGTCGGAAAACGGATAGTGATTCCTATGTCTGTCTGGGGCTAGGTTCAGAGAAGTAAGACCTTGTAAGATTTACCAGAAGCGAGATAACACGAGTATTAGTGAATTTAGTTCAAGCAACAGGCAATGGATTTTGCCTGCGTTAATTGATCCAAATCGTTCCTACCCACCGTTCCTTTCCGCCTCCTTCTGTAATTGTCATAAGCTTCACCATGGCGATTAAATCAATTTTATTTTAAGCAGTAAGCAAAATATGTAATATACTTTATATTAATCATACCGGGCTTGCATTCCCAATCGTTTGGTATTATTCGGTAAGAAGGGTTCTGCCGCACCGTATGTTTCCGTTTTACGACGCTTCTGCAATTTGTGCATTAAATTTAACTGCGTTAATTCACAGTAAGTCATATTTTATGTTATATATATCTGCTTTTTGTTGATAAGACATCACGTTTTATGACCTAATAAAGTAATGTTTCCTGATAGATATTGCGCTTCGCTTTATTGGCCGCGTGTGTACCAAGTTACCCGCACTGCTTATTGGCTTACGGTATTGTGTTGACTGCGGTATGTAGAAGCTCTAGAAACAAAAACAGGTTGTCGTAATGCAGATGGCGATTATTTTATGCTTCATTATGTCTTAGCGGGAGCGTGTCAATAAACGATGGACGAAATGTCATATATGTTGACTACAAATACTAGAATTATGATATACTTGTCAAATTTAATAAAAAAAAATAACGATTTGAAAATCCCTTCCCATAATAGCTACCGATCGAGCCGAAGCTCGGCCTGGTTGGCCACCCTCGATTCGGAACGTTAAACGCGGAATGAGTGACAGCCCAAGCCAAGCTATCGGGGACCTTTGAGCTCAGTCACTCCATGGGGCATCCACCGAAGCAACCTTAGAGCTTGATGGCCTTCTAATGCGGTGTTATAAATACAGTATAGGTCCGAGCCGAGGTTCGCAAGTGAGACCTCGAAATTACTTTTAATCGACGTTCATGCTAACCCGATGAAACTGTAGATGCCTCTTAGACAAACAGCGACATGTGAGATAAAAGACCTGAAAGTCGATATTTTACGTAGGCCATTCGTGTCAATGGTCATTATTGTTTTTATTGAGTCCGGTGATCGTGATTATCAGTGATTAAAAACCCAACGTCATTTACCCAATTAAGGGTTTTTTTTGGGACCTATTGTGAAAGGTGAACGACGGTGAACGACGAACGACGGTGGTGATTGACGGTGAGAAAAATACAAGGAAAACTGTGCCTTCAGAAATACGAGTTATGAAGCATCTATGCTCTTATATTCTACTAAAGAAGCTAGTTATTTTCAAATTAATAATTTACTTTTTAGTCGTGTTTTTTTTTGTAAAATTATGATTACGATTTCAAACGTAACTATAAGTATAACTAAGATCTATTAACATATTCACCTCGTCGTAAAATACAGTTTGAGTTAAATTACCGAAGTATCGTCAATTTAAAATATAACATTTATCAATTAGAATAGTATTTTATTGTTGAGATAATCTTCAATTGCAAAGGTGGCTTACCGTTATTTATTCTACAAGTCGTGACTCATCCTCGTGTTCTTTCTATTTAGATTAGTGTTTGACTTGCCGGTGCAACAAGGCGCCAAACTACTTGTTAAATACTACACTTTCACTTCATGATTTTACAGAATTTATGTTCATATACCTTCATGTCATATCAATAAGTAACAATTTTGAAATGAGGATCGGCGAATGGTACCAACGGATAGCATTTAGGAAGATGTGTCGTTGCACCGACGAAAAACTATGTGAAATAATATATTTGATACTCTGAGCCAGCTAAACTTAGAAACATTAAACTTATCTCCAAAATCGAGTCATAAACTAATATAGATAAATTTCCATTGAATTTCTAGAACACCAAGATACACGCCATCGTCAATGAAAAAATAAAAAGGACATTAATCGAATTTATTATTAATAAAATTTTGTTGTAGCTAACGTTTTACATTGATAAATATTTAATTGGATGACTGGCTAACATGGGCATTGGGCGCATTGATATGACAACGCGTTCATTCAAGTAACACGCTCTTAAATTTATAATGCCAAACCAAAGTCACTTGCATTAATATAAGTGCATTTGACATCACAGATGTTTGTCATTGCAGCATTGATAGATTAAAATTGTGCCTTGTCATAAATTGTGTTGATAAGTTGTAAATCAAGTGTGACGTCGGGTGCGAGATGCGAGGTCTCGTTGAATGCAGCCGCAAAAAGAAAAAGGAAAGCTTTGGTTTTGTCCGTGTCCGCGCCACTGTCATTTGATTGATGTGTTTGTTCTATTTAATTGCATTTGTGATGACTCGCAATGCTTTATATAGTTTAAGTAGCTTAAATTCTGAGCGATGTAAGGTATCACGTGTTTAAAGCAATCACAGCTTATTATTATTTAAATTTATTTGGCGAATATTTGAAATAGTCATTGCGAAGAGCGCCAGGCCACTCTGTCATAAGTTGTGTAATAGATTTAACAAGTTATATAGAAAAGAAAAAACATCGCGTCGTATAAGCGATGGTCTTTTGTTGAGCTCTAACATTATCCACTTTATTTTTGTAGCTTAGAAATGTTATAGAGAGACTAGAAACAAAAATTGGATTTAAAATAAAAATACAATATAAACCATATTGTATTTTTATTTTAAATTACACAATTATTACATTCTTGTAGAATTCTTACAAATGAGAAGCCATAACTTTCAAAGAATAAAATGATGAGTTAACGAATGAACCGTTTTTTTTAAATTATGGATTACTAACACCTGAAAATGTTAGTTAATGTAAACCGAGAACACGTATATTCTGTTTTCACAGTATTAAAGTATTTTTTTTACAACAAAAACGGTAATCCAGGTTCTTTATTTTAATCCATCCTGCACGAATTCGCCAATTGCATTTAAAACTAATTCGAAAATATGTTTCACTAAATCTGTTAATTGTTATATTTTTCGTTCTATTAATAATAACGGTGTCACTGAGAAAAATGGCAATCTCAGTCTAATAATATAAGTGCAAACGTAAGTCGTGTCTGCAAACTAGTAGGTTAATTTAAAAGACAGCTAAGACTTAACATGGAATATTTTATAAAAACCATAAACGCATAACTATTATTTAACAAAGACTTAAAAGGTAATTGATCCGTCGTTTCTCCACGCTTGTTGTATTTTTATATATAAACACAATGCGATCATAAATAATTGACTTTCACTTAAACGTAACTAAACCTGTAAACTAAAGAAAATCGATTTATGGGCAAACGCCATTATTCGTATTAAAAGTATGTCACGTCATCGATGTCCATATTAAATGGCGTGTTGGCGCACAAAGCTCTACTACGACTTCCAAATTCGTTGTTACAACAAACGTTTTACGATTAATCTTTCGTATCGTGTCGTCTAACTTCATCGTTAACGCACTTTCGATAGCTTTGTGCCCATCGATTAAGGAATACGATACGTGCCTCTTTTCATTATGTGCCCGGCATTTTTTATTTTATCCGATATTCGATACTTAACGAAAGTTCTTAAAGTTTTTGCTTGTTCTCGCTTTTCTATTATTTTTTGCTTTTCTTGCATAACTATTCTAATCGGCGATTTCTCTATTGTTATTTATTTTTATTGCCAAATGAATACATTTCGAAAAGTTATCCTCTCACGGTTTTCTGAAGATTGATGTTAAAAGCTCTTTATGCTAATATGGCTTACTGAGGCACACAAAAGTGAAATTTAAATTTCTTTCTTTTCTGCACAATGTATGTATGTTGGCAGTGTGAAGGTAAAAATTAAGGGAATTAATTTTTTCAAAGTATTTTTCGCATCTATTGCTTTATTCACACGTATAAACTTACATTTAGATTTGTCTTTTACAGCCACTTTTCACCTTAACTTATGACTAGTGTATCTGACCCTCCTACTCCCTCTGTGGCAAAAATTTCGTAAATTCTTTCTAATTCATTTTTTCTCCATCATCTTTCTTCAAGTATCGATAAGAGCTGTACGAAGTTATTAAGCTTATGTCATTTTTTCTGTTCCTAGTTCTACGTTCGATAGGAGAATTAAATTTTAATTCTTCTTTTATTTTTAACTTAACTATCATATCTTTTTTACTCACTCAAAGTAGATAGCTATCCATTCTCGCTTATCACCTTGCTTGCTTATGCTTGTTTAAAACGAAATGTGATGAGAGGTGATCTCCTGTCGGCACACATGAGGCAGCGACCTGCCCTGTAATCAAATATTTATAAGTTTTTCACTTTTGTTGGGAATTGTATAAAATAAGCGGTTACGCCATGTTATTATTTACCGAATAATATCTGTTATCGTTTCTTACACATACGGTATTAGGATAATAGCCTAACCCCTATTTCAATCGTTTCTTGTTCATTCAATTTTTTAAATAAATATATTTGTTTTATATCTTTCATTCAAGCATCTCTCATTTCTCATGATTGATCAATTCAACAGAACGTTAGACTCGAGTGCCATTTGACGTATACATAAAGTTGATCCCCTAGAATCGCCGCGAGTTACGCAAGGGTTCGATTTAATTTGGTTTTTACGACTTAAGACTGTTGGCCCCAGATTTCAGAGCTCGGCAACCCCCTTGTGATTTATCAATTTACATACAATGCACATTATCTAACATATAACCTGGGTCCTGATCAAATAATAGATGAGGGTATCATTTTTTTATGCCGTATCTTATATATAGTATATGTTAGGTTTTATTTTCTCTTATTTATTACACTATTATTATGAATTTGAAACGTTGAATCCTTTTGTATCGGCTGCATGTAACGGTTTCAATAAATATATGGTATTTGTAAAGAGTACTCGTACGGTCTCCTCTGTGATCCGCTGAAGCGCACCGCCGCTGTCGGCCGTCACGACCGCAAACATATAGCTGCAGACTAGCAAACCAGTTTCTGAAGCATTGGCCCGGCGAACTTACTTGCCCACCGTTCTTTGCATCCACGACGCTTCTACGAAACAATCAATGCAATTAGTTAGAACATATATTTATATTGTAATTAAATAAACTAGACATTTCTTTTGGGTCACCGAAATTTTAAATGTTACATTTTGAACTTTTGATCCGACGCATTTTCGTTTTGCTAAAACTGTTTATATGTATTGGTGTATTTCTCTCCTTTATCTCTTTTTCAATTTCCTTCCTGTTCAAGATTCCTATCAAAATGTGGTATTTACCAGATCTCTCCACAGATATATCACTAATGCACTGCACTTCTTGATAACGTCATTGTTATGTAAAACCGTTTGATAATTACTATTTATATGATGAGTAATGCTTATCATTTCTCAACCGAGCGGTTAGCGTGCAACATTCTACCAACTTAGGGTCCTTCAAGAACAAAGCGTACTCCTTCAATAAAGGCCGGCAGCGGATCTGCAGTTTCTCTAGTGTTGTGGATGTTTATGAGCGGTGGTGATCACTTAACATTAGTCGACCCGCTGCTCGTGTGGACCTTTCAACTATATCAAAATAAGTTCTTCCACTTGAATTTATTTATATACTTGTATTTTGAATGGTTACCTTTTTAAATTATAATAAAAATATTGTGTTCGAAAATCCCGGTTGATATTTAGTGGCGATGTCGAACGACGTTAGCGACTAATTTAGTCAATTACCTTTTTTCTTGAAAGTGTATTCCTTTTTAGCATTTTAAAATACATATAGTGTTTATTTTCCATAAACAACGATGCAGGCACAAAATATGGCGCTCTAAAAACTTGTTTCATTTGTTATGTGTAAATTCCGATGGTAAATTCGCCTGTTTACAGGAAAGAAAAATAAAAACTGTACTACAATTTTATCCAAATCGTTAGGAGAAATAAACATGGCTACAAGAATTGCTCATTTTATATTAGAATATATTTACGTCAACCTTTATTTATTACGTTAACGTTATAAAACCAACGTATAAATTTGATTCCATACATAAAATTGTTATTCATTATGGAATTTATAAAAATGTTTTCTCGTACTTTATAGATGTGTTCATTAAATCAATTTGAAGACTTCATATTCGACAGGTCGGAAGGTCACGGTTTCGTGGGCCGTTGGCGACTAACCACAGCGTGAAATAAACGGTAAACGGATTCTTTAAATAAACGGAAAAAATATTATTTCGATTGATTTACGTTTATGGTGGTACTGCTGAGAGCATCGATAATATAATAGTCCGTCAATCTGCAGTACGTTTCATTATTCATAAAGGTTTAAGCATTAAGGAACATTTTATGTATAAAAACTTTCGATGCATTAAATTTATTTTGTAATGTATTTGTAGTTTTCTTCGATTTGTAGCAACTAGTAGTTAGAGTATTCAGCTGTTGCAAGGCGAGTTCAGGGTTGGTTTCGAGCTGAGGCAAAATATTTTTGTGACTATTTGGAAAAATACTGCAAATTACTATCTTTTTCTGCTTTTGTCAAATTATTTTAATGATAGTTTTTTTGATTAAGCTTTAATATTAAACCCCCCCCATAATAAAAAACCCATATGGGTTAAAATACTTTAGATCTTATTTACACTTTAATTTAGTTAGTAAAATTTGTTGACACTTTTTTATTAGATAGAGCAGCTAGACCAGCATGCATATAGAGACGTCAGAGATAAAACAGGTACACGGGGAGCCGTACGAGTCGAAGACAAAAAGTAATAAATGAAAGGGACAGATGAGATGGTTGTTCTGTTACGGTCGTACACGATTCGCGTCAGTGTTGTGTAGCGACAGGTTCCTCGAAGGCTCCCGTGGGAACTCCTCTCGGTGCGACACAATCCCAAGCTTGCGTGCTATACGCGAAGATCGATAAAGCGATAGCGCCATTTGAATTCGGTTCGCGTGTCAGTTTGTGTGATAAATGTTTTGCAAATGCCATTTATGAATGAACAGTACAGTATCGTAGAGTAGTGGTAGGAGTACTTAGTGGTTATGCGGTGCTAGGTTCCATCCAAGCTAAGGAAAACTTTTGTGTTTTTTAAAACCACAAATTTACTTTTCGTTTTGGCTCCTATCTCAACTAACAAGCTGAAATCTGGGCAGTGATTTCTCGAGTGATTGAGTGATGTCTACCTCAAGTATCATGAACACACGCAGCTCTGGTTAATTTTGAAATTTGTGAATGTGATTAAGAAATGAAAATGTTAAGTTAAATCTGAGTTGTAATTTGTCCTTGTTTTTAATTTAAACACTTGATTCAGTCTTAGTTTCGTATGAACTTGAAGCAAAAATAAAGCAAGGTAATAATAAGTAATAATTTAAATCAGACCTATTTTATCACCTCCATAAGGTCGGTTATTTTAAAATAATAATTGCATGTATTATTTTTAATGAGTGAACTAGTATTGATATTGCAAGGTGAATTATTTTATTAGCCTTCAATAACCAGGAAAATAATAGTATCGGTTACTATCTGTTCGTACCCGACATCGCCCGGGTAATCTGTAATTAAATACTGCAGGATAATAATTATAAAAAAATATTTTCGATAAATATTGTTTTTTTAAATGAAATAAGCGAGAAAACCCTCCTAGAAAACCTCTCTCCTTTCTGCAGTCATACATCTACGCATAGAAGCTTTTCAGTTATTGGTACTCTTAATATCGCCTTTCGTTTCGATATGTCACCAATCTGGTCGTTGTAGGGACGACTCCTACCAACATTGCCACTCACTTTCGCGACATACATTTCAATATGATTTAATTCCTCTAACCATAAACATACTCATACCTTTCTCAATCTTAGTCACAACCTTTAAGTAGAGCCTGAAGAAAGAAATAATGTATTCTGTTCTCTATGCTCTAAATCCATTAGTAATAGGCTGTTTTCGCTTTTTCATGTTATCTTTCAGGAAAAAATGGTTATTAGACTTTTGCAACACCTTGTTCTCTGTTTAATGAAACGCATTGTCTTTTCCACATTTCATTGTTCAAAGTTCTGGCTGTCCTTTGGTTTCGGTCTTATTAATAATAATAAATCGGCCTTTTCTAGAATGTTCCCACTGCAGCGACACAGGCCTCCTCTCCGAGAGAGGGAATGAGCCCAGTGCGGGTTGGTGGATGTCATATGTCTTCGAATTTGATCTTATTGACAGATTGTATAGATAGACATTTTTATTTTACTGCTATATAGATAACGATTGTATCTGTTTATCAATTAAATAACAACAAAATTGCTTTGTATTATATGTAAATTATAATACATATTGTAGAATGGCGCCTTGTATAATATTTATTGCCATAATTTTACAAAACATAGTGTGTCATACAGCGTTCCGCTTTAGTAATTACGTAGAATTATATCAATTACATTAACAAGCGTTTTAACTTGTTGAGTCTATTTTATTTATTAAAGTCAGAATAAATGTAACATAAATATTAGAAAATATTACATTAATTTTAAATCCTGTCAATATTGTTGAACTCGTTACGACTGTATACATTACATTAACCTTAGCCCAGCTAATGTTATTAAGCATTATAATAAACGAAGTTGTCACTTCAATGACCAACTGCTCGTTTATTATTTGAATTACCAAATATAGATTTTCTTCAATGTGAACCAAATACAAGAACGAAGGCTTGTGAATATAATGCGACAGTTAAATTTATGTCCTGAACTAGAGTCACATTGGTCATTTGGCCGAAAATTTAGTCAACATTTTCCGCCGCACCCGTTACTACTGCGAAACTTTTCAATTTATTTTAAATTAGCTAGATAATATATAAGAAGACAGTATCGTCATTTTCACTCCTAAGCAAAAATGAAACGATGGCGTCATCCCATATTTCATAATAGGAGATACATTTCATAGACGAAATTGCACTGCATTGCGGGCGCTAAGTATCCAAATGTTGGAAGTACGACGAACAGACTTATGTTTAAACGTACGCGATATAAAATTGTGTATTTCAAAAATATACTCATACTTACGACGAATCACTTATCTTCACGTGAATGACCAACTAGCCTTTTTGGATTGTAAAAAAAATCGTATCGGGCGACAGGTTTATAAATTCTCAACTATTCACGCATACGACGAACGCAAAATACACCGCCTATCAAAAACGCATTTTGTCATTTTAATATAGATATTACTTGTATGAAAGTAAACTGTGCATTCATGCAGTTATACTAATTGCAGCAATCATGATATTTATGACTGGAAGTTATTTTTAAACTTTAATTATTGTACGGCATCTATTCGATAAAAAGTATGTTTGTAGTGTTTTTGAAATTTACTTAAATTGTCATCATATTGTACTATCGGTATATATGTTGATTTTGTGGATATTACCTTTAACATATTTATTATAATTTCATACGTTTCCTAGTTTCCTAGCACTTATCACTAGATTATTTCAATAATGTAAAAAAATCTGATATTTGTTTAGGTTTATTGGGTTAGACAAGGGGAGTAGACGCAATCTGAATACAAGGTAAGTCGCATCATTACATCGGATATGGAATCGAACCTACGACCGATATAGGTAGTTAATGCATTGCTAAGCTCAAAAAGGTTTAACTGGTCGTAAATCAACGCTGTTCATATGACATGGCATTTACGAGGCCTTGCAGAAAGGGAAAATTCGTCTTGTTTTCGTGGGCTCCAATACAGCCCGATTGACGTGCTTGTTCTCTTTAATGCTGGTTTCATGAGCTTTAGTTTACTTCGATTTTACGGTTCGTCTGCTGGATTTTCATTTTATTATTACGCTTGAATGTTTCTTGGGTACGCATTTTAAAACTGTAAAGCAATTAAGTCGGATAATAATAGGATGCTTATTTTAAACGATGGGGATGGTTTGCAAATTTATGTTGCAAAGGTATGAGTAGTACCGACGGGCTTGTATGCGTAGATGCGATGCGTATGAATTTTGAAAAAGAGGTTTGCCAGGATGGCGCTAAATAGAAATCAATAATATCTGCCTTCCACTCTGGGTTACGGACGTAAGCGTTTATTTCTATTTATGGCTTACAATGGCGGATTCGAAACCATGACTTGATGTTTCGCAGTCCATACACTTAACCATTAATCTATTGGCGATTACCGACATCTATCACAGTCCAAGATCAAAATCTATGTCTTTAAGACTCTCAAGGAGAAAAAGGGAAAAGGTGGTTCCCCCTTCCAACCTAAATCTCAAGTAAAAAGCAATAATGTTTATTCATTAACTAGTCTCTTTTACGACGGTGCTCTGTGTGTTATCTGTATTACCGTACCTTATTATTATTTAGCATTTTAATCGCCATATGACAGGCTAAAGGTGGCATTATAAAGTTTTTTCGCACCAATTATATATCTTCTTATTTGACTTCGAAAATATTTATTATGTGCAATTTTACTTAGATACTATAAATATTAGTAGTGGATGGGATACGGGAATCATGTACTATCATCATCCTTTCACTTTCGTAATCTATACTCATTTATAATTGATTTGATTGTATTACGCATCTACTTCCAACAAACTGATACGTACTGGGAACTAAACTAAATTTTATCGATAATATTAATGAAGATCCTACCGACTCGACTGAAGCCATTACGTGTAAACATAAAAGTCTGCAATGGAAGAATCAAATGAGCCAAGACATAAAGTGATAATATCCCAACAGAGTCGGCTGCATACCGAAGGTGGCAATTACAGTTTATCATTACCTTCTTTTAATGGTTAAAGTGAACACTCAATATAGCTTAAGCTCGTCATCAAAAACTGGCTTAGTAAATGTGTATTAGAAGATTCATATGTCTTTAAAAATTAGACATTCCTTTATTTCGATTAAAACAAATAGTGGTAGGATTTCGAATTTTTATGTACACCTTACTAAAATTCGAGCGTATAGCTTAGTGGATTTAGTTTGAATTTAACTGCTGCTGTGAATTAGATACCGGTTGCCTCTTTACCCTATATGAGTTAAATGAATTGATTTTTACATTTATTTATTGCTAGGAAATATTTGCAAGTTACTAAGAAAAAGAGATCTTTTTGTTCTCGAGTATTTATGTGATACCAACAATCTGTAAATACATACAGGCACCTGGCTAGAGCCATGACCATCACCTAAACACTTCCGTTTGCAAAAATCGTCTACTAGTCGTATAAATCTAAAATGTCTTGGTATCATTATTTCATATTCGCATCTAAAGTTCTCTCGACATATACACGTACGTGCATCGTAATCATAATATTCGATCCAAATCTGGGTGTTCAAAGAATCTTATTTCGTTTGACTTGTTTAAAGCAAACTGCTATATTATATCTATTAACCTCCATATAGTAATTCTCGATTTGGAAAACTTCTTAATTTTTTTCATTACCATAAAATAAAATTAGAGCACGCAATTAATTATACGTACGAACTTCACACCTAACAAGTCATAATTAGTAATTAACTTTCACGGAAACACTTTCGATTTGAGATACAGAAAGAAAAGGAATCAACAGCGCTTTTCAATGCATATTATATTTTAGAAATGATAAATAAATGATCGATTATGACAGGTCGGCAGGCAGTCGCGCGTATTAAATGCGGAACATTTGCATATTTTGCCGCCAATAAAATAGTTTTACGATTTTCAATGTCTCCTACTTCAAGTTGAATTAAAATTATACGACACTGTGGTACAAGCCTGATTGATGCAGAGGTTCATAGAAAGGTTAACTGTACTGCAATTTTAATAATGAATATTTAGCGAGGGGTATGTATCTTCCATCTCCGTCGGTAATGATGGGGTCGAGTACGTAATGCGTGTGATCTATCTGCACATTTGTATATTGAACAATCTCATTGTACAATAGGTAACGGTACCGTCTTCAGTGAGATATTATTAAATGTATGTTAGATTTACTTTCTTAGTTAGAATTAAGAGCAAATTATCACATGTTTGGTGATAAAATTGCCCTTGCTCGTGTACTAAACATTGCAGCGATAGGTGACTACCACCACTAGCCATAAACATCTGCGACAATTAGAAAGATTTCGGACACTATGTAGTAGATCTTGATTGAATTCAAAATTTGATTAAAAATTCTTCGAAGGTTTTACCCGTACTCCCCGCGCCGAGGAATTACCAAGTGGCAATTCCGCGGTAGAATCCAGCTCATCGTTCCACAATTGGCTACGTTGAGTAGTGACCTAAGTAGTAATACTTAACCTTAGCGTCTTAGAGAAACATCCGCCGAGTTAACCATCTTGTATGTATATTAAATACTGAAATATTTGATATTTAATAATAACGACGAAAACTTGTAAGTTTAAGCGATGAATTGAGTTAGGTATGTCATGTTTGCAAATCATATATTTCCTTTGTTTCTAATTAAATGATTCGTCGAAAAGGCATCAAAAGCAATCTTTAACTGCCGTATGATTGGGGTTGATTATGAAATACTTGGAATCACGATGGCGCTTGGCCGGTAGCTAAATTCGCGATTGCAGAGCCCTATGCCGTTTGAACTTTTCGTTGTAACTATTAAAACGGTCTGTTTGTTATATTCTTCGAAACGTTTTGCTTATATAATAATAATTTAATTATACCTATAGGTCTACTTTGTATCATAAAGCAACCATCATACATACCTATACGCAGGAGACATAGTACATCAAATATACGTATAAGTGGAGCAATAGCTATCCAGATTTATTGCTCTCTTTATTAACATACGTTTGTTTTCTCTGCCACGCTGGCTAAATATATATTGAATTATAATATAGGTTTCCTCTTTTGTAGAACATCAGTTTTTTATGTCATTTATTCATGATTTTGTACCGGTTGCATGATGGTAAGTATTGTTATGGCGCGTTATAACGCTATTTCTCTGCTAAAATATTCGTAAACTAGGGTTTCTCTTCTCACTGAACAGAGACGGTATCGAGAAAGCCATTATTAAAATTGTGATATATACATGTCTATATAGACATGTATATATCACAATTTTTAATAATGGCTAAGATATCTTTAGGGTAATCCCCTAATTTGGTGTTAAAAAATAAATAAATAATAATAATAGATTACAATACAGGGGCAAGGTTGACTACTTCTTGGCAACCAATTTGTACATCTTTATTACACTTGTTTTACTTTTTGTCATTTCAGTGCCTGTAATAAAATAACGAAAATTTGACCATAAACATTAGTAATGGGACTCTTTATTGATGGTAATAATTTTGTTCCTTCTGTCTCTGCACTGATGTGCAATATTGTTCCTAGCGTCTCGTCTGAATAAGTGTTCGTGAACTATGCTTCCACCAAGTAATAACAATCGCCGCTCGTTAAACTGTTATACGCTGAATCCATATAAGACGTTCAATAATTACACAGTTGTTTTAATCGAATGAATAATTCTCTATAGAATTTTAATTGACATTTACCGCCCGACTATTTGCATAAATGGCACTTTTAATTATTTAATTGATATTGGTTTTCCTATGAACTACGAATAGGCATTCTATGGTTTTAAGTTAAAATTCCATAATAAAATTCACATTAGATTGATAACACATTTTGTCTTCATTATGTTGTTCATAAAACTTATCAGATCTTACAAGTTCATTGATATTTGTAAGCCCCATGAAACAAAGGGCTACCTGAGCACCGTGCTCGGTTATTACATTTGAATACACGCAGAAGAGACCTATACCTATACGAAGACGTCCATCAATGGACTCTCATATTATATCCTTCCCTTGCCCATCGATTTGATCAGTGTTTACTCGTATTTTCTTCGAGATATGCTCACTAGAATGTAATGTAAAAGTATACTACTTTAGAATAAAACTGTATATATGAATGTATACTCAATCTATCTTAGTATATTTTTTTTATCTTCTTAATTTATCCTTTTTTAAATTTCTAAATGAAAGTTTAAACCCTATCTCGTTTTTAGTTACAATATTATTTTTCAAGGTAATCTTTTATCTTCTTAAGATTCCCATTAATTAACATTTAAAATTTGTTAATGCACGAATGCTTGAACAGATAATGGATAACATATTTTAATCAATACAGACAGAGTTTCTTTATCTGTGCATTTAGAGTCACCTGTTTCTCAACTTTCGATGCACAATAAAATGATATAAGTGACCACAATTAACGTGGGCTGATGTTTACAAAGCAAACATTGTCTGTGGGTGCCCGATACTTTCGTTCTTACTTTCAATTACTGCAAAACTCATTTATAAACAAACTTGCCTTTTTAAGTACTAAGTACACAACGGAAGCTCGATAGCTTTTATCATAACAATATCTTCATCACTAATCATAATGTCTTATTTTTATTTACTAGCTGTTGCCCGCGTCTTCGCACGAATTCGATTCTTATATACTTCGCTGAAAGTTTTGTAACTTTATTTCACGTATAATAACTTAAAAAAACTTAATAAATATAGATAGATAGACACTTTATTGCGCACATTAAACTAAATACAAATTTACTTAAACTAAACTTATAATATGTTGTAAAAGCTATTTTTAGTTGCCGTTGTATGTCACTTCATGTAACAAAATGTCATAAGATGTTACTATTGTGTCATACTGTACCATGGCAACGTACAGTAGTTTTTTTCCCTATCCCTCGGGATGTTTTTTGTTCTCGGGTTAAGAGGTCATATACCCCTATGTTCTTTTGTATCCTTGAATGTGTGGAAAATTTCATTTTTTCATCGGCTGCGCACGGGTGGTTTCTCCATACTAACGTCAACTTTCAACCAACTGACAGTTATGCCAAAAGCGTTAGGGTTACCTACATTAATTAAAAGTTAATGTGGTCGGTAATTTTGTAATTTCCCACGCAACTTTCTTATTTTTTTTCATAAGACCCTTCATACATACATTTGGTATATGTAACCATATATACCAACCGTACCAACCGTATGTATGTATATGTATGTATTAACACATACATATACATACATACGGTTGGCTAATGGTCGCAAATGTTCAGGAGGCGTTCAAATGGCGGCCACGCACGAACGAAGACGCCGCGTAGGCAGACCTCCCACAAGGTGGATTAACGATCCAGTTAAGTTCGCGGAAGGATAAGGGCGGCGATGAACTTTAACTCTGTCTACCCCGTTAGGCCTGAAAAAACGTGAATGTCTATATTTTCTATTAAAAAAAAAGTTCTTCCAAAGCTCCGCGTAGTGACTGCATTCCTTGCTGAGTGTACTCGAGCGGATGTTCGATACGATCTCTTAAGGTTCTCGGCGCTGGTCATTCAAAATGCTTATTACAAATTATTATCGACAACGTTGTGGAGTTTTTCGCCAATAATATATTCCTTGTAAAGATGTATTCGTGTTTTCCGTTTAATCAATCTATGCGGATAGATGCACTGTATTATTATTTAATTACAAGCTATTATCTTATCTCAATATGTACCTAAACAAATCAGTGTATATTTATAATATTTAAAGACTTCTTCTATATAATCGTCAGTCATACATCCAGACACAAAGGATGTCATAACAAAGCAATAACTCTCTAGAAGCCTACGATTTCCGAGTATGCATATAAATGTTGCAATAAAAGCTTAAGTTCTAAAGCTGGCAGTTCTCATTTTAATTCGTTGCGAAATACATCCGCTGAACGTGCGCTTGTCCTGTTTATAATAGAAACTGCCAACATCTCGGTACGTTATCAGGCATGGCCCCTACTGCAGGTAATCCAATACCAGCGTTGATTTGAATGCGTTGCATTGCAATTGCATGCCGTCATTGTAGGGAGAACTGCATCATATTACGATTGTAGGGTGACTAGGCTGACCAGTATCGCAGACGTCCGTTGTAAAAACTACTTAATAAATATTACATTATACATTCTTCACAGAACCCGTATAATAAGTGACAATTATTTTTTAAGACGGACTCACACGGCCAGTTTTATTGATTGTCGGAAAGGCCGAAAAAAAATATAGTAGGCAGTCGTTGTTTGCGGCGCTGTGGCATTGAAAAAAGTACCAAAAACTACATTAAACCTTTTATCATTAATTCGGTTGATTCGTACTTGTACTCAAAGCTAGGAATCACGATGACGAAGATTATGTTTTTGATATTTATATATAACATTGACAGAAAAACCAGTAGCATAAGTAAGTAATAACAGCCACATATACAATCAAAGTCCCGACCCGGTCTGCCTGATTACGATGAATTCAAATATTACTGATCGGATTTTCACGGAGACGGAGTGATTTATGTACAAGATGTAGATTATTCATTCATTAATTCAAGTTTTTTTTGTAAATTGGCCGGTGCAGCCGGGGCGAGTCGCAGAGTCGACTAGGAAATAAATCCCGAGTTGTTTAATTGATCGATGGCAAACCGACGTAGACGTTCGTAGAAACGGCAGTAGCGACGCAGACGCGGCTCGCCGCCGCGGGCCCCCAGGTGCGATCACGGACCTAGTGTCGCACGCATACTTTGAAATTCCCCTCGCACGGCCGCCGTGCGCGGGAAGCGAAACATAAACAAGCTAAGTATTAGTCAGCGCAAGTCTAGAATAAATGTTTGTATTAGCGCGATCCTTCTTCTCTACCAGCTGCGTTGTTAGATGTTATTCGTTGTGTTATTTATATTTTTCGTTCTTTCATTTCCTTTTTAGTACGTTATGGAACGTAATTGATGATTTGTGAATGAAATTTATTAACTTTTAAATTTTTAAATCGTTCTTATTTCTCTTATTTCGTTAACCCTTAATGGCAAAGAAAGAAGTAGCAAGTACAAGTAGTAAGTGGTAGTAGTAGTAACAAGTAGCAAGTGCCCCACTATAAGTATTTTTGATCAAGTTGGCGAAAAACAGATACCATATACATAACAAACTAAACTTGTACTACCGGCAATCACATCGAAAAATACTTTTTGCCGTTTGAATCTATATTATACTAACCCAATTTTGGCTTAAAGTATCCTTGGGAATTACATGCATAAAGTTTATCTTTAAAAAAACTTTTTTTATATTGCGAGAGACCATTGACCATTTGATACACGTATATGATAGTGTTGAAGTGATGAAGTTAAAAGTCAACAAGGTTTTCTCAGAAGCGATCTTCGCGCAACTTTCCGTCTATACACTTATTTGAGCAAGTGCCAATTTCCTCGAGGATCTAAACACACGCTAGACGCGCCCGCCGCCCGCGGGGCCGCGCTGTCTCCCACTCGGCGCTCGCTGCCGATGCTGTTAACCAGAGCACGAATTACAATTAACTGCATGAACTTGTTGACGGAGTGAAATTTATATTTACTAAAAGACACATGCAAAGTTACAAATAGTAATGAAGTCTTTTCTTTGTACCTACCTTCTAAGACAGTTATAATTTTATTACCAACATTAACAACGTTAACATTAAAAAACGAAAAATAACAGTCTAGAGGTTTTGTTTTCACGTATATATACCTAATATTTCTAAGCAGTAGAGTAGTAACTCCGGAGCTCCTACTACAGCGTAGGCCTAACTTTTGCCACATAGGAACTCCCACGACCACAGTATAAAAGGAGATCCCTGTGATGCTTATCGTTACCTCAATTCATTCTTGAACGAAAACTAACTTAAAAGAATAAAAATGAAACGATGCTAAACTTTAATACGGCTTTATCGTGTATCTCAAATGATACAAGCTATTTGGATATAGTAATATAATGTATCCACTTAAGAGTAATGAATAATTTTTCAATATATTCACTTGGCTAGACCAATGGCTGACACTTTGTTTGTCAACGTGTTTAATTCCGTTCAAATGTTACAGGCAGACGATACGAGATAAATCTTTGGATCGTGTCCAGTGATATCGGCTGCTTGTCGATGGTGTAGCAATAGTGATTGCTTGCTAAGGTCCGTTATAGACTAGGGTTATAACATACATTTCGTATGATTGAGGAAGATTAGTAGTAGTAGAATTAATAAATTAACATTTCACGGATTTTACATTTCATTTTATATTGTAAATTATGATTTTAAGTCAATAAACACTTTAGTCCATGCTAACATGTAATACTAATATTAGTCCTGCAATTTATCGACGAAACGAAACTATCGGAAATATAATCTCATGTAAATAAATACGATAAAGTCGTTTAGTTTCAGTCTACAGGAGTATTTTGTCATTTTACAAATATTCATGTGTAATGATGAATATGCGTAGGCGAAAAAGAATTTAAAAGTTAGTTAGTAATAGAAACATTAAAAGTATCTACATTTCATACGTTGTTTCGAAAAGTATAACTAAACGACTGACATAAAATAATAAAACATACTAAAATAAAATAGCTTCATCTATTGTTAGTAATAAACTTATTTGGTAAGCATCATAGTTGATCTATAATTTGTTTTCTCAGTCGCATCTTTACTGTCATCGCATGTTAACACTTTACACATTGTTATCCTACAACCCAACTAAAGAATACTTTAGTGTGCATGCAGCCTGTTTCATTACTACCGCGTACGTATTGTCCTACGTCGCGTCACGCAATCCCCACATTCACCATTAAATCACGTTTTTATTTACAACTTAATGCGTCGCCATGTCGAATAGCAACGTGCAAACATCTACTTTACATATTACAAATTGCTTTCAAATTTATAACTTTGCTAATGATTTACAAAGGCTGTTAAGGGATATCTAAGATACCGTTTAATTTATATACTAGTTGCAACTTTTAAAAGAAAGCATTCTGTACGAGTAGTGGTAAAAAACAAGCTCATCTCATGTCTGGGATTCTAATCACTTTGGCCGACAAATTGTACGAAGTCATGAAATTTGCGACAAAATAAGTTCAATAAATAATGATTGACCCTTTGGTGTCTTTTCACCGAGATACGGCATGTTTTTTTTTGTTTTGTTTGGAGCGATTGGAACTACAAAAATTATTATTTAAGTTATCAAAAAATTTCCTATGCCTCTTCTAGTTTAACTATAACGAGCTGTTAGTAGCAAAGAGACGAGAGTAAAGAAACGTGGCAATGACAACAACGTTACCATTTATTGCATACAAACGTGATCAAACAAACCGACGCCCCGCTGCTCCTTGCTCTGAGCTCCGGCGACGCCCGATAGCATCCGAGGTCCCCGGGCACCCTGCCGGCGGTCCATCTAGCACCGCGATCGACTCGCCATTGTTCCACCTCATTAGGTCACATCGCTCCATTCACAAAATGCTTAAATCGATCGGCGATCGGTCGCCTCCACCCAGATCGTAATCGTTTCTAAATAAATTTTATGTTAATGCATCTAATTCGGCTTTACGACAGCACCGTCTCAGATGCGATCTTGCGTGCACTTGCTTGTTGTTGTTTCATAAGCGTCAAGTGTTGCGTGGGCGAACCTCCGGGAACTAATCGTGCTCCGTTTGATCTCAGTTCCGTGCTTATTGTCTCGAGGGCTAGTGCTTATCGGATATTTTATATGATCAACTTGCACAGGGCCAGAAGCAATAGATCCCAATGCAAGTTACAAGTATTATGGAGAATATAAGTTAATAATTTTTGTTACATTACTTTTATAATTCATAAACTAAAAGTTATTTATTAGTTTCATTATTGTGTATACCTGAAGTTATTATATAATTAAAGATTCTTTATCATATTTGATAATTTGTGTGTGTTGTAAATTTTTGAATGCAACTTCTTGCGTTATCACTTTGGAGTTTATGCACCACGTCTCGAATGGCCTAAACTATCTGAAAGTTATGTACAATAAATTACTACTGACACTGACTGAACTGAGATTACTGCATTAATGTAACATAAAGATTGTTTTTGAATATTAAAGTTCAAGGTGGTCAATTAGAAGCACGTTTTGCATACCGCCTTCTGTATGCTGATGGAAATACGGTACTCCAGATAATTAACCTCAGCTGCCCTTAATGTATCCTCGTCTTCGGACAGTTAGCTGAGAGTGAAGTGTTTGCATACCGAGTGACAACAAGTGAAAAGACGCAGGACAATTGCCTTTCCCAGCCGTTGCGAGCACATGTAAATGAGCACTTGAGCGCTATTCAAGTCCGTCGCACGAAACAATGCTGGGCGTTACAAGACGGGCAAAACAACAAGACCAGAAGAATACGTCATGAGGTACTAACCCATAAATACCCAATGCACATGACCATAGAGCTCATATTAAATTCACAAGTTTCCATTTTCCATCGCTTGAATAACTTATTTGTGAATGTGTGAAAGTCGTGTACGACACGGAAACTATCCAAATATCTCTCACCGACATAATCACCCATTTTCACATATCTCCCTGTGTGGTCGTATTAAATATGTCGAGAGTTAAAAGCTGTGGAAGATCCGGCTACTAAAACGTGATACTCGGTCGTGCTGTAATACAAATGAGCGTCAAATTTCATCTGCCGAGATGATCGCCTACTACGAACGTCGGCGCGGAGTGTTGGAAGATTTATAGTTTAGCAGCTTACCATGAATAAAATTGTCGCGAGTCCACGTGTGGCTGGCAGCGCGTGCCGCGATCAGATCACCCTTGTATCTAAGATTCTAACCAAGATAAGGGGCACGGTGAATCAATCTTCCGAAATCCGGACGTTATCAGCTCATCGGGAACGTCCACAACAGGAAAAGGATTACTTATCTGACTTCTTATAAAAGAAACCTTTTGAATTGTTAACCCATAAACGGTTGTAATTTAAATCACATGTAAATTTGTCGCGCCCAGAACTGGTATACTTTCCCGAGTTATAGTAATCCGCCAATCTATGTACGAGTAAAGACATAGATGCATTCCAGAGACTATATATTTTTGTAGCAGGTCATTGGCATCGATTCTTGGCTTTCTTACTTTTTCGTGTTGTTGAATTTCGCTGTCGGCAAAAGGTTGTCTATCAAATTTATGATACAGTGCTATAAATTAAGTAAAAATAACGGCGGATACCTTCATCCCAATTAATCGTAACTTAATTAGTGAAGAGATGAAAGCGAGCAGGTTGTCGTCTCGGTATTTAGGTGAATCGGCGACGGACGTCGACTCGTGTTTTATTGCCGCCCTAATGAATTGCATTCATTGTCTCAGCATTAGCCATTAGATGTAACTGTACTTTCTTTACGAGTGTGGTGATGCATACGCATTAACTCAGCTTCACGATTTGTACCTATACGACTTGTGTACGTCGTTACTACATTCACAATCGTTCGTTAGAACACGCCCACGATGTTCGGTCGGTAATGATCTTGAATCGGCGTAGGTCTCGTTTATTGGTTACCGCGTGTCTTTTCTTTGATCAACTTGTTGCAGCAATATGTCGACAATCAATAAACTAATTCCTTTTCATACTATATCAGATATAACGAAAATAAATACCTTCGTTACGTAATCTAGATGTAGGTAGGTTTATGTAATAGATGAAATAATCAAGTTTGTGCTTGTGGTGTAATATACACTATTGTAATTATTATGTTTCTATAGCGTTCTATTTGGCTTTGTTTCTGAATCCAATAATAATGCAGTTTACGACATAAACTCAAACTTAACGTACCATTAGCTAGTATTTTTAAGTCATAAATCTTTCGACTTTTAAGCATTGCTGTTTATATTTTTAAATTTTTACGAGTATTTGCGATACTTTAGTATTGAAATGAGAATCTGTCTTTATGTCTTTACTGCTTGACTTAACTGAGCGCAAAGTGTTTACGTCTAGTCGAGGCGCATAATCGAATGTGTGTCAAGAATACAGGTACAAAACCTTGCCAGTGCTAAAACTTAAACGCTGAATAGACTCGATGGCGAATTGTCGATAAGACACGAAGCTGAGCTGTAACTCAAAATCGCGAACAGCGGCCGCCGGCCCAGCGATACTTACAATTTTACACATTACTTATACAACAAATAAAAACAAAACGGTTAGGATTAAGAACAGACAAAGTGTTCGATGTTATTATTGCTACCAAGTGTCATAGGAATACATTAAGAAGATGGTATCCATGGCACTATATCTTATGATTTTCAATGCTCTTTAATATAAACTAAAGATATACGTAAACACTACGTAAAATAATGATTGTTTTAACACACAATTTCTTTTCAAACGGTTGATTAAAAAAACAAATTATATTATAATAGATATTATAGTCCGTCACGGGACAATTAGCGTCAGTACGATGTTTACATAACACAAACATAATGCGGCGCTTGCGGCAATCAGAGCCGGCATTGTGTTCCCATATTAACTATAAAAATCTGCAATGACTATGCTATTAAAATTAAATACCATTGGAAATCATTTTATGGTGTCGTTATGCAACGTGTTGGGTAATCAGCTAAGCGTAGTAGTGTCATAAGGTGACCACACGTACTATACAATGTTACGTAGAGTTTATAATTCAGGTTAATTTTCATTAGATATCACGCTTACCCGTTATGTTATTGGGGACTATATAACTCTTGACATCATTATCAATTTATCTACGAATCATCTCTTATGGAGCTGAGTATTAAATACCATATATATATATATATATATATATATATATATATACGAGTATTTCGGTTTACAATCATTATATTTACTCTAAAAATCTTCAGCCATAGCTCGGCATGACTGTGAATACTTTAGTACCATTTTACCGCAAAACATGACATGTGCCTGTGTCTTTTGGAATAGATGTCTGTTACAAACAGAGCAGTGGTAGTGACCCTACAACAGGCCTGGGGCTGACTCTGTCTCCGGCTCGGCGCGGTATCCGAGTTCCCCGACCCGACAACCTGTATTGTCTCCACTCTACAGAATTTAAAATAGCGATTCTTTTCTAAAAACCTCACAAAACGTGTTTATAATATTCAACTGTTGTGTACATTACTTGCTCTTTGTTCTTCGCCGTGCCTGTGTACTTTATAGGCACCTTTGAAAGTTTCTTGAGTGTTTTTTGTGAGTTATTGGCATGTATAATGATACATGCCAATACACCAGACACAATAATGTATTTACAAAGTAAGAATACAAACATTTGTTCAAAATACAATGTAAAAACACGTACATTACACATTGGCTTAAAAATGTTTGCACTGATATTAATATTACATTACTAAATTCCCACTTTAATTTATAGAGTCGATTCACTGCAAGTCAATAGATATTTCGTTCCGATAAGATCCAGTCCAAAAGAACTATATTCACGAAAGCGCCTAGAGAAATATATTCTTGGATTACCAATTTGTTAAAAACGACAAATTGTGATCAGTTTTCAGGTGTTGTCAGCGACCTTGGCCCGTTTTGTTTGGCAGCTCTTCAATCATTATTAGTTGTTCTAGTTAAAATTCATATTTAACCGACTGAGTCATTTCTACGACGCCTTACAATGTATTGTAACTCGTAAACACTAAATGCACAAGCTTACTATAAAATTTACGGACACATGTTATTAGATTTATTTTTTATTAAGAGATTTATTATTAGATTAAGATTATGCATCAAAATCATCATATTTGAAACATAAAAGAAATACTTTAATTATTAATGAAAAAAATGAATTGTTATTTGATGATAAATTACTTAGGATATAAAGATTTTCTTAAAATAATAATTAAATGAACGTGTTTTGGGCTTTTTGAAAAATATACTTCTTCTTTCGTCGTTAAAAACATTTTACAGCCGAAGGTTTATTTAGAAAAGTCAACAAAATTGCTTATTCTTTCCAACTACGTTTATTTTTCAAAAACAACATAACCAAATAATAACATGTAAAGAGAATAAAACGTATGTAAAACGGACCTTTACTAATACATAGGACACGGCAAGGCGTCTGCAACTCATTTGGTTGTTGCAGATGCCTATGGGTAGCGGTCATTTAACCTCAAGAACCGCTTGCTCGTTTTTCACCTCCTCTCATAAAAAATACATGCTGAATTCTGCTTTAAAAACTTTTATTTAATGTATTAGTTTTTTCTTATTAAATCAAAGAGCTATTTGTTAACAATGTCGTTTGGGAAATAAATAAAGAAGTAAGTTGGGGCACGTGGGTGTATAAAGTGCGGGGGTGGATTTTATCAGTCGCAGGTTGAGTGCGCTAGGTGTATCCGATCATGTTTAATGTGAGAGGCGGCTTATTTACATTGTAAACATGCACACAGCGTCAAGGTAAAACACATTCAGTATTAAATGTTACTCCCCTTGTTATTTATTCAACGTTAAAAATGTATTTATGGTGATATAATTTGTTCAGTCTCCTGTCGCGACATTTTAGGGTAAATACATTTTTCTTTCTTAAAGAACACCCGGTTGTTTCTTGTGTTGGTGGCTGCAAACAATGAATTTATAGACGCGTAATATTGTTAAATCGTTAGTGGACAACTTTTGTCGTAGTACAAATATCGAAATTTTGTTTCCTCCCCCCTCACTCCCTTTGGAGGACCCTTGGGATTTAACGGGAGAAAGGATGGCTAAGAAATAGAAGGCCTTTATCTGTTTATCGCCTCCCCTGTCCATTAAAGGTATGCAACGCATCTGCAAATCATTAGCTTATAGCAAATGCCTATAGCGGCTACTTAGTACGAGGTGATCAGCTTCGTCGTTTGCCTCTTTCTGCTATATAAAAGGTGATTTTAATTTTAGTGATTGTTATTGTCTATGGGTGTTTTAAGTTTCCAGTGGATACCCAACTGTATTTTGTATAGTTTTCATACTTGATTTTTGCAATGTAAAATTTCAATGACTACTTACTTAACAATAAATCCTCGGAACTTCAAAATCAAACTCAAAGAACTGTACGCCAAACTTCGGGTTTTATTTAAAATGGTCCACATAAGAAACTAAAATAAGTCGAACTCTAAGGGAAGTATTGTGTCTGCTTGTATCGTTTTCTGAGTAAATTTGATATGCGGGCTGTTATCTATAATGTAGTATTATGGTAGCTGTGCAATGTAAGGCTGTTTGAACATTAATATTTGTCTAAATGACGACTTTAATGTTTAAATATTATCTTCCAGAATATCAGCGTAATAAAAGGATACTTCTGGGATTTGTTTAATGAATGGCGTCAAAAGATCCTACCTTCCTCTAGTTCCCTTCATCCTTTTTCTTGTATAAATGAAAGCGACGCAATGATAAAAAAATTGCGGGTATTTATGAGTAGTAATAATATCATATCAGGTAAATGGCTTTCTTGTTTTGATAAAGAAAAACTTATGCCGCTATTGGTGTAAAAATTGTGGCACGCCAGGTAGGAAATCCCCTATAAGACTTATATCGACCAGATTAGTGACATACTTAAGACAGACGATATTAGTAACTACTCGTAACCGTAATGCGTAGATGTATGGGTGTGGAAATAGCAAGACAGGTGTGCCAGTATCGCGCCAAATGGAAATCCTTAATCTTTGCCTAACCCTTTGGGTTACAGACGTGGGAGATTTAAATATTGCTGATTAAGTAGCACGATGTGTAATATATTTTTTATTTACTACCTTCACCATACAGTAGCACAATCTCAGAATTCATTAAGAGTTTTATGAGCTGTATATTTCAGTAATGTTTAGTCTGCGGCCGGCCTAACACTGTCGGGTCAGACCACCGCGGCGCGGCGCGCACTCGAGACTTCGCGTCGCTGCCTCCTATCACAGGGCTTCCGTATCGACGCACCGACACAACACGGACGCAATCTCACTTCACTCGCTCATGATTGAACCGTTATCAATTGTTTTAAATATAGCTAATTATTTATTACCTATTATAGTCTCTGAAAAATACTATCAATTTCAATAGGTCATTCTTAGTTCAGGAGATTGTTCCGTTATTTAACCTAGGTGCAGCCATCGCATTGTTCATTCAACTTCATTATTGTATCTGCATATGACATGACGTGGTTGTTTGTTTGAAATAAAAAAGGAAATCCTGTGATATTCGTCGCAGTTCTTTTTAAATATAAACTGTACATAAATTCAGTATAAAATACGGGTAGTGTATGGTTTTACTTTCATTTCTATCACAAAAAATGTTTGCTACCTCCGGTATCAAAAACATAATTCTCCCCAAATATTGCTCCATCTTCCAATAACAAACTTAAATAAGAATTTATTAAATACAATGAGAGTAAATCTCCTTTATTAACATTATTTATCGTTTGCGCCCGCAGGCTTAGGCTGTTTGTTTTACCGTCAAAAGACGCGCTCGTGCCTTTTAAATTGATACCATACCATAAATCATCGGAGAATTAGCGGGTGCGTTAAATGAGACAAGATTAAAGTCAATGGGGTAGGCGTGAGTCCCACAGGTTACGGGAATGGCAAAGGTTAGATGATTTATGTGCGCGTGCGCCGTCTCACGCCCGCCATCTGTCGACTCTGATTCGGATTTACGCCGCTATTGATTCCGTGTCAAGATTATATCCCATTGTGACGGTGACTCAACGCTCAGGAATTTAAATCACAAAAATTTCGAAATTCGATGCGAAATTTCACTGCTCGGAGGAATATAAATCATATTTTTTGCCAACTTCTAATTTTTATTAGACTAAAAACTTACAAAAAACTTTTGTATAAAATTTAGAGCTATCTAAAGATTTAAAGAGTTACCCTGAGTTCTTCGATCTATGCGTGGTATGCGAATGCAATAGCTCTTCACTAGGTATTTCTATTTTGAATTCTTCATTCGACAAGTATGAACATATTCATAAAAGCTTTTTGGAGAAACATAAAATAGATACTGCCGCGAATTACAAACTTGACTAACATAATATAAGAATTACGATTTCATGACGTTAACAGTTAGTACTGTACTGATATTAAATCTTGCTTCATCGACACCAAGCTCATACTTGTTACATATGTTTGGTAGGGCGTCTCCTATCGCGTACTATTGACAGTTGTCTCGATCATCTTTTATACATTCCAATGACCAATTCCAATGATAATGAGATAATGAAGTACCTGATGACCTCCACTTTTAAATCGCACATTTCTAAAACACTTCCTTTATCTGTTATTTAGAGTCACAACTAGCAAACCTAAAAGATAAATGGAGATTCCATAAGCTGTCATATCCCTACTTAATATTATAAATGTGAATGTATGTTTGTTATGCTATCACGCGAAAACTACTCAACCTATCATCATGAAACTTTGTACACATATTCTTGGAGGTATAAGAAGTAACATGGGATTTTTATAAAATAAAATGTTGAAAGCGAAGCATGTATGTTCCCTTTAGACCTATTTACCTATTATTAACGCCGAAACGGCTGGACCGATTTCGATGAGATTTACAGGGATTGTCCAGATTGGCACATGCCTTTGTTTGGTAGCGATCGGATCAACATAATTATTGGTACCCGGGCGAAGCCGGTGCGGGTCACTAGTATTATATAATGTAGGTTTTGATATTGTATTAGTTATTGTTTTTGTATAAGTTAGAATAACGACATTGTTGTAACTAATACAAAATATGTTATTACTAGTGTTGTTATAAATTACGTTTTATGGCACAAAAAAGAGCATGCACTCTTTTGTTTTATATGATAGCGATTGTTTCCTATGTAGCTACGCTTGTTTACATTTAGCCAACACAGCAGCGTAATAATAATAATCTAACTATAATGAAAAATAACTGTTACTCTTAAAAAATATTTAGTTATGTGTGTTTGTTTTTTGCAGGCGGAGCTCGTCGATATGAGAGCGGAGCTGGTACAGGCGCGGGCGGCTGTTGGTAAGCCTCGTTATCTTTTAGCCTAATCCCACTTCGCCGGCGCCGTAATGTTTTTGCTCCCAATGTTCCATTAATCTTTTGTGCTCGGGAGCACTTCTTATTTAGAGATTGTAAATCTCTAAGCTTATGTTCCTAAGGATGCTTATAAAAAAATGTTTATGTTGAGGCAGATATTCTTGTAATTATGGATCGCTATGCGAAATTAATCTCAAACAGGGGCTGTCAAATTATAAATATGTCGTCTTATTAGGTTTAATTCGTAGCTAATCAGTAAATACAGCTTCGTGACAATTCTTGTTTGAGACAACGTTTAACCTAAATATTTAGGCGAGTTTACACTCGGATAAAGTTAGCTAAAGATTTGTCTGAATGCAAATGAGCTCTTAACTCTAAAATTCCGGCGCACCTACTATTAAACGCCAATAGCCGTGTTACTTGTTTTATGTTTCGATTTTGTGATCTAATTTAGTTATGTTTCTTGTTCAAAAATCAATACGAGCAGCTTATGATTTGTTAATAAAGCAAAATTACAAACATTTCTAATGAAATTATAGCGGTTACATAAATAAAACACAATACAAAATTATTATTATTTATTTATTTTCACAATAACTGCTCAAAATGCCCTCAATTATATATCTTACTTGAATGTTTAATTGCGAAACAAATAGAATTTTTAAAATAAAGTATGAAGTCGACTCAGATCATTAATGTTTTACAAAAATAGCTATAGGTTTGACTTCACAATATTTCAGGAACTATCAGCCATCTTACAAGTTGTACGCGCTAGTTGGCAGCCCTGTATATGTCATTCATTAGTTTAAATTAAACCGATGTCGTTTCTAGTCGCGGCGCGGGCGACGAATGCAACGCGTTTCGTTTAATTATACGTAACGTGTACTCCGAGTTAAAGTTAAATCTGACTCACGATTGAATAACAAATGGAGCGCGTCAGGCGGGGGTCATTTGCTTCTTTGTTGCTATTAAGTACACATGTACTATCATTATTGATGCGGAAGTAACGATATCGAAAAATAATTGTACTCGTATAATAACAAGGTTTCTCCGAATCTTATACTCAACTACGACTCAATTCTTATTCTATTGTCTATATTTAATACTACATACAAAGTTCCAAGGAATCTTGATACTTTACCAGTTGTTGTTGTTATTATTTAATACATAAACAAAAAACAAGGAAAATGCATTAACGGCCATTGCATATCAAATGTTAAATTTATCTGTTGGGAAAGAACGATCCTCCGACAAAAACTCAATATGAAGGGAGAGCAAAAATATCTTAGCTTATCCGATTGATTTTAATCCACTATACACGGCAGTTTTTCAATTATAAATTTTCTGACGGAAATTAATTAATAATCACTAACTAATATTTATTGTAAATATAAAATGATAATGTAAACAATTGTCGGCTCTAGGTTAGTGATGTAATTGTTTCCACTCACACACAATAAATTAGCTAATAAAATCTTAATTAACTTTCGTTTTTTATCCTTTGACGATGTAACCTTATACTTAATCTAGCTACACTAATACCGTACTATATATAATCATCAGGATTCATGCATTTCGACTGATGAGTGAGGTGCCCGAGGCCTAATTTGAGTTCTCTTCCCCTTCCCACTCTTTTATAAGGATAGGCTGGGACCGGGAAAAGGATTTGACGGGCAGGGTGTTAACGAGGATAAGAACATATCGTTTTTCCTGTCTATGTCCATTAAAGGTAGGCAACGCATCTGCAAAATTGTATCTACAACCTTGTTGCGGATATCTATGGGCAGTGTTCCCTTTAAATCAGGTGATCCGCTTGCTCGTTTACCACCTTATTCCATAAAAAAAAATCTAAAAATGCGATTGTCTATTAACATACCATAAAGAACCCTCACCCGAAGGTTAACGGAATCTTAATATGACGTTTCTTATATTTACCCGCGAACGTCGCATCTCTGTGCATTTTTACAGCACATACCGCATGTTTTGAAGAACTGTTTGGAAAAATTTTTTTTGCTTCTAATTTTCGTGATCGTTAAACTGGACAGAGAACCAAGTACCATCCGCACTATCTTGATGGTTGGCATTCTACTACCATGCTGTTTTCTCGTTATTTCCTGACTAGAACAACCGTGCTGTGGAATTAAATGTCCCTGCTGCTGCTGCTTTGCTCCCTTGTACTATAGAAAAAACTTTAAATACAAAAAAGTCATTTCGATAAAAATATTAACAGGCGCACGCAAGGAAAGTGCAGAGGGTATGGGCCACGTGATGGAGTCGACGCGGGCGCGCGCCGAGGCGGCTCAGCTGGCCAGGGAGAACGCGGCGCTGCGTGACACAGTGCTCGCCCTTCACTCAGAACTCTTCGGAGCCAGGTATTGTCTTACCATACACACTGAAAATAATTTCTCAAGACTTAAATACTGCATTCTGTTTGAATTTGAATTTGTTTGTAAGAAACGGAATTCTTACCACGAGTAGCCTTTTTGCGCTATCGATATTTCGACACAATTGCATGCGCCATGGTCGCGGGCTGACTGGAGTAATGCGGCAGTTCGAAAAATATGTTATGGGTAGCCGTATCGATCTACCTTCTTTCTAATTCTGCGACCACTAGCATTACTAAAAACCACGAAAGTTTAAAGTTTATTTAATTGTTTGTAGTTATATGTTTTCAAACATCAATATAATGTAATATAGTACGGTTATTTTTATTTAGTTTCAAGCGTCCTTATATAAGTAATTGATGACTATATATTTGTAAACAATAATATACCGGATCACAGCATGGCCTAAAATAGTAAGTGTCTTACAGTTGATGCATACGTTTATCTATAATTTTTGCATGTTTGCTCATTCCACGAACAACTTAAGATTTACCTTTTTACCTTTATTAAACCTAAAAGTTAATTTTGCTTTAGTTATAAATTTAGCAATCTGAAACGCAGTGTTTAAACAGAAAGCACATGTGATGTTGAATACGATGAGCCATGCTTTATTTTAAACAAACCGTTGCAAGCAATTTAGTTTATTTGACTTATGACTAATTGGTTCTTCGTCATAAACTTAGCACTCATGTACACCTGTATTCATTTAATATATGTAATACATATCTAAATATGCACTCACGCCCAAGTAACTCAGAGGGGTAGGCAGAGATTATGGATTTGCATTTGACACGATCCTGGCACACGTCTCTTGCTTGTTGTGCATCCATACATCTACGGATACATGCTCGTCGATTACCGGTACTTGCCCTTCTTTAGTATGTCACTTATCTGATCGATATAAGTTCTCCTTGGACGTCCCCTGCCAACGCTGCCACCCACTTTTGCAACACAAATTTGTTTCGTTATTCTCTCTTTATTCATCCTTTCAAGATGCCAGAACCACCTAAGCATAACTGTCTCATCATGTGTTCTAGTCACAACATCCACTTTTAAGCCACATTTTACCTTACTTCGCTATTTTTTATCCTATTATTAACGTCACGCCTAACATACTTCTTAAGGATCGCATCTCAACGGCATTAACTCTACTAACATGCTTTTTCCTGCTAAGCCCAGCTCTAACTTCTATACATGAAAGTACCAGTACAGAATTGTGTGCAGACGAGCCTTCATAGACACATGCTGACTCCTTCTGTACCTAGAGGTACAATGAAAGGTCGTTTTCTTTCCCGCACTCTCTCGTCGTTCAACATCCTTAACGTGTCTACTAAGGCTTAACAATCACATATGATTGTTTAAACTGACCGTAGTCCACACTGTATATGTTCTGGCTACAGTTTTTACGACCGGCCGCCTGCCTGACGCCAACCCTACTTGGGAATAGTAATAAGAATAAGCTACTAACCTAACCTAAGAAAATATATTACATAAGAATACATACATAATTTCTAAAATCGTCTACATACTGCGTTACTAAATATAGCTGTTAGCTGTTACCATACCAGGGAGTGTCGTGAATCTCCGAAATACGTGGGTGTGCTATGAATATCTTAATATCTTATTGATTAAAGTTTACCACAATACATCAGTGAAAACCGCACTCAAATCGGTTAAGCCATTTCTGAGATTAGTGACACTGGCAGACAATTTTTTTTAATAATTATTGTTTTGGGTCTTATTGTGCTTATAAAGGGCTAATAATAGTTGTTCTCAAATATCTTCCATGCACAGAGAACGATGAGTTACATTTTTATTATATATCCTGATAGTCTATGTATAATTGCTGAAAACTTTGCAGTGTGAAAGTTGCTCTAACGCTGCGGTTACTTGTCCGACTAGAAGAAATTATCAATTAATTGAAGAGTCGAGTTCTTTTATGTGCAGCTCGTAGTGTACGACGTCCGTGTCTCGACGTGATTCAGCTCTAGATGCTTTCTATAGATAAAATTCATTAAACCTACATCGTCATTACTTTTTAATTAGCTTTTTTTCAATCATCTTAATACTATCCTCTACCCCCATACATATGGCAACTCCAGTGAAATCTCATTGTTGAGGCCATACTATATAATTTAGAATTTTTAAGAATGATAAAATGAATTCACGTGCAACCATTACGATTTATTGACATATATTAAAAAAAAACATAAAAACGCTGACATAACAAACTTTCTTTTAAAACTCTTATTTTTAAACTATTAAAGGAGAACTATTGCTCCATACTTTTTACAACTGCATAATTTCGTGAACACTCATGACATTATTTCTTGAAGAATTCAATCAATTTCCTTCCATAACAGAAATCATCGAGAAGTCTCTTCCCTTTGCCCCTTACCTATAAAAAAACACGTTAAACTCATAATAACCGACAATGTCACGCACTACCGTTAATACTCTTCAATCGGTTTCAGAAATAAGACCTTTAATTTACTGCGATTGTTTCTTTAGTTATGTTACGTGTGATAACAAAACTTCGAAAACATCAACAACGAGCAAAATGTAAATAGTCTTGTTACGTACGCATTCAACATTTTTTTATTATTCAGACTGGCTACAAAGTACCTGGACAAGGAGCTGGCGGGCAGGATACAGCAGCTCCAGCTCCTCGGCAGGGACATGCGCTCCGAAGTTAGAGACTCGCTATGGGCTCAGGTACTACCTCTGTCATTTAACTGTACTATGTGTCAGAATGTTTAAGATAATACTAAAATAGAATGTCGATAAGGACGTATTACGCAAACCTGTGCTAGTGATTATTTTAATGAATGGAAGTGCGAGTTCGATTCGGTATAGTAAACATGATAATAGGAAATACGCATACATGGGTGTCATTGAGAATTACATGTGCTAGGTCTGAATATATGATGTACGAGGACACGAAAAAGATTTGTGATGCAAGACTATGCCTCGTTCTTTTGCATCATGCGTTCAACTAAAGGAAAAAGACCACGCTCTTCTGTAATAATCGACCTGTTTGCATGAGTGGATGTGGTAAATGGTGGTCCAGATTTCAACTTTCTCTCAGTTCAGGTAAATGCATAATCTCTGTCTGTCCATCTGTTTCATACGTGTGCGTTTGTATGCTGCAGGTGGAGGCGGAGATCCTGCTGCAGCGACACAAGACGCTGGTGCGCGTGTGCCGCGGCCTGTCGCCGCGTCCGCCGCGCCCCCGTGCTCCCGCCTCACGCCCGCGCACCGTGCGCGTGCGCCGCTCGCCGCATCTGGGACTCGGCATATCTGTCACTGTTAGTAAGAACGTTTTAATTAAAAAGTGTTTAAAAAAATATTCCAGTTGAGTTATCAAATTCCTGAGAAAGTCGTGAGGATTTCCATTGTATGTTCCATATCAATACGTTTTTTTCGTAAACGAAGGTTAAGTCTTTTATGTTAAAATTAAAACAAGTTTTCTGACATTACCTTATAAAACAGCTATCCATATTTAAAAAAAATCACTTAACTTTATCTCAAGATTTCCACAAAATTACAGCATTCACGAAGATAGTATAAAAATTCTAATGGCCGCAGGCCGTAAGAGACGTTTGATTGTTAAAAAAATCTATCTTGATGTGGAACAAAGTAGAACTGAATGAGTTTTTACAATCATTTACTATCGAAATAGTATTGATGTACCGTGTAGCACATTACGATAGAAAAAATATGTAAAGGCCTAAATGCGGGGCAGGCAGCTAATGTTACATAAATATTGAAACCCAATTAATTTGTTTCATCTGGTCAATTATGATGTGTGCTAGCTAATTATGTTGTGGTAGCCCTGCGAGGGAAGGATATTGATTGAGACCCGCCGCGGCGCCGATACCGACAGTCGATACGTTTGACTTGTGCCATGTGAATAATATATGGCTTCCTGCATACTAACATCTTCATTAACATAACTGCTGTACATCTTATCTACCAATATACAAACATTAATTTATTCACGAATGACATATACATAGATTATTCCAACTTAATCATATAAATAACTTGTATACTTTACATATGCAGATTAAATAAATTAATATAAAATGTTATATTAGAGAATTAAAGATTTACTCACACAGTCAATTTGGATTTTCAAGCATAACCCTTAAAATCCAAGCATGATAATAATTAAAAGACGTCGGTTTTCATTATCTGTATGCGCTTTTACTATTTTATGAATTATATTCAGAAGTCATAAATAAATAGAATAGATTTTTATTTATTTCATGCTAGCTAACCCGGCAAACTTCGTATCTGTGTTCATTGCTGGGACGGGTTTCACCCGGGTCGATACCCTTAATTAAATCTCCTTGATATATACCACATTCTTCGTTTTTTTTTAAATGATAATTTCTTCGGCCGCATTAGACAATATTTTGCATATTTTTGTTGATTATTTAAACAAATCGCACAAATCAAAGAGCAATAAAATCTGTGCATCCGTTCGTGACTTATCATCTGAATATTTAGATTCACGACAATCTGGTACTTTTATACCAAATTGTTGTGCGTATAAATATCATAGTTAGAACGCTACGAATAGTTAGAAGCTTAGTGCATTAATTTGTAAACTTTATAATAACGTATACAGGGCGGTCGCGAGCATGGCGTGCCGATCTTGATTTCGGAGCTGGAGGCGGGCGGGCCGGCGGCGCTCACGGGCGAGCTGTACGTCGGCGACGCCATCCTCGCAATCAACGACGTCGATCTTACTCAGGTAACAAGTACTTACTTAAATCTGAGTTAGAGAGACTGGCTAAGGTCGCTTGTACACGCCGGGCGCATGCAAGAATTCGTTAAGAACGAACGAAAACAGCAGCACCGCCGCGCGTCTAGGTACTAACCTAGCTAAAAAAAATTTCTTGGTCGGCGCCGAAGCAGCGTAAACAGGTCGTATACAGAAAGGACAAGAATTGTTGCATAGACCCCACGACTTTTCTTAGCGTGTACAAGCGCCGTTACGTTACAAGTTTGAGTTTATGTTAACCTTTTCTGATTATATTAAATTGTAATATATTGTACTATCTGTGCCCTGCGGTTTCACTCGCAAGCGGTACAAATTACCAGCCCGCGATATTATATTTTTCTCACTTAGCGTCATATTATTTTTCTTTCTGCTAGACTCGTTAGGGTCGTAGCGTGATATTAAATAGCCTCTAACTTAATAGTTTGGCTATACAAATGTAATATTTTTTTTAATCCGACTGGTTATTCCTGAGATTAGCGCGTTCAAACAAACAAATTCTTCAGTATAGAATCATATTAGCATAGATAAAATATCTCCGTACTCAGCAAGTTTTGCATAGACACGTAAAACATGACGGCAAAAAAAATATTTTAACCTTTAGAGGTTTAGAGGACGGTAGTAGTATGATAAAAAGTTGAACGTTATTTATTATTCTTATAATTAATATTATTACGTAAGAACGAGGTTGTGGTTTTATCAAATCAAATAAAATGTGTCTCCAGGCGTGCCACAAGGAGGCTGTGCAGGCGCTGCAGAGCGTCAAGGGCGACTGCGCGCTTTGCGTCCAGTTCATTGCTACCGACGACGACGACCGCCTCTCGGAAGACAACTATAGGTATCAAATGCTTCGCGGGAGTTGTCAGCAATGCATCGCCTGTATATGCATGCATAATTTAACATAAACTAAAAACACACAAGGCTTAAGTTTTGACTTCAAATTGATGGCGTTGTCCTCAATTATAACAATTGTGAATGCATCTGCATCTCATTAGCTTGTTGCAGATGTCTATGGTTAGCGATCACTTAATAAGGGGTGAACCATTTGCTCGTTTGCCACTGTTTGCTATAAAAAATATGAAGAATGCCAAATTAACCAGACGTCGCAATTCAGTAAATGACGTGGAACCGTAAAGTTATTCAATAATAATTAAGGTCATGTCGTCGTGAATAAAACGCCTGAATGTGTTTTAAACAAAAGCAGAGCATTACTTGTTTGAGTTTAACAGAATAAAGACATAAATAAAGAAAAGGAAATGGGAACGTTGAATGCCCGTTGGTCTATTATTATTCTCGTATATTTGTTTGATGTACTAAATTTGAGGCGCTTTCTTTCGTTGAAAATAAAACCCCAAGTGTCGTATTAATAGAATATTATAACTTTGTAATGCTATCTGTAGTGCGGCCAACTTATCTGTGAAGTGGCGAAAACTGGAACTACAATCTCCATATTGAAATGTCTAACTGTCAGTGTCTGGTAGCTTGTCAGTTATTACCAGTAAATAGTATATAAGTTAGTGAGACTTATATACTGTCACACAATGCCAACTATTAATATAGTATACGTTGAATACAAGTTCATAGGCAAACAACCTGCATACTTGCAGGTTCCCACTGTACCCCGATGACGGTGAGGTGTTCTGCGAGGAGCCCGACGGCTCCGGCGCCACGCCCACCGCGCCCCGCACTCCCGACTACAACAGGTACTCCCTTGTTCTAAATATATTAACATACATTATTCTGATATCGATGTCTTGATCCACAAACCTCAAACTCCTTTACTAATCGCAAATAGATATATTTGGAATAACGAAGGAGTTTGACGTTTTTGCTAACTCATTTCCGCGTGCAAAGCTAAAACTCGATGGCGGGACGAATTATATAGCATATTAATCACAATGACTTAGTTAATACTGAGAAAATCAATCTTAAGTAATAATAATGTAGTAGTATTATAATATCCTGGGCATTATTCACACACGGCCATCTGATCCCAAACTAAGCAGAGTTGTGCTATGGAAACCAGATAACTGATGTACTATATAGGCGTAAAAAGCAAGTTACTAACCGCGCCAACTGGCCAATCATAAACCAGCATAGTAACAAATTAATAATGTAAGAATAAGAAGTATCTCTTTTGTACGGATTTAATCAATATAGTCGAGAGCGGTATGATCTATGTCTGGAAGTTAGAGGCACACTTATTACTTACCATCGTAATAACTGTACCTCTAACTTATACAGAAGTTCCAACAAATATGAACGGGTGTTGTTATTTTTTTTTTATTATTTTCGTCCAATAAATTAACTACTCAGGCCGGAGTCTGTCGCGGGTTCCGGTAGCGAGTCCGGGTCGGCGCGCTGCCGGGCCGTGACTCGTCGCCCCGACTACGGCGCCGATTACAGCGCCCTCAACAACAACCTGACCATACTCGACATGGATGACGACTCCATTAAAATCGAGGCCAGACTCGAGGTACCATTCGTTATAATTAGACGTTTAACAGTGGTTGAGCCCGCAACAACAACATCTGTTGCACGGCCGTGTTGAATGGGCCGGCTCGACCTGTGAAATACCACGACCTCACAGAAGATAGGCGTGAAGTAGTTCTGCGTTTCGTCCGACGAGTGAGGTGCCGGAGGCCTGATTCTAGTTTTTCCCCTTTCCACCCTTTTCTTATAAGCAAAGGACGGGGAAGAAAACTTGACGGTGGAGGGGATGTATAGGAATTGGAAATAACCATTTTCCGTTTATCCCCTCCTCTGTCCGCAACGTATCTGCAACTTATTAGTTAGTTGCAGATGTCTACGGGTATCGATCACTTGACATCGGGTAAACCGCTGCTGTTTCCGTATTATATGTTTGCCACCATATGAAGACAAATTGGTGAAATCCTGTTAAATCCTCTTGCCCTTCCTCTTCTTTCCTTATTAGACAAGGATTAGGACTTCACTCGTCAGACGAAACGCAGAAAAACCTATACTTCACGTCCGTCTTGTGTGAGGTCGTACTATTTCACCGATCGCGCCGGCCTACTAGTTCAAAAGATCTACATTATCTAATTTAAATTATAACAATAAATATCAATGTTAAAGTTATTAGAAATAAATTGTCCTTTATTGCACAGATGGTAAGAGTAGAAGCAGAAAATGGAAGCGAGCGGCGACGCGGTCCGTACCAGGCCGTGTCGGCTAAGTCCCCCCTGGTATCCCCGGCCGCGTCCCCGTCAGGCTCCCCGCACGCGCGCGCCTCCCGCACCACCTCCTCCGTGTCCCCCGCTACCCCGCTGTCCACGCCCGTGCACGCGAGACGGCTCTCGCTCAAAAAGAGGCGCAAGCCGCAGGTATACTGAGGCCGATTTTTTATTGACAGGTAAAAGTAATGAAAACTAAAATCACATTACAAGAAGTGAAAGGTATAAAAACGTATGGATTTACCACTTTAGTATTCGTCTTTCGCCTTAGAAAAATACTAAATTATGTACACATCCGTTCTCAGTGGCCTACGGGACAAAACTGGCGCTAGACGGAATTCACTTTATTGACTCTCACCTCTCATTCTAGAAACACATTTAGGAATTTCTTAATTGTAATTCATTAAGTAATTTAAAATATAATTCAGCACACATTCTGCAAAGCTTCGCTTTAAACATCAAGATGCTGCAGATGATTAATTAGATTTTTAAATCGAGAACCCATTTAAATTGTTATTAAAATTTTGTATATCACATAAATATTTTATTATACATAAGACAAGACAACCTTTTTTCTAATGGCACAGGACTATATCCAGGACTGGCGGACGAAGGGTACCTACCGCGCGGTGTCAGGGGACGCACATTCTTCGGACGAACCGCACGCGACCGCTGAGCCCGCACTGCCTCAGCAGCGACCCACCCCGTCAGCACCCACGCCCGCGCCCGCTCCGACCCCCGTCCCGCCTTCACTGACACAGCCGTTGCCACCGCCACCAGTGCCACACAACACCTCGCCGCTAGTTATAATCAATGACACAGGTGATAAAAAATCTTCAATTTTGTAAGGAAGGCGAAATTGGCCATTAATTAACAATACGTATAGAATATTTTATATACAATCGTTTGATTTTCAAATAAGCTTCACAAATTATATCTTAATCATATTATTAATATGGGTTTGGTGAATTTAGTTGTAGTATTATACTTCATTATTGCCATGAAAAAGAAATAGAATATTTGTTTATAGAAGCAGGCAAATGAACAAGCTGCTAACCAGATGTTACGTTACCACCGTTTTCTCTCAATATCCGCAAAATCAAAAGTCATATATACTGTCCGTACATTTTATTAACGAAATTGCACAGCAAAGAAACTTTATAAAAAATCCTGCAACTCTGCGTACTATTATTACCACTGTTTATGTTTCTGTTCTTAAGTTTTACGACCTCTGCCATTCAGACGAAATCATGATTTCGGAACACTCTATTGACATACAAATACATTTAAAAGCGGTATCCTTTGATTATTGTTTCCGCGTCATCGTCGCAAGCCGTATGAAACTTTCTAAAGACTTTCGCTTTTAAGAGGAATAACGCCAATGGTAACGACTGCACGTCTACTTACCATCCACAGTACAGTTGTACATTTTCCGAGGCTTCCTCTCTTCAATATCATTACTAATTTCTGAATAACTCCATAGATGCTGTTCCGCGAAGTTCCTATCCGTCTTTAGTATCTGAATCTATACTGATGCCTTCGCCTCGCTCGCCGCCATCGCCCCAATCGCCCCCCACACCTCCTTCACCACCATCGCCACCCTCCCCGCCATCACCTGAGTCATCGTCGCAAGAAACGCCAGCGCCGCTGCTGGCTGACCTCAATGACGTCAAGCCTGTCAAAACTAACGGTGAAGCCAAGCAGAGGCGGGATCCGAAAGGTTTTCGGTATGTATTCAAGCCCCTAAGGAATTTAAATCTCCATTTACTAGACAAGTTTTAGGAATGAGCCAGGAAACATTTTGAATAAAAAATGTCAACGTGTATATATAACTTTGATAGACATTTCACTAAACTTTCAGTACTTTGCGTCTTTATTGCGTTTATTATTAGCTTCCACATGACATTCCTTGACGCTAAAAAAACAAAAATGTCAATTAATCCTATTCGCAGGACAACTTTCACTCGATAAATCAGTCTTTCATTTCATGACCTTATGGAATATTTGTTAAGTAAAATGACAACAGTAGCGTCTCACAATACATCTTCGTGCTGTCTCTAAGAGGTCTCTTTCTCACTATAACGAGGAAATAAACTACATATGAATATACAGGATAGGATCAGCACGGCGGGTGACGGAACACGGACCGATGGTGAACGGAGGAGTGGAGCGCGGCAAAGCGGGTGCCCGCCTGCTCCCCGGCCGCGGCGACCCCGACTTCGGCACGCCCGTCTGATCCGTCACAACATGACACGGTATAGGGCATGGCTAAGCGTTCAGTCACATATCCGTTACATCATGTCACCGTCAAGTTCAACTGATTTAAATGACTACAGTTGTATTTCCAACCAATACAGCTTTGACTCCTAGGGATACTGGTGGTTCATTCAATACCTTTGGTCCAAATAAGTTGTGTCCAAAAGCGAGCAGAGACTACATGATAGTCTGTGTTTTTTTTTAAATAAAGTCCATTCCATTTCATTCGTTAAAGGCTCGCAACGCATTTATAGCTCTGCCGTTGTGAACATCAATGAGCGGCGGTGATCTTATATCCTTATAGCAATATCGTTACTAAAAGCAGGGGAGAGTGATGTACGTGATGTGATGTATGAAACCTAAAGCCGCTCGTCGAACAAGAGCTAAGCTACCAACAAATGAACTGAACTGATTATGTTGCATGCTCTCTAGGCGACACTAGCGCCAAATTTGCGCCTGTCAATGGAGAAGTTACTTAGTTCTTCTCTCACAGCTTTCGATTGTTATATATAAAACTAATTAAGTTTTAAATATGTTAATATATTAATTTAGCCTAACCTATTTAACTTGCGGTTGACGCACTAGTTCGAAAAATTACCGCTATGGTAGATAGAAAAAACTGATTTGGGTTGACTTTTTGTTCGACCTACTTGACATTGCAATAAAAAACCATGATACATACTTTGGTATTTACGAGGAGGGATCAAAAAGTAGTGAGAATGAGATAGAATATAAGGGCTATTGATTATTTTTCTACATAGTCTCCGAGTCTCTACACGCGGTTCCAGCGCTTTTCAACCCCTTTAAAAAAGTTTGGTCTTGTCCTGCAAAAAGCTCTCCACGGCATCCATCACCTCGTTATCGTCTTCGTACATGTTTCCCTTTAAGTATTCTTTCGATATCCCAGATCTGGTGAATAAGGGCGTGGTCAACCAATTCGATAAAAAAAATACAAATAAACAAAATTAAAGGAAAGAACAAACACATCTTACAAAGTGTTGCAATGTTGAATGGATAAGGCGTTTGCTCAGCTACGTGCTTATTACCTGTAGAGGAAATAAGCGCTGATATTCTGCAAAAGCCTGTGCGTCAGTGCGTCAGTTGCAGCAGTAATAAATAAATAAACAAACAATCGTCGTACATATTCAACTTAAGATAAGTTTCTTGAATTAAATATCCGATGGTAAGTCTTCGATCGCTCAATACAATTTTCTCGACTTTCACAACATTTTTTTGGTGACTGACGTCGATGGACGGACGCAACGATGTTCGTCTTCCGTGCTGGAAATAAAAAAGCCCACCTTGTGATTGTGGAATACGACGGAACAGACTCTCCTAATGTTGCCTCCACGAAGCAAACAATTCAGAAAGAAGCAAAAGAGAATCGAAGATTTTTTCTTTCTTAATACAAATATGTATCTGAGCTATGCCTGCCAGTATTTATTTATTTTTTACCAAGGAGTATGTCGTTCTCACTGCTTTTAGATCTCTCCTCGTATGTTATTTTTAGTTTTCATTTTAGTAAACCAAGTTTTTTTCAAAAAAACGCAATTTGCTTTGTCTTATAAATGTTATTATTAAACGAATAAAACATAGAAGAGTAACGTCAAACAAAATTCTCTTCGATAAACGGCTCACAACGTTTGTTTTCCTTAAACAGTTTAGTTTGTTGTCCATCGCGAAGTAATGATTGGCTCTGTTGTCAACGCTCGTCGCTAATTGGCTAAGTAGCAAATAGTAATATCAGCGCCAATAACAGCCTTTATTAGCTCGTGAATTGATCACATATGTGAACCTAATGGGCTGCAAGAGTTGTCAAAATGGACGAGTTATGTAAAAGGGGCGATTAAATAATTTATATCTGGCGTTTTTATATATGGTATCGTTTTTTTTTTCAATTGTCACTTTGTCATACATGTATTTAATTTTTTTATATATTTATTTCGTAGGAAGTATTTCACTACTACTCATTTATTTCTTTTTTGATTACAAAATGTTTATATACAATTTATATTAAAATATCTACAAAAACAATAGATATTCTTAAATACATCGTATAAAAATACTTAGTTTTTCACCGGCAGCGGGGTTCTATGACTCAAGCAACCAGTGGTTAGGGTTACAGATAGAGAAACCTTCTTACAAAAGGGACCAACTCCAAAATTACTGGCTTTAGTATCGAACCCTTTATCCAACCGTTTAGCGACAACATAAGATGTTGGTTGACGTTGCTTTTTAAATAGTTGGTTGAAATGAATTGCACATATTTGAGACGTCTCGGCAGGCAGCTAATCACTTTTGTTTCTTACTAATGGAACGGCTTGCATCATAAAATTTATGAAGCAATATTTTTCAAATTGTATCGTATGGCATAATGCCATTCCTGAAGAAAAAATTTTTTAATTAAATTTTAATTAAACTCTCGTTGCGTGGAAGTGATTGCTTGGAATGGCGTTCTGTACGATTCCTGCACCACTTCATCACACATGAGTGCATTTTAGGATCGATATTTTGCTGCCACTTAATAACTTAAATCGCGCTTTGTACAGTTCATGAGCCCCGCCCACCACTGTAGAGTTTGTGTTTTATTATTTTTGAGCGGTAATAATGCTTCCTTGTTTTATTCGCGTTCACTGTAGTGAATCTAAAATTTATTTTTAAAAAAACGCAATTTGTTTTGTCGCAATGTTTATGCAGGTTACCATATAGTAAAACTATAAGATTCACCGACGCGGCTGCTTTTAAGTTATACGTTTAAATTAAGTCTTAATAAAAATATTCCTCGCGATCTTCAAAGTCTTCATTGTGACGAGGTCAATTTTATGAGTGTACTTAGCGAAACAAATTTTTAGTCTTAAGTCTTAACTTCTATAACTAAAGTATTTAAAGCTTTATATACGAAACTATGAATGACATTCCACATTTGTTCTGTAAATTTTCTTAGAATTACTTTCCCTAGCAGTTTTGAAAAATCACTCCGGGTCATAGGCCAATTGCAACAATCTCGAACAGTCCTGTGCTCTGGGTCCAACGATTGCCTACTGCCTCCATTACTTACTCTATCGGTTCACGTCTTCAAATGCTTCTTTATATGTACACAATAAGGTCGGTTATAATTCTTAAAAGAAAGACTTCAAGAAGTAAAATGGATACGTTATATTGGAGATTTTGTTCTATGTGTTATTCTCATGCATTCTGTTATAGGGCTTAACAATCTTCTTTATGCCCAATGTTTTTCTACATATATGAAATTTACACTTCATTTTGACTTCTAAGATATTTTTGTTTAGACATGCTTTGAAATCAGTAGGTACTGAATAGTAATAAAAATGTGTAAACCTGTAAACAAACCACTAAAGCTTGCTAAAAGAAACAAGGCACGAAGACTTCGTGGCTTCAGTACTTTCGCTTGTCGCCAAATCACCAGTAATTATTGTCATTATCACTCTTGAATTTTATTTTTGAGCAGAGCGTCCGAGTGAAATTCGCCGTTTAGTCACCATTAATATCCTAGAAAGTGTAACAAGCGTCATATTTCATACAATTGAAATGGGACTACGATTACTTTACCTAACTTTTGATTATGTATGAAAAAATATTGACTGCAAAAAATAAATTTAAAGAAATACATAATATTTATTAATTTATTCATTCATCTTTGTTTTGTTAGTAACAGAAATAAATTAACTTTCGTTTGTAAATATATTGTATGTATGCTAAAGAAACATGGTATTTAACCTACTCGTAACCGACGAACTTGTATTCATAGCATAGATGTGTGAATGTAAAAGAAGCGAGAGATTCTTTCGGGTATGTGCCAAATAATTGTCAATCGGGCTACCTTCCTAGTTTGGGAGCGAGTGGAGCTTATTATCGGTAAGCGGAGGCCTAGTTATACTCCTCTTCCCATCCAAATCTAATGAGGAAGGGACGGTAAGTACATCCTCCTAGATTTGAAGGAAGAAGGAATAAATAGGAAAGGAAATACAATTTTTGTCTGTCCGATCCTCTGTCCATTAAAGGTAGATATAAATTGTGAAGGGAGTGGAAGTGAAGGATATCACACTGAGGTATATCTTTTGACAAGTTTCTGGCCCTCATTGGGTCGTATCATTGAGTTTCGAGGGCGTACGGGGGCGCAGGTGTACGGGGACAGGGCGAGAGGATTCAAAATATCGCTGAAAAAACATTTATAGCTTGAGATAAGATGTACACAAAACAAACATGTTGTTTTATATAGCAAGCAATAATCTTTATACGTCGCAACGAATCATCGGTTGAATGGACCTCGCCCCACTTCCGATCCCATCGCCAATTTATTTAATTGGGAAATGAGACGGGTAGGGGAGTAAAACACACTGGTCTAGTAGTATCAACGAAATCGTTTTGATTATTATGCCTCGATATATTATAAAAAAACCAGAACTCGCAGAGCAGAAAAATTTAGTTACAATTTTTTGAAATAGATGGTGTTGTTCTTGAACGTAAAACGATATAATTATTTCTTTATTGAAATGATCCCCGTGTTTTTTATATTAATTCTAATTCTATATAATATAATTATATTTTTGCCAACAGTATTTTAATAAATTAGAACAATTTACATCGGAAGATTATGTTACAATGATAGACACATATATATGTACACGTCAGGCTATTAAAAGTGTGCTTATTATTTAAATTAAAGGATTTTCTAGTTCCCATGCTATTCACAATGTTAATTTTCATAGTTTTGGGAAGCACAGCGTCTGCTGTCGTCACCAAGATATTACCTAGCCCAACAGTTGATATAATTAATATATTAAATGTTCTACATCCATAGCAAGAAATGCAGCTTAATTTTAATGGCAAGACGACCAGCTCGTGGATCTTTATGATATATTTAGCATAGTATCCACATAAGACAATTCTGTCGTGTCGCAAATTGAGCATAGCTCGCTTCGCCCCCGCGATCTGAACACTTTATGATGACATGTAGCGATGAAATGACAGTCTGTTAATGCCAAAAATGCTTTTCAAAATAAAACACTAATAGGTACTAATACTGTATATTCACGATACCAATTCACGTTGTACACGAATGCAAAATGAATATACGTAAGTGGCTTGTGAGAGATTGTCACAGCAATTCAATTGTCATCAGAAAGGTGTTAAACTGATTGTAATATAATGACAAATATTGAGGCGGTCAGACCAGAGACGTGGTGGATTATTGCTAACAGCTGTCTGGATCGCTGCCAGTTGTATTTTCGACGTAGTATTACTTCGGGCATGTTTACCGACTTATTGACATTCACCTTTGTAACGTTTACATTGTTCTTTTAGCAAAAAAAAACAGGCAGTTATTGATTGACTCTGAAAGATAATAAATGGCGTAGCGCAGCAATAATTAAAAAAAATAAACAAAAATAAACTCTTGTTTCTTGAGAATAAAATTTAAAATTGAATACTAGAATAATAAATGATAAAAGTTCCATTTTCAAATAAGTATCTGGCTGACGCATGTTGCATGTTGCGTTCACGCAAACCTATAACATTTGCCTTATCCAATACCGAATAAGTCACCTTTCGCTTCAAGCAAGTTTTCACTTCAAAGATGTCCTCTTATAATTCCTACGAAACGGCAACAAAAATTTAAAATTAAGAACATTCTCACGTTTGGCAAGGATCTACATTGCAAGCTTGACTGTAATAATTGGTAGTGTAACGAACAGTAATGAATGGCACATTTGTATATGCGTGTACGTTTATGTGTCGCTATATTCGTTTGTTTACCTTTATCCGAGTACCGTTGGCAATATCATTGGGAAGTATTACAGTGGAAAATATTATGCCAGTAACAAATCCAACGTTATGTATCATATCATAAAAGATGAACGTTTTGTCATAGGCAGCGCTTATAGATCACATTCGTCAAGGCATTAGCGTCAGTTTTCATACGTTCACTGTTATCAATGAAGAATGCTGATATGAAGGATAAGTGAAAAACAGTTTTCCTTTGGTTTATTGTTGTCTTTGCCACGCCTCACTATAGAAATGTATTCACATATATTATGGACTGCACTGGTTAATTACGATGAGTTAGAAATGTGTCAAAGTTTGTTTTGTTTTTAATACGCGATTGAGATCATTACAATGTCATTAAAAAAAAACAAAAATATTTTTTACTCCATCGGAAAGCCTAATTCAAATAATATGGAAGAAAGAATTGGAACAAGTTGCCTGAGTAAGTTGTACGACCATTTTTATCGTGGGTACCTTCAAGAGAAGAGTACGTACCATCATTCGATCGCATCATTCTTTTAATGTCAGAACTCCATTAGATAATAGGTTTGAGCTTATTTAATAGATGAATCGATGTATCACTGAGCGTTGACGCAAGATGACGTAGTTTGCCCGATAAATGAGTAAAAATGGATTTACTCCGATAAATCAATGTTTGCTCCTCCAGTAAATTTTATTTACCACTAGTTAAATGCTAAAGACATCGACCACTAAAACTTGTGCTAACGCATTGCCACCTATTTGTGATCTAAGTAGAAAAGCAAATAACGATTCATTACTCTGACAAATTTGTTATAAGATTTACAATTTATTTTTATACTACACAACACGACTAAGTTACTATAAGATAAAACTAAGATCTCTAGGAAGTATTCTCTTCCTAAGTGCACACGTGTGAAGATGATTGTACGATTGAAAATATTATCGTGTTTACCTTACATCATCCAGTCAGCGTTGCATAAACAAGTAGAAGTTTTTATTGTCTGCGATTCATTGAAATATATAAAAGTACGCATGCCTTATAATAATTTCGTATCTTTTTTTTATTTATTAATAAGAAAAATTAAAGATATATCCTAAATTCTAGATAAACATTTTTCACTTGTAAAATGCAGATTAGACATTTTTCCAATGTATAGAATGTTTATCTTCTGGAGTGTAGAAGACAGAAGCTTTTAATAATGGCGGAACGTAAACTTTTTGTGCATAAGCGATATACGCTTTCATAAAATATGTATTGCGTAGGTACCATTTTATAAGAAAAGCAATTATAATTAAAATCATGTTTGTCTTATTAGACTCAAAAGGGCCTATTTAGAAATGTATTTTAAGCCGTGGCCAAAAGTTTTATGAACTATTTGCTAAAGTGTGGCTAGGTTCCTGTTTATGGAATAGTTTGCGCAGTGCGAAGGTAAACTACTGTACTCCTCACAAGATAATAATTTTGTTATTAAGAATCAGCTAAGAAATGCGAAGCAGAGGTGCGTCAGAGGTTTAGGCCCCGACTTCGTACTGTAGGTTGCGGGTTCGAACCCAGGCAGGCGCTTTACTTTGTGTAATTTATTTTATCACCACTGCTCCAAAAACGGTGAAGGAAAACATCGTGAGGAAACCGGCATGTTCTTAGAACCACCGAATTCGAAGACATGTGACATCCACCTACCCGCACTGGGCCAGCGTGGTGGATTACGGCAGTGGGAAACATTCGAAAAAAGGCCGATTTATTAAGAAATGCATGACTCTAAACTTTCTATCTGTCGCTATAGTCAAGTATTTTATGTCGTTGGAATAACAGCTGTGTTATTTTGAAATAAAACTAATTTTACGGATTTTATTATTTTACGTTTCTTTGTTATGTCGTTTTTGTGTTTTTTGTAAAGTATATTCGAAACGTCGGAAACAAGACAACGAAAAAACTTAAAATAAGGGCGATAAAATTAGTTTTATTCCAATTTGTAGTATTCGGCTAAATATAAGAAAGCATTATAAGTCGCTGCAAAGATGCAAATTTCTAAATTGAGACAGGAAACTATAGTGCCCATGCTAATTTTACCCAAGCCTTTATCTAAAATAATTTTAAGTACCTACTTGAGCTAAAAGGGCCGATGAATTAATCTTATCAAATCGCTTAACATTATCGACATTAACAGTTTTCGCAGCCCAGTAATTATTCCGTCAAGTGTGCTCTAATTTAGCCTTTGTATATGATAAAGTAGTTGTATGTATTTTATTATAATTCTTAAAAATTGCTGGTCGTCCGAAATGTACATTTAGTATAGCGAAAAAACAATGTAATAACGAAGAAGGCTGCAAAACATTCCAAAAGATTCTCGATATTGCTGCGATCATTCGAAATTATGTATTTGTCTTATTTTTTGCTGATTTTATGTTTAAACAGTTTTTTATGTCTACAGGATGATATGCCTATGTACTATTATTACATGAATACATTTTTATTTATAGAACTTATTGTGTTTAATTCAAATCCTACACTTGATCCCGCCAATTCACACACCAACGTTTACCGTGGGCTTCCACTGCCGAAAATATTCACATAAAACATTTCGCTCGCGGGCTCTACCACTGTAAAAATATTTTTACAGTATATGGTAACTTTTCAGATCCTGTCAAATGCTTTATAAGTGAAACTTGTCAATGTGTGCAGTTTGAAAAAAAAATTTTTTTAATTATTTATCGAATTACTATAAACGTAACATAACATTGATACAATGGCTCAAAAAAGCTAGAATTACAATAATGACAATATAACCAAACCCAATAAAAAGGTACAATCAGCTAGAACTGGTATATGTAAAGTGTATGTGTATGATAGACACCAACAAAAAATAAATTGAAAACAAAATAAATTATTTCAATTTAACATCATAGTTAAAAAAATGTAATGCTCATGGAGCAAGCGATGAAATAAAAGAAATAGATACGAAATTCTGGTAACACAATAAATGTCATATCGAACTGACAGCTCTGGAGTAGTAATTATTATTACTCTAACAGATCGACTAATGGCCAAGCCTATTTTTCATTTTTAGTGTTTTTTGCATGTATTTTTTACAATTATATTCTTGATTTTAGGTACTTTTCAATCATGGTTGTCAAAGTATACATAAGTGGTATTTCTGGTAACAAAGAGGTACGTTTAATATTAGAAAATTCCTGGGTACAACCGGGTGCTTTTCGTCTTTTTTATTAAACTGAGTCATATAACTTTTGTTTTCGTTACGTGATTCATATAGCTTTTGTTTACAATTTAGGTAAAAAAAAGGCAACAACGTGTCTTAATGATATTGGATTCTAAAATCATAAAATATGAGATCATTGACATAACGGAACCTGGTAGGGAAGATGATAAAGATTTTATGCAAAACAATGCCAAGTGCAATGGAGGCACCGTCAGCGACCCCAACCCGCGCTCGCCACTGCCTCCACAATTGTTCAACGACGAAGAATACTGTGGGGTGAGTACACATTTATCTATTATCATTTCAATATTTTTGGGATATGGGTTCTTTTCATTTTATCTCCAAATCACCTTAACTTTCACTGTACACTAATGCCTTTACCAGTCACTTATTCCATATTTTATATGAAAAACCACTCCCTAACTTGGATAATTACTTGAGTAGTTAATAATTGATGTTTTTGTTGAGTTACTGACTTGAAAAACGTATTAACTGTATATTTCTTTATATTTCAATTAAACATTAGAAATTGAAAGAAAAAAACCTTTCAAATATGATTGTGATTATTTTCTCTTGATCTCATATATTCTATGAAGTAAGGGAAAGGGAGGGTATGATTTAAAAGATTTCTTATGTGGTTTATCCAATTTGCAATAAAAAAAAATCAAGATTTTCTCTCAAGGTGGAGACCTTGCACCATTTTTATTAGCTCTCTCTCATGAGAATTAAAATGCTGTTTTTGATTAAGCTACTCTAGAAATTAACATGGCAAAACAAATTAATTGTATGATGAGTCATATTTATTATTTAAATATTTCTCATATCATATAAGTTTATAAAAAAATTATGTGAATCATTTTTGGTATGAATGTGCTCCATTGTTAGATGAATCGATGAATCCATTGTTAGATACTGTGCTTGTGCATGACATTCACTTATAGGATATTTATTATACATTACATTCAATAACATTGAAACTCATTTATTGTTTTCACAATTGCATTGTAAAATTGTCAAAGTTAATCCATCCCTACATTCAAATTAAATTATTTGCACTTTGTTATGTGTGCATTACATTATTTCTATAAAAATTACTTTAAAAAGCTAGGATTATTGTGATATACACTTGAAATTTTTATTCTTTTAACTATTTTTTCTTTGGCTGTTTCTGTCAACCTTTAACAAAATGATCTGCCCCTTTCCAATTCATTCCAAAAAACTTATACAACAATGAATAATTCTACATGGACTAAGCAATGGGTTCATTACAGCTATAGCTTAGGTTCCATTGAATGTAAGTTTTTTCAGGTATTGTATGCATCAAAACAATAACTAGCCAACTTTAGATTTTTACTTCTTTCTTTCTCTCTATTCAGAATTATGTACATATACTTGTGCTTTCATTTTTATTGGTTCTAAATGAGTTTGATTTTAAAAGAAATAAGTTGAAATAAGTTTCAATTTATTCACTTTTACTCATGTTAGACACCAACACAGCACTGTGTGCTTTGCTTTGCTTGGTGCATACTGTTTGGTACGAATGTACGCACATCATATTATCGCTAACCAGAGACTGTGGAAACTTTAGCTATTTTAAAAGTGATTTTATAAAACATATTACAGGATTATGACCAATTTGATTTAGCCAATGAAGTTGACACACTGGAGCAATTCCTGAAAGTGGAGCTTCCTCCTGAGGAGCCACCAAAGACTGAAAAGGTGAGAACTATACTTTTATATGTTGATAAATAATATTTTACTTTCCAACTGGGCATGGCCCATAGTATTTGTAGAATAGATGGATGATGGGTCAGAAAATTCTAGTATGACAACATAAAGTATTAAAGGCACTTTTATTACTAGTGGCCTACCTACGCTGTGATCAAATGTTCTGGCGATCCTTGGAGGAGGCATATCACAATGTCTGTTGACAGAGGGTAGCGAGTTCAATTTATAGATTAGAGCATAGCTTGGAAAAATGACCTATAATCTGACAGACTGTTACAAATCTCAACATTTAAAATTAGTAATGACAAAAGGAACACACAGAACAGGTTTTGCTATTATATGATTGGCAATCTTGTAGGATAAAAAAAGAATACTACAACTTTACAAAACATCAATTTTCATCTGCATAATATACTTTTATGGATTGCACACTCTGTATTTACCTGTGTAAAAGCTTGTAAAACATCTGCAATAATTTACTTTCATTGAATAATATGATACATTAAAATAATATTAAATATATATTTCAAGGAGAATGCATTGAATGGGGATGTTAATGGAGGTAAGGTCAGCAAAGAATCAAAGGAGAGCTCCCAAGAAAGAGAAACAGTTGTTTCAAGTGAAACTGGGGAAAAGGAACCTTCTCCTGTCAAAGAAGAGCCAGCTCCTAAAGCAGGTTCCCCTACACGGGATGCAACACCTGCTATAGAAGAAACAACTGAAGATGCATCAGAACAAAATGACAAGGCACATAAAGAAGCTAAAGTAGAGTCCCCACTGAAAGAAACCTCCCCAGAAAAAGAAAAATCACCACAGATACAAGAACCCACTGAAAAAGAACAAACTCCAGTAAGAGAAGAAAAAACACAAAATTCCCTCGAAACTGAAGAGGCAGTAAATGGTGCAGTTACTTCTCGCGAACTATCCGAAGAGAAACAAGCGGATGAAGCCGAAACAGGTAAAACCGAAAGGAAAACGGACGACCCATCCTTAGCTCTCATTCAGAGTGAACAGACGGCAGCCGAGTAAAGGGCCGGTTACCTTACTTTGCTTTTCAGCTCAAATCAGTATCCTCTAGCACTAAGCAAGCACTATTCATTAAACTCATTTTGTTATTTATATTGCATCATTCACTTCTTTGACATAATTAGTCATTGTATATAATACAAAGAAGTATTTGTTGAGAATTAATGTTATGTGGCGATGTATATTTACGTCTGTCTATGAAGTGGCCTATTATCAAATTAACATTACATTACTATTAATTAAATTTTTAATGAAGTTCCAGATTAAGAATTCTATTTAATAACTTTACCTGTCATTAAATGCTTTTAAAAGATTAATATTTGATTTTATATTTTGCGAAAAAAATTATGTTACAAAGCGAGATGAACTTATATATGTGTAAGTACATCAATAATTTATATTGTATGTAAGATGTTGCTTCTAAGAGTGCTCTATTGTGTCTATTATTTTATAAATCACCATATTATTTTTAAAGACCATGACAGTTTTTTAAGGTCAATTATAGTTCTAAATCTGAGGTGCTGACGATGCTGGCAACATTATAGCTCAAAATCAATGAGCATTCTTAACAGTAAACTATACACTGCTTTTAATATGTTTTGTATCAGTTGATCTTTTTTACTATTTATTACTATTAATATTGAAGACAGATTTTTTAACTAATTTTTTCATATGAATTATATAAAATGCCATATAATTTTAATTCTTTTATTTTTTAAAACATTGCTTGAAGAAAGAAGATTAAACCTAACTGCTAAATATTTTCTTTTTGCAATATGTAGCTCATTCATAGTTGAAAGTAATTCAGACTAAGCCAACCATTATTGCCTACAGCTATGAGAGATACATTATAACCAGCATAGTTATAGATATCTAAACAGACAACTAACTTGTTAAATTAATTTCAAAATTATATCAAATTAAAGATCATTTAATTCACTGTGCTCTATCCCCTTGGCATCTACGGCGACATCTTTAAGACAACAAATCCGGCGCTTAGAAAATTGTCAATTTGAGAGAAATATTTTAATAATGATAAACTTATCAATTTTATTCTTGAATTAGATTCTTGAAACATTCATGTTTTAGTGCTACTGTATGCTTGATAAGTTTGCCAACGATTTTGAAGAGTGATGGATTTAGGCTTTTCAAACTGTTTTTTCGAAATATTACCTTATAGGGGCAAAAGACAAGATTTTGTAAGAACATGCCATCCCCAAGTACATTGGAAAACGCTCTGTACAACAATGGTTAGTGAATTTGACTTTATCATACTAAGGCCATAAGTTTACGGGCTTACAGCCAAAAAAAACACTCTTCTACGTAAATCTCAACATTCAGAACACTCCCTGGTTGCCTCAGCTAGTATCAGTATTCTCGGCGTTGATATATCGAGCGATGTCCAATTTCGTGGAATACTGCTCGCATCTCTGTGCTGGAGCTCCCAAATATCAGCTTTTACCAGCACTGGTATTCCGGAGGGACGTTGGTTTCCTTTGCATTTTTTACCGTCTTTACCATGGGGAGTGTTCCGAATAAAATTTGGAGCAATTCCTGCCACTAATTCCTCATCGCACAACACGACAAAGCTCCAATTTCCATCCATACCACCTTGATGCAACCATTCCTTGCATTCCTCTGCCGCGTGATTTTCGCGTAACGTTCCGCCTTGTGGAATGATTTGTGACCAGCGGTATTTCCAAACCAATGCGACTTTGTATCCTTTAAGAAAAGAGCGTAGTCCTTCCTAAGCCCCAACCCTCCCCATATTGTGAATGTTCATGGGCGCCTTTGATCACTTGCTTAGCCCTATGACCCGAGACTACTATAGACTAGGATTATGGAGTGGAAGATCAAAATCGTATTTTTTTGTTTGTATAACCTTGGAGTACGTTCGAGACAAGGCAGATACAATATCATTGGATTATATTAACTTTAAGCTGTTAAATATGTGCTAGGCATAACAATGATAAACACTTCACGATTGTTTCAATAACAGAAGTTAAACAAAAGCTAAGTCCACTTATGTAGACATTTGACTGGAGTTTTTGATCTGTGAATTTCGTCTAAATGCGCAATAAAAGCAAGTGTGCAAGGTGCACAGGGTTGCAATGCACTGCGTTCACACAACAGTATATGGTGGCTGGAATAATCTCGATGTAACTCTTGTTTACGAATAGATATATACATGAATGGTTATTACATATTATGGACCTAAGCTTTAACTTACTTTGCATAGAAAAGCGATATTTATACTCATAGTAAACATACTTGCTAAATAATTCAGTAATACTAGTTCTAGTCAGTCGTAAAGTATAGCTTTAGTTATTGTAGCTAGTACAACAAATATATACTATGTGGTCGGAAAAGATACATCGCGAGTTAACCAAACGCAAAAATTAGCAGTTCTGTATCCTATACAGAACTCCTTATATTTGCGTTTGGGGGAATGAAACCGGAATTAAGGCAACGGAACTAAAATGACGAAGGAGACCTGACCAGACCTGAAATCTCGCATGGGGCCTCCCAACCTTAAATATTTAGTCCATAAGATTCATGGTAAGTAAATTTGATATTCGAAACTTAAAAAACTGTAAAGTTAGACAACTTTAACTAGCCCCGATAACTGGCCACACTCGTCGGACATAAGAAAAAAGACAAAAATCTAGACTATGGATAAAGTGAATTGAATGATGAATTGACATTTTTCATAAATATGGAAATTTGCCGATAGGATTCTCGTTACTCAGTCGCACTCAATACTGATTATATACCACAAGAGTATTTGGGAGGGGGTTATGAATTTATTATTATTTCCCGAGGAGGGTTGGTGTCAAGCATGCGGCCAAAACTTGTACTGAACTACGTTCATGCTGTACGTAAGTAGGAAAAGGGCTACGAGATGGTGATAAATTTTTAAATTACGAAATCTGACCATATGTTAAAAATCTAAAACAATCGTTAATACAAAACATTCGGGCCCCAAGCAAACCTTCCTCGCGCGACCTTGGAGAAGACATTAAATTCGCATAAGTTGATGTAATGATTAGCTAATGTCGCAAACACTTAAAGACAACGCTAATGATTGTGCAAACTTGGATTGCTACTCCCCATGAACACTGACATTCATTAATGTATTATATTTATTGTGTAGTTTGAAGGTAAATAACTCGGAAGCATTCGTCGTATCTGTTACAAAGCATCGTCATTAACGAGTAACGCTATTAAAGTTTTATATAACTCATCCTGTATTGAACATACAAGTTGCTTAGTATCAACGCGTCGTTTATTTCTGTCGACAATCACTTGACGTTCTTTACATTACAATTCGATGATGCAAGAATATTGATGGTAGGTGATATCAATATGATTTTTGGTTTAATTTTGTAATGCAAAATCGGATATCTCAAAATTTGTTGTGCGAATATTAGAAAGTTCCCATTCACAGGACGACACGGGGCCATTGAAGTTTGCGGTATTAATGTCAAATGGTAGGATTTCGTTTTACAAAATTTTGGATAGCAACTTATTAGCATGGGTAAGTAAACCATTTTTAAAATATAAAACACGTGTGGTTGCCGAGGGGCAATAAAGGTTACCAATCATTAAAACGCCCTTTCAGAGAAAAAGCCTTAACTACAATATGATTTTATGTATTTATAATTTAATTTGTGCCGAAATATGCTAGCAAAATATAGTCTGTATAGGTACTATTATTATCATTACGTACGTCAAAAAAGTAGGTGAGATTATATTAAATGTAACGAAAAAAACATTATATATACATCAAAAGGTTAAATTTCTGTCGTCATATGAAACGTCAATACACGGAGCAAAAATTGAATTATTAAAAAAAATGCAATATTCATAATATTAACATTAATACGACATTCGAAATGAGGATGTTTTATAGCTAAATATATGAATAAATATATGGGGCATTCCAATAGAGTTCGGGTCCCAGCAGCTACATGCTTCCGATGTAATCTTTTTGAACTCGAAATCCTACACAACTGGTATATATAAGTCCTTCTACATCGTGTCATTACATAAAACGTTATTGAATACAGAAAAATGTACAGGTTACTACAAAAAATATTATTTTTTTATAGTAAATGTACAAGCAAACGGATCACCTCATGTCATTTGACCACCGTTACGATATCAACATCTGCAATTCTGTAAGAGTTTGAGGGAGCGCTTTTTTTAGTGGAAAAAGATGAATGGGAGCGGAACGACACTAACATGAAACCTAGAAGTATACATAAAACTAATTCACGCCTGTATTCTGCGAGGACGTGATACAGTCTCGCTAGAGGCGGCCCACCTGCTGCCAACTTTACCACTATTGATTTTACGTTTGTTTTGTTACTCACTCTATCATATCTGTACAATCAAAATCGAATAGTTAATAATGCTGTGGTCACTTACATAGCAATAATTTACATTGAGATTTATGACTAGCTTGCTGCAGTAGTTGGGGAGTGGCGGTAGAGCGGTGGCCCGGCTACCTGCTGGCCGCCGCGTGCGCGCTAGCCACCGGTCGCGACCTGCCGGCGCTCACCAGGACCCTACGCGACGTGCTCTCGCTCACTTGGCCGACGGAATGAAACGTGTCAAATCTGACTGAAAGACTGAATCTAAAGCATTCAATATGTTTAATATTTCCCACGATTATTTTGAGCAAATAAATTCTCTTAATAATTTATTACATATTTAACTTAACATAAATATGATATAACATTTTATATAAAAACTATAATGGAAATGTAATTCAGGTATCTAAGTCACTTTAGTTATACGATTGCTATGTTTATGTTACGATAATGCAGCCTCTACAATGTTCATATACTCTTCTTGATGGCCGGCGAGGGCGGAGCGCTGTAGTTCTGCAGCAGACTCTCGGACAGCTCCGGGATGTTCCGGTGACGTAGCTCGGTGTCCGGGACTCGGTGCTCGTCCAACATCGACGCTTGTATATTTTTATCTAACGTCACCAATCGTTGCCGGGAATTTTTATACTCTTCGATTAAACTCAGATTACGTTTTATCCCGTCGACTAGTTTGACTACGGAGTATTCCCCCATGGCCGCGCCCTCTTGCAACTTTGTGCCGGCGATTTTGGCCATGGAAGATGTTTTCACTTCAGTGAAGAGCTGTATCAGCCACTGCCTCAGGTTGTTGAGGATGGTCATGGGCCCCTCGTACTCGTTGGGCACGATGCCGTCTACTTCAGATTCGAAGAACGATAGGAGCGGGAACCATATTCTTGTTCTGAAAGTTTTATATGAGACGGTCAAAAAGATACAAGCAATTACTATCTATTATACAGAAGAAATAAATTAAATGAAAATTAATTGTTATGTAACTGTATTATTTTATATAACGCGAATCATATGCTTCACCTCTTTACTTTATTTTGATTTGAATACGCAAATAACTGTATTATTTAAATAAGTAATAACTAAATAAATGCAGTATTGTACACTTTTACAAGCCATTTGAATAGTCTTGACTCCCAAACTAGGTTGCCCAGTATTTCAGGAGCCAATCCCTTCCCCTTTTTAGTTTACATTTTACTGCCAATAAACAGAATGAAATAACTTATTTATGCCATAACATATATATTTTATAGGCCACTATTTTAACGTTTCTTCGTGTTCAGAATTCTTACGTGAGCACATATTGCAAAATTGTAAACTTAAATAACATAAAAACAAATTACGCAATACGCCCTCACAGTTACTCGACAGGCAGTCATTTATATGAGCAGCATATGCATACATTAACTCAACAAAAAATCGTGAGTTACATGCGTATTCAAAGAGTATTGTTAGTTTTTGTTAGGACATAAAAAGAAAAGAAAAAGTTGACCTCGCAAACGACCTGTAAGTTGTCTCATTTAGATAATATCCGAGTATTTATATAATAAATTGTTAGCCGCGCTACACAACCAAACTGTTTCCTCCTTCCTGTCGAAATAAATTAATTATTGGCGCAAAAATAAATGTCTATAATTATTCGATAGATCAATTTTCTTTTTTCAAGGTAAAAATTCAAGGTTCAATCTACATTAATATAATTAAATTTAAAGCGTTTGAACGCGCTAATTTCCAACTTGAAAAAATTGTATTATATTTGACTGTCTTATTAATAAAGAAAGTTAAAGATTATTTAATATCATATGAAATGACGCTAAGCGAGAAGGTAAAACCACACACAACTAGAGTGTTAATAAGAAAGGTCGCAATTGGAGCCATCGTAACCAAAATAAAGACACGTTCTATAGAAGCTGAGAAAACTAGACTTTTCAGTACTAGCATAGAATTCTGAATTGATAAAAGAACTATGTAGTGGTCATAATTCCTGTTTTGGACTTAAGACTAATAGTAAGATATGTGGAAGATTCTAGATACAACTGTTTTATCGACCAAGCACGCCGAACAGATTGAACGACGGCAGGGCAATACTTTCATTACTTGACCAAGGAAATTTAGACGCAAATGGATTTTTCTAAACCGCCTCTACGACCTAAGGATTTAAAAAAGGCTTTTAAATTCTAAGACACGGTGACACGGGACATTAAGGAGTTTATATTTTTAATAGAAAATGCTATAACCAACCACGCTCATGGCGATTGAAGATGTATTTAAACTTCAACCTGTTATTTTGCTTGATAACCGTTAAACAATTAAATAAATAACTACATATTATGTTTGGTGTTGGAAATAACCGCCTTAAAAGTACACCTTCACTAATATCGTTTTACGACCTATTGTATAAAAATATCATTTCTTTTGTTGTAAGATGCAATGTTTATTTTATGAGTTGACTTGCGCATTCATGTGCCAAAAGTTTGTTACGGTAGAACAAGCATGGTAGTAAAATGAATGGCCAGATATGCGCTTGTTTATGTGTTTTCTAAACGTAATTGCACGCAGTTATAAATACGGCTATTAGTAGCATTATAGCCCACGAGGGAAAGATTTAACTGGAATTATAAATGTTTTGATACGCTTGCAAATTTGGTTATTTCCAAAATATTTTCGAAAAAAAAACTCTCACATCTCAGGTTTTCCACAAAATTACGACATTCCGACGAAATTTAAAAAGTGTAATGACCGCCATGTATGGTAAATAACGTTACTTTGTTTACAAAAATTCTCTCGCAAATTTTCCGTTGTATACACACGACAATATCACACACGTTATAGTGTAATACATTTTTATTGTAGCAAAGATTATTTTGGTCGTGGCCTCGAATTAGTTAAGGCCGGACATTAGGTGCACCGTTCATTAAAAACGAAAATTTACGAGAATACACCACACGAGCGAGATGGCAACATTTACAACTATTCTATACTTAAATTACAGAAAGCAATCTGCAACTCAAAGTGTATACCTATAGCAATATAACGCCTTACATTTAACTTTTTCTTTACACGTTAATCGATTTTCAGCGGATGATGGCCGAATCTTTACTTGAACAAACATCTAACTTTCTGGATTGTGACCAGAAGTGCCTTGACGTCATTGCGTTATTCGGTTTATCAAAACAATAAGGAATAAAACTAGATTACACCACATAGAACTTACGTCTAGATGTTTAATATTTGCTACACAACGTATCCATTTAAACATAAACGGCGATGTCTCGTCTAGTAAAAACGTAATACTTTTTTTATTATTTTTCATTTACATATTCACTAAAAGGTTTTTACACTTTGATAATTTTTAAATCACCACCAACGATGATCTCGTCGAAAAAGTTATAATAATAGTGTACCATGGTAATTTAATATACAACTCATTTATGAACTTTTAAAAAAAAGGAGTAACATCTATCTAACTGAACATAATTTGATTACATAACCGGAATAATTTAATAATTAAACACAAACTTCGCCGGCTCTAAATGTGAAAACGCGTCTTGGCGCACCTATGTCGACACTTTAATGTAATTATTAATAATATAAAACTACTTGCCCTAATTGCCGTGACTGCGAATCTGACAATGATACGCTGGTCGCTGGTCAATACGACGAAGATTTGATGATGAAAGCGAACAATCACCAGAATTTGAAGTTTGGTTCTCGCGACACCCCTAAATCCTCTTGAAAATCATCTTGCCGTTGATATGTTGAAGCTTTGCTGCTAGTACCATATTAAACACAAGTCGACTATTGGAAATTAAGTATATATATATACTTCATTTTACGTGAAAATAAAGCAACTTTTAAGGCGGATCAAAAATAGTAAGGATGGCAATAATTCTGTTGAACTTCCATTGTATGATTATAAATGGGATTTGCATCTAAAAATAAAGACTTTGGTTGTACCTGGAAGAGTCATTCTGCATGAGGGCCTGGTTGTTAGAGAGCGTGTGGTAATAAAGGAAGAGGCGCGAGGTGATGTAGAAGGCGATGAACACGTCGATGGAGTAGTGCTCGTGCGCCGCCAGGATGAAGAAGATGCCGAACATGTTCATCACCCACGTCAGGATGTGCAGCAGGTAAAGGCTGCGCGAGGTGTCTACAACAAAATTAAAATAAAACTAAAGGAATTGCCATCACGAAAATCCTTAACTAAAGGTCTTGGATCATTTACTCAGTTAAGTCAATATATATTCAATTTCACTAAGTATTGCAATTTGAGTGACCAGATGCCTAAAACTTAAGCTCCACTGAACGTTACCCCATCCATGACAATGTAAAATTATTACTTTTACCACCAAATCAAAATATTTTTAACTGCTCTTCAGTTCTTTATGATCATGGTGGGGCGAATCACTAGAGACGCGGGCAGTAAATAAAAGAAGGTAAAAGTCACGGTTTATGGCATCATTCTTATAACAAGATCGTTGTCGCCTATTTAACCATTAGGACCTAATATATCGTAATGACAACATGTCTACGGCTCTATAGTTGTTCTAAGGTAGAAACATTTTTTTTAAACAAATATAAATGTAAAGCCAAATAAACACTGTGGAAATTATTAATGTGTTAATAATATGTTTTAAATTAGTATTTATAGGAGAGTATGCCAAGGATTGTGCACACACAAAGAACAGTTTTGTGCCGCGCCGATACCACATTATCAGTATTAAACGAGTCTTTGTTTCTTGGTGCGCTAGTGACGCAAAATGAATTGCGTTGAACCTCTGACAATGTCGCATCGGGGTTGCTATATGCCAATTTATGCTAATTTGGTCTGGAGATTAGAGTGACAAATTAACTTACGTAAAAGTCGCAACAAAAAGAAAAACAATGACATCATACAAAATTGTTTATATTTATATATTAGCATATAATAAATAAAACATGCAGCGGAGAGTTCTATTCACTTGGACACGCAAATGTTAAATAAACTGCGCAACAACTGCCCTCTTCCTTGTTCTAGTACTAGGTGGCAAACGAGCAAGCGGTTCATCCGATGTCAAGTGATCGTTACCCATAGACATCTGCAACTCACTTATGAGTTGCGGATGCGTTTCCCACCTTTCATAGACAGAGGAGGGGACAACCAGAAAATGGTTATTTCCAATTCCTATACATCCCCATTCCCATTCATGCAGATGTTGTTGTGGGCTCTTCCAATGTTTATCTAAAGTATTCAATACGTTAGATAAGGATGTTTTGCATAATTTATTCATGAACGTTGCATGTATGTGCGTTTTATTGTTTGTTCGTAAAAAAAATTCTAGACCCCGATTAAATAATGAATCTGAACCATCCCGGGACCCACTCAAACACGCACACAAGAAAATCATCAAAATTAGTCCAGGCGTATCTGAAGTTTTTGTCACATGCACACCTTTATATTTAAATATATTTATTGTCACTTCGCCTAACGAATAAATAAATATACATGTTTTAATAGCATTTACGAAACAAATATAAAACAACAATCGTAGATAAGCATCCATTAATTTTAAATTTCTTCCATTAGAAAAATGTTACTAGGCGTTTCTCAAGATTTTACGACATTTATTATTTAAAAATCATAGATTATTTTAAAATCAATCTTTTTATTAAAGAAGGAGGCAAACGAGCAAGCAGTTCATCCGATATCAAGTGACCATTGGCAACAAGGTAATGAGTTGCAGATTAATGGACAGAGGAAGGGATAAAAAATATATTTCGTTTACCTCTCAACTCCTTCCACTGTCAAACCCTCTTCCCCTTCCCATCTATTCCTTATTAATAAGCGATGGGAAAGGGAAGCGGAGTAGACTAAAGCCTGCGGCACCTCACTCTTCACACGATACGCAAACTACTTAATAATTCTTACGTCTAATTCACGCCGGTCATGGTATTTCGCCGGTCGAGACGGCTCATTGATGCAACAGATGTTGTCTTTACTGGCGCTACCACTATCGAAAGTAATTATTAAAATACTTGGCTAAATATCGGTTAGAATATAAGAAAACCGATCTTCGCCCGAGTCGCTGATAGTCTCACCGTTGGTCTACTATCAGCGACACTATCTGTACCATGGTGTATAATCTAGTTCCAGTATACAACAAAGCGATATTTTTCTATTAGAATGTGTACTAGGTTAATATTATGAGTAAAAAAACATTTCACTGCCTACACTATAATCATATATTTCTTCTTCATAATATTATTAGTAAGAGGAAAGATTTGATTGTTTGTTCCGGATTAAGTCGAATTTTTTTACATCAACAGATAGCTCTTCTGACAACAACCAACCTACCCCATACTATTCTAATAGTCTATATCTATATAGGTCTACCCGAGGGAAGCTAGGGCGGGTCGCTAGTGTAGTATACAATAAATTACGATTTTCAGCCGTTACTATTATAAGATATTTGTGATAAAACATCATGGGCTTGGCCGCTAAAAGTGGGCTTCCGCGGTCCGCTACACACTGGCACACGGCACAGTGCCACAGATAGCTTTACAACGTGAGGCATTTACAACAATGTACGATTGCCGGATTCGGATCCTGATTTTAAAAAAACTACCAGAAACAACTATCATTAAAATTGAAAAAATCTCGTGTTTTTGACAGAAAATATACATAAAGTGTAATAAATAAAGCAGCTATATCTTTTAAAAACAAAAACATACAAGGAGATAGCGAGTACCCATAACACCCTGGTCAGATGAAACATGAAACTGAACTGAACAGCCACAAAAAGTAATATTTAAGATTCGTGAAAAACATACCGCATATTTAGTCTTGGATTAAAACCAACCCTCTTTAAAACCAAAACGCGTAATGTTAACAAAAGACATGAACATTAGCAATAGAAAATTAAAACAGAAAAATAAAGCACAGTCGTGAATGTTGTACTAACATCTTAAATTTCTTGAACCAAAAAAAATGATTGTGTAAATACGTAGATATATGTGATCATATTAAATAATAATAAATCGGCCTTTTCTAGAATGTTTCCCACTGCAGGGACACAGGCCTCCTCTCCGAGAGAGGGTATGAACCGTAATCCACCACGCTGGCCCAGTGTTTTGGTTTTGGTGGATGTCACATGTCTTCGAATTTGATGGTTCTAAGAACATGCCGGATTCATCACGATTCTATCACCGTTTTTGGATCAGTGGTGATGAAATAAATTACACAAAGTAAAGCCGCCTGCCTGGGTTCGACCCGCAACCTACAGTACGTAAGGGCCTGAACCGCTGAGCCACCACTGGTCCAATTAAAGTAACAACATTTATATGTTTATATATAAACATGATTTATTTGTTTAGGAACAAATCTTAACGACCATTATCATGATATGCGTATGTTGTTGTGATCTTTTAAGTACTTAAATGATTATAAATAATATTCGTATCGAAGTTCCAACGTATAAAATAAATAGAAAAATAAATAGCTGTATATAGCGGAAGCTGAAACTGATAATGCAATATGTACCCATAACTATAAACAATGTACTCGTATATTAATGGTGCTTTAAACATAATAATAAATAGCTTTACTAATCTAACATAATCTATACTGATAAAGAAATGTAATGTAATGATGTGATGGTGGTGGTCATGGTGGTGATGGTGATAAGGTGGCGGAGGTTTTGATGGTGGCGGTGATGGTAGTTTAGGTGTCGTTATCATTGTTAATCCAGCGAAGCGGGTGATTGCATCTAGTTTTAGTAATAAGGTAGATTTCGTTAACAAATAATTACGGCTATAACAATATAAAACCTAAATCCTTTGAACAACATTCAAAATAGAACAATTAAGTTAATAATCTCGGACATACCGACTGATAGTTCGGGTATAGCGATCGATTTCAATAAACATTTATAAAAGTTCCTAGAATTCAATAGAATAATGTGCAGCGTTTCGACTTTCGAGACTATTCGCTGATCTTCAGCTGTATGGGTATCAAAACTAATTGGGTCTACTGTTTTTCGATAATATGTTTTCTTATGGCAGCATTTAAATTTTGGAATTACATTTATTTGTTTGCTTAGGCATGAAATATGACATAGTTCCTATTTATTTTTCTCATAAAGTTTTTGCGCTCTTGTTCTTGAAATATTGTTACAGCATACAAAATTTGACTAGCATATCGTAGAATAACGTGCTATTATATACGGGAAGTCTTATCATAAAATATGAGCTTGTCATAGAAGGGACTCCCCATTCCATTAGTTAACAGGACGTTATGGTATTGTTTTACACTCGCTATATCATATCGTACACTGGCCAATATAAGAACTTAAAGGAAAAACATGCAACATGAAATTGTTACGTAATGTGTATTTATTTATGTAACAAAGTAATAAAAAAACGGTATAACGTGACTGAAATATTTTATATGTTGCAAGTTGACAACAAATATCGAGCCTTTCGTGTACGTTAATGTATAAAACAATAAACTGTTTTAGTACTTGACGCCATAACTCCTTTACTCTTGAACATAATTAAAGCGTAATTTCCCTTTTTAACCGACCTCAAAAAGGAGGTATCAATTCGACACGTATGTTTTTTTATGTTTGTTACCTCATAACTCCGTTCTGGTGAACCGATTTTGATAATTCTTTTTTGTTCCAGATGTATTGGTTTTTTCCCGATTGGTCCCATTTTTTTAGTCAAGGTCCGACCGGTAGTTTTTGAGTTATTCCCAATAATTCGTAATATGAAAAAGTTGAAATTTACTTTCTTGGCGCACGAAGGCTAAACTATAGAACTTACATTAAAATGATGTATGAAATAATTGTAGCTCTTTAAATAAGCTAAATAAAAGTCCGCGATGACTTATATCTTCTATGGTACTCTCACAATAACCACTTTTTCTTAAGAAACATTAATTAAAACGCATACGCAACTTACTACGCTATTATTAGCGTTCGGTATGAATCCTTATCCATTTAAATGTGTTAATAATTAAGAGAATTTAATGTAGATTATAATTGCTCTTTAAGCTACATCATTATGACCAATAGTTTATAAGATATCAAAAGTGTAAACTACAAAGTAAGTAAAAACTACGCGCAAGTGATTTCAAAAGCCGCGCAGTAGACGGCCGGGCTTAGCGATGTGTTTATTACTATGTACTTTGGTTGATTATCTTTCTTTGATTGAAAGTTGGTTGTAATCTTGTATCTATAGATCTAACCAGTTATTCTTAGTAAAGCTTATTAAATTGGCTTTACATTGACGGTGTTCTCGTTTTACTTTAAAACGTCGTTGTATTAAGCCAATACGGTGGGCACGTTGCTCCTCCAACTCGTTAGATAAACTATCCTTTACCAAGACAAGACCGTGATTACGTTTTTTTTTATTTTCTCTGTTCAGAACTTTTTTTTATGTAAGCCCGCATTTTCGAAATCCTGTATTTTGTATTTATTTTTGGAGTCGGTGTCAGCTTGAATATAGTTTTCGGTCGGTTTTGTTGTTGTTAAAAAAAATTTTTGTTGTGAATTACCGGCCTATGTACAAATAACTAAATTTATAAAGTACAACAACAAAACCGACTTCAAAAAAACTATGTTTGATAACAAATAATGCACTAAAAAGTATAAAATAATTTTTCGCAAGTAAACATTAGAATCAATTCTTAATCATATTTATTTTTGCAGACGGTGTCAGCCAAGGTAGGTCCAATCTTAAATTCTAGTCCAAAAAATACTAATAGAATAATAGACCGCCGAAGTACTCACATTCAGTGATGAAAAAGTTCAGTAGCGTCAAGGCGACGGTATGGCCCGAGAACATATAATCCCCACAGGTTCGGACACCGCGCACGGACATGCCGGCCCCGCTCCAAATGTCGTAGGCCTGCCGGAGCCGCCGCCCCCATACGGTGAGGTCGTCAGCGGGAGGATAGAAGCGAGGCTCGCACTTCAAGTGAGAGCCAGGCACCGAAAGCGATGTTATGAGCATCGTGAAGCAACGCAACAGGAACACGGTCCCAGCCAGCGCGAAGAAACGCCGAAGAATTATAAACCTAATGGAATATAACGTTTGAAATTAATACAATATAACGCCAAGTCATGGTCCAAGTTGTAGTAACTACATCACCACTAGATGCAGACCAATAGAAGAAAGTAATTTACCATTCCAATTCCTTTTTTTTTGTTTTCGGATTCAAATTTAAAAAAATAATTTTTCGCTTCAGGGGAATGGCAGGTTGTGTGAGTTTTAGTGATTAAAACACCCTAGATGGCCATCCTCGAGTGTGATGGAAGGGTCTGGGATCTCCAAAGGAACACACCGGAACCCACTGTACTGAGCTTCTGCATGACCCAAGGAGGCAGAGACTCCCGTTACTGTCATCCCAGGAATGTTTTGCTAGGCTATTGGAGCCCCCACCCTAGCCGCCCACAACCACATTCCCATCCCTGGAGTAAAAAAATTCATCACAGTCAGTATTAAAAATCCTATTCCATATTCATTGGTCCCTTTTTTCTTAAGGAACCCTTTTGGCATAGAAATCAGGCTGAAATGCACCAGCAATTTTTAAACTATCGCAGATGTCGCAGATGTAAGATAGGTTTGTCCCTTAACATCACACGACCCATTTCCAGGTTAGCCATCTATTCATATGAATCATAATTATATCAGTTTTTATTTTCAAAAAACTCCAAGAATTTTTTTCCTACATACATATTATTATTTTTGTCGAATGAATATACTCTTTACTTTTAAATGCAATAAAATACATAAAGTGTATATCAACTTTAAAAATATACAAGAGTGGTAATAAAAAACTTACAAAATTGTTTATTCAATTAATTATTGTAGGTAATGGGCTTCATAACATAAACATTTTAAATAGGAAACATCAAGAGACACAAGATAAAAATAAATAAATTATTGCGACAGCTTCAAGCACATTAATACATAATTAGTGGGCTGCTGAGTGGAGCACATACTTACTGAAAACCATGCCAACCATTAAATATGAGAGGCAACCAACCAAATAAATTTAAATTATTGAATTATTTTACTCTACAGTTTAAAAGTAATGGATAACTTACAAGACAATTGTCAGTTAAAGATTTATTTTCATCTTTTGCCGAGTAGAGAGAAATGAGGAGATAAAAGAATAAATCCGACACATTCTCTTCATCCATGAATCAGCTTCAAAAGTGCATTTTATGTTAATAGGACTCTCCAAACATAGGGAGTTGAAAACAGTTTAACTACTAGACTAGATGGATGTAATTCATGTATTATTATTGCTCCAAATATGAATCATCAAGAAAACTAAAAAAAATATAAACTCATCAATGTATTGATATCAAAGTCCCAAGAGCAATAGTAATGTAGCAATCTTATCAAATTTCTTTTTTAACATAACTCTTATCTTGCTTATCCAAAGAGAATGTTAAATAAAAAACGTAGTATCAATCATAAAACAATTCTATAAGATGTGCCAATAAACAAAAGAATAAAGTATGGAAGAATAACAAAAATGTTTTGTTTTTGGTTGATAACCACTGTAAACTTTAATGGTTTTTTTTAATAATACCCTAGGACTCAGTGGAAAGATGTATTTAGTAACTGAAGGTAATATCATGGCACAAGCATATGATGACTCTTGGCTTTTTAAATTTGAGGATGTTTATAAGAATTCAATACCGTAAATTTAGCATAGGTCTCACATTGGGATAGTTATTAAGCTTGGCAGAATATAATGATATTCTTAAAATAGATATAATAAGATGATGAATGATAAGTAAGGAGTAAAAAGAACAATAGAATTGCACAATTACTAAGTTAAATTTTGCTAGCTCTATTGTAAAAGACCATTAGTCAATGAACACATTAGTTGGAGTATGTTACACAACTTCTGTGTTAAATTTAAACAAAGAATATAATACTTAATTGTGATTATATAGGAAAATAAGAGTTTGACAGGATTATATGTTTATACTTAGCAACATTTTTGTTTTAATAAAGACAAAAACAAGACAAAAGAAGTCAGATTTCCATCTTTCTAAGTAAACAAATATATGGTCAATAACAGATTAATTAGATGAATAAAGTAATAATGAAATCTAAAAGTAGGGTTGAAATCATTTCATGTTATAATATTGGGATACAATTTGATGAGATTTGCTTTAAACACAACAGTAGATAGCTAACATTATGCAATTTTTTGTGTGAGATAAAACAATGGTTTACTGTACTTTGTACATACACTGTACAAAGAAAGTAAACATACTTTCTTATAAAGGGAAAAATAAGATAAAGATCTACAGATCTTTTCATGTCTAAACCTAAATACATATAGTTTAAAGGTGTTATTTTGACAAAGTAACAGTAACTCTATACACATCAATAGGGACACAACAGCGCATTGTTTATTCATTGATTTAATTGTCTAACAATTGATGAATTAAGCAACAACTATATGAACTTTTAAATATTTCAATAACATAACTTGAATAGTTATTTGGTTGTTTCCAATGAATTGAAATCATGTTGTACCATAACTAGGTTTGATAATAAACCCAGACAAAGATGTGTTCAAAGATATTTTGATGTCAAATAATGCTACTAACCTATGCTTATGGAAGAACAACACAATCAGCCATATTGCCATCAGCAGAGATCCAGTAATCTCACACATATCAAAAGCCCATGGAATATGAGGTACATTATCAAGGAATAGATCTGGCAGCGGAGGATATTTTTTCATATCAGGTACCTTATCATGCACTATCACCATTACAACCGCAGTAACCCATGTCACCAGAAACACATAACCTGTAAAAGTAAGTAATTTAGAGATTCATTTACAGTTTTTCCAATAAATATGTTGGAGTATCTCAAGTAATGGAAAAGATAATAACATACACACCAAGAGCAATACATGTTTTCCAAACTTCTGGTTTTAATTTAGAAGCCTTTACATCAGGGGTGAAATTTGAAATGCAATCTGAATTTTTACTATATGAAAGTTCATTCTGTAATTGATTATGCAAGTTATAACTTAAATGTGATAAATTGGTTCCAAGGAAGTTTATATTTGTAGCTGGATTGTTAAACACAGGATCATCACAAAGACCGAGTTCGAACATTGCAGCACGGTTTTTTCTTTGTAACTTTTTCACTAACAAAATAAATCTCTTCCTTTCACCAAGTTTAAGTTGGTCAAATGGATATTCATAGAAATCTCGATCAACAAATGAAAGAAGACATTGTCCATCTATATCCTGTGATCTACAAATTTCGACTACATGGCTGGAAATTTTGTCTTTTAGTAATGAATCCAACACTTCTTTGTTGTTCCATTTCATTACATCCACTTCCATATTTACGCACAACCTTTGATTTTCAAGTAATTTATTTAGCGATCTGATTTAATTAAATATCTACTGTAATAGACTTATTTCATAGCCAAGCTTATATGTACAACTGAATTGAAATAAGTCGGACTGAAACATTGTTTATATGGTGTCACAAAATTTAATTTAGCGCACTATCAAAAGTACTAAGCCATGACATATACTCAATCCCTTAAGCAAAATCAGTGATTTGTCAAATTAGACATAATAATATTGTCACTTAACTCAATCGCTGTAAGCGCTCAAATCTTTGATTATAACATTACTCAAATTTTAGTGTTACCAGAATATTTTATTTACTAATACATTTTATAGCTTTTAGGAAAGTGCGGGTGACGTTTCGTTTTTCGTTGGAACAAATATAAATAATTACATTATTGTAAAACGAAAAACATTAATTTAATTTTATTGCTGCAGCTTGGCAGTAAAAATGAACTATTTTAAAATTCAAACGGCATAACTAGACATGACGCTCTCTTAAGGCGTGACATGACGCCTCCACATTTCGTTGCTTGCCTCCACTTGCCTCTGAGCTGACCGCTTGACCACAATCCCACCTGAAGTTAAGCGGTGATGTGGTAGAAAGATGTATAGTCCTATATTAGCAGTAGTTCTTAGAAATTTAAATTTTTATTAAAATGTTTCATACCCTGTCGGAAAAAGTTTGAGACCACTTTGTACACAGGTTATAATTTGCAAAATATTTTAAATCTGCGTATGATAACATAACAATATGAACACCTGTGTAATCTACTAAACATTTTGAATGGAATGAGAGTAATGGTGTTTAGACCACCATTTCTCTTATCTTTTACACAATGACTATGCCATAAATGGGCATTGTTTATTTACCACAGATGAGTGCCGCGTAAGGACCAGGCGTTGAAATTGTCATTATATTATATGGCGGCTCCCTTGTACTTGTTTGGTTATTGTTTTGCGTTGATAAATATTTAGGAATATTTTAAGCCATAAATCCTATTCATAGCATGGCTACTTAAGGAGTTAGTCTTGGTTAAATCTATTCAGTCTGAGCTGCTGTTTTGTCAAGTGAAGATCTCCAAAAATGGGAAAAGTCCGTGAAATCTCCAGTGAAACTCGTTCCGCCATCGTTACTCTATACGACGAAGGCAAGTCTGAACGAGAAATTGCCGCTAAGCTGAAGTTATCGAATACTTGTGTTCATAATGCAATAACTCGATACAAGACAACCGGCAGTCATCAAGACCTACCGCGCTCGGGGAGGCCGAGAGCAACCACTTCTAGCGAAGACAACTTCATTGTTGTAACAAGCAAGCGTAATAGACGTTTAACAGCTACAGAAATTCGAGCTGAACTCAATAAAACTCGACCGGAACCTGTATCATTGACAAAAGTAAAGAGAAGACTTCGAGATGCCAATTTGTTTGGTCGCGTAGCTGTTCGTAAACCAATGTTACGGACACAAAACAAAAAGAAACGTCTGCAGTGGGCTCTTACTCATCGATATTGGACTGAAGAAGACTTTAAAAAAGTTCTTTGGACTGATAAATCAAAGTTCGAAATATTCGGTTCGAAAAGAAGAGTTTTTGTACGTCGTAGTGCCGAAGAAAAGATGTTGCCAGACTGTGTAGTGCCAACAGTCAAACATGGTGGAGGCTCTATTATGGTCTGGGGATGTTTCTCTGGCTATGGGACCGGAGATTTGGTTAAGATTGAAGGAATAATGAAAAAGGAGCAGTACAAAGAGATACTGGAGCGAAACGCTGTTCCTTCCGGGCTACGTTTGATTGGAGATGGATTCATTTTCCAACAAGATAATGATCCAAAACATAGTTCTAAACTATGCAGGGGATATTTAGAGCACAAAGAGACGGAAGGAGTTTTGAAAAACATGGAGTGGCCCCCTCAGAGTCCGGATCTCAATCCGATAGAGCTTCTGTGAGAGGAGATGGACAGAAACGTCCGTAGTCATTGTCCGACGTCAAAAGAAAACCTCTGGAGGACTTTACTTTGTGTTGGAACAATGTTTCACAAGAAACTATCAATAAACTAATAGCCCGGTTACCAAGATTGGTCAAAAAAGTTATAAAAAGTAAGGGAAGATTTTTCGACGAAAAGTTAGTTTAAATATTTTTTTTATTAATAATAATGGCAATTATTGTAGTTTTTAAATTATTTTATGTTACATAAAAAGTTCCCTATTTAATAAGGTAAATAAATAAATTGTAGAGCACTAACTTTTCGAGTTTTATTCAATATTGTAATTTTTTCAAGGTGGTCTCAAACTTTTGTCCGACAGTGTATCTGCCGATCATCCCATAAGTGCAAACTTTTTTCATTTTTCGCAAGTGTTAACGAATCGAGTAATTGAGATCAGTGGGTTTACACTGCCGAATACATTCTCATATTGTCATCTAATTTTTTTCAAAGAAAAAGATAGAAAGCCTGCAGAAATACACAAATTTACGCCGGTGGAAGCCCACGGTAATATAGATAGCATACAAGAGATTTTTGTTTTTGGATTGTTTATTTTTTATATTAAGATGCCTTACCAGCCTTAAAGTCTAAGAGTAAAAAAGAAAAAAGGTAGGAAACATTAGGCGCGCGGGCGCACGTGTGTGCTAATCTTTTCACGCACGAAGGCTATCAAACCAGTTCGAATATCAAAACCTGTGTCAAAAAATTATGTTGAGATGATTAAAGTATTCAGTAATAATATGTACTTAATAAATGTCAATCCATTCTTCTTTTGAGACAGAGTCCAGGCGAAACGAAACCATGAACTTCTTAAGAAAGAATCAAACGCGCATTCTCACGTTCGTTCCCTAATTCAAAGTTATCACAAATTACTTTACTATCCACATTTAGCTCGGTGTTGCTTTCTATCCTTGACCTGCTATCCAGTTTACATGCGTCAATTGTCATCGTAACCTTGAAAAAATAATGGGTCAATGATTTTGCATAATGACGAAAATAGATGTTTGGCTCAAACAATACATGGACAACAAACAACAAACAAAGACATGGAAACTCGTATGATGTCTATATTTTATTTATTAGGTACTGGTGACCCGCCCCGGCACCACTAATTATGAACTTTCTACTAGTACAGTATAAAGGTCATTTTTAAAATTGTTCTCTTAAGGCATTTATATTGGTATTTCCTTGGCTGACACCGAATCCAAAAATAAATATGATTTAGAATTGGTTCCTATGTTCAATTGCGAAAATTATTTTACACTTTTTAATGCACCTGTTGTTTTTGGATATAGTCCTTTTAAGTCGGTTTTGTTTTTGTTTATTCGTCGATTTTTAGTAAATCTGAAGTTTGTAACAGATATCATCGCGTTCTTTCTACCTGGCTATGCGCCAAATAAACACTTTGTTGTTAATTAAACAATTGTTCATTGTCCTATTATTCATTTATGTCTTGTTACAATTTTTTCCATCTTAAGAAAACAACATGATATGGATTAAAAATTACAACCATTTGACCGGTTTTGTATTTTTTTTATAATGAATAACCACTTAAACCACACAAAGCACGTGACTACAATCGCACCTGGTGTTAAGTGGTGATGTGGTCGAAAAATGGTACGCACTAGTTTAGTATATTCACTCTTCTCTTCATTGTATCCACGTCATAATTGTTCGGAAATACAGACGCTGGCAGCTAGATCAAATCCTTTGCAGTACGCACTAGGAATTATAAATTGATTTGCTTCGTTCGAACGTGCGGTCTATCTTAGGCAAATGTACGGTGAAAACGTCATTTTTTATACATCATGGGAATATATGATATCATCATGCATATATGATATTCTGCATTCTTTGCAGCATCATCATCTTGGAGGTGCTGACACTTCCCCACAGTTGTATACCGTACACCCAAATAGGATTTAATATTGTCATGTACAGGTCATGTATATTATATAACATATTAATTTTTCGAACAAGGTGGCAAACGATTAAGCGGGCCACCCGCTGAGGCATAAGAGTTTGCTACCCATAGGCACAACAGATATACAAAGGGATAGACAGGAAAAAAGATTTTCCGTTCTCTCCATTTATCCCTTCCCCGTCCAACCCCTACCCCTTCCCATTCTGTCCTTATTAGGAAACAAGGTTGAAACTAAAGAAGACTATAATTGGGCCTCTGACTTCGTCTGATGAGTGAGGAGCACCTCACTCGCATCAGACGAAAAATACTTCTACTTCATGCCTGTCTTGTGAGGTCGTGGTATTTCACCGGTCGAGTCAGCCCATTCTTGCAACAGATGATGTTGTGCAAGATTGGCTCTACCATTGTTAAAAAAAACCTTACACCAGACCAAATGTAATTCTTTCATAATTACTTTGTTTACCGGTCGATTAGGATCTAGTGAATGACGGCTTATCTCAAATTGAAATAATCTGTTAAGGTAAAAACATTTAATAGGCACAATGAACATGATTTGAATCATGAGGAGATACATAAAAAAAGTAATCATAAGCATTACAACATTTTAAACAAAAATAATTATCGCAAAACGCCATTAGGGTTTTTAAACATAAGAATTAAGTAAAATAATAACATATCCTAAATAACTTAACACTAAAAGACATTTTTTTAAAAATAGGAATGAAATGCAAATCATTAAATGATTATAATATAAATGTTAATTATAATAAGTCGACGACCACGATTATAACTGGATTAGAACTTGTAGTTAAACTTAACCTGCATCACATACTTAGCTTTGACTTGAGCCACGTCGTAAACGATGAACCTGTCATTTCACCGCTAAGGAAACTATGCAGTAATAAAAAAATCTAATATATTTAACACGATATTATATACATAAACTTATTACATTTTACGGTAGATACTCAAGAAAAAAAAAGAGTTGGAAAGTGAGATAAGTTTGAATGAGATGTGATTGCGATGAAAAGAATGAAATTTGGCAAAGCACCCGGGTATGAAAGGATTTCCCTTGAAATGCTGAGCTGGAGGTTTAGTTGCAAGCCTGCTGTGGGTTTTTTTCAATACATGTTGGAGCCATTGCCTAGTACCCGAGATTGGTGTAAAGCCGTCATCGTCCCTCTGTATAAAGGAAAAGGTTTACAGCATGATTGTAAAAATTACCGAGGCATCAGCCTTCTCAGCGTTGTGGGAAGACTTTATGCTAAGATACTGATTGAAAGAGTCATGAAAGAAACAGAAGAAAATATGTGGGATGTGCAAGCAGGTTATAGGAAAGGAATGGGTTGCATGGATCAGATCTTTTCTTTGCGTACAATCACCGAAAAGTTTCTGGCTGTAAACAAAAAAAAATTCTGCGCCTTCGTAGATTTAGAAAAGGCCTATGATAAAATTAAAAGAGCAGATCTGTAGCCAACTTTAGTTGAGTTTGGATTGAACAGTGATCTTATACAAGCATTAAAGTCTCTTTGTAAAGATTCAACTGCTTTGTTAGGATTAACAGAGCCTAATCAGACTGGTGTAGAGTTAATAAAGGTGTAAAACAGGGCTGTGTAGATTCTCCATGGCTGTTCAATCTCTTTATTGATGATTGTTTGAAAGACGCAGATTGTGGATTAAGAATGGATGGGGTTGTTGTGAAATGTCTCTTGTACGCCGATGACCAGGTCGTGTTTACGTCATCGGCAGAGGACTTGCAGTTTAAGCTGAGTGTAGTGAATGATTCATTAGAAGGTAAAGACATGTAGATACGACGAATGTAATGGTGTTTGAAAGAGAACAAAGTAAGACTATAATTGAAATAAATGTTAACGGTAAAGAAATGGAACAGAGTTCGTGTATTTGAGGTGTATGTTTAGTTGAGACGGTAGGCATGTTAAATATATTGAACGAGTGATTGCGGAAAATAAAAAGAATTTGGCTACAGTTACAGTAGTGAGGAGTCAGAATGTGTCTATGAAGGCTAGTATGGCAATACACAATGCTGTACTGGTCCCCACTTTAATGTATGCAAGTGACAGCTGGGTTTGGTAGGAAAAGCATGCTAGCCGTGTTAATGGCTTTCGAGATGGGATCCCTGAGAATTATGTTAGGAGTGACGTTGAATAATAGGATTAAAAATACCGTTATAAGGGAAAAGTGTGGCTAAAAAGTGAATGTTGTGACTAGAACTGGGGAAAGTATGCTTCGGTGGTTGGGGCATGTTGAAAGGATGAATGAAGAGAGAATAACGAAACAGATTTATGTTGCAAAAGTGAGTGGCAGTGTTGGTAGGGGACGCCCTAGGAAAACTTATATCGATCAAATTAGTGGCTTATTAAAAAAGGCGATATAAATAGCACTTATGGGTGCTATTGCGACAAGCATGTATGCGAAGTTGTATGGATGCAGAAGTAGTCTGCCTACCCTTCTGGGTTACGGGCGTGAGCGCATATTTATTTATTTTTATATTACATTTTAAACTTAATAAGCTGTGCAAAAACTGATAGTGTTTGCTGTCAGATTTTATATGAATACATAAAATTCTACAGCTGTGCAGATTGCTATCCATTTGCTAAAAACGAGAATGGGGTACGTAAAGTAGAAGAAGGAGAGGATAGAAATTAATTTCCATTCGCTCCTTCTATATAGGCTATAAGGCCTATAAAGAGGCTATCAAATATACTTCACGTCGATAATTATTTCGTTAAATCGTCATTTAGCATAAAGATGGCCACTTTGAATCCTCAATTTAATAAAAAAAAACAATTGATAATTATGTATAAAAGGATACTCGTTGTAGAGCAACGAGGTGCCCTGCTCACCGGGCACGGGCGGCCCGAGCGGGACCAGCGTGCCGTCGGGCAGCGTGCGTGCTTGCGTCGGGTCCGGCTGCGTGCGCCCTACGCCCCACGTCGAGTGCTTACCGCTCGGCAACTTCGTTACGTACTCCGATGAGTAGCACTTCTTCCTATATAATCAACACTCTGTACTGAACTATACAAAGCAATGTATATAGATCGTCTTGGTATATATCAATTTAATATTTCAAATTTAATTCGAACTTTTGCACAACAAACTCAGCCTTTTAACGACTTAATTCTGACGTTTCGATATCAAATTGATAGGTGAACGTCCGATTTAATGTTTTTTTAAAGGAACGATTCAAAATACAGAAATTTATTTAAAAAGTCCGAATTTGAAATTAGAAACCTATATATATAAAATAGGAAAATATGTACGTACATATCGCCAAGTGCAACTTCGCAAAGCATAATGATTCCAACGGGATTGCTCTTGTTGGTGCAGCAGTAGTTCGCGGACTTGGATACCATGTCGGCGAAATAGATACCTTTGCCGAACATATAGCCCGTAACCGGTGCCTCGGGCGGCGCTATGCGAAGACCTGCCAAGGAAAACTTTTTCTAAAAATACACGAAAAACAATAAAACAAATTATGATTTCCTCTATATGGTTTTAATCGCTCCAACGAGACAGCACCAGGCTTGTCCTGTACAAGTAACTGTTTGTGAACGCATCGCCCAACTTGCATTTGTTATAACAAATGAATAAAGTAATAAATGAGGACTCACAACACGGTCACAATGCAATTGTATGTTTTTAATTAAATGGATAACTGGCCTTGTGAGAGAATTCCGGCAAAGTTGGTAACTCGAGATCCGTGCCACAATAGCCGTCGGTTGTGGAGTTTCTTGAATGGCTTGTAGCGTTTCTCCTCTCCGTCGCGAACTACTTTGAATGCCTTGAATCAAAGCAATTACATGATTTTACTTTATGCCACAAAGAGTAACTTCACAAGGTTTCATTGATGTTTTAATAATGGCAGAGCTACACAGCTGCAGCAGCTTTCGTATGAAATATAAAGTAGGTAAATTCAAAATTCTAGAAGTTCACATAATGAGAAGAGTGAACAAAATGAAAAGAACGTACAATAGAGAAAAGGCAGAAAATAATATAAGGAAAAACAGTGCTGACTAACCGCCTCAATATCCAATGTGTACGAAGAATGCGTAGTCGCATGCGTATTCCGCAAATACTCCACGATAAGCTCATATTCAGGTGACTTAACGTCAACTGGAGTAATCACTGTCTTCAGTTTAAGGTAGTGAGTCTCTATGGGACTTACTGATTGGTCGTTCTCACCCTCTGGAAAACAAATATAAAAAAGCTCAACAATGTTACTAATTAATTCAAGGGGTTGAAATCGTATAAACAAATTAAACATACCATTCTTTAGCAAGTTGTAAGCAATTTCTATTTCAAGTAAATTATCCAGCATCTCCGTTTTAGTTTTGATGACGTCAGCATTGTCCAGCAATGGTGGATTATCAGTACCAAAGCTATGAGGCACCAATGTGTAGAACCTACAATAAAATTATTCTTCACACTGAGTCACTTACTGACAAAAATGGATATAATATTAACATGTAGTAAATATGTGAGATAGGTTTCTAAATTAGGAAACTGTATAAGTGAAACTTCTTAGGCCTATATTTGGTATATGGACGAGATCGTAATTTCATGCTTTAATTTATAGTCCATTTTTTTGAAAATAAAGTGATTCTTAAGCCTAACTTCTCTAACTTATTATATGAGAAGGTGGCAAACGATTAAGCGGTTCACCTCATATCAAGTGATCGAAACCGATAAGCATCCACAACAAGCAAATGAGTAGCAGGTGCATTGCCAATCTTTAATGAACAGAGAAGGAATGATAAACAGATATAATGATAAATCCTGTTCCTATTTACATGCTTTCGTTTTTATAAAATCGATGGGAAGGGGAAGAGGACTGTAAATGGGCCTCCGGTAGAACGAAACGCAGAAATACTTCAACTTGAAGCCTGTCTTGTGTGTGGTCGTGGTATTTTACCGGTCCATTCGGCTCGAGCGAGCAACAGATGTTGTTGCGGGCTATACCACTTAGAAATTGAGACGAGGCATCGATGTTAATTTACCTGTTGGTTGCGTCCACAATTTTATTTTCATTGGCTTTGCCCTCATTGAGATACTTCAATAGTTCAGATAGTACATTGTATCCAGCTTTGATTTGCTTCTTGGATAGTTTTCCCAACGGCATTTTGTCTGTGTCAAGCTGAAGAAAAAACATGCTCACGATGATTAATTTAAAACACATCATCATCTCCCTATCATTTTCTGATGTTTTATGGGATAGGCACAGTATCAGTCCATACTGTACAAGTTTTGGCTACAATTTTAAACGACCGGCCGCATGCCTGACGCCCACCGTCCTCGGGAAATATTAATAATTTTTCATTAATTTTAACAACCACATGTACCATTAAATTGTTTTAATCTGTCTCTAGTACCAACACTCGGGCAATATTTCGCGTTCACAGACGGGTCTTACAGAGTCTCATTATGTTGAATATAACTTTGACTATGCATCAGTCGACGTATTTTTTCGACCAAAGAGCACAAGATAGGTTTAAGTTAGTTACATAATCCGTTTCATCAAATACTCCTACACTGCTTTATGAAGTTGAGAAGCAAAGTTTTTGCTGGCTACCAAAACTCTGTAAGACTTAGCAAATGCAATGCACATAAAATTATCTTGTAGTTCGGATGAAGACTTGAAGGTACCATATTATATATCTAAAACACATTCAAGAAAAAAGTGTGTCTGTTCATATGACATTATTCATTCAAATAGCAAATCAAATCATCATCATCAAGTCATTCAATTGTTTTTATACTCCACACTAATAAAATAACAAACTATTGTTCGAATTACCAGTGTTACTAACCTCGAATTCCATCAGAGTCTGCTTCATGATGTTAATGTCAAATATGAGCGTGATAAGTTTTTGTACGGGGATCGGTAGATTGCACTTGACAGTGTCGACTTCAAGCGTTTGTTCGGAAGTTTGTTCATCTCCATAGTCCATGTCGAGAGGGAAGTATGCGCCAGGCATCTGTAAGTGAAGATGGATATTGCAAAAATAGGAGTTCCGGCAACTAACTACTATTTCAATCACAAAGAACACAGAAGAAATGTATACCCTCACCTGTTATTAGATCAGGACCTAGACTATATGTAAGACAATGTGGACATTGATAGATGACAAGCGAGTTGCCGAGCTAAATCTCGGGCCAACACTGTTAAAACGTAAAAACCAAATTAAGTTGAAGACTTGGGAACTCTCCTTGGAAATTCTAGAGGTCCAGTTTATCTTGACATACAACAGTTAGACTCGAGTTTGATTTCATAAGCAAGTAGCCCATAAGATATTTTTATATAAGACAGTACTCGAGAGTAGCTTTGGTGGACGACATCGAAACATACCTTCGTAAAGTGATCTCTAGCATCCCACGGATTTTGAGTTCTTTCCATGTATAGTCCTTCAAATTTGCTAATAGCGTCACATAGCGAGGAACAATTCTCGACCTTATTCCCGCCAATGGGTGTGCCGATTCTACCCCATGACCTGAACAGCCAATACCTGAAAAATTTATTATTTAATGTATTTCAGGTGATATATTACGACACGGGAGAGATATCAGTGGAATTCTACGAAGACGGAAGAGAGCGCTAGTTCTGCGACTAATAAACCCGAACTCAACAATTACTTTTTTATAGAAAAGTGACAAACTTAGGTAATGATGTTTCAGCCTCTGACACAATAGTAAAAGATAAAAAAGTATTAGGAATAAAATATTATTCCTAATACTTTCTTATCTTTCAACCTCGTTTTTTAAAACCCTGTTTTATCTTCTAATTATAGGCAGCGACAACTCTTAAGCTTGTTGATGTGATCAATGAATACCAGGTAGGTTACTTGTTTGGTTTGCTCATTTGTAATAACAAAGATCACAACACACTTTCTCCTCTTGTCGCCCTCCAGGAGCTGTATTTTGTAAAATGAATTCTTCTGTTCGACGACATCGGTTTTGCTTAGGACTACAGAGTACTTTGCGCCGGTTGAATCTTTGTACACGTGGGCTTCGTCCTCCAGACCAGAATCAGGGTCGACAGCAGTACCGCCTAAAACATGTTTTTATTATTTTTTATATCTTCTTATGCAAGATTACCATCGTAAGTCCAATTAATAATAACAAATGGACTACATTAATTGCCAGTGTAAAAATATTTTTTTTTTATCTGGTATATATAAATAAATAAAAAAAAATATGCGCTCACGCCCTTAAGGGCGTAACCGTTACCATGATCATGGATTTCCATTTGGCGCGATCTTGGCACACCTCTCTCGCTTCTTCTACATTCATACATCTACGCATGCATGCTCGTCGGTTATGGGTGCTCCCTATATCGCTCTTTTTTAATAAGCCACTAATTTGATCGATATAAGTTCTTCTAGGGCGTCCCCTACCAACAATACGTATATTATATCTGGTACAAATATATGAAATACATTTTTATTTAACGTATTCGAAATATAATAAGAATAATAATATCAATAATCAGCCTTTTCTAGAATGTTTCCCACCACGCTGGCGCAGTGCGGGTTGGTTATTATCTATATGGGTGTATTGACTATAAAAAGTTAAAAAATATATGTAAAAAATATTTTTGGAGCGTTGTTAAGGTCTAACTTATTGATACCTCATATTGTTAGATGGCGCTTTATTTAAAAATATATACTATTTGACATATAAAAGACAACGCAAAGCAAGCTCGGCCCACAGCTATTTTTATTTATGCCTTACAGGGTTAGTAGGTAGAGAACACAGAATTCCATTTGGTGCGGTCCAAGCACACCTCTCTCGATTCTTCTTCATTCATACATCAATACATACATGCTTGTCGGTTACGGGTACTCCTTATACTTTATACCATACTCTACATATCACAATATAAAGCATAAATGTAGCAGGAGTCACGAGATTAGTGTTAATGCGGTGAGAACAAAAATAATATAAAATATACAGAAAAGAAACAAAAATAGTTTCCACCGAACATCAACATGTATAAAAAAGTCAATATGATTTAGTTGCTATAAATGTGAGGAACAAATTATTAACAAAGTACCTTTGACTTTCAGTTTGGTAACTCCAGATTTCGACTTAACGTATTGACTTCCCGACTTTTGTATTGACTTTCCATCGAGAACGTCTTGTGGTATCCGCTTACTAGGCTGTACAAAAAAATTAAGAAAATAAAAGACACTAAAATTTGCAAGGAACTCTTAGGAAAAAATTCACCGTTTGTGAATTTTTGTTGTCGCTCACATTTCCGTTTCGCCTGAAATGCATGAGTGCGTTACTGGCATGAGAAGTTGTCAAAGGAAGGAGAATCAGGAATCCGATAATAGCTAGCGATTGAGCCGAGGCTCGGCCCTCTCGAGGACCCTTGAATTGGAGTGCTAAGCGTGTAATGAGTGACAAGCCCAAGCCGAGGTCCCCTATCGGAGGTCCTTGAGCCAAGTCACTACATGGAGCGTCCGCCAGAGACTTAAGAGCTCGGCGGCCTCCCAATCCGGTTATAATAATATAGTAACGACACGACCCAAGGCTCAATCTTCCGAGGAAGCCCTCGAGGCTAGGTGCCTTCTGCGCCCTGTCGCCTCGAGCCCGGTGTAGCTGTGGATGTCTCTTCTAACAGTGACCAACCAATCACAAAAAAAGAAGGGAACTCAGTTCGCTCCTCTCAAAGGTCGTGACGACACCTCTTGAAGCCAGAGCCATGAATGATAAGTTGTCTTATATAGTGTGTCGTGAAAATATTGGACAACAACCTATAAGAGATATCAAATTGGACTCCCATTCATCGAATATCGATTAATTATTGAGTATTTTGTACATTAAATACTTAAAAATTTAATACAAAATTATAAAAAGACATAACAGTAACAGTACTGAAGTACTTAAAAATAATGGTGTTTGAAAAAAAGACACTTATTGAAACCAGTTTAAAATTATTGCAAAAACTTACATCAGATCCCCAATCGGCTATGTTATTAGCTCTAATCAATCGTAGAGTGTCCGCGATTGTTCCTTCTTTAGGGTCGATTAAATCAAGAAATGATTCCTCGACTACCTGCAAGCAATAACACCAGTGTATTTTAGTACAAACAGGAAATGGACAAAAATTTATTGTTGATAACAATCATGTTAATGTAGCGCGACCGGCGTCCTCTTGTCAAACACATATTTGACCTAATCCGCAAAAAAGTGGATAGTATTTACCATATGTTTAGAAGAAGGGAGCAAACAACCAAGCAGTTTACCTGATATTAAGTGATCATTATCCATAGGCATCCGCAACAAAATAATGAGTTGCAGATGAGTTGCCCCTGTTTTCCTATCCATCCTCTCTCCCCCAATCATCTCCCTCCCTCCCTCTCTGCCCCTTCCCATTCTTTTTCGATTAGAGAACGATTGAAGGGGAAGAGGAATAGGATTGGGCATTCAGCACCTCGCTCATCAGACGAAATGCATAAATACTTTTACGCCTATTTTTTGTGAGAATGTGGTTTGTCACCGGTCGAGCTGGCCCATTCGTGCAACAGACGTTGTTGCGGGTTCTACCAAAGTAAGATGTAATGTTTTTAGTAATGTACCTCAATCTCTTTTTCACGAAGCTCCTCCATTTTCGCAGACATCCTCTTTACTTCACTTTTAGAGGATACAGCAGCCGCCGTGGTATCTGTAATCTTTGACACCACGAGACCACCTAACTTCAGGATACGATTCTTAACCTCTTCTTTAGACGCCTTGAATTTACCCAATAGGAAAAATTGAAGATTTTTCAATGGAGCGATTGGTTTTGGTTTCGAGTCGCTGTAGAAAAGGCATACGTATCAAATGAGCGTATATTTCGACGATAAATGTATAAGTAAAGGTGCAATTTAAACGGTTTAGTTAGGTAAGTCACTTAAGTTCTAGAAAATTATAATGACATCAAATCACAATCCCATTCGATCATAGGTGAAGTTGGTGTTGTTGTCTTTTTACTAGGTCACTAAAATATACATATATGAATATGTCAAGTCAGTCAGGTCATTGGATAATTTTAACATTTTACTAGAAGATTCTCTTCAACTCAAATATCATATCATAATACATCAATCTGGATAGACAAGGGTTTTTTATCTTTTTTATATTTACATAGAGGACAGTTACTATTAGAGAACTTTTTATTTCACACGTCGTCTCGTAGCATTGTAATATCTAAGTTTAAGTGTTGTAAAGTCAGTTTTAAATATATATGAATACAATATAATATAAATAGAGAAAAAGTAAGCGCTGACTCCATCGGCTCTTCCTTTTTGATAATAGTAGGTGGAGGCGGAGGTTCACTCTCAAATATCCGTGTAGTCACTTTAGGCTTATATTTAGCGAACGCTGAATGTTTTTTAAATGCAGATGGCACCACCATTTTCTTCTTCTTGGGATCTTTGGATTTATACATGCATTTCGTCCACTCATTCATGTTTCCTGTAAAATTAAATTTCTCCTTAAAAAAATTGAACAGATATTATTAAATCTCCAAATTAATAAGGTAATTTTTTTGTTTAATAAAGAAAATAAAACAAAAAAATATCGTGCGCTTGTTCACACAACAATGAAGAGGACAAAATATTGTATATTAGTGTATTCGGACATCATGATAATTATAATGGCTCTTACAATAAGAGTGAGTTCATAAAGTGAAGGCAATGATAAAAAATTATTCAATCAAGGGGATGTGGGAGTTTCAGTATCTAGTAGGCTTATTATGTTGTAAATATTTAAAAAAAATTATAAGGCTGTCTTCATACATTTGTCACAAATTTTATTTAGATTGGAACATTGATGCTCAGCTATTTTTAGTATTAAAGGTATTTTTTTAATCTATCATACTACTATTATGTCTACTCATATTTATTTATATATTTGGTGTATCTAGGAAAGGGTTCTAACAATGTTGTATTTAGACGAGATTTTTCTTTTTCAGTTTTTCTATGTGTCTTTCCCAAAAAACGGCAATTTTCCATAGGAAATATATTTTATAAATTTATGCAGCACTGTCCTTTGGTTTACTTGCATTGTTTATTGTTGTAGTGTTGTCAATGGATGATAACCCACTGGTACTTCAAATTTCTATTAGATGGTTTAATACAAAAAACATGCTGCACAAACTTTCATAAAAATAATTACCTGTACATTTGTAGTAAAAAGTGTCCAGTATAAGCTGACCCTGCTTGCATTCCGGGCATGACTCAGGTACACCAAATGCCATGCAGTCAGCTAAATGATTCAGGCACTGTAAGCGCAAATAATTGTAAGTAAAAACATATAGAAATGTATATCATTATATGTATTTATATTATGAATGGGCAAGATTGACCAGTAAATACTATAATATTTAGAGGAAAAATGAGTTATCTATACTTTTGTGTTTCGTCTGGCGAGTGAGGACCCTTGAGGCTTAATTTTATTTTCATTATTTAATTTCAAACATTTCCTGATAAGCATAAAGGACACTGCTAGATTGTTTTCCGCTTACTTAAAAAATGAAGTATCTGAATTTTAAAGTATTATACCTCATCACGTCCCGTGAGTATATCTTGGTCATTTGCTTGTAGGAGTTCAGTTAACTCATTCTTAGTAAATTTACTTAACAAATCTTTTGATTTATCGTACAGCTTGCACTGTTTCACCAGCTGCTTCTTTATTTCCGTTTCCGCTTTTATATCTTCTTCTTCTTTGGGTTCCTTTTTTATTTTCTTTATAGGCAATTCGTCACTTTCAGAATTCCTAAAACAGAAGAGGCATTTTTAATAGTCCTAAACTAACTCATTATTTTCTACTACTACTACAAAATATATAACAAATATTTTTTTTTATTTGTTAGCATATGCTTTCCTTTTTTTAAATAAATGAAATATGACATTTAAATAACTAAATAGATATTCATGATGAAATTTACTCACTTGATTTCTTGTTTAACAATGTTCTGATCATCTTTTTTGAGAGATTTGAAACCAGGGAGATCTTCTCCACCCCCAAGAAAATTAAGTTCAACCTTTTTTTCAGCAAAACATTTTAGATGATGCCATAATGGATGATCCCCATACTTTGGGTCGTAATCAATTTTGGCCACTCTGATTTCATCCTAAAAAATATTTAAAGCAATTTATGGAGCACCATTTATTGACTGACAGGCTGAAATTAACATTGCATATGATAGTTCCCAAGCTGTTTTAGTACAAAGTATATCCATTTAATTATCTGTCAATTTTAAAGGGATTACAAAAGTATGTTTCTGGTTATTTATGCAAATTATAGTAAAAAAAATATTTTTCTTAGGTAATAAATAACCCCTGACAAAATGCAGAATCACTTAAGATGGTTTAAGGAGACGCCATCTGCCAGTCGCATGAATATCCGTCAAAGAAAGTCATCCTTTCCAGCAATCTCATACAATTACAAAACATTATAATTACATAAATTAAATATTAGTGATTAATACAAAATAAGAACAAGTGTCAACTACATAAAATATATGTAATTGGATTCTTATGAACCTATGCATAATGCCTGAAAGTGGTATTATTAATAGAACTAGCTGTTGCCCGCAACTTTGTCTGCGAGGAACTAAATAAAAGATATTAATCACTTTGCAGAAAACTTTATAATCGTACTAGTGATCGGGTAGCCGTTGTGGAATCCATAGGGTACATTTTCTATAGACAAAAAAATATCCCACGGAAACCGTACAATTTTGCGGGATAAAAAGTTACCTATATGCTATTCCAGACTATAATCTATCCCCATAAGTATGCCCAATTTCATCCGTATCCATTCACCCGTTTTTTTATGTGAAAGAATAACAAACATCCTTACTTACAAACTTTCTCATTTATAATATTAAGTAGGATTAAATAAAGATAAAAAAACTTTGTGGATTACTAATACAATCTGCTGCCATATCATACTGGTTTACATTGGTAACATTATTGCATATGTGGGAATAAGGTTTACCATTGTGTGTGTCTTAGTAATGAGCGCAAACGCAGCTTAGAATTTCGTGAATTAAGGATTTTAAAATTTTAGGTAGTACCATATTGTTAGATTAACTATTTACACCAGTTTCTAGTTTCGGCCCCTAATGAATAAACAGATAAATTATAAAGATTCCTTGCTTATTATTACATGGTCTCTTTCTAGTATTGGCGAAGTTTATAAGAATAATAAATATTTATTTGTAGGTTGTGCCCAGTATAGTGATATAACTCTTACCCTGCCTCATTTTGAAACTAATGAGCTATAGCAATAGAGTTACTTAACCATCTGACTATCCCATAAGTTAAGATGTGTGAAGACCTTTGGAATAAAATTAAATTAATAAAATAAAAATAAAAATGTATACTTTAAACATAATTCTGCTTTGCTTAAATTTAAGTAATTGTTCATCATGTCTCCACAATGTAATATATTATTTATCCTCTCTTTCTGACATAGGAGCTTGTACAAGTTGTTTGCACTCACACACCCATTGAGCATCATAACTAATATATACCAGTCTGGCAAATACTTGCAACGGCTAGAATAGGCTGGTTGTTTAGATATACTTTTTAAACTACTCAAAAATTTCAGATATCAGCCCATGAAAATTTCACCCTAGGAGGAGGCAGGTTATAAAGTATCTAACTAACTATCCCTATTAAAACTTTGCTATTGTCTGGCACTTACTTGCAACCATTAAAACAGGCAGGCAATTTTGTTATACTCTTAAACATATGTAAAATACAACATATTAAAATCATAGGCTTGTGGGAGTAGTTAAAAGATTTACATTTTCAAAAATTCAAAGGATGGCAAAGCAAACACAGATGCCTGCCAGAATTTTACTTTCTTAATTGATGGATAGTAAATTGTCTCATTCTTTCATTGTCTAAGAAAGTAGTCTACTAGGAAAAATGTAGATAACAATTGCTATCTTTATATATCCTGGCAGGATGAAATAGATGCCCGAACTTTATATTTTGTTTTAATTTAATATATCCCTTGGTTTAAAGGTGTCTTGTTTAAAAGTAATATAGAAATAAATACTTGATAATTGCCTTACCTTACATATTTTAATGTCACAGTATCTACATGTAGCTCTACTTGATTTGGAATATTCCACTGTATAAGGCATGGCTCCTCCATTCTTTTTATTTTTGCCCCTCTTAGTACCTTTTTCTTCACCTACAATACAAATAAATACCACACACAGTTGCCACAGTTTGTGTTATAGAACTTGATATCAGAAACAATTATGGTGCCAACCAGGTGCTCAGCCAGGCCAACCTAGATAATACTCTTGTTACAGTATTATCTAGGTTGGCCTGGCTGAGCTGCCGTAAGTCACAAATTTAAAGAAACAAAAAATATACCACTGATCTTCTTCTTAATCTGCTCTTGATCTTCATGTTTGATTTTGTTAAAATTTGCAATGTCACTTATAGCTGTAGGTGGTTTTTTAGTGAATAAACAGTCTAAGTGATGCCAATTTGGTTGCTTGCCATCAAAAAATGGGGACTGGAAATAATTAAAATTGCATCATATACATGTAGATAGAATGATAGCATTTTGTTGAGCCTATTCCATCCTATGTAAACACCAAGTAATAGTTATTCAAATATATATATTCTTTAAATATATATATATATATACTGATTTGATAACATTTGATAATAACATCACAAGAACCTTTTGCTTGTTTACGATTAGCAACAGCAATTAAAGGATGACATGACAGCTTGCTAGCAGAAGAAAAGAACTGGCATGGGATACAAGCTTCGATCAATCAGCCAGCATGTTTCATTTTGTTGAATGACATTATTATCTTAATCACAATTTGCCTACCCACTTTGTCTCATTAAAAAGCGACTGGAAATGATATGCCATATTCGCAATGATTTGTTCATCTGAGAACATGTTAACTGTGTATAATTTGCCTAGCCAAATTATCAAGTGTCTACTCTGTTAACCAGTTGGTGACATAAATTATAGACATGAATTTTCAAAATAAAGAATCAAAGCAAGTCAAAGAGATAGAGATTATGGAATTCCATTATCAGACTACCTTACTCCTTCTATTATCTATCTATACATCTTTGCAAACATTTGCATTGGTTACAAGTACTGTGGACTTTATAGAGGTGAATAGTAAACCCTATTAAATATTTTTTGATAAAAGGCCTGGTTTAGGAAGTAATGCCTATTTTGAAATAGATAAATAAATAAATTGATGATTGATATTTTTCTCTATTGTGCTGGATGTATGCCTAAGTATAACTTATTAGTATTTTATATTATAATTAAACTGCTGAGTTAAACTTTCGAGTTTTATTTAATGTTATTACTTGGTTAAAAGTGGCAGGTAGTGTAGTAGTAATGAAGTAACAACATATGTACAAAATATAGCCTTAACCTTGTTAAACTAAAATATCAATTTATTACCGTGAGTTAAACTGGCGTATAAACTTGGTGCAATGCAGAATTTTTCTCTATCATTCTCTTTTAAAAAGCAAAGACGATGATGAATATGTTTTGTGTGAATTTTTTCGACAGTGTAAACCCACGGTTACAACGCATTTCTTGAGTATGCTCAGAGAAGGCAAAATTACTGTAAGGTGTTTTTACCCATTTTTGTAATACATGCTATGGAAAAGATTTAATCTACAGAATCATTAACATATAGAAACTATATACACATTCAATTTTCACCTTACTTTCTCGTTAAAAATACTCAAATTTGCAGGCTAGATTTCATCTATTCCCCATTATAGCATACCGAGATGAATATACGAATTTGTACCAACCTGCACCATTAAAGCAATCCGTAGTGTTCCCTGATCTATTGTTGTCTTACAGAGTTTGCATGATGCTCGAGAAGATTTTGCATATTCAACACTGTACGGTAAATCCGTCATTTTGTTTTTATCCAGTATCTACGATGTATAAATATAATGTGATCTAATCAAAAGCTATATCAATGTAACGTATTGTATTAGTAACATTTATTGAGGTTTCCAAATATCCCAAGTAATATTAGTGAGAATATTACACGCTCGGCTAATAACTAAAAAATAATAATAATATTTATACAAAATCACCGGCCAATCAAATTCAAGTTTGAAGTCATTCAAATTTCAAGGACAGTGACAGCAAAATTCACACACCACATGTATAAAAAAATAATAAAGAAAGAAAAAGATAGCGTAGCGCTATTGGAAAAGCTTCTCGATTGGGTTTCAGATGCTTCTTATCATAATAATGATTTGATTAAATATATAGTATCAAATACAATGCGTAGTAAACCAGGAGCAGAACCCGTTCTCCCGGGTGCGCCTGGGCCTGGCTGGTTTCTTAGATTGAACTTAACAACACTAGTACTCAGTACTGGTACAATATTGCAGCAATCTCATGATCCCGTTTATGATATAGCGCATAGGATGGACGCATATATCCATATCCGTCACATTATTATTGTTATCAAATCAGACCGACTCCGCCTTCGGACCGGGTCAACTTCGGACAATATCTGATTGTGGATGATGCTGATGCATCGGACCGTGCAGTTGGTCTGCTATTCATCGTCAGTGCGCTCCAAACGTTTTCCGTTCTAAATATAAGCTCTGAGCACGACTTTGTTACCAAATCGTTACTATAGTAAAAAAATTAAGTTTTAATTGATTAAATAGAACACAGCTTTATATCGGCGTCGATAAATTCTTTAAAAAATGCACAATACAGTGAATGAAAATTACATAATACTGTTTTTTTCCTACACATTACAGCAAACATTCGAAATAATAATTTTTAATATATTTTACATTTACGCAAAAGCATTAAGTGTTTATATAGAATCATAAAGTGCGAGTAGGTTAGCAATTAGTGATCCTTATCGTTACTGGGAAAGAAATAGTTAAAGATTTGTTATAGTATTTATGGATCCATTCGTAAAATACATATGAAAATATTGATCATTAGACTTTTATGAGGGAAATTTGACTATACCGTGTGTTATAAAGATAGTTAAGTTAGTCCCTTCTTTCCTATTAATTTGTAAGGATAATATAGCAATCCGATGCCCAGTTCGATGGCAAAGAGGACATTAAAGAAAATGATCAATATTCGCTTCAATCATGTAGACTTGTCAAGTGCACTTAATCGTCTTGGGGATGCGTTATGTGTCTGTGGTCTGCTCTGCGATAGGGTGTCAATAAGTCACAGCCACATATTTTATAATGAAATGCTCTTTGACTCAATAAAGTAGAGTTGGTAGTAGCGCTAGCTGCGTCCTGTACTGAATCTCAAGTCAAATCAAAGTCATAACATTTTGCTTATAACTTATAGTTTGCAATTATTTATCTGTTTATTTTAGCGTTTTCCGTTTTATTAACATGAGCAATAGGAAAGAAAATATTAAAAAATCCTTAGGTTTAAGAAAGTTCCTGTGGAGTTCTGGTGAGTAATAACACGAAACTTCATACTTTTAACTTTTTATTTTTCTTATTATGAAAATCTTTTATCTAAATGCAAATATACCATAACATGTTGTTGCGATTTGTTAATATTATTAACTATTTATAGACTTAAATTTCTCTTAAAATGACTAAAATTTTGACTATATTTCAAATTTTATGTCACACCTCTACACGCGAGGGCATTAACCTAACCAGCTAGAGGGATGGCATCCCCCCATTTTATTTTTTAAACTATAATTATTAATTGGTATAATGGATTAAATAGCAAAAAGTATAGGTAAGTAAGCTACAGGGCCTGCTCCATGTTACTGTAATTTGCTTTTGCTCCCTTAACAGGCTCAGTGCTATCAGTTCAATAATTTCGGCTAACCTTAATTTTCATCAAATCCCTTTTTATGAAATCTTTCGTACTGGGACAAAGCTCCTCATTTGGTATTTGACTGGTTTTGACTTTTTGCTTGTTGGTACTATAATTGTAAACTTTGACTGAGATGCATTAGTGAATTGGCCATTATGTCAAGTCATTGGTAAAACAAAAATGTAATGAGAGGGGTGCCGAACAACAAGGTTATTTCCAATATTACAATATGTTTTTTTCTAATGTTATTTATATTATTTTTTTAATTTAATGAATGGGAAACTTTAATATTTTTCAGATGATGAAGATAGTGACTCTCAAACGGAAAGTCCTGTTTTTCGAAGACCAAATACTGATCCTAACCTTCATACAGAAAGTGCAAACGAAGATTTAGGTAATAAGAAAAAAATTATGTGTCTGTCGCCTTCTTGCCCACCCTGGTTATGTAGAAATATAATTGATAATAAATAAACTATGGTTAAGATATTTAAAACATTGGTAATGGTTGTAGAGCCCGCAATAAAGGCCAATTCGTGCAACAGAACATCTGTTGCACAAATTGGCCTTCTCTACTGGTGAAATACCACAACCTCACAGAAGACATGTGAAGTAGAGTATTCTGCGTTCTGCCTGACAAGTGAGGTGCCGAAGGCCTAATTCCTTGATAATAAGGAAAGGATGGGAAGGGGAAGAGGACTTGATAGTGGAGTGGGTGAATAGGAAAGGTAAATAACCATTTTCTGTATATCCCTGCCTCTGCCCATTGAAGGTAGGCAATGCATCTGCAACTCTTGTTGGGGATACTTATGGTTAGCGAAAACTTGATCTTGAATTCAGGTGAACCGCATGCTCGTTTGCCACCTTCTACTATAAAAAAATAGAAATGCAATGCCAAATTATTACACAATGTTATGTTATGTTATAAATTCATAGTTTTTATGTGTTGGAATAACATTTAATTTATAAGCTAAATGTGTGTTATGTTGTGTTATAAAAACTTTAAGTAATCCCATCTTGGCCAATGACACACTAAAATCATGTTAATGATCAAACAAAAGATACTACTCTTATACAATTTTTTTATGAAATAATTAGTCTTTACTATTCTGCTTCTGATGTTAGTACTAGTAGTTTATGTATCAATTAAAAAAATATTATATAAACAAAAAAGATATTTAAATGACAGTTTATATTTGTGTATATTATAGATATTTTTTCATGAAATTTGATTCAAACTAGAATATGAAACATATTAAAGTTAAATTATATTTCTATTGACTTATTGCATGTTATTATGATTATAAGTATAATGATTGATGATTAAACAATTAAATTTAACATTTTAGGAACACCCAATTCACCATGCTCACTAGGCCGAAGAGCGGCCACAAAATCAGAGCGAGATCACTTCTTTAGGATGTTGAATAACCCAATTAGAGTACCTTCGTGTGGACCTATACTGTAATTATATTGTGTAACTTTTTTTACAATTTCTTTGAACTATTAATGAATATAAAACCAGTTTGCCAACAAGGTTTTAAAAGTGTTAATACCACATAGCAACAGGGGCCATTATGTTATGAAACATGAATGCCATGACTCTGACCAGGATGGAAATTTTGTATACAAATGGCACACCTTACCTTAAATGCTCAAACTCGAAAATAAATAAAAAATATTTCCACTTCATTTATCACATTTCGTAAGATCCGAAAGCACGGAATCTACTTCTAATTATCCCTTGTCAAATCCTTTGGCATATAGATTATATGCCAAAGGTTGCCTGTTCCAATGATTAAGTTGGAAAACTTAAGCATTATTGTTTGATTTTTGTAAACGAAAATAAAGAAGTTTTATTTTTGTAGGGGATCTTCTCACAATATGCCCTCTGATATCTTTGACGAATGCAGCCCTGGGAATTACAAAGCAGTTGATTTGAGGAAGATCCTTTCCATCCAGAAAGTAAAGCGTGGGCTAAGCTCTCGTGGTGGTGAGATTGTTATACTAATTAGAGAATGGGAGGTAACATACATAACTCATGGTACAGTCGAGGCTGCTCGCGGTATTTCACTTACGGGAACATTGCCTTGTTTCTCGCAGCGAGACACACTCTCACCGCCGATTCTTACAAATAACCAACCAGGTAGCAGTGTGTAAAAGGCAATTGGTCATGTGATGCAATTTTGTGTGTTTTTATTACCACTGTCTTTCGTTTAAACGAATGTCATTTTTAAAGTGGAAACCGCCAGCGGCCCCGATAGTACATTGCGGAAGTATAAGTATGTATTATTAAGGGCTAGGTACAATAATTGCTGAGAATACGAGTTTATATATTATGTAATTCTCATTGGGTATTCATATGCAGAGATCTAATATAACATAAAACTACGACTAAGCTCTCGTCTTAAAATCCACTTGGGGTCCCTACCCTACGCTTTTCATCGAGCTTACTGTCTCAAATACCTGAGTTGATAACCAAACTGGATATAAAACATTTAGACATCCAGAAATTTTAAAAGTATACAGACCGCTTGACCTGATAACCTGACCTGAATAGATAAATATTTATTGAAAAGTAAAGGATAAAATACTTCAGACCTAGCCTATTTTTATTACATTTAATAAATATTATTGTCAACAGAGATAAGCACGTCGACGGAATTAACAGAGAATGGCGAGGGCCAGAGAAGGGCCGAGCCAGCACGCATGCAAATGCCTACCCTCTCCGCATCAAACAGTATGTTTTATATATGTGATTTAGGACAAAAAGAGCATTTCATTTATTTTATTACAACTAGAGAATTTGTAGTCAGATAAACAAAGTAAAAGTTTGTTATTTAATGAAAAGTCACAACCAATGTACCACTTTCTCTTTGTTTTTTCGTATACAGCTGCTTCCTGTCTTTACTTACCTTTTTTTCTTTGTTACTAGTTTATGTATTTACCATATTACAGTTCTGATCTTATACACAGCACATTAATGGGCGGTCACTTCTATGTACAGTAATACCTGCAATGCTGGAGCGCGCCAGGGCGCTCGAGGAGCCGCAGCCGTCTACCAGCTCCCAGTCCACATTGCCGTCGCTATTAAGAAATGGACTGTTTTCTTTAGTTTCGGACCAATATGATAATGGTAATTATTTACTTTTGTATCTGCTTTTGTATTTTGTAGTGCTTGTCACGTGCTCACATTAAAAAAAAACAAGAACTGACAAGTAGTTTTTGAGGCATTCTTAATAATGCGTACCAAAAAGTCGGCTAAAAAAACGACAATTGTTGTTTCTTGGCTTATGCAGGATAAACTATTACTAGACTAGACTAACATTAAAATGGTGTATGAAATAATTGTAGCTCTAAATATGCTAAATAAAAGTCCGCGATGACATATAACTATCTTCTATGGTTGTCTCACAATAACCACTTTTTTCTTAGGAAACATTAATTAAAACGCATACGTCACTTCTACGTTATTATTCGTTTTCGGTATGAATCCTTATCCATTTAAATGTGTTAATTATCAATAGAATTTAATGTAGATTATAATTGCCTCTTGAACTATATTATTCTGACCAAAGGCTTTTAGAAGATATCAAAATATTTAAAATGCGCGCAACTGAAAAATGCAATGCAAAACACGTACAAAAGACAAGGACAATTTTGATTTCTTGGCTTACGTAGACTAAACTATAGGATCTACATACAAATGATGTATGAAAGAATTATCCCTTGAAGTTTCATTTCTACTTAGTGTCAGCAGCACACCTTTCGATTTTTTATTTTTTAATAATACAGCCATGAAACAGGCAGGATTTTAAATTGTATTAATGTTAAAAGTTTATCTTGGATTTTCTAATCGTTAACCCTTAATTAATATTCCCGAATAACCATCACATTTAATATTTATTATATTAATTTGTTTTCTTAAGATGTAGAACAGCCGCCGGAGGAGAATTCGACAACTGAAGCTAATAACGCCCCTAATGAGGAGGCGGAAAATGCTGATGGTAAGTCACTTGAGTCTGCCTTGCTGATATCTTATAGACTAGTAGCAAGAATGTTTTTTGGTAGCCGTTCTAATATAATCCAACGGTAATTAATGTTACGAATAAGAATATAATAATATTATGGTTAAATAATAAACCTAAAGTGAGCTATTACTTGCGGGTGCGGTGAGCTGGGATTTTTTTTTATGTGATAATGTGGCAAACGAGAAAACGGATCACCTGATGTTAAGTGAGCGCTGCCCATAGACATCCGCAACAGGCAGATATGTTGCAGATGCGTTGCCTACCTGTAAAGTGAATTAAAGTGATATTATTATGAACTGGTGAGAGTAATACTGCCGAGGTAGATACAGTCCTATAAAACGGACGACAAATAAAAAAATCCAAACTCAATAATAGCTTTAATGGAAGACTTTAAACAACGCTCTCAGTAAATATTAAATGAAATCCAAATATTCGAAACAATGCATAATCGATTCAATCAAGAAAAAAATATTCTGTGGGTATCATTGTGTTAATTTGTCACGCCAGCAAGCGTTGCGTTGCCGCATGTGAAGAATGAGGAGCAGGCGGAGGGGCGGGGGGAGGCGGAACAGGACGGAGAGGAGGAGATCGACGTGGGGGACGAGGAGCGCCAGCAGCCATCCACTTCCGCCGTGAATGACGTACAAGCCGCTACGATTCATGTACGTTTGTTGTCTTTATTCATCATCACAATATAAAAGCTCGACAATTATATAAGCTAGTGCAAATTCAAACGACACACGACACACACAACGGTGACAGTTCCGTTTCCGACAGTTCATTGCGCTAGTCCTAGATTACAGCAGAATTTTAAAAAATATCAGTACTACTTTTAATCTACGAAAAACTTGCAAAACTCGTTACGTATTGTTATTTGTAACTAGGTGGCGCTGTCTTCAATGTTGAAATAAATGATGATGATCCTGGTCAAAGCTAAATTACGAAAAAAGTATTATCATCTGTCCTTGATGAGCACGCCAAGTTTCAATTTAATCTGACGTTCGGACGCTGGTGAAAATGAAGCTTAAAAGAGAGCATAGAAATGAATATAAGCGTGTTGAACATTTATGCTTTTGTTTTCAAATGGATCTCAATTTTTTTATCAATTTGTAAAATGCCTACTAATATTTGCAGTCAAACCGGCATCGGGCGTCGCAGTCCCAGGCGCCGGAAAACAATCCTTCCAGGAAAAGAAGAAGGGAAAGTAAGATGTTAACATTCTTTTTAGGGTGCGCCCACATCTGGCGAATGCGTCACGAAAGCGCATCTCGCGAGCTGCGCCCGTGTATTTTATGTTCATGTCGGTTCTTGCGCCGTACGCACGCACGCTGTTGGCGAGCAAGCTACGCGCCGTGCGTGAGCGGCGCATGGTCTATCATATACTTCCTCCCGCGCAGCGCAGCGCAGCAAAAGCTTTCCATGAGTTGCGCTAAATAGGTGCGCCATACACTGCAGTTCGTGAACGGCTCGCGATCTGCAAATTCGCCAGATCTGGACGCATACTTTATACATTTTGTTTGAGATGAACAATAATATAATTGGTTTTGATTACAGGCCAAGAAAGTAATTACATTCCGTACACAGTCCAGGAGTTCAACCAAGTTAGTATCAATCCTTCAAACATACGGAAATATAATTAAAACTATAAATACCAAATAAACATACAAAAAAATTCACCATGTCAATTCTTTTTAATGTGTAATTTCATCTCAAATACCAAGTATACAAACTACCATACATTTTAACTTATATACAGGGTGTCCCAAAAGGTTACGTACATAGGAAGGGGGATGATAGGGGTGGTCACAAGGGTCACCAGAAAAATAAAATAAAAATTCCCCTCTGGGTATTAAAAAAAATAAAGGGCATTTTTTAAGAACTTAAAAATTTTACACCTTCTGGGGCAATTTTGTAACCAATGACCTACAAATATTGCTACATTTAAAAAAAAGCTATTATGTTATCGTCAATAACCCTTTATCAATATGAAATAAAAAAAACAATACAACTAACAAAGATTTTAAAGAAAATTAAGTTCTTGTCCAGTCAAGAACTAAGTAATTACGATTTCGATCAACTTCCTCCAAGTGTACTGAAAAAAAAGTACTATGCAACTCCGGCGAGTAACTTAAAAAGATAGATAATTTTATTAGAATTCCAAAATGGTATAACACTTGCTTCAAAAAAATCATACTAGGACATTTAAAAATATTTTTTTCGAACAATACCCCTTCAAAACAAAACATACCAATAAAACAACAGTCTCAAATTCGTACGCAAATACAATTTTAAATGTCTATTCTCTTCCTTAAAACTTAAAAAGACAGGTAATTGTATTGCAATCTTTTAAATGTAACTAAAAAATAAACAATATTGCAATTATTTATTCAAATAAAATGTTCGAAATGTCTACCACCAACATAAATACACGCCCTGCATCGTTTCAAAAATGAACGGGAGATATGGCGAGCAAATCTTCTATTATTAATTGATTCCGCTGCCTCTGTGATCCTCGCCCTCAAGTCAGCCAAGTCCCTGATGGGTTTTCCATAAACTTTTTCTTATATAGCACCCCAGTAAAAGAAGTCTAACGGGTTTAAATCGGGTGAACGAGCTGGTCACGCTATAGCACCGGCCCTTCCCATCCACCTACCAGGGTATTCTTCGCCTAGGAAATCCCTTACAGGCCGTGCATAATGTGCTGGGCACCCATCATGCTGGAACCACATATTCTGACTAGACTTTTGTTATTTTGGTATGTTTTGTTTTGAAGGGGTATTGTTCGCAAAAAATATTTTTAAATGTCCTAGTATGATTTTTTTTAAGCAAGTATTATACCATTTTGGAATTGTAATAAAATTACCCATCTTTTTAAGTTACTCGCCGGAGTTGCATAGTACTTTTTTTTTCAGTACACTTGGAGGAAGTTGATTGAAATCGTAATTACTTAGTTCTTGACTGGACAAGAACTTAATTTTCTTCAAAATCTTTGTTAGTTGTATTGTTTTTTTTATTTCATATTGATAAAGGGTTATTGACGATAACATAATAGCTTTTTTTTTAAAAAAATTTAGCAATATTTGTAGGTCATTGGTTACAAAATTGCCCCAGAAGGTGTAAAATTTTTAAGTTTTTAAAAAATGCCCTTTATTTTTTTTAATACCCAGAGGGGAATTTTTATTTTATTTTTCTGGTGACCCTTGTGACCACCCCTATCATCCCCCTTCCTATGTACGTAACCTTTTGGGACACCCTGTATATTTATCACATACATTATTAAAGCAATCCGCTGATGTGAGGGTCTGGGTAAACCTGTATGAAAGTTTAAATGACTAACTATTATACTGTTGTGATTTTTTTTCGGTTAGTGCCTGCTACGTCTACTGGAGTGCCCGGTGTGCCTGGAGTGGATGGAGCCGCCCATGTCGCAGTGCCGGCGCGGCCACCTGGTGTGCAGCCGCTGTCGCGCGCGCCTCACCGCTTGCCCCGTCTGCCGCATCTCATTTTCATCCGTAAGGAACCGCGCAATGGAAGGGGTCAGTCTATTATTCATTTATTTAATTTAATAACATTTCGAACTAACTTTTCTGAACGATTTTACTGTTCTTTTTTTATGACAGAAGGTGTCAAACGAGCAAGCGGATCACCTGATGTTAAGTGTGCGCTGCCTATAGACATCCGAAACAGTCAAATGTGTCGCAGATGCGTTGCCTACCTTTAATGGACAAAGGAAGGCATAGACAGGAAAAAGTATATTTCCCTTTCCCCGTTAACCCTCTCCCTGTCCAATCCTCTACTTCACGCCTGTTTTTTGTGAGGTCGTGGTGTTTCGCCGTGTTTAGCATTTTTCCGTACAGCATCCTTAAATATTGACACAGACATACAGATAAAATTGCAATGCAACAACTGTTCCGATTGTTAGTTAACATTTAGTGAACTGCTTGCTTGAATGTGTAGGTCGCTGAGCTGCTGCACTACCCGTGCCGGCACGGGTGTGGGCGCGGGCCGCGGCTGCGCGGGCGCGAGGCCCACGAGTCCAACTGCATCGCGCGCCGCTACGCCTGCTTCGCCGCTGACTGCGCTGACCGTCCGCTTCTGCCGCTCAAGGAGCTCTACACACATATCCGGGTATCGCTTCCCTTGCACCATATAAAAATGCATTCTTTATCCACATCCTAGTCATCAGTCTACATGAGGTCTCCACTATCTTCTGCCTACTGACTTTATCCACTACTTTTATTATACGCTACGCGAGAGAGAGAGAGAAAGAAGCTGGTATAGTTTCAACTGTTAGTTGCTTCATCATCATCATGTATCAGTCCACTGCTGGACATGGGCCCAGTAAGGTCTTCCGATAACCGGAGGCCTTCCACAGTCACCCCTCCAGTTATCGCATCCAACGACTTCCTGGCGTATTCACTTCTTGTACCCATCTGTGGCTTCCATTCCAAGATTTCAACCTCCCCCATCTGACGTTAGTCACTTAGCGATCACTAATATGTTGACAATTCTGCGGTTAAAGTCGGTGCGGTTCGTTTCTTCGATTATCGAGCATACGTCAAAGCATTGGAGTGGACAAGTTGAGAGCGTCTATGCATACGTCCAACTATAATTTGGATATCTTCAAAAGAAGAGTGAATAGGCTGTTACTAAACTAGTGCGTACCATCTTTACACCACACCACCACTTAACATCAGGTTGTATTGTTGTCAAGCCCTAGGTTACTCAATAAAAAAAATAGCATTGTTAAAATAGTTCATGTATTCCAGTATAAGCACCCGACAATGTTGAAGATCGGCAAGAGCCAGCGCTTCTCAGTGAAGACGAACGGCGAGCTGCACCAGATGTGGCTGGTGTGCGTGGACGGCGACCTGTTTCAGCTGCGCGTCGACGTGGACACGCGCGCGTGCGGCATCGTCGTGCACGTCACGTACGTCGGCCCCAAGTGCAACGCCAGCAACTTCACCTACCAGGCATGTACTGCAACTTGTTTTCAAAAAATAAAAAATTATGCTGATCAGCTTTGGTAAGTGATTACTCTCCTTAAATATTTTTGTTGTTGCGGACTCTACTAACAATTATACGGTTCATTGGAAAGTAAATTAATTGTATAGTATACACAAGTCAAAAAAGTACAAAGGTACTGCAGTTCTCTTAATTATGACCGATTTCAAACTGCCACCCACGTAGCGCACACATACATTGGTGGGTCGTCGTAATTGCGATAAAAATAACAGGTATCGTAGTTAGCCACGTCAAAATACTTATATTTAAACTTATGTATATTTATATACCGTGTCAAAATTATTTTTAAATGTTAATAATGATTTCTTATATTTACGCGAATTACACAATTGTTATTAAAGATCAAATCCGTAAAATTAGTTTTATTCCAATATAAATGGTAATATTACAATAATTTTATTTTGAATTATGTAATGTTCCAGGTGACCGTGGAGGGGCGGCACGAGCGTAAAATCGTATATTCGCGAGAGACCCACAGCGATTTGGAGAACACCTCGCTCGCCATATTGCGCCAGGATTGTTTCTACCTCGGTCTCAAGCAGGCAGTGAACTTTGTCCGAGTGGAGAACCACAATCAACTGGAGAAGTTTGTCGATTTTTGTGTTGAAATAAATTGTCGTAATCAGGAAGACAATTCAAATGAGGAACCTACCACTTAATCCTCTTTTTACCGTATAAGTAAGAGTTTAGACACCAGTAACGTAATGAAAGCTAACTACCAATAAGTCTTGTTGCCAGTGCCGTAGTAGTCCGAATGTGCTGAGCAGCGCTGGCAGCAAAAGTAAATCGATGTAGAACAAGATTGTCTTCCGGGGCGCTTTGTTCGACGCGTTAATATGCATTGTATTTGGGTCAAATAATTAGTTATGATTATTTTAAAAGCGGGTGCCATGCCGTTGTGGCTTACTTTTATTTTCTTGATTTTAATTTTCTTGAATTTAATTTTCATTCGGGGCAGCACTGTTCATGTTGATAGGCGCCATTAAAAATATATTTTTCGCTCGAAATCGTTTTCACTTTTGGCGTTTTGGGACACTTTGTTACCTCTTTTCTAGCCAAAGGCCCCGGCTGTTTATGAGATACGTCACCGTAATATTAAGATAACAAAGTACCTTCTGTTTAATAAAAGGGCTATTCATGGATGTCTATCAGCCGCATAGTTAACATCAAATATCCGGCGCTAGAACTGTTTTAATTTGTTGGTTAAGTTAATTATAACAAATCTACGATAATAACTTAATCACTATTTCCTTCTAGTGTGTATGTTCTTCGACCATATAACATCAAGCTTATGATCAAGTACTAGATTTTTCCTTAACAAAAAAATCTTTGATTTTTTAATTCTATTGTAATCATTTAAAATGTCATTTTCTTTTTCTTTCATTCTTACTGTTAAAATTGTCTATGGACACACGTCACCCTCACCATGCTATATTCCATATTTCATGTCGCCTAGTAACAAATTGCGCCGCTCCTCGGACTCTAAAGTCCTCATAAAACAACTCACACCGTCTACATAATACAAATAAATGCGGATTATCGATCTATTTTATATTTCTGAACGTTTCGTCTTCTTCTTTTTTTTAAAATAGTTGTCCACGTTACGATTTCTGTGGAAGTTATTTCAAAATAAATGTAATTTTAATGGCAACATTTACAGGTAAATTTTAAGTCAAGTTTGATACCAAATAGTTTAGTAGTTTTAAAATGTAATAGCTGCCAATAAAACAGGTTCCGAAAATATATAGAAAAAAAGTTTATATTCTAAGTTGATACAATTTTATTTATCACTAAATATTTCGTAAATAAGACGCCTTTTTACGTAATCATTCTTCATGATTCTTGTTGCAGCAAGAAGACTGAACTAAAGTGCTAAGCGAAGTTTTTTTACCAATATTGTAATTGGTTCGTTAATTTAGTTTTGACATTTGTTTACTTTGGTCTGTGGTCAACCTACTACAACGTTAAAGTCTCTACTGCTTGTGTTGGATTAACGGGGCCTCTACTCAGGCTCGTTAAGCATCGATAAAGGTGTCAGCAGGGCTGTGTAGCATCCCCGTGGCTGCTCAATCTCTTTATGGATGATTGTTCGTAAGCTTTGAAAGACGACGCGTCATCAGCGAAGGACTTACAACTTATGCTGATTATAGTGAATGATTCATTAGAAGGTAAAGGTACGAAGATGAATGTAAATAAGACGAAAGCAATGGTGAGTAAGTAGTAAGAGAACAAAGTAAGACAGTAATTGAAATAAATGTTAATGGTAAAGAAGTGGAACGGGTGGAAGAGTTCGTGTATTTTTGATGTATGTTTAGTAGACACGGTATGCATGTTGAACGACGAGTGAATGCGAGAAATAAAATTAATGGGGCTATAAGTACAGTAGTAAGGAGTCAGAATGTGTCTATGAAGGCTCGTCTGGCAATACAAAATGCTGTACTAGTCCCCACTTTAATGTATGGAAGTGAGAGCTGGGTCTGGCAGGAAAAGCATGGTAGTAGAGTTAATGTCGTTGAGATGCAATCCTTAAGAAGTATGTTAGGCGTGACTTTGAATGATAGGGTTAAAAATAGCGTTATAAGAGAAGCTTAAAAATGGATGTTGTGACTAGAATTGAGAAAGGTATACTTCGGTGATTCGGGCATGTTGAAAGGATGAATGAAGAGAGAATAACTAGGTAAGGTATTTTCAGTTTCTTGTTCTTTTAATCATTTATTGTTGGTTCGTGTATCATTGCATTAGGTGTAATTTTACAAAATTTTCCAAATGTACCGTTTAAAAGATCTGCCCCGCCCCTATTTCATTTATTTTCTGTACCCATTCATTATAATTACTTTAAAAGCATTATTTGTAGTATGCTGCTAGATTGTAATATTATATGTTTAGATTTGTAAACTTGTAGCTTATACTTCGTTTTAAGTATGTTTATCAATTATTGTCTTTGGAGTGTTCAATGATAAAGACAGTTAAAACAATAAATGGTGTATTTATTTTTACCAAATTTATAAATTTTTACATTTGTAATAACTAAATTTACGTCACGTTTCTGTTATTCAAAAACGGCGCACAAACGGCGTTTTTTTGATGTCATCTAAAACATAATTGTACATAACATTAACATTTTCTGCGACTTTTGTTGCATAGTTTTCATGCGGATAGTGTTTGTCAGATCTAAGAATCTCGTTGGTTTTGTTCACAGTAAGGAGTCGATTCCGCGTTGAACTTGGCCGGTCGGTGGAAATTTCTTGGCCAACACCCCTAAAAATATGAGGCCTATTTTGCCAGGCCAGGCACTTCGTCTTAAAAAAATAATTTCGGCCATCATGATAAAATAATCTACTTTCTTTTTTTTAAATGGGTCTGTTGTTAGGTAACGTGTATCAGATTTTAAAAAAAAGATCAGAAATCATCGCGACTGCTCTAGTTTATCGTCAATTAATTTAAAATATTGAAATTCAGTTTCAATATTGGGTCGCACCATTTTTAAACCTAAAAAAGATCTATACAAACTAATATTACGAAAATAAATACATGCTTATTAATAAACAAATTGTTTTGGTGGAATTCAACAAAGTAACATCACAAATCCTTACATATGCCATGTCTTTTAATATTTATATGATATAAACACGCCGAAAAGCGATCATCACAGATTATTGGCATTTATATCAACAAGAGATCTTATAAAAGGATGTATTTCAATAGGGGATTGTATTGAAACGTCGAAAAGAGTTTATAAAAGTCTGTAGTAGGTGTTCTCAAGCCACCAGTTGTTTGGCGGCAAGCGTCTGCCGCGCGTACTCTGTACCGACTAATCCGCGACACACCAGCGAGAATTCTTGAGCCGCTTCGAAAACTATTCGCCTGTTATTCTTCTCTCTGAAACAATTATTAATAAAAACTGAAGGAAAATGATTTCAAAGTAGCTGTTGACCTGACAGAATTTCAGAGTATACGTATTTGCGTCCGTTACTATTGTGTACCAAGTTATAGAATGAATATCGGATCGTTTACTTGGCCCCACGTGTGCACTCTAGCTGGCAAAAAAAACAATAGACGTGCCGCCCGCTCAGTGCTCCGACGAGACGGCAGGTGATTAATATGTGAACATATATTTTAGACTATATGTTCACATATTAATCACCTGCCGTCAATACATTGTCGACTCTGCCATACATACATACATACAAGTAGCATTACTTTATTTGAAATATTTTGCGTCGTATTCTATACATATTTTTAACAAAATATCGGTAAGGAGGAATGGGATGTTACTAGTTTTGCTTCTACATGACTCATTTTAGTTTTATAAATTACACCAACGAGATGAACATTAAAGTAATTGAATATAAGTTACACTCCTTCGATAATAAAGTCATATACCGGTAGGGGTGGTCATTTAGTATTTTGTGAGCTGCCTGCTCGTTTATCGCTTTCTGTTATAAAAAAACACACATATGTAAAAGTCTACTCACTTAAGTATGGCCGTGATGAACTTCTGTTTGTGTGTGCGCGTGGCGTGGTGCGTTGGGAAGCCGTCGACGTCGAGCGCGGCGTGCAGCCACGCGCGCAGCCCCGGCCCCTGCGCAGGCGCCGCCCCTTGCTGCGCCGCCCCCGGCCACTCGGCACGGTTCAAGGCCAGCAGCAACTCCGACAGCGCCGCCACCTGCGCCCGCGGCGATGCACCTCCTGCGATACAAACAAATACATTCATCATTTCCCTGCCCATTTCCCAATTTTATGTGGGGTCTGCACAGTATGATCGTAGTACATGCATGTTTTGGCTACAGCTTTCACAGTCGGCTTTATTGGTCGGGCCCATCCCTTTCTGTCAGGCTCGCCGTTACCCTACGTATCGCTGAGCGGCAGCATTCATCTCTGCATTCCTCTTCCGTCTTCTTGGAATTCTGCAGAATCTCTTCCGTGTCGTTTGTATCATCTGTTTACTCTTGTTATTTTCTTATATATCTTATTTCTTATATATTTTTTTTTTATAAATTATAATAACACCACCGAAAAACTGGGTATGCTGTAACTTTTCTAGAAATTATTTTTTTTCAATTCTATACCCCTCGTAGCTCAGCCAGGCTCAAACGATGTGCTAGGGGCGAGGGGGGGGACACAAGTGTGATAGGTTAGTCACTAGTGCCAGCGCAATATACAGTGGTGGTCATACAAATAGAAACCCTTCTTATGAATAAAGAAAGTATAACTTCAACGTACAAATGATCATTATAAACATACACATTCTGGTATAATGTTAAAAAGAAAGTCTCAAACAAACGTAACATCTGTAAAAATGAACTATATGAAGCATTTGTTAAAGAATGGAATTCAATCCCCTTAGAAAAATGTATGAAATCTATTGAATAAATGCCACGTCGTTGCAGAGCTGTTATTGAAAACAAGAGATATGCCAGACGATAATTAATATAATAATGACTATTGGTAGGCTGTGGACAGTAGATATTTATTAAATAACAATACTAATTACTGATACTAAAAAAATATTGGTTTCATACTTTTTTGTTGTTGTTTCTAATTAGTTGACCGTTGTTGTTCATACCTTGTCCATAATGTGATATTAAAACTGCAAAAGAATATAATCCCTTTACACAATAAAGGGATTTATATTATTTTTCTAATAAATGATAAATCGTTGAACATGTAGTAGTCCTATTTATTGTTTAATTTCAAAATAAAAACGATTGCGGTGATGTATCTTAAATAATGTCAAAGACCGTTGGCAGTGTTTCTAATTATCTAACCACCACTGTATATGTCACCGACCCATTAAAAACTTCGTCAGTTTATAATCGAACTAGGCATATTACGAAGTCAGGAAATTTTGAAAGGAATGAATCATTCACAATTTAACAACTGTGAGCTGACATTTTGCTTGCGTTTATTACAAGAGAAGATAATTATAGGTTAGGCTGAATATGATAGTTACATGTAAAAATAATGTCTTATAAACTGACGGAGTTCATAATCAGTCTCTGGCATTGTGACTTAACGGACGCTCAAATAATAATTCATAAAATTATAATTTTGTAATGGGTATATCGCGCGCAACCCTAAGCCAGTCCCTCGCACACGTGAGTTACCTATGCAGCAGAGTGCGGTGGCGGTGAGTGCGGGCGCGTGCGGCAGCAGCGGGGCGGGCCGTCGCGCCGCTAGCATCACCAGCCAGTTGCACGCGCCGCGCGCCGTCGACGTGTCCCACACGGTCACGCAGCGACATGCTACATAAAACCCAAGCATTAAAATATCGAAAAACAAACAGCAACAGTAATTAAATTTAACTTCTCACTGACTATTAGCAAAATAACCCCAGACTAGGTTCCCGCCTTGTGGCGGTGGGATTTATAAGCCGTGGGCTACTCACCATTGGTGAACCAAGAGTCTTGGTCCCTAGTGCTAGGTCACTTTAATCAGACATTTTCTTAGATCTAGACTGCAGAAAACGCACATGTCTTGTTTATCAAGTGCAACGCGAGTGCAGCTGAGATCATGGGTGCGTAAACAACATTTTCAAAACAACTGTGCGGCAAAAGACATACGGCGTGTTTTTAGCTAAAAAAATAAACGATGATTAGGGACGATGCTTTCTCACAACTATTGCAGTGGAATAGCGAACTGTTTTTTTTTCACCGTATTACGAAAGATTGAACGAGAACGTTTCGATCTGAATGATGTCTAACTACTTTACACAACATGAAATCAAACACCAAAAGTACTCATTCTATATTCTTCAATTACGATTTTAACAGCTCAACTTCTTCAAATTCCAGATATACTCTTCTGTAAGTATATAGACGCGATGCATTTACGTGTCTTCTGAATATTTATAGGTTTTATTTGACGTGTGAATTTTCCTTGTTTTGCTTTAATACTGACCAAGTTCAACCAACTGGGGGAGCAAGTCGTCGATCCATTTGAGACAGTCGGGCATCTTCCTGGTTAGCATAGTAAACGTGAGGAACAGCCGTGAGGTGAGCTCGGGGTCGGCGCGCACGTCGCCGGTCACGCGCGCCACGGTCGCTGCAACGCACGCACGCAGCACAGGCCCCGCCTCCGGCCACTTGTCGTACGATATCATCATTATCTATGATACATACAACATCTCGTTAGTTATAAATTTAACATCTTCTATGTAATCTAGTGTTGGATATTTCAATTTCTTTATTACGCATCGTGGTTCGTTCTGTTTTAAATATTCATGGATGGAGCTGTGAGTGCGAATATTATCGGTTCTTTGCACACTCATTTTAAAATTTATAGAAAAGACTTACTGTTAAAAATAATTTAAACACCAACTAAAAATATGATGAATTAAATACCGAGCACTGACTAAATAAAGGACGACAAGGCCGGCGGCGCAGGGCTGCGTGTGGAAGCCAGCCACCGTGAGCTCCGCGATTTGCGCCATGTACGGCAGGCAGCGGCTCAACAGCGAAGACAATGCCTGGTCCAGCATGTTGTACAGTGCCTGGAAATTCTCGATGGGAATTAATCAATTACTTTTTTACTTGACCGCCTTTACGCTTAAACATCCGCAATGCATACTTCTTAGTATGAACACTTCATACCTCACCTGTATTCTGTAAGGTTTAATGATGTGTATGCAAGGCTACGTACCTCTAGCAGCGTGGCGTGCTGGGTGAAGTGCGCGAGCGTGGGCAGCAGGGCTTGGAAGAGGTCCAAAGCGAGCGAGGGCGCGGCCGACAGCGCGCGCAGCAGCGCCGCGCCACACTCCGCGGCGCTGTTCACGCGCGCTCCTTCTGACACCTTTATATAGAAAAATTGAGAGAGGAAAAGTTAAGTATAAAAACGTCTACTGCACACCGACAGTCTCGGTCTTTAGTTTAGTACTTATAGTACTTTTCCGGGTGTTATCATTGATATCCAACGATGTACGGACCAGGCAAGTGTTTTAAGTAATAAACAGTGATGTAATTCCTTGTGCTACTACTAGTTACCTCCCCATGCAGGTCAGCTAGCATTGTCTGTGCCAGCTTTTGCAGCAGGGGCGCGGCGACGTCGAGCGGAGCGGCCGCCAATGCCGCGCCCGCCGCGCCCACCAGCTGCCGCCGCACGAAGCTGTCGCACCGCTCCATGCCACTCTGTACACACAAACGGTAATGGAACGGTATCGAGGAAGTAAGTCTGTGTATTGAAGAACTATTAAGAGTATAATACTTTTGTTTGAAAGTAAAAGATTGTAGTTTTAGTTCGGATGCAAGAGTATTGGATAATGTTGGAATTAAGTTTATTTCTGACAACTACCTTGATAGCGTGTTAAATATCTTTACCCTGTTTATTTATACATTTAGCACACATAATAATATCTGTTTGACATGCGCTTGGCGTTTACCTGTGCCGCGTTCACGATGTCCTCTGCCATAGTTGCCGCGAGGGTGTCACACTCGGCGCATAGATGGCGCAGCGCGTGCGCCGCACGCGCCGGCGATCGCTGCAGCGCGGCGCCCGCCGCCGCGATACACTGCCGCGCCAGATCCACCTCCTCCGGACTGCTTGAATTGATCAGCCATGTTGAGTAACCTCCTACAACAGATATTTACGTTTTTTTTAAACAAGTGTGCATACAACTAATCACACGAACACGTATAATAGTAGGCATAGCCTTAGACAACTTTTTTATATAGAAAATGGCAAACGGTCAGCCCCAGCTTATTTATATAGTAGTGGTAGGGGAGCCGAAGCGGCAATTTCTATACATCCTAGTGCGTCAGATTTACATATCGGAGGTACCTAAGGCCCTGTTAAGTACCCTAGTGGCTACAAACCACGTATCTGTGTAGAGCCGCTTAGGGTAGCCCATTAAATTTGTAAAAAGAATCAATTATCGGCCATACTCGAGCTCGTCAGATTAAGATAAGGGGTTGTTTACATGCGATAAGTGTGCACTTCGATGTGATTCAAGAAGTGCAGAGATCTCAAATTTGGTATATAAAACGGTCACCTGCATCCTCGAGCGCTGCCAATTTTTTTAGTTTAAAGTGCAAAGATAGAACGATAAGATATTTGACGATTTTAACAAAATCAGTGAGTAAGGATTATAGACCCCCCACCGTTAAAAGTATATTGTCATCATTTTCTAAATGCATCCCCTAAAAGGTCTAAAGTTGGAGATAAAAGTTTGTATGGATTTTTTTTATAGTACTAGGTGGCAAACGAGCAAGCGGTTCATCAAGTGATCGCTACTCATAGACATCTGCAACTAACTAATGAGTTGAAGAAGGCATCCGGTTGCCCACCTTTGACGGACAGAGGAGGAGATAAACAGAAAATGGTTATTTCCAATTCTTATACATCCCCTCCACCGTCAAGTTTTCTTCCCCTTCCCATCCTTTCCTTATAAGAAAAGGGTGGGAAGGGGAGAGAACCAAAATTGGGCCTCTGGCACCTCACTCATCAGACGAAACGCAGAATACTCTACTTCACGTCTGTCTTCTGTGAGGTCGAGGTATTTCACCGGTCCAGCTGGCCCATTCGTGCAACAGATGTTGTTGTTGCGGGCTCTACCACTGTTGATAATTGTAATCCACTGTAAGTTGAGCTCAGATCTATATGATCAGAACATATTAAATAGGATTCAGCTTAGGCTGGACAAACGTCGGTTACATTAAATTGATTACAATGAGGGTGAAACAGCAAAAAAAATCAGTCCAATAAACGGATATTTAAGATCAATTTCAATATTTTTAAGAGAAGAAGGCAAGAACTTGCACGCTAGTTACCGAGACAGTCGAGTGCCGTCTCTAGGAGATTCTTGTTGCGCGCTGTGTTGGCGGCGCGCACGGCGTGTCGCATGAGCGCGCCTATGGTCGGCGTCGCCGTCTGCGCCGTCAGACGCACCTCGGCGACCGCCAAAAACGCGAACAGCACGGCCTCCTGCCGCTCCTCGGTCCCGTCTATAGGATACGCGTCCTCCAATACCTTCCAGATTACGTCATCTAGCACACAGTAGCAATACGTCTGTGAAAAGTTATTGTACGTTTTTTCAATAAGTAAATAGTTTTTTGTCATAACAAATTTTAGACACCTACAGATTACTTAAGTGTTCCCTTACGAGTATTTAAATCCATTAAAACTCATAAATTCATTCAAGTATTTTCGAAAAACACACTTTTTCTCATATTACCTTCTAACGTTAGCTATCAATATGACACGCACTTCACTTTATCTCACGATTTCCACAAAATTACATTTCCGACGAAAGTATAAAAAGTGTAATGGCTGCCATGTATGGTAAATGACGTTTGTTTACAACAATCATAATCTTGCAATGCAACAAGGTATATTACTAACGAATCGTTATGTGTTCGAAATTAGATTAGGAAAACTTTCAAAAAGAGAAAAAACATACACAAAGATTCGTAAAGATTCTAAAAATATAATATTAAAATGGAACATACCACAGTATCACTTATGTCTTGTCTGTAGCATCGAAGCAGTTCGCGGTCGTCTTGCGAGAGGGCGGAGTCTGCGGGCGCTTCGGCCTTGGCGATGAGCGCCAGTAGCAGCCGCGAGAACACCTCGTGCCATATCGGATGCATTTTCCTTGTACCATCTGATGTATTTGATATTTCGTCCTAAACAAGACAACTAAACACAAGTTAATTATAAAGTTTATATTAGAAAAAGTTGAAATAACTAAAACTAACAGATTAAATTAAAATAAGGTACATTCTATTAATATATATTAATTCTTCCCAAGGAGCCCTCCTAGCGTCTGGAAGCGGCCGGTCGTAAGAACTATTGCCATAACTTATGTACACAACAAAGTATGGACACATACTGTTCCGACCCCACAGGAATGGGGAAACGGAGATGATGATATAGTAATTCTTCTGGAAGATAAACTTTGCCTTCTAAATTAAGTAATCAAAACTTTAGCGGAACAAAGCTAAAACCAATAAACGCAATTCGAAGAAGCATGTAAAGTTAAAATAATATTTTAAATGTTAAACGCGTGTATCGTAATGATATTAGAACGTCAGGTTTGTGTTTGGAAAGCATCAAGTGCTTTCTTTGAGGTACAGTAGGGGTACGAAAAACATCGTCAATTTTCAAATTCGTTCCTTCATCAAGTGATAGACATTTAGTAACTTTTGAAACTAAAGCACGTAGCAGACAACTGCATATAAAATTAAACTAACTTAATATGATAACAAGGTTACAAATAGTATACACTGCTAGTCAAAATGAAGTTCGAATCAAATATATATTCTATTTAATTGTCAATTTCTGTCAGTGTCCCTGGTGCAAACAGATGTTGACTTGAGGCGACGAACATTTCTTTACCCCAACTGTAGAATGTATGTTGTGTATGAATTCTAGCAGTATGTATCTACTCACCTGCAGAGTGTACCAGAAGCTGAATACGAAGTGCGATCGTGTCTCGTGCAGAGGGTAGTGACCCGGGGCAGTCTGCGCGGCCAAAAGCAGCTCGAGAGTCTGCTGTGGCTCACCTTCCGCTGCCTCCACACCCCGAACTATGTGCCGCGAATGGCAGTCCGATACCGACACCAGACATGTTATCACAGCCGATAGAAGTTCCTGCGAAGTTATGTAATATTTAAATGTATAATGGATTTTTTGCGATGTTTTTTTTTATTTTAATTGCCTGGCCAACCAGAACGGGCATTACCCTCGCAAATTGCTAATGCGCCTGGCCGCCATTATGGTGACGGAATTTGAGAATGAGATTAAATAATCCAAACCAAAACATGACATGTTGATATAATAATATCCTGGGATATTCACATGACACACAGACACATGGCCATCTGATCCCAACAATATTATAAAAAATATTAACCATACCCAGCCGGTACAAATTACATCACAGCATGGGAAAAATCTTTGGATGATAAAAAGACGCCAACCAATTTAACTAATAGACGTTTATCAGAAGCACACACATTATTAATATTGGGTTTTATCTTTAGAAAATATCTATACAATTATTATATACTTGACTCCTATCTTATGAAATGAAATGAATGAATGAATGAAATATGAAAAGTCCAACGCATTTTACAACTTGCGGGGATAATACTACCGCATTTTGATGTGGTAAATATGTGTTGCTCACCTCATTAATAGAGTTGGGTACATTGTCTCTAGCGACCACGCGAGCAGCGAGCTGCACGAGGTCGGCGAGCAGCTGGTGCGCGGCGAGCGGACGGCGCAGCGAGCCCGAGCCCCCGCCCGCCGCACGCACCGCACCCAGCGCCGCCTCGCACGCCTCCAGCGCGCTGTCACTCACCGCCTCGTAACACCTGCACCAGACAATACTATATAAATAAAACGATCAACGTTTCTGATTCCGGCTAAAGAATTACTCATGCTTTAAGTAAGAAATAACATAAAAGTGTTTTTGAAAAAAATCCTTCAAACTATAAGTTATATTAAATTATATTTTTATTGTCTATAGTCTACACAACGAACAAAGAGTTTCAATGAAAACTAATATGGCACAGGTATAGATGAATGGTATGAATCTGAAATACGCACAACACTACACAAACGAAGTCGCGGGAGCTTAATAATTTAATCCTACTTACGTGTACAGAACATGTACAACTGTTAGCAACGCTCTGCACAGTGGAACGAAGTCCGGCACGCTGGTGGGTATTAAATCCATGCAGTCACCACACGCCAGTGTCAACCAGCTGCCGGCACACGTCGCGACGCTCAGCCAGGTTTGAACTGTCTCCTCGCTGGGCGGACCCTTACTGTAATCACTAAGATCACATACTAAAGTTACTTATTAATTTATTGACATTAAAATAACACTAATGTGGAAGCTAGCCCCCATGTGTAATTTCTTTCTGCTTATTGAAAGAATATTATACCATACATACAGCAAGCATACTGTCATGGGTAGGTAATACTAGGTATATACAACAATTAGAATAGTTACAGCTGGCTCGCAATCCTTTATGCTAGAAAGAGGACAGAATAGTAAGGTATTCTGTTCACTTTACCCATCAAATTCCAGAATGAACTTATACAAACAACAGTGTTAAGGTTTGAAAAAAAAACACAAAATTTTTAAAGCCAGTACAATCTTCATAATGTGTAAAACACTTACTTGTATACAGACTGCAGATAGCGTTGCATATCGTCTAACACTGCCGGACAGGCATGCAGAAGTGCATTCCTGTTTTTTGTACGAAGTATTGTTCCCATTGTCATACTGTTAAACTAAAACAAAAGGATAATAACAAATTATTGTGTATAATTTTACAAAAAAAAACAAAATTTTAATTTCTGGTGTACACATTTAGGTCTATACTTTATGATAGACGCAGTGCAAAGCTAACCGGATTGACTAGAAAGCAGTGGAACCTTCCCCAATACAACTCAGGGTCCTTCAAGAAAAGAGCATACTCTTTCCTTAAATGTAGTTCCTCTGGTGTTGAGGATGTTCATGGGCGGCATTGATCGCTTAACTTTATGCAACCCATGGCTATGTTTACTTTCATATTAAAAAAAAACTAACAGAATAATAGCAGTTACCATTCTGTGTTGGACTTGATGAATGAGGTATTGATTCAAGTATTAAATATACTAACAGTGATAGAGCCCGCAATAACATCTGTTGCACGAATGGGCCGGCTCGACCTGTGAAATACCACGACCTCACAGAAGACAGGCGTGAAGTAGAGTATTCTGCGTTTCGTCCGATGAGCGAGGTGCCGGAGGCCCAATTCTGGTTCTATCCCCCGTTCCACCCTTGTACTATAAGGAAAGGATGGGAAGGGTAAGAAAACTTGAGGGTGGAGGGGATGTATAAAACTTGAGGGTAGAGGGGATGTATAAAACTTGAGGGTAGAGGGGATGTATAAAACTTGAGGGTAGAGGGGATGTATAAAACTTGAGGGTGGAGGGGATTTGGAAATAAAAATAAAAGTTCTCTATTTGAAAATGTCCAATGGAGAACTCAGATTTGTGTCTTTGGTGTTTAAATCTACAAATCTCATATATAATTAATAGGTATTTGGGTAACATGTATAAATGTAGTATGTTAAAAGCTTTTACCTCTTCAGGTATCACAGTTAATACTTCTAGTAATAAAGATGTATTTTCTACATTTGACAGCGGTCTTAATGTTGTGGCTAGGTCTGTTGCTCCCAATTGTAGTATAACCGCAGCCAGCTGGAAAAAATTAACACTAAACTACAAAAACAACAATGCAACAACTTAATAGTAATAAAATTACATTTTTTAGAACAGGTGGATGCAGCGTTTGTTTTTGCAGAAGTCCACTGGATGAGGACAGCAGGGGATTGATTTTTGTGGCAATCAACAGGGGAGGCCTACATCCAGTAGTGAACGACTTCTGGCTGATGAGTAAGAGAGAGAGATGTCTCCCTATAAAATTCTCAGATAATGAACAATGAACCATTGTGGAATGCTAGACAGTAAACTGTTACTTAACTTTATATTTCCTCTGTCTCTGAAATAAGAAAAATGAAGCTCCACATTTTATACTAATTGGTATTAGTGGTATGAGAAACTGACACAATAGTGAATGTAGTCATGTACACAATATTATATATCTACTGATAAGTCTTTTAGTATTATGGTTTGCAGGATTAAAAATAGACTTAAATTATTAACACAAGAATGACACATTACTAAGCAAGTCTGATAGATACATGCTCTATAGCATTGCTTATTTATCTAAAAATCAGCACTAAATGCTGTGTTCTATTTGACTCAAAAGTAAAATTTATTCTAAATATAACATAAAACTCACACTAATACACAATCTGTTGGTTACAATCTTAGGACCTTTGGAATATGAAGTTACAGCTAAAAGTATCTTTTCCTTCAACTCTTCATAACTCTCTGCTGGTACTTCATTCCAACAGCGTAGGATCTTGGTATGCAAGGTTGTTGCAGCATAAAACTGTATTTCAGTTCCCTAAAATAATATTTATCATGAAATAAATAATAACATTAGTATCACACCAAACCAATAAAATATTTAATATTTTGCCTTCCATTGGCAAATCATATGCTATTTTATGGGATTATACAGTTTCATTTGCTATTTATAATTATACAGTTTCATTTCAAAATATCAACCTTAATATTGAAATTCTTTTGTGTTCTCCCATTTATTTATAGTAACACAGTGCAGTTTTTGTTTTCATTGTTTAAATATGTAGCAAATAATTATGGAGACGAAAAGAAATAATATACAATAATAAACACAGGTGAACACATATACCTTGTGAGGTTGAAGTAATTCCCAAACAAAGTTCCATGCTTCCGGAGCTCGCTGAGCTGTTGTAAGCCAGGTGTGTGCATTAGTTTTCTCGTCCTGTTCTCCATTATAAAACACATTCACTGCATATTCTAAATTTTGTGCCGTATACTCCATTATGAAAAAGTTAGAGAACTATTAAGCAATAGAATTTGATATTGGTAACGTTGTTCTTTTTGAACCAATATCTATACTTGTTTTTTTATTATAACATCTATGGTATAATTAGATTTTATTACAGGTGTAAATGTAAATTGTGGTACAATACTTCACATCATTTTATAGGAAAATATATATTTTGACACCTACACTAGATAAAATGACATATGACATTTAGCTCTCATGTTCATTCTACTATGGTTGCATTTCCGAGCGATACAAGCTTAAACTCAAGTGGAATAGGTTATGGGGCCTTCTGAGCTGAGCGTTGGTGATACAAATGGCGAGTTAGAAAAAACAAAGAGCTTTAATGAGGTTAACTTGCAGTTTGTAAATGTGCACAATAAACTATAATAATTATTGGTTAACTCGACTTATATAAGTATTCTCTGTTACTTTAAGTATTAAAAATCGCGCGAAATTTGTAAACGCTCTACAAGACACACATGTAGAGATCACTGAGTAATTAATCACTACGTTTTAGTTGATTTAGATGGATCGTTTGTCGTGTTGTGAGCTTGGTGCGAGCGAAAATGGTGACATAATAGTGGCGTTTTCGCTGTAACTACGACGATCATCAATCATAGTCATTATATGCCTTTTACGCTTGAACTTGAACGCTTAGTGAAACGCAGCCGTTATGACATGTCTAATTGTTTAATATTTTGTTTTGTTGTATTTTGTATGATTAAAAAAATGTTAAAAGTTGTATATTATTATTTAATATTTATGCTCTTTGGTCTGTTGTTTGATTTTTGCTGTCCTGTCATTTATTGTCATTTGTCATTCTTCTCCTCGCCTCGCTTTGATTGGTGTTGTTTGTCTCGTCTTCCCCAATTTTTAAATATTATAATTCAAGAATCATTAGCAGAATGAAAATCGAAGAAGTAAAGAGCACTGCTAAAACTCAAAGAATATCAGCTCATAGTCATATTAAAGGCTTAGGATTAGATGAAAATGGTGTACCTATTCAAATGGCAGCCGGTCTCGTGGGCCAAGAATCTGCTAGAGAGGTAATTTTACTGCAAAATAATGTTTTTGTATGTTTGCTATCTAATTGTACGTTTTTATCTATTTTATTACGTTACCTAAATTTTGATAATGTTATACTTATTTAAAATATTGACTAAATAGGTTAGCTTATTTGGTTACCATGGAGCCCAAGAATCATTGTTAACCCTTTGTCTGTCTGCTATATTGAATCCAAATTTTCTTTTACCTTTGTTAATAAATAACGAAAAGACACGGTTTTTTAATATCTGATTGACTTAGCTTTTCGTTATTTATTTTATGAATGAACATAGGACAGGAAGTCATTTTAGGTTATCATCAGCTAAAATTTCTATTTAACATAAGAATCATCAACAATCTTTATGTAGAACTTTTAGATGATATAGTATATAGTGCCATGTTAGTGTGTACTAATCCTCTGCTGGACATAGGTGTCATCCCAGGTTTTGCAACGTTTGAGTCTACATCCTGCCCTACACTCCAATAATGTCCGCAACCTATCTGCAGAGATATATTGTGATTATCTCACAATGTCTGTTCACCTTGAAGGGTTAAAATACAAAGGGGAATTATTTATGTATAGCATGAACCTGTCAGTCTGACTTCGCAATTTATTTTCAGTTTTAGAGCAAATATGGATGTAACCTTAATATTTAAATGTAATTCTGGCTATACATTTATTAATATAAATGTGTTCATAATTTTAGGCAGCGGGCATAGTAGTAGATATGATAAGAAGTAAGAAGATGGCTGGGCGTGCATTGCTACTGGCAGGCCCTCCTGGTACTGGTAAAACAGCTATTGCTCTAGCCATTGCCCAGGAACTTGGTAACAAAGTAGGTATTTTGTTCATAATGTAAATGTATGTATATGTATATGTCTGTTCCATTGTGATCTCATGTAGCCTAAATGGCTTGACCGATTTTGATGAGTGAGGTATCATTAGTATCATATTTTTAGGAGATGTAGCTGAGTAATACTAGTTCCAGAACTGACTGCTGACTGACTCCTTTATTTCGCCTAAATGCGCTCATTTTATGCACAAGAGGAAGGTAGTTTACACAAGGGGGCTTAGAACATAATAATGTCCTCTCACTCTACAGTGTGTGAGCAAGACAATAAGTATTTCCCCCACTCATGTGGGTCATAAAGTGTGATGTTGTTAGTCAGCTACATATTCTTCCCTGGAGTGTCATAGAGGTGTAGTCAGTTGGTTTATTAGGCTTTTTTAAATTTACGATTGATTTTATACTGGATGATTTGTATGTGAGGTATTTTCTTTGTATACATTCTTAAAATTTTATTTATATGTTAGTTGTATATAAGAGAAAATAGTGATGAGAGGTCACATTATTTATTTTAATAATAAATGAAGTGAAGCACCATTTGCATAATGGTTACGGACTAAGAACCATAAAGTGGATGGAAGTGGATTCACTTATTTGAAATGGTTAAATTAAATGTCTGTGAATTATATGCATATTTTTTTTTAAAATAGAAGGCTTAAGTATTCAATTCTTTTAAGGTGCCTTTCTGCCCTATGGTAGGGAGTGAGGTATACAGTACAGAGATCAAGAAGACTGAAGTTTTGATGGAGAACTTTCGCCGAGCCATTGGACTCCGTATTCGTGAAACTAAAGAGGTGTTTGAGGGAGAAGTAACTGAGCTCACACCAGTTGAAACAGAAAACCCCGCTGGAGGTATAATGTGTGATATATTGTTAAAAGGTGGAAAAACTTTTCCAACATCCTTTTGCAGGAAAAGTCACATTGGGTTCCTGCTACCTCATGTATCATTATTTAGTTTTACTTTGAGACAGTGTGTAATTATAATTTTTGAACTAACTTTCACAATTATGTCTTTGTTCTAAAGTGTACTTTTTTATTGTAGGTTATGGGAAAACAGTATCACATGTCATTATTGGGTTAAAGACAGCAAAGGGGACGAAACAATTGAAGTTAGACCCTACCATTTATGAGTCACTGCAAAAAGAGAAAGTAGAAGTTGGTGATGTGATCTATATTGAAGCCAACTCAGGTGCTGTAAAGCGTCAGGGAAGGAGTGACACATTTGCAACTGAATTTGATCTTGAGGTATGTTGTTAAAAATCACTTTTGTATTTCTTGTAAGATGATTATGTTTTAAAGTCTATGTTAACTTTGATACTGGCTTATGAAATACATTGTTTAATAAAACATGGATTTATAATTCCAATTGGGATAATTGTATAGAGGTTGGTTATAGAGTCTCCCTTCCTTTGCTTATGCTTGCTTGCTTGAAATTAGAGTGTCTTAAAAATAATATGAAATTTTCAGGCAGAGGAATATGTTCCATTGCCAAAAGGTGATGTCCATAAAAAGAAGGAGGTGGTGCAAGATGTTACTTTGCATGATTTGGATTGTGCGAATGCAAGACCACAGGGTGGACATGATATTATGTCTGTCATGGGTCAGCTCATGAAGCCAAAGAAAACAGAGATTACGGGTATGCCTTTTTTAACAAGCTTATATTAGCTTTACCTGTATAAATGTAATAAAATCTTGTTAATTTAGAAATTTTCACACATGTAGTGGTAGTAATAGGTGGCTACTTTACCGCAACTTCACGACTAGCGCGTATTTTGTGTGTGTGTGGGATCTCCGGGAACGATCCCGGTATACCAAGATACCTAACCCTGTACTTGGACACTGCAGGGCAGTGTAGCATGACGAGTGACGCCGTCTCCTCTTCCTCCATACACGCTCTGCATAGAGGACTGTAAGTGATCCCTAAATTCCACAGGTGTTTATTGAATAAGCCGTGTCCTGTGAACGCTGCCACGGCTTTTCGAATCTGCTTTCTGCTCAAGTTTAGTAACCTAATAATTTGCACACATATACAATGTATTAGTTTATAGAGATGCGCTAATTGTCGCATATTTTTCCAGATAAACTAAGAAAAGAGATAAATAAAATAGTTAATAAATATATAGACCAAGGTATTGCGGAGTTAGTTCCCGGAGTGCTATTCATTGATGAGGTATGTTTATGGTACACACATTAGATATAAAAATAATCTCGAACTCGAGTCTTATCAATCCTATAACTTTGATTTCTTCAGGTTCATATGTTGGACATAGAAACATTCACATACCTGCACCGTGCTTTGGAATCTGCTATTGCTCCTATTGTAATCTTTGCTACTAATCGAGGACGCTGTCAAATAAGGTAGCTAACAAGGTTTCTTTATTTTTTTTTAAAGAAAGTAACCAGCTAGAATTTATGTATACTTCAAAGTATATGGAAGAATTAGAACCGAGTGAAATACGCAGAATAGGTTTATTAATTGTACTGTTTGTTCAGAGGAAAATTAGACTTACAATTGTTCATCCCAAAGCCACTGTTTGTGACTCATTCATATTGTTTTGTATAAATTTCAGAGGCACGGAGGATATTATATCTCCTCATGGCATACCACTAGATTTGTTGGACAGGTTGCTGATAATTCGTACCTTACCTTATAATAAAGCTGAGCTTTTACAGGTCTGTATTTAGATACCTAAAAATATTTATAGGTGTTTTTACTAAAATTAAGGAAAAAAATATTTTAGTTTTCATGCAATATTAGAAATTATCTACAATGTCGTAAGTATAGTGCCTAATAGTAAACGTCCCGGGCCGGGGTAAGATTTTAGGCATCTCATGAAGGTAATATGTGCAAGTGTATTATTCAGAAGGCCCAGCAAGAGAAGGAACAACAAATGAATTTTATAATTTATAATAATAATTTGTTTTTAGAAGAGTTATCAACAATTTTATAATTCCTATAAAATTTTCTTAAGATTCTAAAGCTACGCGCTACCACTGAAGGCATAGCAATTGAGGAAGACGCTTTGGCGGCTCTCGCGGAAATTGGCACCAACAGTACCCTGAGGTAATTACCTTGTTACATTTTTATAAGTATTATTATTATTAAAGAAATACAGCAATTCATAATAAGTTTTGAAGAAAATATATGATTTTTTTATTATTCTTCTATTCTAATATTATAAAGAAGATTTATTTATAATATTTGAATAGAATTGCTAAAGTTGCTTCATATCTAAATTGTTGAAAGTATAATGGCAAGATTTTATGTCTGCAGGTAATCCTTTAATATCATAAATTGCTCTTTTACTTACTCCCATACAACATGAAATAATTGAATAAATAACAATGTATCAGGTACGCAGTACAACTTCTGACGCCTGCGTCGCTGACTGCGCGGGCGGACGGCGCGCAGCGTATCGCTACGGCCCACATACAGGCCGTTCATACATTGTTCCTTGACGCTAAGTCCTCAGCGCGCATACTGACGCAACACTCCGATAAGTACATGAAATAGATTTTTTAATATTATGTAGTAACTATAAACTATATAATTTAGAATTGACACACCACCGCTAAGTAAAAACAATTTTCCACTTGAAGTTGACACTAATTTCGATAAAATGAATAGGAAAAGGTTTTGTATAAGCTCCCAAAACCTTTGTTCCTACATATTTTAGTTTGAATAGTTTTCTTAGTAAGTGTTCAAACAAATTGTAATTTTCAGTCATTAAAAATATTGGTATTAAACAACCACTATTGTCAGTACGGTGTTAGGTTAATATCGTCAACATTGTGGTTTAAAGTTTAGTTATCCTCAGTAAATGGAATTTTATTTTTGTATAAAATCTTTTGGCTCTTAAGTTTGTACTCGGCTTCGAAAGCATTTTTTGAGAGACATGAACAAATAAGATTCCAACAAAACTGTTCAGTTTTGACTTTAATTTGTATTTTTCTCAATGGATTTCATACAAAGTCTTAATTTATGTTCATCCTGTGATACCTTCGCTTAAGATAAACATTTTTCTTAATTTTTGTTTTTAAGAAAGCGAGGATGCTTGTTCATTTCCATGTTTAGTGCTAAGGTCTCGGACCTCTGACGATTATGTAAAAAAACGTATAATAAATAAGTTTTTATTAAAATTGTGTTTCTTATTCTTCTACACATCAAACTAAACTTATGTACATATAACAATTTAAATACTATAAACAGTTTAACAGCAGGCTTATCGACGCATCAATTTTTTTCAAGACTTAGATTATTCAAAACCAAAGACGATATATGACAGGTCTTTGTTCCGGCGTGGTGGAAATTTGTCTTTGAGTTATTTTGGCCGTGTCTCAAGTAGAAAGCTTGAGGTTCAGACATTCACGTCGGGTTGAGATCTGGAGTTTCATTAACGTCGGTTTTCTTTAAGAACGGCATTGGGATATATTTTGCGTCGCCTTTCGATTGCATAGTAGAGCTTGGGTCTGGTATGGGAGTAGGCGGGTGAAATGTGGGCAAGTCGACCCTCACTTCCGGTTCGGCGGTGTGTCTGTACAACGCTTCGAACTGCATCTCTTCAGGTATCGAATGGGACTTTATTTTTCTCTCCTCTCTGGCGTTACTGGGGTATACAATCAAAATCTTCTGACCGGCGCTGTGCAAGGCGACCGGCGGCAGAGCGGTGCTGGTCGTGACTACGGGCCCCGGGACCACTTGAAGCATCTCCGTCGGCGCCGGTCGAAGCTTCTCAGTCGTGGTCGTGCTCGGCGTGGTGGTGGTTGAAGTCGTGGTAGTGGTAGATATCACGACCGGTATGTCGGGATCCTCCGGCGTCTCCAGTTCACGCAACTCGCCCGGTGGGCCCATATTACGAAGGGATTCGATCTTCATTTCCAGCGTAGGTGTCGGCACCGGCACAAAACTCGTTACGTTGCTCTCTTCCGTCGGTATATATTTCGCAGTAGGTTTCGGTAGCTCACGTGCACCAAATATTGGCAAACGCGGTGCGTACGCAGAGACTAGCGGTAGCAAGGTGTCTCTCGCGTACCGCTCGGCTCTCGATATAAATGACGCTAGTCTAGATGGAAGAAATTGTACCGCAAATCCCGTCTCTTCTTTTTCAGTCGTTGTACCCAACGAGAACGTTTCGTAAGTAGGAGTCGTTACGGCATAGTTTTTAGGTTTACGAGAGGGAGGCTGTGTCGGTCGCGGGGGTCGAGTCGGTCTTAAAAGAGGTTCGGATATTTCTTGACTTTCTTCTGCCATATCGATTCTCTGTCGCGGGGTTTTGCGAGGTCGGGGTCGCAGAACGGGTTCCGCGATTTCGACTAAGCCATTGGGCGCCGTCTTTGTGTTGGTCATCCCGAAGGCGCGGCCGGTGTCGGTCGCGCTGTCCCACTCGAAGTTGTCGACTAGAACAAAAGTTGTTCTCGGCGGATCTTCTGGAAGTTCGTTATCGAGAACATCTATTGAAGGTTCTTTGGTTTTATCTTCTTTAATGTTAACTTCTAGGGCAGTAGTGTTGTCCGATTCGTTGTCCTAAAAATAAATTATTTTCAAATGCGTATATTTTAACATCAATAAGTATACCTAGAGTTTTGTAATTTTAATTATGACTTTTTTTATCGTACTAGTGGGCAAACGAGTAAGCGGTTCACCTGATATCAAGTGAACGCTACCCATAGACATCTGTAACAAGCAAATGTATAGCAGATGAGTTGCCCACCTTTAATGGACAGAGGGGGAAACAAACAGAAAATGGTTATTTCCAATTTCTATACATCCCCTCCACCGTCATGTTTTCTTCCCCTTACCATCCTTTCCTTACAAGAAAAGGGTGGGTAGGGAGAGAGAACTAGAATTAGGCCTCCGGCACCTCACTCATCAGACGAAACGCAGAATGCTCTACTTCACGCCTGTCTTCTGTGAGGTCGTGATATTTCACCGGTCGAGCCGGCCCATTCGTGCAATAGATGTTGTCGTTGCTGGCTCTACCACTGTTGACATATTTTTTTGCTATTTTGTTTAGAAAGTTTAATGTAAAAGATATACCTGTAGCATCGGGCAATCGCCTGGATACAACGGTAACCGAACTGATTCATCGGTAGTCAACCTCACATGTTTGCAAAAAGACGACCTGAACACGACGGAAAAGATTAACACATAAATAATATAAAAGCGGTATTGAGAGCACCCGTAACCGAGGAGCATGGGATTGGTAGATGTAGATGAATGTAGATGAAGTGAGAGAGATATGCCAGGACCGCGTCAAATGGAAATCCGTAATCCGGCTTAGGGGCGTGAGTGTATTCTATAGAAGAAAGTTAAGGTGAATACATTTTAATTATTTGGTTAAAATTATAAGAAATAGCGTTGAAGCATTTTTGAAAAATGATGTTACTATAGGGTCATTTAAATTTTTTGTTTAAGCTATGTTTAATATCTATCCCCTTATTAACATAAGGTACCGAAAATTAATACAGCATAGAGATAGATGAAACTGTGAAAAAGTGAACGCTACTTAAAGTAATCTAAATAAGTGAAGTGGCGTGAACCCGCTAGTATTACCAACTTACGTCTTGCCAAAGCTATCTGTGATGAGGAACTTGTGTAGGCGGACAGCGCGCGCGCCGGCCGTCAGCCATCCGGAGTAGGCGGCGTAGTGCATCGTGACGCGCAGGGGCACGCCCAGCGCGGGGTGCGGTACCAGCACGCGTGAAAAGTGCAGACCGCCAGGCAAGTTACTCTCGCGCCTAGGGAAATGCAAACCTTTTTGTGTCAAACAAGGGGAAAGCGAGGAATGGGGTGCTACTCACTCTATATCCTATGACACTCCGGGGAAGAATACGAATCGAATGAGATCTCCATCTTTTTGCAAGAGCTCACAATGGAACGGACATACTTATACTTTGTTTTACAGCAAGATATGATTGTTGTAAACAAACAAACGTCATTTATCATACATACGGGCCACTAAACTTTTTTATAACTTCATCGGAAATTATGTAATTTTGTGGACATCGTGAAATTGTGTAATATGGTTATAAGGTAATGGTAATGTTATAATGTGAGAGTGTATGAACGTGTTATTGGAAAATATTTTGGAATTTACAAATTTTAAAGAAAAATCTTTGTTTACAAAAATCCCATCTTGCTGTGAAACAAGATATACATACATATATACACACGTGAAAAACATTACCTTTGTCTCAGTCCAGCAACACATAAACTCACAACCCAATCGTTTGTCGAATTGGAGAAGAAAAAGCCATCTTTTTAATAAACACCGTGGGTATTAGCAAAGTATGGAAATCCGAACACAAAACCATTCTAATACATAAATAGTTATGAACGAGGTGTACTTACTTATTCATAGGGAAAGATTCATTAAGGCCAGAGTCACCGTGCAAGGTCAATGTAATTTTGCCATAGGTCGTCTTCTCGCCAGGTTCGGTGGCGCCCCACACTGACACGTGGTATTGGTGAGCTGAAAACGTATTTAATTCTAAAATTAAATTGAGTTTTTAATAGTTGTATAAAAGATATGTTGGAGAGTGGGATGGAAAGTTGAGTATTACACGAGAATTTTTTAATGATCATTAACGTAATATGAAAATATATTCACTGGCCAATATAGGCGGGAAGGCTAGGTGCAAAGATTTTTTTTATCGCCCTCCTAATTTAATAAAAACAATTGAAGGCTCTTGTTGTACAAAAGAAATATCACAGGGTGTTTTTGAGACTATTCGTACCACAAAATGGTTCTTCCTCTCTCGTGACCAAGTAGAGCGGACCACGGCCGAGGGAGCGGTCCGCGTAGTAGCCCATATTGCCACAGCGCCGCTCCTCGCTGCACGGGAAACATCGACCCTATTATACAGAAACGAAGATTTGTTGGTATAATTTTAATAATTACAAAAACATATTGTAAGTTACAAATAAATATATAATTGTAGTTCGTAAAACTTACCAACAATTTCATTGATCAAACCAAGTTTTTTTCTGTAAGGAATAGTTGTTCCATTGGAGATCCCGGAGTCTACTCCCATCAAACTATATATATCAAACTCGGTCAGCGAGGGGGTTCTAATGAGTACAATCTCATATAGCCCTATATTCCCGTCAGAAGCAAGGTGTCTTGAACATTTTCTCTTAGATACTATAAAAGCCAAGTAGGTTAATTTATATAGTTAAATTATTCCAAATACCTCAAGAAAGGTGTCATAGTCTAAGCACGGAAAAGCTGGGAAGTGGCATTTAGGTGAGACAGAATCGGTGAAGAACTTGTAAGCGCGCCGATGGTTGCACAGCGAGCGGCCCTCGGCCGACGCCGCCGCCCATGGCAGCACCAGGTCCGACACCGCGCCCACAAACCTAAGGGACAACAAGATATATCAAACAATTTTAAAGATAATAAGGTGGCACTGAATTGTCTTCACACGGCAGTTTGGAACGGTAAAATATGAGATCTCGTATAGAAATAGTAACCTTCTTAGGGTACCAATAAATCTGGAAATGTAATATTAACATAGAAGTATAATGGAATAAATATTGAGAATCTTTATAAAATATGGACATGTACCATAGAATATTGAGTTGACTCTTACAGACAAAGATACTCGACACGGCACCTTTTATCTAACATCCCTTTTCATTCCCTTTCCACTTCCCTCCTGTTCTCCATCCACACGCTTTTTTACATAGAAAAGTCTGCGACGCATCTTTACCTCTTGTTATTGCCGTTTGTTTTTGTTGTTGATGGGTAGCGGCGCTAACATAACATCAGCTGACGTCATCACGAAACATCAAAACTTCGGCAGAAGACAGGAGGCACGCAAGCAAATGTGCTCATTTTCCTCTTATCCTACATATAAACCTAGCATGATACTTACAAATTAGAGCATCCGTGCTGAACTCGCCCACCATTAGGGTAAAAGTCGACGTGCCCCAGCGGCTGCGCTGCGCCGAGCCCGCCTAGGATCAGCGTCTCCCCGTTGGAGTGGATGACATCCACGAACTTGGCATCTGTGCGGTCGAGGCGAACCCGAGGATCCTGGAAGTCGAACAGCGGCCCGGCGGGATCGAGGCCTGCAAAATTAGTGTATTCTTTGTACAGACGGTAATTTGGAATAGCCGCAATGTTAGTTAACAGATGGAAAGAGTTTGTTAGTAAGTATATTTAGGTTTTGTTTACTTATTAAATATTAACATCATACCTGTATCATATTAAGATCATACCTGTTATTCGACTGATGTTTTTCAGTTCGGATCCCGCGAAGCCCGCCGCGTGCGCTCCCAGACTGAATCCAATCAGGTGAACATCTTCAAACTTCAAGTCTATGTGTTCCGCTAATCCTGCAGCATTCGTAATATAGGCATTAGTATTTCTTGTATTGGCGGGAACGCTGTTCTTGATGTTACTAAGACCAAAATACGCTGTGATATTTCTATCCAAGCAAAGGTACTTTAAAATAATTCCTCTTCGGAAAAGCTTACATTAAGTCGCTGGCCAAAGCGCTCGCGTATTACGAAAGCCGATATTAATTTATGAGTAATGGAAAAAGGGAGTGGTCAAAAACCGTTTTTTTATAAAAACTAGTCGTCAGTGGGACAAGCCGAGGACAAAGCGGTGTGGAGGCAATTCGTTGACAAGAAAGTGAAGGCACTTCAAGACCAGCACGACCATCAGTGATGAAGTGTACGAAGGAGAAGATAATAACTACCAAGGTCTGTATAGCTTACCTTGCAGCATCATGGCGAGCTGTTTGCCCACGAGTCTTGTGTTGGCGGCGGCGCGCAGGTAGTTGGGCATCGACGCACCGCCCTCCCAGTCCACGCACACCACGTTACATTCTTCCTGTTTCATAATACAGTTATATTAAATGTTTCACTTTTATACCATTACGGACACATTACTTTTTTAATATGTTTGTAATCAAAATATATTAGTCACTTTTACCACATTTCTGACTAAGGGCTTTTTCCAAAGGTCTATAAAAATCTTCTAAAAAAAGAATCGAAAAATTAGCGTTTCCACTCTACGGATAAAACGTAACATTCCATAGCTCATTTTACTTTTGCCCTTCAATTTGGAACGCAGTACATAAGAAAGCAAGCAATAGTAAGCAAACATTTTATAGCTACCGTTGCTCGTTGTAGAACCTAAGGCACTTGGAGGGGTGAGATAATAGAGGGTGCGCATTTCATGTAAGTCTTAAGTATCATAGTAATTGTTCACGCGTAACAGTAAAGGTATATGATTTGCCATAGGTACTCACGACTGCCATTAACGCAGATCTCATTTCATAGACCCAGACGTTGTCGCAGTTTGAGCCGAAGCCATGGACGATGATGCGGGTTGGCTTAGATGAGTCGAAGGCGCGCTCCGCCCAACTCCACGCCGCAGACATGTTGGCTGCCGACACCGACATCAGCGGCTGGTCACCTCTGCAACATGTGGTAATCTATACAGATATGCTTCTACGGATACACACGTTTACGGCAGTTCTATCGATACTGGGCATAGATATACCACCGGGCCTTATGAGTCTTTTTTTAATGCAAGAAGGTGATAAACGAACAAGCGGAGTACCTGATGTTAAGTGAGCGCTAACCATAGACATCCGCAACAAGCAAATGTGTTGTAGATGCGCAATGCATCGTCAGAAGATGAAATAATCTGGCAAGGTGCATTAGCTTTCCAAGTCTACTGCTCGTCTCTGCCGTAGGGTGACCCATTTAAATATTTTTTTTGGCGTGATGGCAACAAAAGAAACATACTACCATTAAAGAGTTTGTAGATATTTTGTTATATTGCAGCAATTAATGACTAACAAAATTATAAAGCTAAACTAGCCGAATGTCTATTGCTTATATATCATGATAAATGTATCAGTTCTATATAATCTATGTTACATTTGAATTGAATAAATTAAATATCTGTATTAAGCTAACAATTAAGACATCAAGAGGGATAACACAGCTTCCCCGCAGACGGTTACGTTTATGCGCAGTATGTAATTAGCGTGTATACGACAAATTTCACTTTCTGTTCCAAATGCTCTCACTGTACACGTTTTCTGACTAATACATTTTCTAGATGTTTATTGCAATCCAAATGCACATCGACCGTTTTATTTTCAGTGCACTTGACAATGCACGTAACCGCCAAATTTAATAGAAATAGGTACTTGCCGCTATAAATACGATAGTCTTTATAGTGGGTTAAATCTATAATATAATATATCTATAAAAATATAAAATTATAATTTAACCCATTTTGATAATTCTTAACTGTTGGAAAGCTACATTGTCAAGTAACATTGGCTATAATTTATTTGTAATTGTGCAGTATTACAATTCAACCGGCCGAAGACTGGCATAAAAACGTTTAAAAAATATATTCGCATAGACAAACCTGTTCATAGTAGAATACATGAGAAAGTTGGTGCCGACCTCCTGCGGCGGGCTGGGCAGTGTCTCCAGGTATGCGAAGGGTCCAGAGTCCTCGAAGCACCCGAACTGCCCGTAGCACACGCTACCCTGCGACCTCTTTGTCCTGGTTGAAGATATTACAATACTTTACAACATAAAAAATTCACATAATGGTAAATGCGCACAGAATCAGCTAATTAACAAAATAAGTATGTTTCTAATGTTTTTCTTAATTGCATATACGAGTAGTCTTCCGATGTTTCCGGTAACGGAAAAAACATTCGCAGTACTCGAGCGCGCCAAAGGTTAATACTAAAAAAAATCTTTTTAATACTCGCATAAATATATTTAAGTTCTATTTTTAGATTAATTCAACCAAGTGCTGACAAATTCATCATCTTGATAATTTACTCATTTCTGTTTCATTATTTGTTAGTCTTTGTGTAGTCGAGGTTATTATTTCCGTGAGAACAATAAGCCTATTTCGCTTCGAAAGAAAATATCTTAACAATTACAAAAGTGTACACTTAAGTGAAAGTTTAGTAATGAGTTTCCTTTTACTGTTTCGTGGGAAATGTCATCTATTCTAGTAAATAGCTGCCTTGTACAGTTGATATAATTTCAGTAATTAAATGATTTATTTCATAAAGCAATTTAAGAGTAACAAATTTTCAACACTGAGGTTACAAAAAACTTAACTCAGTTAAGCTATTTTTTGCAACCTCGTCAACCTTCGATGCAGATTTAGATTAGATATTGCAGACAGTACTAAATATTTGCTTATTATACAGACGAGCACTATTTTTTCTAGTAGGAGATGAAAGTTTGTATGGAAAATTAAACCGTGCCGGCCCGGAGCGGGTCGCTAGTTTTTTAATTTCCATTACATTTCAATATGATATCCAAAAATTGATAACGACATGTTCTAGATATTTTTAACTTATATTTCACCTTGCTATGCCTAACCTAATGATATCTAGATATAGATATGATATTCTAGAATATATTATATCAAAAATTATTTTTCCACCGGTTGCGTAGTTCTATGGCTCAAGCAGCCATTGGTCAAGGTCACGCAGAGAAACGTCCTCATAATGCTCTAAAATTAATAGAATATTCTATTATTATTAAGTACTCTGCAATTTAAAAATTCATCAGGGCGACGCCGGGCACTGACAGATAATATAATATTATTTATTTTATAACCAGCAATGCTTTGTTCACATAAGTATTTAATAACAACAAATAGTGACATCTCTGCAAATACCTATCCATTGTCTACTTTAAGATATAAATGATTATTGTATAAAAACCATTACTGGAATAAAAAATACTTCTTATTATTCAAGCGGCGTGGCAACGCCGGCTGTGTTGTGCACAATATGAGTATAGTTGTTATAAGCTTTTTACTTAGGAATTTATCTTATTGTTTGAAATGTTAGTAGTTAGGTAGTTGCAGTAAATTTTACACTTCCGTGTTAAAATTATTTTTGCATATACGTACGTACAATCACACTTTATGTTGTTGGATAGGATTAAATACATTAATGCATACCTAATATATGAAGTTTTAGGGGTTTTAAAAGGCCGCTAGTTCCGCATCTTAAGTATGTAAAGAGTAGAAGTACCTAGTGCGAGACTTCTTAAGTTCCCATTGGTGTATGGAGTTCCGGACGGCTGCCAGAAGTTCGGCGTCGCGACGCTCGTCCTCCGCCTCCTGCGCGACGGTCGCCGGCCGCCCCGCGCCCCGCCATGCCTCTAACTCCGCATCTAGATGCATACATAATTGATCTTAATTCAAAATTAAATAAAAAGGCTATGAAGCCTTAATGAGCGTTAGTTCTTATTCCTATTGGACATCTCAAAAGTGTACCTTATTTTATAGAATTCTACCTAAATATATACCTACATATATTTTAAAGTAACTATTTCCAACGTTACAAAAGCTTAAGTAAAATACAAACAAAGAAAAATATTGATTAAAATCAGCGACCAACTTAATGTGTGTTGCATGTACCATGACAATTTAATAATCAACCTTTTTGCAATGTTTTGCGAAATTATATAAGGGACATGTAAACAGTTTCGTAACATTTTACCGATAAAAGACAAACAAGGTAAGCAAGAACTCAAGAGAAAGTAACAACACCAAATTGATAAATGTGTTGCGTAATATTATTGTGATTCAACCATGCCATATAGTCGTCATAGGTTTTTTTTTTATTTAAATGAGAAACCACTATGTATCGTATTCTTTCTCAAAAGCTATCCTTTGCAAAAAATCTTGAGAATTCCGATTTTTGAAATTCGATTTTAAATATGTAATTGTAATCAAAATCTTGTCATATTTTATTACTCATTAATTTAATAAATCAATATTTCAAGTAAAATACCTTTGTTATAATTTAGGTTAGTGTAAAAAAAATATCGTGCAAGTCCCACAAATCCATATAGTTTCTGAGTAAAAGTGAAAGAGCGTATAAAACATTGTGAATCGAAGACATTGTGCGTCGGTGTTGTTCAGACTGGGTGACCTAAATGTCGACAAGCATCTCCGGGTAGACAAGGACAGTCTACTTTTTACTGTTCCGAGTGACCTTGATCCATTGTAGGGCGGTATGCGAAGCCTGTAGCGGCCTACTATTGACGAAAGCAGGCCGCTCCCAAGACGTTCTACATGGTGGGAAACTAAATAACAACTTTTTACTGGCAAACTAGATATATCTCAAAACTAAGGTATAGTTTATTATTTGCAATATTAGTACTCATTGCTATAATCATAGGCTTAGTATAACCTTCATGCATTCTAAATACTATGCTATATTAAAGGAGATTGTCAAATTTTATCTTCAAGCCGACGTACTCAAGCGATCAAGGTATTTAATATTATTAAACGTTTTAATTAAACTATTTGAAGCGATTGTGATATTAAAAAATCTATTTATTTCATTGTTGAACAAATACTTCAGAAATTTTCCGAGAATGTGCAGTATAGAAGTCCACTGTTGGACATATAGGTCTCCTAGTACGAAGGTAGTCAACGTTTACTTCGCCTGACTAATGAATGTTATTACATAGTCATTAAATTATTTATCGTAATGACTACACTTTACACCAGTAGCCTTAAGCTTAGTTAATTAGTCATTGATCACAATACGTCTTCAAAATATACAGAGGACCGTTGCGAATTGCGATGCGTCTTCTAGTGGTCGCTTCTTACTACTAAAATGAGAATTAAAATTACTATTTCTTGGTTTAACGTTCAAGGTTCAGGGTGCAAACTTTAAGACCAAGTTTAGTTTCGCCAGCCATCTTCGTTCACATTTAGAAGCTAGCCATGTTCGCCGTTATCGGATACGTCAAGAGCCATCGTCGTAATTTGATGATTTAAAAGTAAGCCTGATTAAAATACGCGTGTACAAAGTACAATGTGTACGTACATCTAGCAATAACAAGCGATGTGGTGAAGAGCAGCAGGGCGAGCGACCGCCAAACTTGCGTCGCCATCCATACGGCCCGGCATTCACGATCACCTGCAAAAAGTTCATACAATCGTTTTATTGATGTTTACGATAAAATATATATATTTTTATATCATTTCGTACACAATACTGCTAAGTAATAATAATGATAGGCGCCAGCTTGCGTTTTTCCGCCGCGCGGCGAAAGAATGCTGCATTTGTATTACAGGGTTTTCATTATCATTACGTTCATTTAGCGAAAACCTTATCATTCATTAGTTTCTATTTATATTTTTTTGTCGGAGGGCTAATCAATCCACGTTCCCCCTTCTCAATTCTTTTTCACCTGACACTCTGACCCACACAATGGCTGATATAGCTTACAGGGGTAACGGCGGTGGCATAGTATCACACACGTTGCTTGCTTTCCAGTCTCCTTTCCCGAAAAATCATTCATTCATTTTATTAGACTACCCTGTTAAATATCACAATAATATAGAATTCAATTTTAATGGATGTAATAAAATTCAGTCTATCGTCTAATCTAATTATTATGTCAGATACACCCTGCGATGTAATAAAACGAATGGTTTGAAAGGAAAGGAAGTCATACCACCAATTTTTGTCACTTGTGAAAATTAGTAACCATGATATTGTTTGGATAGGCTCTTGGTAATCTGTTGCAGTATTTACAAGGTCAGGTTTTAAGGCCTTCCTTAATAAGTAGGTCCAGCCTTGTGACCAGTTTCCACGTGACATTAGAATTGGGCTGTACGTGTACATGCAATGTGTTTTCGTCTATTAGTTCTATTATTTTTATTTTAAAACTATTGTAATATTTAAAACAGTATTTATTTATAATAATTATTTCGATTGCTCCTTTTGAGATTACCTTATTTTGCAGAAAACAAATACTATACATTCGGTGCAAAATGTTTTGTATGTGTACAGTTTAAAGTTAAGTTAATCATCCCTATCGAGTTGCATCTAAATATGCTCGGTTAATTACAGATAACCGATGTTTGTGAGTTTTCATAACTTTTTTATATCTACTTATTTATTAAATCAAAATAAAATCAAAAAGTTACATATTATTTATTTATGTGCGTACACGCAAGCGCACTTAGTTTGGAGATCTCAGTTATCAGTACACAAAATTTTAAAATGTTATGATCATTGACAGCATCATTAATATCGAGTTTCCTTGTGCCAAATTCAGCGCAAATTATAGCCCATTGTTTTAGTCGTAGGCTATTTTTAGTTTAGGTAAGGCGATATCTTTGTTACGAGTCGATTTATAAGTTAAATTGTGAGTTGCAATGTTTCCTTCTATTTCTACAATAGCATATATGTGCTTTCAATAAAGGGGTCTATCCGGGTATTTCCCATGCAGAAATTAAGCTAATACAGCTAATAAGGTAGAACAGTATAAATGAATTCTAAGGCGGAACGAAGTTTATCGGGTCCGTTAGTTACTTATAAAACATGGAAAAAATTCCTTCTTGTTTTACCTCACCGGTGTTCTTTCATCCTGACTCATCCTTTGTGCTCTTTTGTTAAATACATTTATTCTTAAACAAAAATTCAGATTAATATAAAACATTAAACAAATTATAAATAGCATGATATCAATACTAAGTACAAACATAAAAAAAACTATACATGTATGCATATTCAATGCACAATTATCACCGATTCAGTGGTTAGGTATTTTGAAATTTATGAAAGGTATAACGTTAAACTTGTTTACATATTTTGTAACAGGATAGCCACAGTCTGAGCACGTTTTAATACAGGGTTTTCGAATTATATGTTAATATGTAAAAAGATGCACTGAATGAAGCCTTAGGAGTTGTGGAGATTTACTAACTCAATTTTTCAAGGATAAACCAATGGAACATAACAAAGCGCATATTGATGTGCACCTGTTATATAACATTACAAGACCCGCAAAATTGTGCCAATGAGCCGGATATATTGATCGCAGAACGGATGACCATTCGGACCGACTAGTCTTCAAATGACCTGCTACAAGGTGGATCTGTTCAATATTGCGGGAGTCCGTCGGACGAGGACGGCAAAGAACTGATCTTTGTAGCGATCAATGGAGGAGGTCTACGTCTGGCAGTGGACGGCTATTGGCTAAAGAAAAAGAGAAAGAGGTGACCCGCTTGTGCATTTTTTTACTATGAAAGTAGTACGGTCCAGCGATTGGATAATTGTTGCTGGGAGTTTTTAGTACAAGTTGTATCGTGTATTTTATAAATTTCTTCTTCACTCGCTTTAATTAGAAAATGTATCTTTCTACACTGCAGTGATAATATTTGTCAGGTGTTATATGACACCGGCATGCGTTAGATGGACCGAAACCGTGACTGCTGAGCCGAGACGCGGGCGAGCTGGCTGACCCACTTGTTCGCCATGCGCTTCTGCTGAATCAATGCTACCACTTGTATAGAAACAAACAATTGTAGATACAAATCTAGTACCATGGCATGCATGCTGTAGCACGTTCGAAATCTCTTGAAATTACGTAACGGTAAGAAATCCATAATTCCAATCGATTTGTAGATTTGTATCTTTATTATATTTTAAGTTTTAACGAAAGACACTATGAAAAAATAATGATAATAAAACTACAGAAATAAAAAATGTTAAACAGTATGACGTCGATTTATTATGCGATTTTTTACGGTTTTTTTTTATTTTTAACGGGCCAGTTTGTGTGGTTACTAATATACTTGCTTTTTACGCCGCAGGTAGTGGGTTCGAGTCCCACTCAGGACAGACATTTGTGTGCATGAACATGTTTGTCCTGAGTCTGGATGTAATTATCTATTTAACTATGTATTTACGAAAGAAAAGTAGTATATGTAGTATATCAGTTATCTGGATTCCATAGTAAGGTCTGCTTAGTTTGGGGTCAGATGGCCTTGTGTGAATATTAGTCCGAGGATATTACATTATTGTTATATTATTTAACAAAAATATGATTACAAAATATCGATTTTAAAACGTAGCGACTCCTGATACGACGACTGTCCTATGTGAGAGTATGGTTTTTTTTCTGAAAAATGAACGATCGAGAGTTTAGGTGGAGATTTCACTGTTGAAAATAAACACGATTAGTTCGATCTAAGCTCGGTTTACGCGTTTAACGGAGTTTAGAGCTCCTAATTGCATTTCACCAACATAAACACAGTTATGCTCAGAGTTTAAATTCCGAACGGCAGATTTTTGGCGTTTAGCTCAGTAAACGTGTTTTCAATTTGACAGCAACATATGACAGTTTTGACGTTGACAAACTGTATAACATGATATCCGCGCTTAAATTATAGGCGATGTTTACGCTTTACGTCGCTAAACTTAGTTTTCGTAAATGCGACTAAATTGTAGCTGGTGAAATCTGTTTAACGAAAACCAAGGTTTAGACCCGAACTATAAACTCGTTTAAGCAAAACGTAGTTTTGATAAAAAAAGTGTTTGTTAAAAACGTACTTTTCGAATGCAAACGGTGAAATCGCCGCTTAGTCTTGATAAGAATGTAAATAAGGTACGTGCACGACGATTAACGTTCATTTAGCCTTATTTTACACATTTCTTATAAGTATATAATGAAACATGCCCTCTGTTGAGTTTCTGCAAAGATACAAAGTTTGCATTTATTTACAATATTAATTTACAACATTTACTTCATTTCTGAACTTATAATTGAACCTAATAATAACATACCTGTCTGTAAAGATGTAAAGAAACAACATTAGACAACATCTTGTTAGAATGTCATAGTCCCGATTGACAGTTTTATTTTTAATTGAGTGATTTATTTAAAATTAGAATACGAAAAATATTCTTCATTATCATAGCATATTCATTTAAGCAAAGCGGTTTCTTCATAAGTGAAAAAATAATACACGTAGATAGGACTAAAAAACAGACGTGTCATATACTGGAACATGTTTCCAGTTTGTTTTGTTCAATTATTTTTGTTTTTTAGTTTACCCGTACAAACAAAATAACATCATAAATCGTTTTTTAATAATATGTAATAAAGATTTTAATCAGCAAAATCATACACAATTGACTAAAACCCACGTAAGCGATTACCGCAATTTGTTACGCTGTTGAGCGTAGTGTTGACTTTGACATTGGGTCGGAATCGCTTGGAATCTTCTCTCCTGCCTGACGGGATGAGATTGTTGACGAAATTGCCTTTTGGTTGCTGTGCGTTGGTGTTCGCGTCCTCAGTAAATTAAAATTTCCTCAGTAAAGTAAATTTATGTGTAGGTAAAGCCGTTGGCATTGATTTTAAAACTTAACAGCATTTGTAAAAATATTTTTCTGTACATAGCTTAAGTATACTATAAAATATGCCTAGTACAAGCAAATTCAGATTAGCTTAATTGCTTTTCGTTTTGTGTTACAACTTTATATTTGTGTAGGCTTTATTATTACTATTCAGATATTTTGTCTCGACTGACTCGCCCATAGGTCGCTGGCTCAACTCGCCAATAGGCCACTACAACGTAACGTTATAATAGTATGCGACTATCGTGTTAGAATTGTGGCTAATTTATTACCTGTAATAGAGTGCCGAAAGACCCCAACCAATTTTCCTTATAAAATTGATAGAATTATTCCCTCTTTGCATAGATTACAACACTTGGTTTAATACCCTATTATAAGAATAAAACCAATTAAAGTATTTTGATAGTCACCGGAAGACCGCTCGAGTCAACCAACCGGACGTACAGTAAAGTAAGAACAGTTACAATGCCGGTCGTGTTCCTTCCGTGAGGTTGCATCGCAAAGTAATGACGACTTTTGCTGCGAACAATTTGTCGACATATATATCTCTACATTTTTTTTAAAGATAAACTTGGTAAGCATAATTCAAATTTTACAAGTGGCCGTAAAAGCACAATTTAGAAAACAAAATGAAAAAAAAAACAACGAAAAACCTAATATACAACTACAGTAGCTCGGTCAGTTAGAAATGTTCTCACAGACAGTCATAGGTACTGCGGACGGAAGTGAACTCAAAACAGGTGGGAAGGCGTAACAATAGTTCAAGTATAAATAAATAGTAGTTTAAAAAAACCTAAAATATAATAAAAACGCTTTTGTAACTAGACGAACTAAGAAGTAGAAAATTATTTTTTAATGAGTTTTTAATAAAACAATAACAATAATAGTGTGCACACATATAAGCCCTTGCATCTTAACAATAAAATCAAAATCGTTAGATGGGAAGTTATTTTGTTGGCATTTATGTCTTTGGCAGATAGGCGCACGCTAACTGTGACCGTGACTAGTAATTGATTTCAACTTAATAGTTATTTATTTCTCTTGAATCAATCGTCAACGTTTTATATTACATATACACTACATATAATACATTTGATTTTTTAAATTTAATAGAGGCATAACCACCAAGGAACAATAAAATTAGCGATATTATAAATTAAAAGACGGTGCATTACATATTTTTTTAATCACCTTATAAGCCAGTAAGAAAACAACATCTTAATAAAAGAAACGTAAATGTCGTATATTTTGTAAAATTTCGTAAAAGAACAAAAGCTTCAAAGCAATTATTGCATAAACATAACAACATAACATTTAATTAGGTTTTATAAAAAAATTGCAATACAAACAGGTAGTCTCAAATATATTATATTATCAGTTATTAAGTAAGCACTTTTAAGTTAAGTATTTCTATTAATTAATGTTTTGAACAAAAATGTTGAACCATACCTACCATATTTAAGTAGTGAATTACCAAATGTTGATGAATATTGTAATATAAAACATACTTAGGTATTTTTATACTAAGAATTGAATTACGGTTAGAATTGGATAAATAATTCAATAGAACAAAGACGTTATTTTCTAACATTTTTATACAATAACCTTATCGTTATACATCGAAATAGAATAGGTTTAAATATTATCAAAAGAAGAATAAACTTCCCTCGCGGTTTCCTTTATTTTTTGCAATGATTTAATAATCCATTGCCAATATTACTTTCTCCAGTAAAAACATTACACAAATCAACATTTCAGGTCTTATGTTCAAGGCATTTATAAAACAGTCTCATCGCTGCGTCCCTCTGAATGACTTTCTGGCTGTCACTTTGCCATATCTTTGCTAAAATTATCTTACAATCCTCGGTACAAAGATGTTAAGATAATCGATGGATCACGAAAACCTATCGTGCTTAAATACTTTACACTATCAATATTAGAAATAAAGAGAAATGGCATATTACATTTTGTTGATCTTGGCCTTGGCTTGATCTTGGAAGTAAGATTTCTGACGATGTTATAAAACAATAAGTAGCAGATATGCAGTTCCATAAGCGGTCGAAAAGTGAATATTCGAAAGCGGCCCAATTGGGACGCTTTTTCTATAGCTTACGTCATGGTCTATATTTATGCTTAAGTGACAAACACTACCTGCCCTCATTTTTCTTTATAATTTAAGTACGCTATCTTTTTTACACCATTTGACTTGTATGAATGTTGCTGTCGCTGTATTTGGAATACTTTGACCGATCATTTTTATGAGTACAACATATCTATAGTGTACAATATCATTGCGATACTCACATAGAATGAGCCAATTAATTTGCTTATTTACAGCAACTTTACGAACTTACCACTGTCGCTTCTACATACATTAACATAATTATAAACGACCAACGGGTGTCCTAATATTGTTGTTTTTTTAATACCTTTAATACTTTATTTTAATAAATGAAACCAAGCAACAACTTACAGAGTGATAGCTGAGCTTTAGGCTACTTATTATCTTACATAAACAAGTATTATAACTCAGAGCTTGGCAGGAAATTATTTTGTTTGGATTGGATTAAGCTTTCAAATTAAAATCAAGTATCTCAGTCCCATTGATTGTTAAACCGACATTAGTCATATTGCACGCAAAATAACTTTCTAATTCTGTCCCCCGAGCCATTCACTTTTACTTTATTCAAGCATTAATATTATTGACACAATGGCCGATTAACTACTGGTGCTTAATCGAAATAGAAGTCTTATAAAACCTTTACGACCTTAGAAGTTTAAAAGAAAGTTACGAACTGTCGTATTAACTTATCTTCTAAATTTTAGTACAAACAATGAATTGTAATTGAATTATCAATTATCTATTACCTATTTATTTGTATAGGTACAAGTATTGCCTATATCAAAAGTAATGTTGCTTCGTAGACCTGACAGTAAAGCTTAACGTATTATTAAGTGGCGCAGATTGCATATAATCACGAAGTGATGCGAGAAATGTTCATAATGCTTTCTCTTCGCATTATTGTCTGCTTTTTTATATATATATATAGGATGATGTGTGTATGTATGTTCCCTATAGACTCCATTTCGGATGGATTTCGTTGGATTCGCACCTGTACTCCTTTGGTGACCTTACCTAATCAAGGAAGTTCCTAGTCTCAAGGACTTTATTTACAAGAGTCCTTTGTATTTATGGATGGCGATGGCTGTTACATGCTCTATATGATGCTATTACATAAGATATTGGTTAGGTAAAGGAAATTTAGTATTTACAGGTCACGTTGCATGATTTTTGATATAAATAAATAAATATGCGCTCACGCCCGTAACCCAGAGGGGTAGGCAGAGATCATGGATTTCCCTTTGGCGCGATCCTGGCACACCTCTCTCGCTTCTTCCACATTCATACATCTACGCATTCATGCTCGTCGGTTATGGGTGCTCCTTATATCGCCCTTTTTAGTAAGTCATTAATCTGATCGATTAAAGTTCTCCTAGGGCGTCCCCTACCAACACTGCACTCATTTTTGCAACATAAATTTGTTTTGTTATTCTCTCTTCATTCATCCTTTCAACATGCCCGAAACACCGAAGCTGATTTTTGATATTAATGTTAATGTGTATAATTTGAAAATATTGAATTGATTTTAGAATTTGACCGCGGGCATTGAGATTCTGAGGTTTTTGACTTTCACTTGGTGATCTGCAACGCATCCGTGTACGACCTCAAGATATAGGGTTACCGTCATTTTATATAGGTATATTTTTTTTCAGTTTACTGTATTTAATTTCATAACTTTTCATGTAAAAATATTTTATAAAATTTGTGTATTTTTGGTTCTTTCTTTCTTTCTTAAGTTTATCTATTATAATTATGTAGTCAACCACCGAAAATTATTGACCGATAGGTTTATCAATAGAAAGCCGACGTCTAACCACGTCTGTTGCACAAATGGGCCTTATCGACCGGTAAAATACTACGACCTCACAGCTGACAGGCGTGAAGTTGAAATATTGTGAGGTGCCGAAGACCTAATTCTTGTCAATTACCCGTTCCTATGCAATTTTAATAAGGAAGTGATTGAAAGGGGATAAGGATCTAAAGGGGTAGAGGACAAATAGGAAATGTCCTTTTTTGTCTTTATTTTATTATTTATTTATCCATTCTCTGTCTAATAAAGGTAGGCAATGCATCCGCCACTCATTAGCTTGTTGCGGTATAGGTAGTAATTTCTATCGGGTGAAACAATTGCTCGCTTGCCACCTTCTATCTTTACATAGTGTAAAACAAAGTTGCTTCCGCTGTCTGTATTTAGATCTTCAAATCTATGCAACGGATGTACAGTACATGCATATTATAGTAGAGAAAAGAAAGGATTTAAAAGATTTATAATGTGATCACGTATATATAATCCGGTTATTTGAAAATCCATTTCGCCGGATACAGTATCAATACTTATCAACGTTAGTTACTTCAAGCATGTCATGTGCATTATGATAATCCTTTCACCATAATATTTAAAGGATTATATTAGGAGTAATGCGTGCGGAAATAAAATTAAGCGCGGGTTTCACACCAATGTCGGAACTGTTTGATTGATGCGACCACCCCGCGCTGCCCTCATTGCTATCGCCCGCTGTGCTCAACCCATCTAGGAAATTAATACAAAATTAAGACAGCTGATACCGCTGTACACTACATAAAGCTAATTCTAAGGCGGAATGAAGTTTGCCGGGTTAAATAGCAAATGTAATAAAGCAAACATATTTCGTCGCTGGATACAGAATTAAAATATGTCATAAGTGGCACATTTGAAATTTTAATCGAAAAAAAATAATAATCGATATGTCACTTTAAATTAAATTTTAATGTATAAATTTATATAACTTACTTGCAATAAACATTTTAAGCACTCAATATTATTATTTTTCTTCAAAACTTTCGATAAGAATAAGGGAAGTTAAGTACAGCAAGTGCTTTATTTGATTAAATATAAAAAAACATGTGTCATTGATAGCGGTAGCCCTACGCGTGTTTCGGTAGGCCGGCGGCCTCGGCTCGGACTCGGACTGTGGAGTGAAAGCTGCCTCCCGCGCTGCAGTCCTCTGTTCGTTACCCAAGTGCACCGGCCACGGGGTTGTTACGTCACTCTCAGCTGTGCGCTTAGCCGTTATGAGGCAGTAAATAGTTATGGAATGCTGGGAATTTCCAAATTATACTCAAGTAAAATATTCAAAAAATCACAATAACAGAAATGTCAATATTTTCCACTACTGTAGATTACTATAGGAGAGTTCGTTGTAGCGACATTTACCACATTTTTAAAGTGCGTAGATACATTAATAATAATAATAAATCGGCCTTTTCTAGAATGTTTCCCACTGCAGGGACACAGACCTCCTCTCCGAGATAGGGAATGAGCCGCGAATCCGCCACGCTGACCCAGTGCGGGTTGGTGGATGTCACATGTCTTCGAATTTTATGGTTCTAATAACATGTCGGTTTCATCACGATGTTTTCCTTCACCGTTTTTGGAGCAGTGGTGATGAAATAAATTACACAAAGCAAAGCGCCTGGGTTCGAACCCCCATCGCACAGTACGTAAGTCGGGGCCTAAACCGCTGAGCCACCACTGCTCGTTGATACATAATTACAATATTTTAACTTATTTATCTTTTCATTAATAATAAATTTAATTTGGGTGTGATACGACGCAATCAAAGGTAAAGTATGAATAATAAAATTATTAAAATAATATATGTAATATTAAGCATATTAGACCTTACTGACGACAGTTGAATGTCTATCTAGGTTTAGTGAATTTGTTACGTCTGATATTTTTATTATAATGTCAATTTATCATCATACTTGTATCATAGATGAGTCCATTGTACAATAACGACCTTATAAAAGACTTAAACGCGCGCGTCGGTGTGTTTCTCATTGTTTTGACTATAGTTATAACCTGTCTAGTTATAGTTCTCTCAGGTTTGCTAATCTTTTAATGCATCTTTATTATAACTTTACATAAACATTAAATAAAATAAACGATATCAGATATGAGTCTCTATGTACGAAATATATAATTTTTGAATCATTTTAACACGGTACTATTACAGGGAAGAGGGCTCTGGGTTTTTATTAACTCTTGGTTATTTCTAGGATTAGCAAATTCATCGGTTCTGCTGATATTCATCCAATGCTGGACATACGCCTACCCCAATAATCGCTACGAAGATGTCTCCCTTGCCGTCCTCATCCAGTGGGCTCCCTCAACTTTGACCAGATCATCGGTCCATTGTCTATCTACCTACGTTCTGCGAGCAATGTGTCCGACCTATTGCCACTTTAGCTTTGTAACTTAGCCCATTAGCCTTCAGCTTCGATCACTAAATATGTGTGATGTGTATGTGTTACTGTGATGGTCACTAAATATAACATCCGACATGTTCAAGTTCAAGCTTCAACTTCCAATTGATTTTATTCAAGTATCGTTGTGACACGCGTAATGAATACACACAAAAATTCTGTTAAATGAAATATTACAATAAAAATATTTATAATTGAGGCGAGCTTTTGGCACATTCGCATGTACGATGAAAAATATTTTCTTGTTTGAATAATGTTACAAAAAATGTAGGCCCTTTTTAAGGCAAGGTTAAGATTCTTAAAATGTTATGGCTAAAAGAGCTGTGCAAAATTCAAACACACAGTAGAAAGCGTTGTTTGCTTCAAACCCCAAGTGGTCAGAAAGTTGTTTCGTAACATTTCGACGTAACGTCGAGAAGTCAATACTGACAAAAATCATCAAAGAACGCAGCAATGGCAGCGTACTAGCGTTAAAATATTAACATAATTTGATGTAGTAATTCAAACTTGTTTTTTTAAGAAGGAAAAAAAATGTAATACTAGTTTCATATGTACGCACATTTCCGTGTAAGATCTTAAGGATTTCTGTAGAAATATTTTAAGTTTTATATTTTGTTGAACCACCAGATAATCTTTTTAAAAATCTTTGTGCACTAAATAAGATATAAAGATCTAAAAAGACTAGGCCTAATAGCGCTAATATAGAACATAAGGTATTAATTTATGGTACAGCTTGCATCATACAGCTCCATCCCTCGTCATTGCCATTTGTATTCATAAATATAATTGCGGTAAAGTGAGGCAGGTACATAGATCGCCACTTGCGAAGCTTCTTGCGTTCCAAATCTTGTGACTGGGGATGGGCAATAGTTATCTCGAAACATCAACATCTTTCGTATTATAAAAAGTCGTATGTTCCTTATTTTGTTCATATATATAACCTTGGCCTTTAATACTGATCGGAAAAAATATAAGTATTTATAAATGGTATCACACCGTGAAGTAATACGTGAACTAAAGCTTAACATAGTTATATTAACAATTGAGGTTGCGAAAAATAACCACGTGGTCAATATATGAATTTGTAAACAATAGTATTCGTATGATAAATTGCAATTAATACGTCGTTAGAGTACGTACGTAACTTCATAACTCAAAGGCGCAGTACGCCAACCGTTACAGTGTGTGAATGTTACAGTGTTGCTTTGCAGACTTTCGTAAAGTCAGACTAATTGATACATGTATCACGTCCCAGTCATTTCATCACTATCGGCGTTCAGTGAGCGGCTGCAATTGTTTCACGTTGTGAATTCGAATGTGGAACTGTTGCTGCAGCATTGCAGAACTGTGTTGCATACTGCGAAACACATGGCAAAGAAAATGAAACGCATTTAAATTTAATGTATATGTGCCGTGGGAGATCGATTGTTCATCATCACAATAGGCTTAAAAATAATGACAGTGTGTGGATGTAGGTTGATCATTTGTTTATTATCGTACGGTATTATCGAACAATTTCCTATTGTTTTAGAGTAAAACTTATACTCATTGCAAAATAATAAATATTGTGATTGGTGTGATACGTAATACTAATTATGACAGATTCAGCATCAACAAAACACTTTAGTTTCGTAAGGATAAACGTAGTCATTCATAAACATAGTTTATTTGTTTATGACTGTCTAGTAAATAAAGGCTATTTGGTTTTTCACAGAATTTAAATTTTCAAGCACGACAATAAGTACGTTTTTCATATTCTGAATTTAACTTTAGCACCATACTTTTGTCTATTATATATCAATCTTTTGCAATAATTATTAATGATATTATGCGAACGTTTCTAATAGCATATTTATCTTTACACGGAACTAAGTAATTATAATAACTTTTATTATTACCAGTTAGAGTTTATTAAGCATTGACATTAAATCGACATAGTTTTATTTAAACAATATTGTAATGTTATTAATTAAAGTGTCCTTAATTCTGACTACTAACTAGCTAGCTGAATGAACTTACACTTAAACGTTTTTCTGACACGACTTGTTAAATACCAAACAATTAGTTCATTCACACCAGCCTTGATAAAAAGTTGACTTTCTATTAAACTTCACAACCACAACACTTGCAACAACTTCACACGATTGTCGATAAAAACTGATTTTGTGTTCTGTTACGACAGTGATAAGGTTAAAAATGACGTATATGAACGTTAAAGACGCGCGCGACCGACAGCGTCGTGCTGTAGACTGCGCTTGCGCACGGCGGTCGATGCGGCGCTGGAGAAACTCAAGAGAAAAGTGGCTTCCCACTGCGCGCCGCAGCTGTCGCTACATCAGTTCTCTTTCATGCGTTGCTTCTTCTTAACACAATACCTTTTACATTGTCTCGTTTATATCGATCGAAAAATAGAGCTATAGGCGAACATAGTATATTGCAGATGTACATTTCCTGTATATCGTCTATTCGCGGTTTTATGACAAAGACACCTATAATATACAAATAAAAACCTTTCACCGAAATCGTTGGTTTCATTTCCGAGATGTATTTATATACACATTATTTGCTTATATAAAATATACACCTATATTTACAATAATTGCTTGCTTTATTTACCTAATAAATTAAATACTGTTGGAATTACAATGCTTAAAATTTCAATAGATAAACATTATTGGTTTACAGAGATACAAATTAATAAGACAAATAATCAAAGTAAATGCCCTTTTATACCGATGTTCCGGTAAAGTGACTACGAGGTAGAATGCTTAAAATATATAATTATGTAGTGGGAAGTTTGAAAGTTACGTCGTTACTTCCGCTTTGCGCCGCTTAGCCACGACGTAACCGCGTCTCTATGCCGTCCGTGTAATACTGTGTAAACGGGGCAAAATTGCAGTTGCCATATTTTATGCGTACTTTACAGGACATTATTCAAGCTTTATTATCGATTACTTTGTTTGTTTACATTGTGTGCCCTCATGTCAGAATAAATAATCAGATAGGATTTTATATATATATTAATAGAGACTACACATTTCCATTTGGTACGAGTACATCTCTTTCGATTCTCATGTCATTTATTATCAGTTTTATAACCAACTAGCAATTTAACTTCGTTTGGGTAAACAGACAAACAAAATATAACTTAGGCTACCCGCCTATAGAAGAGCTTTTTGCTGGTGAAACGATTTTTAACAGAGTACATTGGATGAGGGTTGCAGGGGGCAGATGGTGGGGTACCATTGATCTCCAGAATCGCCTACGTCTAGCAGTAGACGAATGTCGGCTGAGACGACGATGAATTTTACATAATAGTTAATCTTAAACTAAATTATTTGATTCAATAAATTCTAAACGCTATGAAATATTTTATATAGTACCTATCTTTACATGCCACTTAACCTATTCTACTTCTGCTATTGCGTGGCTTAGTTGCAATGCGAAAGTCACTAATGTTATATTCTATCATCACTAACCAGCCATGTTCTCTCGTCGCGGCCACGCTATAATGGCTGTGATACTATCTAATAAACAATTTACTTAATTGCATTATTATTTTCTGACACACATTCCTTACTTTATCCACAATCCATGATTAATCTTTGTATATATGTTAAACAATGTTTTTGTAATCTTTGCTATTTTTAATTTCATCATATATCAATTATAGCTTAAAAACTATGAGTGACATTTTATTTGGGCACTATGCGAGAGGCGACACAAACGTGGCAGAACACAAGACAACTTGGCCGCACCACAGCAGGTATTTGTTCAAAACTAGACGAAGCAAAGCTTTTAAAACCTTTGTTTTTTTTAAAAACGGTGGTAGAGTCCGCAACACCAATATCTGTTGTAAGAATGGCCTGGCTCGACCGGTAAAATACCATGACTTCACAGACGACACGCATGAAGTATTTTTGCGTACTGTCTGAACTCTGTCTTCGTACTGAACGCCTTCAGTCCTCTTTAGAAGAGGAGGAGTTTTTTTTTGTAAAACGTTGTAAACGCACATGCAACTTATTAGATAGTTGCAAATGCTTATCTGTGACTTAATATCACGTGAACCGCTTACTCGTTTGTCACCTAAATGTAAATAAAAATATATATCTCTCTTTAATGCTGTTTTACCAACTTAGCCATATCGCAGTGAGGAATGTGAGGTCACAGGCAATGCCAGTGGCTTTTCTATTGAAACGGGAAGTCGATTGACACGCTTTCTTCATAGCCGTGTGTGTCATAGTACATAAGGCTTTACCAGCGTTGGTAGTGTTGGGCTCCAGAAGTTCGCATCTACCGCATTGGAAAGCGACCAAAAGCTCGGCTTCTGGTAGTATGCTTGAGAGCCTTGAACAACACAACTAAAACCTTTTCTTGTTTGTGCAGTCACAATGCAAATGTATGATATTTGCATCGTTTTTGATTTTTTTTTTTTTTTTTTTTTTACAGCCCTTTCAGAAACAATATATAGATTTTTTTTTTAATCTAGTATTCTTCATCTGCTTCTGTGTGTCCTTTGACAAAGGCCTCCTCCAATCTTTTCCAAATTTCTCTGTTTCGAGCCAACCTGGTCCAAGTTTTACCAGCCACTTTCACTACATCATTCATCGTTTTTGATTTAAGACTTTGTTAAAAAATATGTTTACTATAATGTGTAAGTAACAGCATTTAATGTTAAGCTGGCAACATTTACTGTGTTTTTACGTAAGGCGTAATACTGAGTCATACTAATTGAACACAACCATATGTTCGATATCCTATCTTGAGGCTTACGTTAAATTATCAATCCTCGCACCTAGTAATTAATACTACACTTACATTGTTGATTCTAACGCTGTATTCCGAACATTTGATAGGAAATTGATCATTGTTTGAGCGATGTAGGTGCAAACGTTGCGGCGTTAAGTGACGTATGTAAGTGTAGTTAGCGGTTTCCATTCACGGCTGCAGGCTGTTTGCATCATTGCACAAAAGACTTTCACCTTTCCGTGCTTGCTAACGTGCGCCAATAAATCCAGCCATGACAAACTTGAGTATTACGTAGAACTTGTACGAGATAATTGGTACCACCTATAATAAGGAACTTAAATTTAATAACTTATTATGTTTGATTGAGAGTTATTTCTTGTTTTGGATACTCGGGCTGTTAACCCTTTTCGGGGGAGAAGCGGGGAGGAAGCTGCCTCGCAGGTGGGGATCTGTGCGGGAGCGTTCCCCTAGCCCCGCGAACTCAAGAGCATAAGTGTGAGTATTTTATCACATTGAAAAAAAAAATGAATTTAGTTAATTCTAGTGTAAGTTCTTAATCCTTGCAAGTCCTGCAGGTACAGACCAGACTAACATAAGTATAGATCAAGATCAAATTTTATGGAATATGGGTTCAGTACCTTGAATACGATTAAATCTTTAAATGCTTAATATTTACACTAGAAGAAAGACGATTGAAACATACTTTTTTGTAATGGCCTGCATGCAAGAGTTCTTACGTATGAACGATGAAACCTTTCCCTTAGGTAGTTCGTAAAATCTTTATTACACGCCTGTGATCTCGTGGTATTTCCTCAGTTAAGCCGGACCATTTTACTGTACCTCTCATCACTATAACTTACTATGAGCAAGGCCACCGTACGGCTTTGTTTATCTTTAGGTATAAATGAAGACAACGGATGACAGATAGGTTTTTTTTAAGGTGATAAGGTGGCAAACGAGCAAGCAGATCACCTAATGTTAAGTGAGCGCTACCCAAAGATATCCGCAACAAGCAGATGCGTTGCCTACCTTTCATAGACAGAAGAAGGTATAGATAGGCAAAACGATATTCCTTTTTCCCCGTTAATACCCTCTCTGTCCAATTCTCTTCCCCTTCCTATCCAATTCTTATGAGGAATGGGTGGGAAGGGGAAGAGGACGAAAATTAGGCCTCCGGCACCTCACTCCTCAGACGAAACGCAGAGTACTTCTACTTCACGCCTGTTTTCTGTGAGGTCGTGGTATTTCACCGGTCGAGCTGGCCCATTCGTGCAACAGATGTTGTTGTTGCGGACTCTACCACTGTTAAGTTAGGATGGCATTAAAATTACATAAATATTTTAGGTGTTGTCAAACGCCAAATCCAATTATTATCTTAGGTTCCTCAGTGCACGACCGACAATTGACATACCGGAACTTTAAGAAAGGAAGGAAGGCTCAGTAGATAAATGGAAAAAATCATATAACTTATTATATAATTAGGAGTTGGCCTTAAAGTTTGGTTGCGTAAGATATCAGTTGTCGTAATGTTCTCTAATCTTCTTATTATTATATGGTATCATTATTAGATATAGCGTTATTTTTTCTCGGACCCTTAGGGCTAAAGGCGCTATGTAATAATTGTAGACTTTTTCAATTTTTGCTTTTTTAATTAAAAACAAAAACGTAAAGTCAGTAAATCAATAAGTATGAGCTCACGTCTTTAACCCAAAGGGGTAGGTAGAGATCTTACATTTCCATGTGTCGCGATCCTGACACACATCTCTCGCTTCTTCTACATACATCCATACATTTACGGATACATGGTCGCCGGTTACGGGTGCTCCTTATATCTCCTTCTTTAGTGTGTCATTTTTCTGATCGATATGAGTTCTCCTTCCTCATTCGGTAAATAATTAATCAAACATATGTAACATTTCAAATAAAACGAATAAATTACCTTATGTACACATACATATCATATAAATAATTTACATACTTAAGTGTGGTCAAACATTATCAACGATAACATTTCCTTTCTGCTCATCTTATATCCTAGGCGATGAACGTGAAATTACAAAATAAGGGTAATAACTAACTACCCAGACATAAACCAACATCCCGTAGCGATGGCTATCAGCTATACATCAATTGTCTCCTGTTCTGACACGTTTGTATCGTCTCTCGTTTAGCCCGTACCTAAAAAAGGAAGTCGTGCCGTCCCTGCAAATTGCCGTCCCATCTCAATAACCTCTATACTCTGTAAGATTATAGAGCGTATATTGAACTCCCGCCTCATTGCCCACTTAAAACAAAATGATCTCCTCGGCGACCGACAATACGGATTTCGCCAAAATCGGTCGACAGGAGACCTTCTAGTGTATGCCACTCACGTATTTGGCGAGGCCTTAGAGAAGAACGGGAAGGCAATTGCTGTCTCCCTCGATGTCTCGAAGGCATTTGACAAGGTCTGGCACTCTAGCTTAATTAGTAAACTTCCAGCCTATGGCATATCCCCTGATCTGATTGAGTGGATAAAGGACTTTCTGAGTGAGAGATCGCCCCGTGTCGTCATCGACGGGTCTTCATCTGTTCGTATGACGACCAATGCCGGTGTCCCTCAGGGTTCCGTTCTCTCTGCCACTCTCTTCTTGCTGCACATTATTGACCTGCTCATTCCCGGTATCTATGGGTATGCAGATGACAGCACAGTTGTAGAAAGATATCTACCGAATAGTCGGACCAGTAGTACTCATATACAATCAGAACGAGAAGTCCTGTTGGGGCAATGCCTATCTTGTGAGATTCAACGCCACCAAAACACAGACGTGTTTATTCACTGCTAAACGGAGTCAGTTCACTTTAGCTCGGTCTTTTCAGAATGTATCTCTGGAATTTACCGACTGTCTGCAGTTACTGGGAGTCGAAATCTCGGCGAACCTTAACTTCATCGAATCTAAGGCGAAGGTAGCTGCTAGGAAGCTTGAAATCCTTTCTAAGGTACGGCGGTACTTCACACCAGGACAGCTTTTCACTTTATATAAAGCACAGATGCGACTATGTATGGAGTACTGCTGCCATATCTGGGCAGGTGCAGCCAAATATCAACTCGCGGCACTAGATTCGGTGGAGAGGCGGGCCAAGAGGCTGATCAGTGACCAAGACCTTAACTTGACCAGTCTTGAGCACAGACGTAAAGTGGCTAGCCTCTCGGTGTCTTATAGATTGCATTTTGGGGATTGTGCGCAGGAATTACACGATTAATTCCCCCATCTCCATTCTACCATCGGACATTTAGACATACGGCAGGTCTCCATCCTTTCATAGTAGAGATATCGCGCGTTCGAACGAAGCGATTCGAATCATCGTTCATTGTGCGTACGGCAAAGGATCGGAATAAGTTGCCAGCGTCAGTATTTCCGTCCGATTACGACGTGGGTACCTTCAAGAGAAGAGTGAATAGGCTGTTTCTAAGCTAGTGCGTTCCATCTTTCGACCACATCACCACTTAACACTAGGTGGGATTGTTGTCAAGCGCTAGTTTATACTTAATAAAAAAAAATGCATTAGCATATACACATAGATACATACGTCTACACATATCTACCTGTATCTATTTATGTATAGTATATTATACATTGTATACATACCTAAATGACACAGGTAACAAATAACATGCAATAACAAGTAACAATTATATAATAATAATAATAATAATAATAGCCTTTATTAAACAATCTTACGAAATACAAAAAAAATTAAATGTTATGCAAATTATTTGACACCAGGTTTTCGAGACTGTCTTGCGCTTCCGCAAAGGCCTCCCCTAAAGCTTAACAAGTAACAATTAAAGGTAAATAAATAATCCCAAATAAAAATAATGTAGATTATATTAAAACTTGTACTTTTGTAATACTAAGTAAATTATTTTATTATTTATGCACACAAAATTATAATATACGCAAATTGCAAACTTAGTATGTCTGCGGCCAATATGCAGCATATGATTTTTAAACCTTGTGGTGTATCAACATCATCATCACCAGCCTCTAGCAGTCGGTCAATCTAAAAGGAGGGCTCCCCAATAAATCATCAATTTCCGTTCCGTTCCGTTCCGTTTAAGCTTCATATGTTAGTCCTGACAATATTTTAGATACAATTATTGCAAAAGTCTAGAACGTATGTAAGCAATATGTAAACAAAGGGAAGTGAGCGAGAAGAAAACTGGCGAAATGCTCATTAAGATTCCATTACGTAACCGCGCAACACTGCCAAATAAGTTTCCTACGTTTGTCTCTCTGAAGGCGTATAAAAATGTGGGTCGATGGTTGCAACAGAAAAATCGTGTAGGCGAAAGTCTTCGGAATATTTTTGCGGTAGGACGATGTCAACCGGATTTCGACCAGACGCCTTAACAAATCACTTAATCGTACAAAGAAATCTTCTTTCTTCTTCTTCTTTCTTTGTCTTCCCGACAATGTAGTTTTGATTTATATTTTAGTCAATCGCCAAGTAATCAGAAATATTTTTAACAGTTTTTTATTGTTTTTTCTAAAAAAAACAATTAGTTTACCATCAATATAATCTATACAATGATAATGTTAATACCTATTTAATATCTATAAATCACACACACACTACCACAACTATGGCCGTAGCGCAGTTTAACAATCACATGATTGTTCAAGCTGAAACCGTAGTCCTTACTGTACAGGTTGTGGATACAATTTTTACGAAACAAATCGAATAAGAGTAAAAAAGACGTGATTTCCAGACAATGTTAAATGTAAAAAAGCGCCATCTCTTGACACTTTTAGTTTCTTTAAATGGAGGCTAGATGGCGTTCGAATTATACTTTTCATGCAACATCTTATTGTCTAAAAATAACACTAGAGTTCGTTCAGAGCGCTATATTTAGTCTAACTCTAAACTAAAGACATTTGACAAAAAAGATGGCAGCGATTGCCGACTGCTGTACGTAGAATTTATTGCGAAAATGGCGCATTATGTGATATTTTCACATAATTTATTAATTATAAGTGAAAATTTGTGGAGTGCTGCTTTGTGATAGTGTGTTAATTTACATGAATGACAGTGTTCTCGTGTGTAAATAGGACTTCAACTTTCTTCTGGATATTGGATTACACATAAAATAAAGGTATTTTAGTTCCTCCTACGCATAAAATATTATTTAACTGTAAAGTTTCCTGTTATTTTGAAATTGATTTGTAATTTTTTATAGGAATATTATATAAGAATTAATTCAAGAGGAATACGGTTTTTTCCCCGTCAGCTGGTTTGGTGATTTTTAGATTCCGTGGAATTCTAATACGTGCTTTCTGGCGCTGTATTGGACTCATGGGCGCCGAGTTGATGGGTGCTGCGAGCTTACATGACATCAGTGTAGGCATTATCGACTGCTGTAAACATTTAGCTTGGTGATTCATGGTGCACTAATTTTTGTAGATATCAAAAATCTAATAATTAGAAAACTGCTTAACAAAGTTAAGTGTGAGAATTGTTATAACGGTCGCAGCCGTATTCAATATTTACTAAACAACGATTTTTTTAAATTTCCTGCATTTTTTGGTTTTATTTGATTATATATTTAGTCTTTACATACATATTGCATCTTCTACCAATATTATTTTAACTAAAATCATAATTCAAATATCGTTAATTATTTAATTAATAAAAGCATTATTTATTGAATTACCTTATGATAAAAAATATCTGCTTAGAATAATTATGCTTCGTTCTTTTTGTATCAAATACATCTCTCTTTTTGCGTCTGATTTACACTGCCCAATCTAAAATTAAAACTAGGTCTGCAGTTTTTTTCAGTGTCTTCCTAAAACTATGGACACCGCTGTTGTGACACAGATATATGATTAGGTCAAGTTGATCTAGTTCACTTGATAATAAAATTTCTTTTTAAACAATATTACTCAATGATTTTTTATAAACTTTTTATACTTTCTTTTAAAACAATTTAAATCTAATTGGACTACCTTCCTTTACAGTATTTAAAATTTACAAATAATTGATTCATGAAACATTTTTCTCTTACAACATAAATATTGTAATATCAAATTCTTATTCTCTATTAACCATTCCGATTGGAAATGATTTGGATAATAATCAAATGACGGTTTCAAACATTAACCATTAGGCTATTGGTGCTTGATATATCAAATTGTAGAATTATAATTCATTTACTTATTCTATTCAATTAAATGTTATTTTAAAAACAAGGAAATATGTGCATATTTATATATTAATTGAATGGTTCTTCTGTGTGCTGTGTGATTATTTGGTACAAATGATTTAACTTGTGTCAATAATTAAATTTAATTAGGAGGGATATCAAATCAAACATTTGCTAATGCTGGGTAAAACCATTTTATTCAAAATCATTCATATAAAATCAACAAGTTCGGTTTGATATTCTTCGCCGAGTGTTGACCCTGTTGTGGCTCAGTCAACTAAGGACTATCAGTACAAGACACCCCTTTTGTTGTCCTGTGTCCGACATATATATTTAGACATATTAATATAATATAAATGTGTTATGATTCCAATTTCATATTAGGATAAAAGCCAGACACTTAATACCTATGGCAAAACCAAATCTAAAGATAAATATTTTGAAACAATTCTCCTAATATGTCAAACCAGCAGCTACAAATAATTATTATGTTTTCAAACCTCTAAACTTATACACTATGTACTGGATGGTACACATTTATATGCACATATTCAAGTCTTCATAAAAACTGTGTGGGACAATTCTTCTCCTTACTTTTGTTATGCTCGTCACAGAACTCCAAATTCGACCACTAACATCCTGTTAGTTGGCACTCCACTAACATATATTTTTTTGGAAAATACGAATGGATAAATATCTTCCCTTCCCCTGTCTTCAGTGGTATTTTCTGGCCCTAATTTCTCACAATAACCAGTTTTTTTTATTAAGAAACATTAATTAAAACGCATACGCCACGTACTACGCTATTATTCGTGTTCGGTATGTTCTTATACATTTCAATTAGGTAATTCTATTATAGACAATTTAATTTAGACTATAATTGTCTTTTTAACTATATCATTCTGTCCAATAGTCGAGAAGGTATCGAAAGATTAAAAATACGCGCAACTGAAAAAATGAAATAACACGTCAGAAAGAAAAGGACAATTTTGCTTTCTCGGCTTATGTAGGGTTAACTATGGGATCTACATACAAATGATGTACGAAAGAATTGTCCCTTAAATTATTATAAACATTTCTACCATGTCTACCCGCACACATTCGATTTTTTTTAATCAAAAGAGTCCTTCTTTATAGGTCGGCTAAGAACGTTCATTGGCGTCGTTGATCTCTACCTTCCCTTACAAAGATTACCCCGCAAGTTTCATAAAGCGGCTCATTCTGACCAAAATATTAAATGGTATCCGTTCGGAAATACCGCTTGCGACAGTTGTTTCGAAGAGGTTATGCGTGGGGCAGGATGTTGCGCAAAAGGGACAAAGTCACGTTTACAGTAACGCACAGCTGCGGGAATGCCAGCCTTATGTGTGGTTATCGGCTCCTGGTTGCATAACTTCATAGGAACAGCAACTAACAAAAGACGCGAGGCCTATGCACAAGGCTCGATAGTCGAGCTATAATAAATAAAAAGGTTATCAACGATTTAAACGCTCGGCTCGGCTTTTTTAAACACCAATTGGAATAAATATATTATATAATAATTGGCTCTAAAATGAGGTGTCCCATGTGAGACCAAATTTGTTCCTTCTATAGCAGCGTTTATAATAACTTCCAGAATATTTTAGCAAACAAAGCCACATTGGCAACTAGGTATTATGTCAATAGTGTTATCTCAGTAGGTGAAAGTAACTAAACTTATTTGAATTTCATCATTATTCCATATGCAAGGTTCAAATTTTGATGGACCTAATGTTCAACAGATTATTTTAAGGAAATTACAGATTTTGACAGTTAAATTATATAATAATCTTGCCTCTTTTTCTCTCTCTATTTAACTTATTTTCTTATCGGATTCGGAAAAGCACCTTGATTTTCAATTATTATAATAATAAGTCGTCGTTTATTTTTAAGTCTTAAAAGTTCTTTGTAAATGAGTCGCCATTGCTTTGTTCCGTCGTCACGTATAAGTTAGGGTCATTGATTTCTAAATCCTTTTCGTTGTTAGCTATCAAATGTATTCTGGTGCCTCTGAAATAGGGTTCATTGTAACTGATACGTTACCGTCTGGTTTGCTGCGTGTCGGTGTCCTCTAAATTGCGCAAAATTACAGTGTCGATAAACTGAATTACTAATAATGCTTACACTCGTATCAGACTGTTTTTTTAATGTTTCTGTTTTTTGTTCGTGTCTAACTTTTTTATTACTATTTCGTTTTTGTGTATTCTATTGCGAATTAATTGCACCGCAGTCTATATTAAGGGATGAGCATCTCTTTGTTGAGTAAGTTATTTGAGAAATCGTTACTTTACTGAAAAGTTTTTAACAGTGGTAGAGCCCCCAACAACATCTGTTTGCACGAATGGGCCGGCTAGACCGGTGAAATATCACGACCTCACAGAAGACTGGCGTGAAGTAGAAGTACTCGGCGTTTTGTCTGATGAGTGAGGTGCCGGAGGCCTAATTTGAGTCCTCTTTTCCTTCCCACCCTTTCCTTATAAGTATAGGGTGGGAACGGGAAGAGGATTGGATGGGGAGAGGGTTAACGGGGAAAAGGAAATATCCTCATTCCTGTCTATCCCCTCCTCTGCCCATCAAAGGTAACGCATATGCTCATCATTTGCGTGTTGCGGATCTCTGTTTGCCACATTCTCTTATAAAAAAGTACAAGAGTAAATCGTTGGGTGATCAGCCATTTAACAAAAACACAGAAATATGACGTATATTTTGTCTCGGTATTTTTTATTAGTAAATCTAAAAATAAAAAAATCTAAAATATATTATATCATTCGCTTTACTAAGGGGATGGTGTACTATTGTAATGATGGTTCAAATAAGCTGTGGTGGAAAGTTTTTTCAAACATTACCTGTTGTAATAATTCCTTTGTCGTGTTAGAATGTCAGTTTTTAACATTTAGAAGCTACTAAGCAAGGTTACGAGACTTAAGACACCATTGATTGTCCCCAACAAATACTATCGTTCTACCCCAGTAGAGATAAATGACTGTTGAAATAAAATACTACGTATCTTCCATATCAAAGCTCCGATTCGTTCCGGCTTTGGTTGTTTCTCCACACAAACTTTAATTCTCTACTTCACATCTTTAGGGGGAATTTAGAAAAAATCTTTTTTTAGTGCCTGTCTAAGTAATAACATAAACATCTGCAAAATTTCAAGTTACTAGCCCCAGTAGTTTGGTTTGTGCATTAAAACTGACTGATGTCAGTTTCTTCTTCTCTTACATATATAAATAATAGTTGATGCAGATTATAAAAGTCTTATGTCAATTAAATGACTGAGCGCAATGTAATCAATAGCCGGCGGCTTGAAGGTCAGGCGACCGCATTGCCATAAATATGATCCGATAAAGGCTCGCCATGAAATAGTTTCCTGTATTTTTATGACTTACTGTCGACATTACCGCGATTAGATTTGCAATTAAAAGCGATTATTCAACCTACCTTGACTTGGATTTTCTCCTGTGCATGGCTTTCGGAAAAACTTACATTCTAAAACCACAATTATTTATCGCAAAAAAGACCGTATATCATTTACCCAGAATAGACAATGAATATTCATACATATTTTAGTGTTTTAATTGTTTGCTTCATGCTTAGCTTAGAATGTAGGATATTCCTCTTTTATAGGACTACAGAAAAGTATGCATTGTTTAAGGATAGCTTACTATACCCATTTTAACTTCTAAAAAAATGGTCACGTAAAATGCCTATCAACTTGAATACGTCATTACCTTAAGCATTTCATATAAATTATGATATATTACACCATTTAATTTAAATTAATATCTTAGGAGTTATCAAAATCATTCTAGCGGGTCTCACACCGATGCCAGGACTCGCATGACGTGACCACCCACGCGCCGAACCCTTATCTGTTCCTCACATTGTTCAATGGGCTTCAGTAAGACATAACGAAGTTTGCCGGGTCAGCTAGTATTTAATAAAAATGAATTGCGTAAACAAATTTTTATCAACATTATCGTTCATTATTACAACTAAACTTAACCTTGTGCTAGGAGATGGTTCACGACAATGCTTGAATGGCAGAATATATTTATAAATTATAAGCAATATTAATAATTGTTCGTAGTAATATCAATACCGCCATTTATTGTATAAATACGTATAGGTAACTATACAGTGAAGCTGATAGTTTATCTTTATATCTTATATGAATAACGTGCAGGTAAGTTGTAACTATATGCATTTATTAAATTACATTTGTATGTATACATTGTTTCACAGCAAGATGGAAAATTTGTAAACAAAGGTTTCTACTTTAAAATTCACGATGAATTCCAAAATATTTCGATGCAACAACTTATTCCCTCATAACCGTATAACATTAGCCATCCATATTAAACATTTTTTTTCTCTTTACTTTATCTCACGATTTCTGCAAATTTACATAATTTGTTTGCTTATAAAAATCATATCTGGCTATGTTATAAACTGACGAAGTTCACAAAAGGTTGGTGACATAAAAAGATGCGTGCAGATGCCATTTTTATTAGTATGAGTCCTACATTTCACACAGGCTAGCGAAACCTAAATAACCCAGAGGCGTAGGCTATGCGATCCTGGCACACTTTCTTTCGTTTTTTCTAAATCCTTACATCCACGCATACATGCTCTTTGGTTAAGGGTACTTCTTATATCGCCCTTCTTTAGTATGTTACTAATCTGATCAATATAAGTTCTCCTTGAACGTCCCCTGCCAACGCTGTCACTCATTTTTGCAACATTAATTTGTTTCGTTGATTCATTCATATTTTGAACATGGCTGTACACAACACAGTAGGCATATCTTTGTCAAATCTAGTCACACCATCCACTTTTAAACCACACTTTTCCCTCATAATGCTGTTTTTAATCCTATTACTCAACGTCACGCCTAACATACTTCTTAAGGATCGCATCTCAACGGCATTAACTCTACTAACATGCTTTTCCTGCCAAACCCAGCTCTCTCTTTCATATATTGAACAGATTGGCATTGTGTATTGCCAGACTAGCCTTCATATACACATGCTAACTCCTCACTACGCCTATAGTCTAATTCTTTTATTTCCCGCATACCGAGTGTATATATGTTCAATCAAATTTTCTTCCCTTTCCCATCCTTTCCTTATAAGAAAGGAAGGGGGAGAGAACTAGAATTAGGACTCCGGCACCTCACTCGTCTGACGAAATGCAGAATACTCTACTTCACGTCTGTCGTCTGTGACGTCGTGGTATTTCACCGGTCGAGCCGGCCCATTCGTGCAACAGATGTTGGTGTTGCGGGCTCTACCACTGTCGATATATCTCTCTACCTTCCAATGAATCATTCATTACATTTAGCATAAGTTATAAGTCCTCTGCCGATGACGCAAACACGACTTGATCATCGGCGTACAAGAGATATTTTACAACTAGCTCACCCATATTTAATCTACAATCTTCGTCTTTCAGAGCTATTAAATAATCATCCATAGAGAGAAATGTTCTTAATATATTTTTAAAGTGTGTTATTTTTACAATTTTACTGCGAACACATCGAACACCTGCATTCGATTATCAATCAAACAACTCACTTTCGTCGATAATTGTGAATTATAAAATATTTTTATAATACGTGCTAAATATTTATGTAATATAATAAAAGGCAGACGGACACCTTATTATTGTGTTCTCCTTGTTGAAAATGAATAATCTGAGTTTTCCCGTTGTACAAATTTACTCAGAAATCCTTTGTATGATGAACAAGGAAAGGTTTAAAATATTCGGATGTTGTTAATGTAAATAATAAATATTTAATGTTTGTACTACGAATACAAAATATGTTTCGTGATTCACGCAAATTTGGACTGTCCGTTTTTGTGTACGTATTATTGCTTAGTATATCAACTTTATAAGGAACGTGAACAAACTAAACAGATATCGAATGCTATACGAATGGCATTAGTCACTATTGATATCAATTAATAGATACTTGCGCCTTATTTGGACACGTTACACCGAAACTAAGGCAAAGTGTAATGTCGTTCGTTCACTACATATTGGATGTAAAGATTTACATTTAGAATGTATTTTGATAGTGGGCTAGAGTAGAGAAAGAGCCGGTGACGATCTCACCTTCGTAATGTTATAAAACCTGAAAGTTTCTCTGTGTGACATACACAGAGAATCTTTCAGGTTTCCTCCTAATTCAGATAAAAACGATCCCCGAGTATGAAAATTGGATCACGGTAGCTTTTGTCGAAGCCACTATATAATATTTTATCGTTGCTATGACAAAACTATCAGTGAATGCGAAATTTGTACGTCTTTCAGTGAGACTGGTCACACTGAAATTCTAAATACGAGCGTTTGACAGTCTTCAGGTATCGGTCTTCATATTGAAACATAGACGTTAGTTCTTCGAAACACCGAAATACTTTCACACAAAGTTGAGGAGCAGTTTCATACACATTTGCTACACAGATAAACTTTTAAGTTTTATAAAATGCCGAAGGTCACATCGACCGCTGTTCTGCCACAAATTGTCTCTTTGGTCTAAACTGTCGGCATTCGACAGTCGGAATCTGGTATATTAATTGGTATTTAAAAAAATAACATTTTTACATTAAAAATAACGTATATCTGCTCTTTTGTATAACATTAACTTTCGGTCGGTATTTACATACATTGTCGTGTTTATAGAAGAGTTGTACTCTCTTGACAAGCAATTGCAGTAATTTGTTTCTACGTCAGCCTTAATTGGATTGAAAGAATTGAGTTTTCGTGTTCGTAGGTGTATCTCTTGATCGTTTTGACATTAGTGATTATGAGGCAATTATTCTTGAACAGTTGACCGCAACAGAGACTAACGTTCGCTCAATGACAGCGAGTTAGTAAGGATTAATTATTGTAAATATTTCTGCTTGATGCTGTCGCCCTGGCGGGCTTCCAAGCTAAAGTGTTCTGTCGTCGAACTGATAGTACCGGCGATTGCGTCCAAAGCCTTGTATTTATTTAATTGTTCTTCAACCAGTAGCAAGAGTTTTTACATTTTGTATGACGTGATTCGTTTACAAATTTACAGCACGGGTGTATATACAAATATATGAGCGTGAGCTTACAATTTATTTGTATATTAACTGTATATAATGTACTTAAGTATGTATTTACAAAACAAAGTAGTATATCAGTTATCAGATTTCCATAGTACAGTCTGCTTAGTTTGGGATCAGATGGCCGTGTTTGAATACTGTCCCAGGTTATTAATATTATTTTGAAATAGTTATACAATGTTGAACTAAGTACATGTCACCGACGGGTTATGAACTTCGTCGGTGTAAAACCGGACTGGACAGATTATGAACTGTCACCATATTTTGAACTGAAGGAATCCTTAACAGTTTCTCGTAATGTATACGGTTTAAAGTGTTATTTGTTTAAGAATTGTGGTACATGTGGTGCTGCCACACTCGTTTAAAAGATGCGTGATGATTATAAATCGCTTTCGCTTACATTTTTTTATTTCGCTTTAAACCTGGTTTCATTTTAAATGATATCAAGACTTTACGTATACATTAAAATATATATATATATATATAAATCCCTACTTCCCGTGGTCAAGACGTAATGCGTGAACGGTCGGACCGATTTCGACAATTCTTTTTTTTTGGCGTTGGCGAAGCCGGGGCAGGTCGCTGCTATGCAAAACAAAAGGAGCCCAGTGAATCGTTTTATAAAAGCCGGGATTATAGACGATTGCTATTGTGTGGGAGAGTCCAATATTGTTGCAGAACTCCAATATTTCTTCTTGACCGTGTTACACGACACCCACGATCATACAGGTTATAAATTCGCTTCGGTTGTACAAGCCAACATTTTATTTATGAGGTTTATCTAGTGAATATTTGAAATTGAAAATTTTCGATATAAAACTTTGGAATACAATGTACATTACTCAATATGCATAACGAATGTACGATAATGTATTACTTAGTTAAATTACTGTATGTTAGTTTATGTTACACAGAAGGTCATGAGGTTTGATCTAAACTGAAGCAAATAAAATCTTTGTGATGTTTTCGAAGAATTGCGTTTCTGAAACCCCCTCACTTTTAGAATTTAATGAGACGCGTAACAAAAGCTTTCACTGTCCATCCCCGTTTGAGTTTAAAATACTTAAAGTTATATGTATATACAGGAATGCAACACCAAAATAACTTTTAAGACAAACGGAAGCACGCAACCCAAAATGCTTATTTAAAGACTATTTACATTAGGATACAATAATCGTGAGTAACGCTCTCTTTAAAGCGTTATATAAATATGAATTAGGGCAAAATGTACAGTTGACTCAGCAGCATGGAATTATGTTCTATTTCTGGTACCTCCATCAGTTCCGAGCTCTAGACTCCTTGCCAAATTATAAAGTTTTACGACAAAAATATGCAGCGGCGTAGTGCGTTGTTGTTTATGTTGGTACCTTGTCGCCTCGAAGTACTTCGTTACATTCTGTAATTATTTATGTGACTTAAAGGATGATCGAATCTTTGTTTTTATATATTATACGATGGTTTCGTGACCGCCTTCGTTATTACTGTAATTAAGTGATGATCGTGTCATTACATTAATTAATTACTTTACACTTTATTTTATCACAATACTTAACAATTTACCTAATGGATCTAGACACGCAAGTTATTTTGCCCATTAGCCATGATTAACAACAATGACATAAAAGGTTTATATTTACCAACAAAATATATAAACGTGTAGGATAAATCCAATTAATATATAAAGTGAAGTCACATTCAGTCGGGATTCGGCAATTAAGACCACACCGCCAAAGGTAAGAAAGAAAGGCACATACAATTTTAGTAATTTCATCGCATACATATGAATTTAAATTACCATCTGTGCTTTTCTTTGGTCTGGGTGATGTTCTATAACTGATAGATAAGTAAAGGACCAGCTGTTGAACTACGTTCCTACATAACAAAAGAAATCTCAGAAGCACAAGCGCTTCAAATATCGACAGTTCGTGATCAAGTATAGTTAACCCAATTCGCTTACCATGCACATTAAGGAACGTTGTCCTGTTTATTAAGTACCTACAAAAACCAATAATTTCTGTCTGACATCGAAACGAATCCGAGTCAGAAGTTTTTTATATTATAAATACTAACTTTATTAACCTAACCTACCCGTGGGCTTCCAATGGCGTAATCGTATCGCGACCCAAGCTCCCTCTCGATCTTTCTCTCTAAAAGAGCTGAGATAACAATATGTTTTATGTGAAATTTTTCGGAAGTCGAAACACACGGTAACACTAATTATCTGTCCAACATATACATAAGCGTTCAATTGGCTAGTAGAATCGCAAATCGTTGCATTGTAGTTATTATCGCTGCAAAACTCTGCTGTTTTATTTCGATTGTCCTTTTAAAAATAGTACTGTTGTTTTTTTTAACTATGAACTCCCGCGAAATGTGATATGACTACTTAAGTTGTTTCTTCGTCTGCACATGCTATGCCATTAAGGTAACAAGATCATGAGACTTTTAAATGACACAGATTATAGCGGAACATATCTTGTTACAGTAACAAACTAGGTTCTCATTTTGTAAATATGTTTTCCTTTTTTTTAATCACCCATAACGAGGTTGTATTCTTATCCCTAACAGATACGAAGATTGTCTCTCCTCAATGGAACTATGAACTGTAGAATTAACCCCTATGATATTCTCAAACCTTTTTTTGTGTTGGTTTTTTGTTTTTTTATTGGTGGTCTATTCCAATAAAGAAAGTTATCGTATTCAATTCTCAGAAGAGCTGGTGCGTGGCTACTATTTATGCAATGGGTTGTGTCCACGTCAGTGGAAATCGTAGGCGAAGCAAGTGCGAATAGTTGATTGGAGGTTATTCAACTGGTGTGTGGACATAAATAGCGCGATCACTCGCGGCATCTCTCTCTACGCTCCCAGCCAGCGCTCTGGTGACATCCAGGGATGGCTACTCCAAATACTGTATACCGCCCCTAAATATATTCGGTATTCGTTGTCATCTATCTTTATAATATGCTAGCTGATTACTGCTGTACGATAATAATAAATTATACAGAGCCTTATGTCCGCTTAATTCAAACCGCGGCAAAAAAGACAAAAAGTTAGTACTACTTAAATGTAATAGACTAAAAAATTAGTTCACTTCCTTAAGTAGTTACTCTTTCTATTGACGACATCGATTCTAGTACGTATTCACATACGCCTATTAATAAGTACCTGTTTTCACAATCGTTGTACTTTAAAGCAATAATACTCATGTTTTCCAAAATGTTTCGTAGTACATTCGTAATTAGGGGCCTGCTAGTGCACATCACTATTCGGGTCGTGCTTCCGGGATACGGACACGATTGGCTCGCTGCGGGATCGTTAAAACGTTCCCAACCCCTCGCCCCCTCTGCCCCCCCCCCCTCCTTCCGAGCCCCGGTCCGATGGTTCTGTTCACATGTAACTGTTTATGGGGCGTCCGGCCTCACCTGCGCCCACTTTACATTTAACCTAGATATTTTAATTGCGTTTTTATTACTCAGAATTGGAATTTATTCTTGCACTAAAAAGTACTTGTTTATTTCTTCGCCGATCTGTTAATTTACGGATTAATTAACAAAGTACTCAAATTTTGTTAATAATTCTTTCACCACGAGAAACTTAAATTATTCCTAAGATTAATAAATCGTTGTTGCCAAAAAGTAAATTGTCACATAGCAGTTCCTATTTGACAACATATCAGTTAGTATGTATAAGTTCACCGTAAAGCGCTTACTAGACTTTTTATAGAATTCAGTAAGATTGTCAGACATAATAGTATAGTCAGAAATCGTATGCCGAAATCTCCAAAAAGTGCACATAGCAAATATTGATTTGTCCGCCATGACGTACTTATAATATTATAACGGAAAAGATTTTATTGTTTGTTCCTGTTTAACTCAAGAACTACTAAAGAAAACCTTCACCAATAGCACAGGATCAGTTAACTAGCCTATATTTTTTTATACGGATACCCAACTACCCGGAGGAAGTTTCCACTTATAACTCGGCCCAGCTTCGTGAGTTGCTGCTGTTAAATATTTTATTATTAAGGTTCATTATTAAAATGTGTCTAGATAAATCCGGATAAATCCGGATAAAGACCTAGGGCATAGTATTATATTGGGTACTGTATGTAGCTCTCTCTTTATGTCTGAATCTTGGCAACCTGTCTCCTGATAATTCAACACCTGTTTCAATGGCATATAATAACATATTCTTGGTAACAAATATCTCTTTAAGCATAATGTCCAGTAAAATTTAACATTAATGTAATATTTTTGGTTCTGAATTATGTTTATATACCTGCAAAAATAGCTTAGTGTTTGTAATATTACTTGTGAATTAAAAATCTGGGCTTGAACTCCTCCGGTGGCCGTTTTTTACATATGTTAGTTTTTTGTAATGATTCTTACGTCTGTGCCTACATTTATGTATATGTATACCAATGTAACGTTATTCAGTGACCCTGGTAATTTAACAGACGTGTCAGAATCAGTAGTTTTATAGGGCCAACACAAATAGGGCGCAGTGGCGACCCTGACATGATGAAACATACTCCTCATCATCATAGCTGTCACTCCGGAGACAATTCTTTATGAACGTTGGAAATGCTTCAAGATGGGATATAGATCATTCATGCGGAGAGAGTTGCGGCTGGAGTTGACGGCTGTACGCGCCGCTCGCAGTGGTGAGCAGGGCTTCCACTGCGGCCCGACACCGCGAGTTGTAGTGTAAATGGTACATTGCCATGTAATGTTATTCAGCCGATACAAAAAAAACGCCAAGATTACTTTATTAGTAGTACTTTTTACTTTATTAGCAGTAGCACTCACAGCTAGTGGACTGCGATTGCTTTCCCTGCCTACCCCGATTCAATTAAATATAATTTTATAACAAATCATATGATTCGATATGTCGTTAAGCTTTTAACCAAGAGAGCTCGATGTTCGACTAAGCCAAATGACAATATTAAACAGGATGTGGGATAATGTTTGAAAACACGTGACTTCGATATTTTCATGTAAAGGTTTATACTTTGTCTCTTTATATTATTGCATTTGGCAGCGACGAATGGGTGACTGAGGGGAAAGTGAGAGACGGGGAGGGTTGTGCGAGGGATATTTATAGAGGCGCCGCGACGCCGGCCCCACACTATCCCGTGCGTTATTTGGCCGCTTGCGGCGTATTTTTCCCGATCTGTGTTGACCGCATGACGCCAATGTCGTCGTAGCAGCGGCCCCGACTTCCGACCGATAAATTGACATTGACACCTATGCAAGTACTGCCCCGATTTGTGTTGCACGCTCGTGGAAATTTCATACAAGGATGTTAATAACTGGAATGCGAGACAGCATTAAAACCGTGGAATCGTCAATTCTATAAAACTATGTCTGATAATTTATGTAGAAGTTCCTACAAAGCAATCACTGCCTTTCCTTTTAAGTTAAAAAAATTAAAGACTCCTTTAAAAAAAATGGTGGAAACTAACAACGGTTAAATATCCGCTAATTGTGGGGGTGTACACAGTGGGGTCACTATACCTCCGCATCGGCGAGACAAGGAAGTAAACAATGGGATTTAAGTTAGAAACAAATGATTTATTGCCACAAAAAAGAAAAACTTATAAAACGCTACAGTAAACAAAATCAACAAATAAAATGTGGCAAAAGGTAGCCAACTCAGCTTATGCAAGGATGACACAAGCCATCCCTGCGTTGGTTTTCAGTTGGTTGCCCTTTGCACTCATAGAAATCACACTCAGGTAGAAGGGTAATTACATCTAAAAATTATAAGTTCTAATTATAAGCTCTAGGGACTAGAAGGACTACTCAAGGACTTTTCGGAAAATAACTAATTTTATGAGTTTTTGATATACATATACCGTTTATTAGATGTCTGGTTTCCGTCCTTATATTAAGTGAGTCACCTCGTCCCTTAACTTTCACATTAAATGAGCTCATATGCTGACTGTGTTAAAGAAACTGAGTGTTTAGTCTTTCGCCTTGGAATGAAAGGAAAAAAATATTAAGTACATCAAATTAGAATAAATAAACATTTAAAGGAAGCATAGAGTAGTCGTTACAAAAGGTTTTACATCGCCTTGCTTTGCACCCATTGCACAGATAGTCTAACCCCTTACCAGCTCGAACTCTTTGGCTACTATTACCCCATAGGTGTTGTGTAATAAAACAATTAAGGAAACTTATCAAAGATGTCTAAAGAACTAAATAATCAGGAAGTCATGTTATTTTCTTTATGTTCTGTATTTTGTACAGTTTAAACATTCTATTTTCCGCTCGACTGTGCCGGCCGGGTATATCAAATTAGATCTGCGATTGTTTCGCATTCAATGTCAAACATTTAAAAAGTTTTATCTTTGTGCGTAGCGAATGAAATTATTACTCTTTCTATAGCTTATAATATTATCGTTTAATTTTTAATTTATAATACTAAGATAGATATTACCTTATGGAGTCCGTAGTAGTTAATTTAAAAAACAAAAATCCGACTGACTATGATTATCACCATTCACGATATCACCGTATTACCTATGTTATTTCGGGGAAGAATACCAATTTAATAATGCATTCGTTAAAATCAGTTAAGCGGTTTAGGTCACATGAGATTACAGTGAGACAGACATGCGTCTCTACATCCATAAAGAGGTGCGAAAAACATTACCCACCTTGTGTTAGTTAGGAAAAATATAAATAAATGTGTCATTAATTATAGGCGTATATGACTTGGAATATGTTCGGTTTAGTTTTTTGGATTCTCGTGTATAAAAAAACATGGATTTCCTGCGAGTGCTATTTTTGTCTATGCTAATTTTAGGTGATATATCCAAAATAAGTAAAAATATATGATTAAAATTAAAGAAATCAGGCTAACCGTGAACGATCTTTCTCAACATAATGTGTTTTATTATTCTGCTTGGTGTAATAAATGCGTTTATAAATTTGTTTTTCTTAACCACCGAGGAAAAAAATACCTAATGTTCCTTGTCCATTATTTTTTAATTATATAAAATAAATTTGTACAGCAGTAATACCATTGCATGTATGTAATGAATCAATATTTTTATATTGTCTACATAAAAAAATATACGATCGTTTCCTAATGGCGACCGACATGCACGCCGCAATGCGCGCCGGTCGATGTATGAGCCTTGTCCAAATTTATATTCATACAACCGGCTAATGTACATTTCATAATGGACAAATCATGACGAGATTATAATAGTAATGTACATTTTGTGTTGTATTAAACTTGTCAGATTATTCTTTTAATGATGGGAAAATATAACTACTAAAGTATATTTTTGTACCGGGTATTATATGACCATGATCAAATTGATTTTCATGTGTTATTGTAATCGTTTTATTATATTACTTCAGTAGTTTTCAGTTATGACTACGCTGAACGTATAGGGGCTAGGGTAAATCTATACATCCTTCACGCTCGATTGGTCTGTCGTAAAATGCAATTATTACACCGAGTTCGCACTGTCGAAAATATTAACATAAACATGTTATTAGTCTCTCTTTCCCTATAAAAAATTGTGAATGCACTATGTTTTATGTGAATGTTTTCGGCGGTGTGAACTCAAGGTTCGGAGTTTCAACGGAACGGGTCGCAATGTCCTCATCTTCTCTCTATCTACAGAGCCTATCGTGAAGACTCTTTATTTTATAACTTCTTCGAACCTAGCCGGTTTAAATTTTGATGAAATTTGTTATGTATTTGAGTGGTTTTAACGAATAACTAAAACTCCTTAGCTCAAGCCACTAATAGCAGGCAAGCCAAGGTTTATGAACGGGAATACAATCCTAATTCATAATATTGTCGTTAATATTTTTTGTCATAACAAAATATTTTTTGCTTATAAATAATAGGATATTATAATTTGATTAACCAGTGTTTTTGATGTTAAACTGCAAATTATGAGAACAGGTATAAATTAATTTTATAGCTTTATTGTTTAACGTGACCTTGAATGCTTATAATTACAATATAATTCATAGACAATACGCGCGTAGGCGGCTGCGACTTTATTTTATCCGACTTTGTATCTGAAGTTATTGAGAACATGTTGAAAGTTCTTCTGCTAAAATGTTTTAAAGCTTTTTAGATGGATTTTTTTTAATACATAAATGTATTAACAAAATATTTTTTGAACAATCTGATAGGTTGAATGGCATATTTATACAAATGCCTAAAAATTATGCTTGTAAAAAATCATCCTTATACTCCGTTTACTATATCGTAGTTTTTCTTTATATCATCCAAATGTCTTTGTTTTAAATCGAGCTGTTTATTCATTTTAAACTTTGAAATCACAGAATTTTGTGTTTAAAACGATAGATTGCATAGAAATAACTCAGTTCAATAAAGTGCTTCAATCTTTGTGACAAAAGCGGTCAGCAGTGGGCGTGAGTGGGTACTGTCTCAGCGACTCTTCTATTTTGTGCGGCTATCTATTATTACTGAGCCAGTTGGACGAAAATCTTACATACATTCTACAATTAAACTTTAAATAATTCATACATATAATATTAATATTTTCTCATTACGAGAGAAAGGACTTCGCCCGGATGTCGGCTGACCAGGTGAACTGATGACCTGTTGATAAAAGTTTAAAGTCACTTTTAGCCAGTATATTAAAAAATATTAAGGAAGGGAATAATACAGATCAGATCATCACATAGATTCTTAAGTCAATAGGAAAGAGAGAATATAGTCTACATTCACGATAAGCGATGCAGAAAAATTGAACCCCACTACCTTTATTAGGTATACCATTATGAAATGAGCGTTTTTTTGTGAAAATAAAACACTAATTATTAATGGGAAAGTAAAAAACATTTCATTCAAAGTATTGGCCATTGTTTTCTACACATTTTGACCACCTTTCTGGCAATTTGTGGATACCACGCCAATAAAATTGTTCGTCTTTTAAAGCAAACCAACCAGACACCCAATTTTCGACCCAGAAAAATTGAACCCACTACCTTTACCCTAGTTTTCTGTTACAAACAGCAAATGCCACTGCTCAGTTGAAGTTCTTATATAGTGGATGATATGGAAGTCGATATTTATGTGCTGCAAGGATCACTGACCGTGCCGTACCATTTGCCTTGTGGCCTAGAAAAAATGTCTTACGTCACTCGTATCTCAAAATAGATGAGAGACGTTATTCTATTTAATCTTCTTAGTATTTCGTGGATTCTATTGCTTAAAGAATCAATGCAGTCTCTGGGTTTGAATCTTTATCTTTTTTATGTAAGAAGTTGGCAAACAAGCAAGCGGTTCACCTGATGTTAAGTAAGCGCTACCCATAGACATCCGCAACACAGAGAAGGGCATAGACAGGAAAAGGGTATTTCGCTTTCCCCGTAAACCCGCTCCCCGTTCAATCCTCTTCCCGATCCCATCCTATCCGCATGAGGAAAGGGTGAGAAAGGGGAAGAAGACTGAAATTAGACCTCCGGCACTTCACTCATCAGGCAGAACGCAGAGTACATCTACTTCACGCCTGTTTTCTGCGAGGCTGTGGTATTTCACCGGTCGAGCAGGCCCATTCGTGGAACAGATGTTGTTGCGGGCTCTGCCACGGTGAAAATATATATTATCTATCATCTTACACAAGTCAATAAATGCATCCAATTTATCGATTAGAAATAGTTTGCAATATATAAGTATTTGAACTAATCACACATATTCTTCGATCAAAACGAAATGTATGTAAAAGTAATTGATGACGTAAAAAAAAGTTATACATGAATAAATATGTACATATTTTAATTACATCATTGCTTTAACCCGGACACATTCCATAAACAGCATACTGTTTTATTGTATAAGGGTCTTTGTGTCATTTGTTTAGGCATTCTGTTGATTCAGTTGTCTTGTCTTTCCTGTGCCCATACATAAAGTGATACATGTAATGAAAATACTGCCGTATTTACTATTTATGTATACGTTAGATTTTGTGAAGTAATGAAGTGCAATTTTTCAATCACAATTGAAAATTCGGATTTTGAAACACTTAAACACTGAACGAGCTTTGGAAATAGGTCTCGTTCTTGGTCTAGGACAATACCTATTTTAATAAATATTAATAGTAGGAAATTTGTGTAAAAGAAAGTAGAAATTAATATATTATACAAAAAAAAACCTTTACAAAAATACGTCTACGTATAGATAGATAACCAACCAGCGAATGGTATCGTTAATACATTTTGATATAGATACATATCTATAGATATTTTAATAGAAGGTGAAGGAAGAGCAGTGTTAAACATTTCTTACACTATGTTTTGTAATACATTTTGGGTCTATGATCAAAAGCTAATATATTTTTTATTTTTATATTTTGGAGCGAGCAGCGCGTGACGAACGTTAAATATTGCAGGCCCGCAAAATGCCAGTTGCTGTATAAATCATCCGACTGTGCATGCTCATTATGTGTACTTGTGTTGCTTGAATTTTAGTCCAGCTCAAATCTATTTAAAAGTTTCATTGGAATATGACATAACCAACAAAGATGGCATCGGCTTTTACTCCATATCGTTGCGATCGTTTTGTCAAGTGACATTAATCGTGAAAGTTTAGAGATCTTTTGTGTGCATTAAATTTATCACTGTGTCTTTCGTTGTTACCAATTCTGAGTTTCCTGGCCGTAAAGCAAGCAATGTTCGATTCAAGCTCTAAAAGATGTATCTCACACGTTTTAGATATTGATTTTACGCGCCTGCTGACATTTCTCGAAAACTCGTTGCAGTAGCATAAAATAAATCTTGTCTGCAACTGTGTTTTTAAAATGATGGTTTAATTATTTAATAAACAGTTATATCAATGGTATAATACAGTTTTATGAAAGAGTCTTACAAATCGATTATAATTCATTAACGGAACATCTACCGGCCGTTACCAACCAATTGAATGATGCCGCTGTTCTCACGCTACGGAACCGACATTTATTTTATTAGTTATCTTTATAGCATTTTGTTCATTAGAATATATATTTATGCGTACTCTATGACCTTGTATTTTTTTATGGAATTAGGTGGCAAACGAGCAAGCGGATCATCTGATGTTAAGTGAGCGCCAGCCATAGACATCCGCAACAAGCAAATGTGTTGCAGATGCGTTGGACTACCTACTTACCTACTACTTACTACCTTTAATGGACACAGGACGTCATAGACAGGAAAAAGGATATTTCCTCTTCCCCGTTAACTCCCTCCCCGTCCAATCCTCTTCCCGCTCCCATCTTTTTTATAAGGATAGGGTGGTAAGGAGAAGAGGACTCAAGTTAGGCCTCCGGCACCTCACTCATCAGACGAAACGCAGAGTTCTTCTACTTCACGCCTGTTTTCTGTGAGGTCGTGGTATTTCACCGGTCGAGCCGGCCCATTCGTGCAACATATGTTGTTGTTGCGGGCTCTACCACTGTTCGTTACAATATTTTTTAATGGCCGTCACATATTTTTTTTAATTTACTTATAGCCTATTGTATAACCTACTAGTTCATCTGAAGGAATATACTTCCATATCACACTTAGGATATTTAATTCTAACTTAACACCGAGTCATCCTCACCACAAAACATATCACTAGATAGTCCATGAAGTTTTATAGCAAATCTTTAAAGATATAATTATGTTTTATAGGTTTATTCACGTTCCAATTAGTTTAACCGATCTAATTAGGTTTGCCTTTACGCTCGTTCCAGTTCTCATCAATGTAGGTGTAACTAGATCAGCCGACGAGCTCAGTGTGCTCAGGTAAATATATCAATTTCAAAAGTAAAGTAAGTCATAATGACTGCTGCCAAAAGTGAAAACTCAAAACAGGTGGAAAGGCGTGGCTATAGTTTTAAAATAAATAAATAATCAACAGAAATAAACCCTTGTATCTTAACAATAAAATTGATAGAATACATGAAAAAAATTCGGCGAAACTGTTCCAAAATCAAATAAGCATGTTGCTGACGCGATTTTTATTTTTAACCTACCAAATATCGCCTAACGCGGCTTAAGAAGTTTTCACTTTAAAGAAGATATGGGTTATTGGGTAACTCTTTTTCTAAATAATACCATATAATATTTGACTTATATGTTTTTGTTACTTTCCTATTTGATATCATCAGTGCGACATAAACTCCGATCAAGTAACTACGAACGACGTACAAAATTTGCTACCTATAATAACCGAGTTCGGTCGGTCTGGCTGTTAAACTGTGAGAACGGGAGACATTCATAAATAAGTCTACGATACTAATCGATATTGGTTTTATCGTCTAACTAGATTTATATGGAAGCCATAGTTTTATATATATACAATTCCTTGCCGGTAATAAACAACAAGGTTGACTACAATAGTATAGCTCGACTCGACGATGCTGTTTTTGGTTTTTAATTGACATGTATCAATGGGTATTGCTGTCGTAATGGCCGCGCATTCGACTGTTCCAACTTGATATCAAAAAAATTTAAACATAATTAATGTTTACTGTCAAATAATCGGTTTCCGATCGCTTGAGTTTGCGACGAAAGTCCATCCCATGCTACTATCGTCTCTATTGCTTTTAAATGTTGTAACGTTAACCCTTAAGACGACACCAGACAGAGAAAATTATAAGGCGTCCGGCACTTCCTTCATCAGTCGTTGGTTTTGTTAATTCACCTGTTCTGTATTTCACCGGTCGAGTTGGCCCATTCGCGCAACAGATGTTGTTGCGGACACTACCACTGTTAAAATAATGCATAACGGCAAGCCTAACATATTCTAATTTTATATTATAAATGCTACTGTAAATTTGTTGTCTTTCACGTTTTAACGACTCAACCGATCATCAAGAAAATTTTACACGCATACATTGTCAGGAGAACAGGAAAATACGTGGTTAAATTAAATCCGAACATAAAACCGCAGGCGAAGCCGAGGGTGACAGATAGTAGCACTATATTTTTAGTCTTATCCTCAGCGATCAGCAGGAAGCCCTCGCCGTGAGTCACGCGTCCGCTGGGAGCGCACAACTGTATTCTTAGTTTTTTAAACGGATCTCTTTCATCGTCCGAACACGCGCCGCTGTCTACCACCGATCATTCTCTAAATAGCTACTTATGAAAAATGTGCCTCGCCACTCCGCCGCTTATCTTGTACCTACAGCTGTTATAAAAGCGATGTTTATTATAATTTGGAATAAATAGTACGATTGCGACGACGCTTGACGTTCTTACTTTAATTCTGCTTTGAAGTTATACTTTTTTAGGCACGTTAGGATAAAATGATGAAAGAGAATTATTGCGCGACACCAGAAACACCAATTTTATAATTACATCGTTACCATGGCAACCAATAACCGTTTTTTGACAATTTACCTAAAATTCCAAGTTATTTAATTCGACCGTTATCAATTGCATTAAATGCCTTTTTCACAATCAAAGAGTATTGGCACACGGGATGATTTTTTTTTGTTATTTTGGAAAAACGAGTATAACTTCATATGTTACACACGTTATTTTTAAAGATATTTAGTATTAGTGTAATGTCATATCGCCATCACACATGATATTGAAAAACCAGTAGGCTACTATTTATACATTATATATATTACATTATATTACTTTAACAACAATGACATCATCCGAGTACTAAATATCTTTTCAAGAAAAAAAATATAAAATTTTGTGAAAAGTTGCGTTTTTTTTCCAATAAATCCACCTCTACATATAGACTTATTAATATTTACTGAGACTGAGAATAGTCATTCAAAGGAATCATACCTAGGAAAGGATAATCCTGTTATCTGATGAGCTAGTTATAAAACTGGGAAAACTTCAGGGACTGATTTCTGTACTAATGAAACTCACTGATTAACGTCGGAGGGTAGTGAAATACAGGCATATCATCATTATCGAGAACATTTTGTATTAAAAGATATGTACAGATATTCAGTATCTTTAAGCTAGTCATCGTTTTTTTTTTCATAAATAATGTATTTAAAGTTTTGTTAATACAAATTACGACGTACCTGTTTTTTTAGGTCATTGGATAGAATGCATAGAGATTTCTTAAGACATTAGCTTACTTCGTGACGTGCGTACGTAAAGTGTTGCTTATCTGGGTCAGGCGAGAATGCGTGGACTGAAATGGGTCACAATCACTTTAGAACTCTTGTGAACTAAACACGATTGTATTCTATTATATGAACATAAGGTAAACAACTTAAAAATCATAGATATTTATATTTACGGAAATTTCGATGATTGTCCTCACATGCATGTTTGGTACAAATCATGGTTGTATCGTGTCCGCCATTCATTATTTACGAAAAAAACCCCATAAATGCGTCGCAGTATCCTACGCTCAGTAAGCGGTAAGCGGTCCTCGACTTTCTTACTCAACAGCATTTAGCACCATGCGTCAGTATTGGTCTGAGTAAGGGTAAGTGCTCCTGTATAAGAATACAAGAGAATTTTTGTGCTTCTGGGAAGTATATTAGAGCCAAAATATCGTGCCAGGCTAAAAAAACACTTGCTGGCAGCTGTTATTCTCCTGCTTATCTTGAAAGAAATATCATTTCAATTAAGTCATTGTAATTTCATACACTAGTTATTATCGTTACCAGGTACATCAAGTTGTCGACATTAGCGAAGGTATTATTGGCAATGTTTATTGATGCTCGTTGTTGTCCTTGGTGTTTGGTTGCTATAAGTTGGTAAGTTGGTTTTGGTTCCTCTTGTCCATATTGACTTCCAGGCCGGCCTCCGCTAAAGCTTTTTTCAGGACAAGGTACGCATTCTCTAGCGCAGACATATTTCTGCCGATCGCATCTAAGTAACCAGCATATCCCAATATTGTTTATTAAGTATTGTTCACTTTGATAGCTAATATCTCATGGCTGTGAAAAACATTCACAATGAATAAGATTTTAGTTTAGTTCCTGAAGGTAAACCCTTCTAGTAAATAAGCCTTCTTGCGCCTTTTACAGTAATGCATGCTAAATAGCAATAAATGGATGTGTACTCTGGCGCATATGATTTTGATTTTTTGCTTTGATCAATCAATTGTAGTTTGCGAAAGAAGATTTTTTTGTCTGGCTCTTAAATGTTACGCAAGTTGTGTATGCATTTGGTAGGTGACTCCGGTTGCAGGCGGCCGGTGCCGACAGATTCATGTCTTCCGCCTACTTACCGACATCTCATTAGTTACGTTTTTTAATCTCTTATTTTTTTTTGTAAAGGTAAAACTCCGGTGTTATCTATATATCTCGACAAATACTCGCATTTAGTATAAATACATAAGCCTACTATTTAGAGTGATCCTGGCACATCTCTCTGGCTTATTGTACATTTATCTACGTGCACAGGTTACAGGTGCTCTTTTGGCTCCTAGGTAAATGTCAACCTTTGCTGTTCCTAGATTGAGTTTTTTGGTGACAAACGAGCAAACGGTTCACCCGATATCAAGTTGTTCCCTGCCCGTAGGTATCTGCAAGAAGGTAATGAGTTGCAGATGCGTTACTACCTACCTTTAATGGGCAGAGGAAGGTAATGAGTTGAGGGAATTTAAAATATATTTTTTTATTTTTTTAAAGGCAGCGATAGACGCGATGTAAGTGGAACCGATAGGATGATAAAATTCTAAAAAAGAAGGAAAATAAAATAGCAACTAATGAAAAGTTGCTATTTTATTTTCCTTCATTGTTATTAAATTTAAATTTGACTGAATAATCGGTTCCTAGTAACACAAGCCCAGTTATTTCTTTAGAAAACGAGGGGTTTGCATCATCGGGCAGATCGCGGTACGCTTAAGACATTACGTGTCCGGATATTTTCGTCAATGTAACGAATCTGTAGGTGCCTTTATGATACTTCGTGTAAATGAGCGTACGGCAAATTGAATCATAAGCTATAGTAGTTAAGAGCATTGTTTGATGAATGTGGAGCGAGAAATATGCAAATGCTTATATATTTGATCTTTTGATGTGTCTACAATTAATCGTTGATGTGCTAGATAGATTGTTGGCTGGTTTTACTTACACCAACAGCAGTGTAAGGAAAAATATATAAATGTCCAAGCTAAACGAAAGTAGAAATAAATATATACGTTTATTTATTTCTTATTTTTAATCCGTAGTAGATTATTTACTGCTTTAGTAAATAAGCCTTGTGACCGTAAAGATGTAAGATTTACTTTACTGTACTTTTACAAAACAACTATTCTAAATAGCGTTTGACAGTCCACAGCATCGGGCTTCGTAATGAAACACAGACTGATGCTCTTCAAAACACTGAAATAGAAGTCCTTTAACGAAGTTGAGGTACCATTTCCTTTTATATACATCTTTTTGCTACTGTGATCCAAACTTCATATTCTGGGATCGTTTTTATCTGTGTTAGGGACTTACACAGAAACTTTGAGGTTGTATAAAACGACGTATATAAGTATTTTATTTGCTTATATTACAAAAGGATTGAAACATTTTGGTTAAAGTTAAAAATAAAAGTAAAGAACGGTCTTATGTTTATTTATATTTTTAAAATGAATACCGCTAATTCATGACAATAGTATGACGCAGCGCCACTTTCTCGCCTCGTCCGTTCGAAAGCCGTAGCACAATGTACGTGCTCGGAACTGTCAAGCAGTAGTTACGAATGGTGGCGCCCGCGTGACGACCCCGTAGGATCACCATGAACTTACATATTTATATAGAACTCAAACATACTCATATTGGTACAGAGGTGTAATGTCTTTTAAGAAACCAAATCTTTTGCATAAACAATGATATTTACAAATTTACTACTAAATAATAATCTTACTTGCGAACACATTCTTATTGTTTTTATAATGCTAGAGTCTGAAAATATTCTAGTTTAGAAGTCTCTTGCTCTTAAGGCAAGTTATATAATATGTTCCTCAAATATTTCTTAAATAGACATGAAATTCTAACTTGCAGCAAAGTAGGGCCGGCCCGGCCGGTGAAATGCCACGAATTCTCACAGAAGACAAGCTTCAACTAGTAGTAAGTCTGTGTTTCGTTTGACCAGACGTCATTCTAAATGGTAATTCTAATTCTCTTCATTCTGATCGTCTACCCCTTCTTAACCTTTTATAGTAACAAAAGGGTGGGGTGGGAATGTATAGGAAAAGAAAATATGATTGTTTTGTTTATGAAACTGTCCACATGGGTAGCAGTCTCTTGCTCGTTTGCCACTTCCATAAAAAAAACGATAAATATCAACTTATAAGTCTGTAAGAAATCAAAAAGCATGGTCGCATTACCTTACCTTATCTTATTAACATTCAACAACAGACATCACAAATTAATGATCTGTCAGATGACGCGTGCGGCGCGGGCGGCTCGGGCGGGCGGCGGCGGCGGGCGCGGCAGATGCGACACCCCACTTTGCGGACACTAATTTAATGGATCAATACACCCCAAGTCTCTTGGGTGACCCTTCGACTGTGCAAATCGATACTTTGAGCGGTTGATGTAAATGAGACAAAGTAGTGGTGAATTTTGAGTCTACAATAAGAGCAACTTGTGTCGGCGCACGAAATCTTTTACCATAATAAACATTTATCTATGCTAATATTATAGGATTTATTTGTTTAAAATTGGTAGGCAGATTCTATTACTTAAAAGCAACACGTGTGATTTGGTCTGGAATTATAACATTTTGTTAAATAAAAATGTTAAACTTTGAAGCACTGTTACTCGTCAAAAAGGCAAATCCTTGTGATTTATTTTTAAAATATATATATAGCTATTGTATTTAACTTTGACAAAGTATTGATTTACGAATTAAAAAACTATAATGTAAGGTACGAAATGTACTCGTCGTTGTTCTATTTATACATACTCCAAAGCTTCCTTAGTAGACCTTGCACCGATAATTTGCTTATAGTACTCTACCTTTACATAGGCATAGTAAGACAAACTTTACGGCGTTACTGAAAAATATTTGTAATTTCTTTCAGTCAAAATGGTGGTCGGAGAAGCGAAGCGTACCCAGCCGACCAACATCATGGACGGCATCGAGAACACCGGCGATGTGCGGCTCCATGACCACAGACTACGTCTCAAACAGAGGTATGTACTATTCTCACTGCTCTGTGTCATTACATAGTTCAGTTTCGTTGTCGTTTTAATTTTCGGAATTCAGAAATTTGGTCATTTAGTTTTAAGTAAAAGATTATCCTCATCATTCATCATTATCATCGTATTACCAGTCCACTGCTGGGCATGGCCGTTCCAATTGCCTTCAGATCATTAGATTTCGGTAATTTAAAACTGAGAAGTCGTTATTGTTTCCACCAACATTCGTCCACTGCTGGTCGTATGCCTCCCCCGTTAATCGCAGGCCAATTTCAAATTCAGTAAACCGCATAAAGTTTAGGTAACATTGCACGTCCATCCATCACCTATATACACAATATCACCTATATTGTGTATATAGGTGATAGATATCTCGATGTGTAAGGGTCATGCATATTCTTAAGAGACTGTTTTGTTTTGTCGCAAATTCACTATATTATCATTGCCATTTAGTCGTCACATTTATGTGTCAACTACAAAAATTTCAAAAATTAATGATTACAATTTATAATTGAAAGTTTTATGCCTTGTTTATATTTTTTCCTTTTATAAAGTTTTTTTATTCCTGAATGTAAAGCTTTGCAGTGACATGTAGGTCATGCAGTAATCAATTTAATGAATCATTTAGCACGTTCACAATGTTATTTAATGTAGCGTCGACAGCACATGTAATAATTACAAACGACTTGACCAATACCAAATTTCCTAACGAACAGCAACATAGTCACGGTCAAATTTGAGTCTTGAATTATAGATTGGGCACCTTGGAAGCCCACTGACGTAAAGGTTACCGGTGACGTCACACGGCCGTTGTGTGCGAGCTTTGTGTTACTAAAATGTTAATTCTGAGAGTAGGATTTGAGAACATTAATTTAAACTAAATTATTTTTCCTGTTGTTATGTATAATTATGTAGTTAACAATCCGTTTGATGATGAAATAATATTGTAATTAGAAGAACATTATTTACGCACCTCTCTGGCGAATACTCTAGTTTTTCTAAGCAGGATATCAAAATATCCATTTTGGGAATTCATCATATCTTGTCTGTCCTCGTGTATTATATATATAGGAACGTACAGATAGGTTGCGTATCTACGCTAAATATCTATTTAACTCCATCTTGAATAGCTCGGGCGTCGGGCGTTAGATGATTAGAACGTTACAAAATATAATCTTGGATCGATAGTACAGTAAGTAGACTGGCTTCATGTATCGACACTCCACCAAACACGTAGCGCGTAACCACGATGCAACCCAATTGCCGTCACTCCTCGTAATGTAATGACCGCTACCAGGTTCGCCGTTACGCTAGAGCTTGGAGTTCTGTCAGAGTGACTGACAGCTCAAACGTTTTACTCGTCAAGTTACTCTGCATTCGGCCAGTCCTCGACATATATAATAGCATTCGTTCTATCTGACCATTTCATCTAAGTAAATAAATTCGTCGTTTAATGTCGTATCTGATGAGCCATTTTTCGGAGGATTGTCTAGGAAACTGCAAAATTATTTTTCTACGAAATAAAAAGATTAAACAATACCCAAGATTCTGCAGCCAGTTGCAAATGTTACATATACACAGTTTTATTATTATACTACCTGACTCGACAGCTAGCATACACTAGCTGATAACAGTGGTCAGACCGCAACAAATTATATTGCACGAATAGGCCGGCTAGACCGGTGAAATACCACGACCTCACAGAAAACAGGCGTGAAGTAGAAGTACGTTTCGTTTGATGAGTGAGGTGCTGGAGGCCTAATTTCAGTCCTCTTCCCCGTTCCAACTCTTTTCTCATAAGGATAGGATGGGAACGGGAAGAGGATTGGATGGGGAAGGGTTTGGCGGGGAAACGGAAATATCCTTTTTCATGTCTATGCCTTCCTCTGTCTAATATAGGAAGGCAACGCATTTACTTGTTGGGGATGTCTATGGGTAGCGTTTACTGCACATCAGGTGATCTGCTTGCTCGCTTGGCACCACCAAAAAAAAATTGCAACACGTTAGATTGTTACAAATGCCTTAGGGTGGCGGTCACTTAATATGAGGCGATCTGTTTGCTCGTTTGGCCAACTGCTTCAATAAAAAAAGATCTAGCCCTGTCTTAATTACGAATATTAAATTCAATTTGGTACAATTAATAAAAAAAACATCTAAATTTATGAATTTAGCTTGCTTATTATCCTTATGCTTTATGATACGCAACATTTTTTTTTTTTTTCTGGCGCATGTATGAATAGTTTTGTTGGTATTGACACTGGAATAGGCAACATACAATGGACCATGAATTAAATCCACTGTGAAATAAGAAATGATAGATTAGTTATTTTATCAATATAATTCTGACGATGCCAGATGCATCGATTTTAAACGATATTTGCAGCGTGCATACTGTTAATCGAGCCAACTGTCAAACGATAATATGGTCTTGTGTTTTTATATTTTCTTATTTTCCGCGTAGCTTTTTTTTTCATATCTCATAAGACACACAAAATAAATCAGTCCAGTTGTTTACGTGTGATGTGGTGACCAGGGGAAAATTATTTTTATACCCGTATATTTCTCTGTACCCCGGTTTCACGCGCCGTGCATTTTAATTTTATATCTTATTTAATTTACAAATATTAGGTCTTTACCTATGAAATTTTATATGCCCTTTTGTATGAAATAAGTTATACATGACTATTCGCTTGCTAAAAAAATGGATATTGCCAAAAATACGTGCGAACTGTCAAACGCATGAAGTTAAAATAGTCGTTAGATTTTCTCAAATATTTCAAATTTTTGGCGCAACTTACTACTGATAATGACAAACACAAAAAATGAATTAGCCAAATCAGTGCAGCCAGCCTAATATTTATGTTATCATTATTTTCTACAAAAAAAAACAAATAAATTAGTTTTTACAGTCAGTTGCAGTTAGTTTGAAAATTAGTATTGGACAAGAGAGCGCACACTGCTCATGTCTCATCTTACAATTACAATTATTATTTAGTGTAGACAACCTGACAGGAAATGTCAAGAACCGTTATTTGTTGGCAGATAACACGTTCGTAGATAACATGCAGGTATTTATTTGTTTGCTTTATCATATTATTCCCTATTAAATATGCGTCTTGAATTACTACAGCATATCTATTACGGATATTTTAATGGTTTTGAAGAAGGTTGAAGGAAGAAGATGGTTTGAGGAAGGAAAGGCTGTCCTTAGATGGTTCCACTTGTTGTTAGTTTTAATGACCCACACTGTTGTTTATTCGGAACGATAGAAATGAGATCATAAAGTTGATGTTTCCGCTTTATGTCTGTAAGACTTTTTATCAGTTATTTTTTGTGTACCATTTCCACAATATGTTTTTTAACAATATTTATAACATGTTCAAATGTTCACTTTATCACCGAGCTTCTAATCAAAATAGCAAGCGTGACACGGCGTGTTAGTGCGCGGTCACACACGGACGTGTTTACATTGTTGATTGGTGTATTGCTACCGGTTCGGTATGCAGCATTGACACCAAATTATCACATAAACGCCACCAGCCACTGAATCGCGTGCTAAACGCTCGTTAATCTCGGCTGCGTGCGCGTACTCCGCGTTTCTTAATTACCAACTGTCTTGTATTTAAGTGTATTGCATATCGTTCCTATCCGTCAACTTATAATTTTCTCCTTGTTAACTTTTTTCCATAACAGAATGTTACATGGAAATGATGTTGTCATTTTCATGTGGTGGGTGTTAGTTTTTTACTTACTACTTAGCTTTTTACGACGGTGAATTATGTTAGAATATTCAAGGTAGTAGTATTACAGCTCTAAAAAGGGAATAGCGACTCTCACGTCTTAGTTGCGGTTAGTATATGAAGATTCGATAGGCTTTAGGGGAATTAGACTTTTGCTTAGATGAATTATATTAACTAGAATTCTCTTCGTTGGCAATGATTGTTCAAAATATGTTTTTATATTGATTGGTCAGGAATAATATAAAATTTGTGACAGGAGTGAAATTCATTAATACATATACATATATATAAAAATTTATGTAGTGGAATACTTAGTTGTTATAATTAGTAATTAATTATCCTTTCTTCTTTTCCCTTTTTTAGATTCGATATAGTTAGAAAATTAGGCCAAGGCACATACGGCAAGGTGCAGCTGGGTATCAACAAGAAGACGGGGCAGGAGGTGGCCATCAAGACGATTAAGAAATGCAAAATCGAGTCCGAGGCGGACCTGGTGCGCATCCGGCGCGAGGTGCAGATCATGTCATCGGTCAGGCATCCCAACATAGTGCATATTTATGAAGGTGACGACTATTTCCTGACTAGTCTCGAAATTTTATTTTCCAGCCGTGTAGTTTTGCCGGTTGCTCAAGTGTAGTAAGCATAATTTACAAAACGGCATAATATTTTCATTAAACTCACATGTTTCCGTTTATCAACACTGCCAATGAATTAAAATAAACAATTTTGGGGGAAATTCAGAAGCTTCATATTAAGAATTTTTTATATGTTCTTAAACATCAAGACTGTCTGTCTTATTATCTATATTCGGCTCGTATCTAATGTTAACGCAAAGGCATACATATTTACTAGGCAAAACGAAATTCACGTCTATATTTAGTCTTACAACTAACAAATAATTATGTTTTATACTCCTGCAAACTGTGTCGCAGTGACAGAAGACGTTACTATCGCTTCAAAGAATCATATCAATCAATATTGTGCATAACTTTCAGTGTTTGAAAACAGCGAGAAGATGATTCTCGTGATGGAGTACTGTTCTGGTGGAGAACTGTACGACTACCTCAGCCAAAAGAAAGTATTAGAGGAAGAAGAAGCACGGAGGTTAGAAATCTGTTTAGTATTGGCTTCAAATGTATTAGTTATATATTACTCCTTTATCTGCTGACGTATATTGCACCAACTTCAACACGAAACTTGTGGCCTTGTGTTTAATACACACATACATTCTCATAAATTCAATAAGCATAACGTAGTAAAAACCGATGAAACTTCGAACGACCGTACACAAGAACACTCACACATACTTTTAAGTGTTGACCTTAAGGAATATGTTTTGATATCATGTTTTAAAATAATTTTAATTACAATTCCATAAATATTTCTATTAGCCGTCGCATGTTTAAAAAATTGTATCATTTATTTCAGTTCAATGAAGAACGTATTTGTCCTCGATTAATCAAGTGGTATGTTTAAATGTCCCATGTGTTCTAGGTTGTTCCGACAGATAGCTACAGCTGTTTACTACTGTCACATACACAAGATCTGCCACAGAGATTTAAAATTAGAAAATGTTTTACTGGACGACACTGGAAGTGCTAAGGTTGGTATTTCTTATTACTGCTTTTAGTTTTAAAGACTAAATGAAATTGTTAAGTTTCAAGCGCACACCACTGTGATGTATAACTAACAATAAAGTATTAGTAGTACATTTTGCACTTAAAACTATAACACACTTTCCTCAGAACTGTATCAGGGACATGCTAAGTTAAACATTTTAAGATTGGGATGGCTATCGGCCTATTAAACAAGGCACTCGGCTAGTATTCTATAGGTTTTGAACAGAAAAGATTTTCAACTACCGCCGTGTACACCAAATATGTATTGGGAATTTTTTTTACAAAAATAAATTTTGAATGTAAAAATTGAGTGTTCCATTTAGTGTGAATAGTAAGGATAGTTCGTGAAAAGTGAAGACGAACTAAAACTTACTGGGGGGTGTCGCGGGGGGATGCTGTGCGGAAAATATATTTAAATATATACTCCGAGAATATTTTATAACCTTCATGCCGTCAAAGTAAACCGTGGCCTTTAAACGCGTTATAAAAGGATCGCTCAACCAGATCAATCTCCGTTACTCTAGTTCAGTTTAGTTACCGGTCTAGTTTCTATGTCCTCGGAATACCCTACCAAGTTTCATCACAATCTGATCAATGGCTTATGAGCTCATAGAGAACAAACACACAAACATTGATTTTTATATATATATAAATTAGGGGAAAAAATAACGGGTACTTTATTAATTCCATAGATTGCCGACTTCGGTCTGTCGAATGTGTTTAAAGAGACTTCATTACTGTCTACATTTTGCGGTTCGCCGCTGTACGCTTCACCTGAAATCGTCAAAGGAACGCCGTACATCGGACCAGAGGTAAATGTCATAGAGCTGTCTCCTTTCAAGAGATTAAAACAAGCTATATTCAACATTCATAGTTAATTTCATTGTTTAATTGATGATACTTTCTGGACTGATTGGCCGTATTGTACTACTAATGTTATGATTGATAGTAATTGTAAATGTGGATGTCTTGATGTTTGTTAGTCTTTTACGCAAAACCTACATAATGGATTTTAATGAAACTACAATAATTTGGCTTATACATATCATATTGTATGAATTGTCCAAAATGTAACGACGAAGTGTCAAGTAAAGAGGATTTATCTTTTATTTGTAAGCCATTATCGCCAAAATAGTGAACCATCTATTAATTATTTTTGAAAGAAGTTTGACGGGCTAGCTAGTTACTTAATATTTTCTTCGTAGATGTAGTGATGTGAAATTCGCACAGCTCACTTGTGCTCACAATGCGGTTTTATAGAAATCATAGAGACATACCACCTGAAGGGGCACTGACAGATATAGATTTTACAGCCCGTCTGGAATTTTAGCTCTTATTATAGCAATGTCTACCCGCTGTATTATTAGCACTTGAAGATTAGACGCATACGGCTGATGACATTATTAATACGGCAACATTATTAATGTTAGAGTATATATCATGCAAAGTTTAAAATAAAACTTAATAATATTGATATGTAAATGAACAGTTCCGTTTTTATAATTAAAAAAGTATGGTCTAGACTTTATCTGTGTACTAAACTATTGAACCGATTTTATCCTGAAGTGAGATGGCTATATATTTTATTATTATCAATACAACGCAGTACTTTACAGTAATTCATCCAGGCGATGCCGGGCACGAACAACAAGTTTACTGTATATGCTGTACGGTGAAGCTATCTTCATCCGACGAAATGACACTATCGTTCAGATGTGACAGACGGCCATTTCTATCATTCGCCTTCAGAGCAGGTGTAGAATAATACCAACGCTCCGTTTCTGGAATTCGTCAAGCTCGAAAACCAGTGGTGGATGGAAAGTTATCAAATGATACAGATAGAAGGAAACCCATAGCTGTATTTTTTTTAAACCACCTTTCATAAAAGGCGAATAATAAAAACTAGTCCAACATGGCACAAGTGGCAAATACAGCTCCGCTGCTTATATTAGGTTGACTGCTGGTCGCTGGGCGTGCTGCTGTACACCTTAGTATACGGCGCGATGCCCTTCGACGGCTCCAACTTCAAGCGGCTCGTGCGACAGATCAGCAACGGCGACTACTACGAGCCCAAGAACCCATCTAGTATGTAAACTATTTATCTAAGAACATTCTACCGATTTAAATACGCAATTCTCAATACGTAAATACTCTTTTACGTAATACTATTTTGCCATATATAGACACGATCACCAAAAGTCTCGATACTTCACCAGAGCTTTTTGGGTCCACCCTGACTTGAGACGAGTGCCATCTTCAATCAAAGAAAGAGAAATCAAAGAGTTCAATCTTACTATATTAAGTCGTCCATTGCTTTAGAAAAGACCTGTCTGATTTGAGTAAATATTGATCTGAGGTCTATGTTTATAACTTAAAAATATTTCAGCCGCGTCTCCGCTCATCCGCGACATGCTCACAGTAGAGCCGCTGAAGCGCGCCGACATTGCCTACATTTGTGACCACCCGTAAGTAATCACAAACAATACAATTTTTGAGCAAATATTGTGACAGTTATTCGAAACAAATCTGATTTTTGATGTAATGTAAATTAAGCTAAAATTTAAACATGTTAACGATGAGTACGCTTTTGTGTGGAACTAACCGTTTATCGAATTATAAGAACCAGACGTACGCGTGTTCGTGTATAGGTGGGTGAACACTGGGTGTCCGTCGTCGTGCCTCGAGCTGGCGCAGGCGCTGGCGGCGGAGACACCGGTGCGGCTCGACCTGCTGCTTTCGCTAGCGCCCGCCGCCGCCTCGCACACCAACTCCGTCGTCGTGCCCACAGAGGTCACTGTTGCTCACGCTATATATAAATCAGCCTTTTTTAGTATGTTTCCATATTGCAGGGATATAGGCTTCCTCCTCGAGAGAGGGAAGGGGCTATAATCCACCAGTCTGGCCCAAAGCGGGTTGGTGGATGTCACATGTCTGTCTATCGTATATTTTGAGTGGTAATAAACGGTGTGAGTGGTCACATTAGTGAAAACCGCACCCAATCCGATTTGGGTGCGGTTTTCACTAATGTATTGTGGTAAGCTTGACTTAACATTTAGGGATTGTTTTATCTCAATCGGTTTATAAATAAAAAAGTTATATCAGTTTAAAGAACCATGTCAAACATTAGTAGCAGTAGTAATCGAACACTAGTAATGGTAACAGCTGTATTTGGTGACGCAGACACGTATGTAGACGATTTTAAATATTATGTATACATAGAACTAGAACTTATACAGTATTTAGACTGCGGTCATAGATTTTAATATCTTGTACAAGAATAACATGTGCTGTAACATGCGTATGTCGGAATTATATTGAAATCACTCTCTTTTGTGGCAACGCAGTGATTCTTTTGTATTTATTTAGACATAAATATCCAAGTTAAGGGAACTACCATTACCCATGAACGTGATCTAATAACTATTATAGCTACAGTACAATACAATAATACAATTATTCTATTTGGCAGGCTGAACTGGGCCCAGAGGAGAGTTGCACAGACCTGACCAGCTCGCAATCAATTCCTGTCGAGCCCAGCAACTCTGCAGAGAAGAGGATCCTGGAGCTCGTCGCTGGTAAGATCACAGCTGAGCTCCTATTTCTCTAATTCTTCTGTTACTTATTAACTAATAAAATGGATATAGTCTAACTCACTGTGACTACAATTAAAGTTTTAGGTTTAGTTCAAATTTAATGAATATGATATTAAATTTTGTTATTTATTTATTTTTTATTTCTAATTAAATTTAATTTACATTAATTCGAGTAAATATAGTGCTGATGACTTATTACTTGTTAATTATATTTTGTCAGAGGGTGGAGAAGACGCCATAAAGCCTTCGCCGACTCGCACGATAGTCTCGGCGGGAGACAACAAGCGCAAGCTGGAGCTCGCCATGTCCGCCAGCGGCTTGCAGAGGAAAAAAGAAAAGGTTGCAAGGTACTACTGTCATCCTCATCATCACCATATCAGGCTGTACTACTGCTGGCTGCAGTACATAGGCCTATTCTCTGTCACACTGCCAATCCACGTCCTGTCCTGCACCGTTACGATGTTATAGACCCATCTGGCTGGTCGCCTGCCAACTGGTCTCTTTGCTTCTCGATGCTACCACTCCGCCACCGCCTTAGTCCACCTGCCATCAGTCTGTCTGGCCAAGTGTCCTGCTCACCTCCATTTGAGCACCGTAACACGTCGTCCTATAACGAACACACGAGTTCATTGTCGAATTTCCACATTAAGAATTCTATCAACAAGAGAAATGTCCAACCGATATGAAATGTCTTAATACCCAGGATAGTGATTCCCAGCTCAGGAAAGCTGAAGAGGCTAAGGTAATTGTTACCACGGATGCAAACCAATCAATTCTTTAATAGAGACATAATTTGAGAGCATAATTTTTATTTTTACAGTTCATAGAACAGTATTGAAATGAATTTTTAGTATACATCGGTCATAGCTTATCGCTCATTAAACTTTATATAAACCGCGTTCAAAAGCGATTTGAATCTTCGTTTATCGTGCGCACGGCCAAAGTTTGTAACTAATTGTCAGTGTTTCTGTCCAAGACTATGTTCGGCAGTATGACGTAGATACCAAGAGAAGAAGGTTGTTGCTAAACTAGCGTCTACCATGTTTCGACGACATCAACATATAATATCAGATGGGATCGTGTCAAGCACTAGTTTATTAATATAAAAAAAACTTTAACCCTTCTTAATTAATTAAAATAATAAACTTGATAAAGTTGCGCGAGCGTGGCGCAACTGCAGGCCGCGCTGCCTGAAGAAGGATCCTTGGACTCGCCTCCTGCCGATGAGGACCTCACCACTGAACCGGTATGGACTATATTGATTTCATTTTCGTGCATTTTCATGCCCAATCGATATCCTCAAAATCGATTACAAAATTTGATCTAACTTTGGAACAACTTTGTGATTTATTTTATGATTCACATTCCTGCACTTATTTTTAATCTTATAATATATTTACGAAATTTTGTTGATCGATAACATGAAGGAGCTGTGTCGGGTCCAAAGATTATTCGTAATTATAAAAAAATAAAACAGGAACCATATACATTTTTGCAGCTCCAGCCGTGCCTCAAGTCTTCTGCTACAATGACCATAGCGGCTGCACCGGTCGAACTGGCTAAAGACGCCACCGTCGACATATCAAAGCGAATGCCTAAAGACGAACAACTTAACGACAAGTCCCGCGTTGCCGCCAAAGCACTGATCACCTCGCCCAAACTAGAAGAGAGACTATCCTTTGAGAAACAAGAAGAAACAAAGGTAAAGCATAGGAAGTTGGTAATTCGTTATCCCTCATTATTTTTTACCATAAATTCGAAAAAAAAACCAATGGCCCGGCCAGTAAAAGTACCTCAGAATCACCACAGGCCCCTTTCCTATACAAAAGCCGGATTTGTAAATATCCGATTTTATATGTTAAATATTAACTAGTGAATTGCTTGTTTCTCAATACCAAGAGAGAGAAGATACGCACGTCATGGAGCCCGCCGTCTACAACCAACTTCGGGACTACGGCACAGCGATTACCAGAATGTCCGTCCTTTAAAATTAAACTGAAGCCTTGGCTTCTCTAGCTGGCTTTTTATACTATAGAAGAATGTTTAAATTAATAAAAGTATTATTTTTAACGGAAGATGAAGAGTAGACATTCAAAAGTTTTTATTTTCAAATGTGTGTAGGTCATCGCTTGAATAATTGCTGTACATTGAAGTATATTCTGTTAGCTTGTTAATTTCTAATGTTCCTTGACGTGTTATTATTAAAAGCATGTTAGTAGAGTTAATGCTGTTGAGATGCGATCCTTAAGAAGTATTTTAGGCGAGACGATGAATAACAGGATTAAAAATAACGTTAAAAGGTTAAAGTGTGGCTTAAAAGGATGGAAGGATGTGGTGACTAGAATTGAGAAAGGTGTGCATCAGTGGTAATATAATGAGTACTCGTAACCCACAAGATGTATGGATGTAGAAGAAGCGAGAGAGATATGCCAGGAATGAGCCAAATGAAAATCCATACATAATCTCTGCCTACCTCTGTGGGTCACGGGCGGGACCGCATATCAATCATTTAATTACCAATAAATATGTATTTCTTTTACTATCAGGCGGAAGAACACAAACCAGCGTCATTAGCGATCGCTACGGACAAGCTCACCTCCCTGTCACTGACTCAGCCCACGCCAGCCGCCGCCCCGCCGGCCCCGCCGGCCCCGCCGGCCCCCGGCAAACCCAAGAAATTATCTATCGGTATATTTTATATATAACATTTTTATTAACTAGCACACACCCTGGTTTTGCACGGAGAGCATATACTATACAAGTTTATTACGTCTTCTTCAACAATCATAACCATATTCAAACAAAAGATGTGTCAAGTTTTAGTTTTTTCTAGATTTCTTATTTAAATTCTGTGCGAAACGACATCATATTAGTGTTTTTAATTTTCTCAGCCGGGCACGTGGGTAGCTTTAAAGAACAATTTGAGAGACGAGCCTCTTTGACTTCGGCTCCCGAGATAAAACGCAATGTTTCTAAGCCAGGTGAGTTTAATCACACATTAATGCAACACAACCTTAATATATAAAAAAACATTTAATTTGTTTTTAATTTCATTTTAGTTGTATCAAAGATCGCTAAACCCAAGGCTCAAAGTGAGGACAGGGATTTACCGGCAAAGTCTCCGGACAATGGCACCGTGCGATTACAACAAATTGGAATAGAACCGTCGCAGGTAAGCAATAATTCTCTCTCACACACACTCTCTTCCTCAACGCTTACTACGTTATTTACGTTTAACGATTATGTTCGCTATAGACGCTGAAACGACTGTGATTTCGGTGAAGTTTTCAGGAAATGTTTAGATTGGCTAATCCTGTGAAAATGTGTATGAATAAAATAGTAAAATTATGTACTATTAGCATTATTACAATATTATGTATATACGCGAAATGTTGGTTGCAGACTCCTGTAGAGGAGACTCGTGAAGTGAGCCGCGGTGGCGTCAAGAAGACCGAGAGCGAGCCCATGCACAACAGCACGCAGGTCGACCCGTCCGTCCTGCTGCAGGACGCTAGGAGGTTAGCCAATCTTAATATATTAATAGGTTTTCATAAGAAATATATATCGTTAGGACTAGGATATGTGCCTTAATATAGTTTTTTAGTCATAGACTGCTTCAGAAAAGTAAATTATTACGTGTATACGTATTAAATATTAATTCAAATATGTCCATCAATCGAATAGTAAAAACGCTACGTATGGTACGGCACTTTGTTTGCTTGCAATGCCAAATGAAGTTATACTCTGTATATCTTTCTCTGTGAAAAAAACTAAGATGACACTATGCTTTACATATGTGAATGTTTTCGGCAGTGTGAGCCCACGGTAAGTATTGCATCTTTATAGAAATATTGGTAGCCGTACCCGTGTATGGATGTTTGCATACATGGATATGATAGATTGTATTTTTCTTTACCGACATGAAATAAATAAGCACTACCATCCGTAACTTGGAGGGGCAGGCAGAGACTACGGATGTCTATTAGGCGTGATCCATAATCCTGTTTGATTTTAATATATTGTTAAGAAATACCCTGTACGCTTTGTTAAGCGTATAGGGTATTTTTTAAGGAAACACAAATTATTATTTGTGTTTCCTTATTAAAGAAAGTTTGTTTTGCAGGAGTCTCCAAAATTCAATGGCCAAGCTGGTGGAGGAGAAAGCGGGTGAGGAAAGCCGCAGACGCGCCGCTCGCGACATTATCTCATCCGCCATACGCACTGGTATGGAAATAATGCTTCCACTCTACAACCACTCCCTCATATCATGTGCCATTTTTACACATCATTTTATTTATTATAGTTAGTTAGTAGTACTTAGTAGTAGGGGGCTACTGTACCCGAAACTCCGCGACTAGCGCGTATTTTGCGTGTGGGCGGGACATGGATCACTCCAGCCAGCCCAACTCCCCAAACTCATTTATTATAATTTTTGAAGTAGTGAATAAACCGAACCGGTGAGTATCGAATTATGATTGTTTATATCATTATTTTGGTCTGTCGCCTAAATACAATAAACTCAATAGCTCTGCTGGCTGTTAAAACATATCTAATTAAAAAAAATGCATGGTATGCATTGAAAAGTAAAATTAATTAATGTAAAAGAATTATAGTAGTTATTACATTAATACACATTTTGTATGAATTAGTTAGCAATTAATCTTTCAATCGTCATATTTCGACTCATCAAATCGCTTTTGCAGCTTCCTAATGAAACCAGTGCCTTGTATAATTTGTTATTATCGTTTTAACTTCAACACGAGCGATAGGGCATAGCACATTAATGAGGGTTGACTCCAGGCAAGCCCCCGATGCCGTACGGGCGATCTTCGTCTGCGGGCGTGACGTCACTGTCGTCTCCGCCCGGCACGCCCCCCGCTGCACCACCGTCCGCCCCTGTGGTGCCACGCCTTTACCGCACCGAGGCACAGCACCGCGTTGACGACCACCGGAACAGGTGAGTGTCTCATTTCACGATGATTTATAGAACTATCAACAAGGTTCGTGAACATCCCAAACCTTTCGGATTTTAGTGATCTCCTTAATATTGAAACTTTGATATCATGTTCATACAGGTGGAGATTACATAATACCCTGGCATCGTTGAAACATGTGTTGTACATTTTAAAAAACATGGTTTCCCCCATAAAATTAGCCATAGAAGCGTTCGAAAAATAGAAACATATATCGATATTTCATAAACCCGTTTGCGTTAAGTGACGTGGAACATATGCCCAGGGGCGTGTCCGTGGAACGTATCATCCCCATCCACATGCCGTCGGAGGAGGGCGCCTCGGCGCCGCACCGGCCCGCGCAGTCTGTGGCCTCGCCCATCACCTCGCCAGTCACGCCGCCTGTCGCACCGCGACAGCATACGCCACTTAGGTATGCAACCTATATAGCCTTATACAGAATTAGAAAAATCATATATACAGTCTGAGATCTTATAGGTTTATAGAAGTATTATAGGTTTGTAATTGCCCATATGTTGTCCCATGATTTTTTGGTGAATGCTGAGCAGCATGATGAAGCTATCAATGATTTCGAAATAGAAAGCAAGCAAGCCCTCGCGTTTTTTTTATTTGCCGTTTTCTTGTCAATGAGCGTAAGGAACATACATTTCCAAGTTTTATATAGATGATATCGTTTCTTTTTTGATTTCAATCTGCGTAATGTATGTGTTAATTATTCGTATACTTTTTACAGACGAATGGCCTCAACTGAATCGCCTACGAGCGAGGCGTGTAGCAGCCCCGGCGAGCCGATCAAGAAGTCGGCGCGCGAGTTCATTATCCCCATCGCGGTGGAGGGCAAGGGTTACGTGACGCCGCGCCAGCGCAGCCTCGAGCCCGAGGCGCACACTGCTCATACCTCCAGACTGGCGCGCACACACAAGCCGAGGCGTATCAGGTCTCATATGCTAGCAATCACGTTATCCGTTTGTTTAAATCTAAATCGAATCACGTGTCGGTGGCATCAACTGACATAAATTAAACCGAGTTTGGTACATGTGGACCAAGGAAACATAGATAGATATGGTTCGTATGCTCAAGAATCTATTAGTGATGATACAGAGGCTTGACCTCAGTTCATAAAGATACCAAGCCTATGATGAACAACCATCCACCTTTACTTTATGATTTGTTTCGCTATGTCTAAGCCTTTTTTTATCTAATTCTTATGCAAACTTTTAATGGAACATAAATTGTTTAGTTGTTAAAGTATCAAGTATTATCCCCTTAAACTAACATTTGGGAAGATCATATCATATCAATCTCAATTAAAACAGTCTTAGTCTCTTACTCTAGATGACTTAGATGCCGCATAAAATATTGTTGAATTATTTTTATCAAACGGTTGTATGGTTGATAATAACATTATAAAGGTTTTAAACATTGTTATATTTTTACATTACAGTAGCCTCGTCAGCGGAGGTGAATCAGAGGAGGAAGATGATACTCATATGCATCGGCTAAGGTGCGTGGAAATATATAATGTAAATAAATAGATTTAAATATGCCACAAGCCCGATCGATCCTGGCACACCTCTCTCGCTTCTTCTACATCCATACGCATACATGGTCGTCGGATACGGGTACTCCTTATATCGCCCTTCCTTAATATGTCACTAATTTTATCGATATAAGTTCTCCTTGGGCGTCCCCTGCCAACGCTGCCACTCACTTTTGCAAAATATATTTGTTTCGTTCCTCTCTCTTCATTCATCCATTTTATACATATTATTTGATGTGAAATACTTCTCTGGTGGCTTATTAATAAATGATTAAGATATATAGTGTTACATGAGTTACATCAAAATTCTAAACAATGGTTGAGTTTCTTAGACGTAACGTTTAATGGGATATTAACTTCTTGAAGGTCCACTCGAGCGGCTCGCGCGGAGTCGGTCAGCTCGGGCGAAGAAGATGAAGAAGATGAGGGCTTCCATCTGCTCACCGCAGAGAATCTCTTCTCCACGCTATTGCACAGGGTAAACATATTCACCGCCTTGTAGCGAGCATCCAAGATGAGGAAACGTTCTATCGTGTAATCACATAGTTGCTTAAAGTAGAAAGGAGAGGGTGAGGTTTAGGAATCCAGTATAAAGAAATGCAAATATACGTTTATATTCTATGGGAATATGACCACATATATTTAGATGTCTAAAAATGTTAATAAAATAAAAATATATGGTTTAATTTTCGTATTTAAAATTATGTTAACGCTTCGGTCCTTACTTTTTTACTGATGGTGCAATAAGCTGCGCTCCCGGTCTATAAATCTTTTGTATAGATTTTTGAGGCTTCCAATATATTTTCTGATATTTATTTCAGAGAAATGAGGTTCAAAAAACCCTGGTCTTTACTGATTTCCCCATATATGTAACGATCTATTTATTTAATTCAATAAAGAACTATTATTATTATTATATAATTAAAATACTAGTGTTATAGTTAAAATGAGCACAAGGAAAATGAAGCCTAAACGAATGACATTTTCTAACACAAGGTTAATCTTATTTGAAATTATTGAAAATGTTGTAATAAACAAAAAACGTATGACATAACATCTTTACAATGTAACACCGACATTGAAATGGTCATTATATGACTTCAGGTGCGTGCACTGACTCAGCGGCTCAACGGCGAGGAGGGCCCGGGCTTCCCGCAGCACCCGCACTCGCTCTTCAACAACCTGCAGTCGCCCTTCTTCAACAGGTACGATCCGCTCCGTGCCTCGACGTGTGGCTTCCCTCACTCTACATGTCTAGCTCATACGTTGTTTAATCTATTGCTGTGTTGACAGTAAAAGCGATTTCTTCTCAATAACAATCTTGTAATAGATTGTTGTTATTATTTAAATATCTGTAGGCAGCATTTAATAATCATTACAATATAGACAACATCGAAGTGTAAACTTTTGTACAAAATCACTACATAGCTAATTTCATACGTTTCATTCAATAATTCAGTTATGTCGTGTATATCTTATCAGCGAGGAAAGATTTAAACAAGCAAATAAGTTTAGTACAATTGGTGTATATTTAAAACTCATTAAAACCAACAACTGATGAAGTTAATAATATACAAATAACTACTGCGTATAAAATAATGTATTTACTAATTTACATACTTGCTTAAAATTGGTTTATACTTGCCTATAGTGTTTATATGACATATGTTGTATGACATATTTGTCGTTCCGAATTTGAAAATATTATTTTAACTTTGTATTCATGGAATATAAAAGTACCCTACAAGCTGTAGTCTGCTTACTATGTCATGAATTTTTTAATAAAGATCTTTTGCTTACATTTTCATAATTTCATTGTCATATGACTTCAGTTTGATGATTCGTTAACATGTCATTAAATTATTGACATCATTGGTCAATAACCTATCGTGGAAAATAATGTTGCATGTAATTTGTCTTAAATTCAGTTTTTTTATTGCCACTAATAATGATATAATTAATTTTCCGCATGCAGCCCTCACTTATCAAGGAGGCATCTGTTGTAAGTATTGCATTTTTTACATATATCTATCTAGTCTTACATGAAATGTATAACTTTTTTAGAATATAAAGTTTTTTAGAATTGATTTGATTTTGATAAAATTGATTGATTTATTTACATGCAGCACACATAAATTTGTGGAAAGTAAACGAAGTGTCTCGGAAACGTGAGTTTGTGTCATATACAATCGTTTTAACAAAAGAGCTCTTACGACCGTATCATTCGAACAAATTCTTAGAAGAAAACTAAACCCAGATGTGTATGACTTCTGAAAAAGTGATTTATATACTGAGTAAAGGATGAATAATCTATGTCTTGAGATTTGAACAAAAAATATTGTACAGGATATTATGCGTAATAATTAAAAAAAAATGAAAATGCAGTCGTTTGAGCTTCTGTTTCTTTAATAAAAAATGATGCGTTGAATGAGATTTGCTTTAGTGATTTGTATTGTTCTCCACAGACGAGACGGTTGGGGCTCGCGCGAGCTACACTCGGACTGGGAGTCGATGTTCAACAAGAGCCGGCAGCCGATGCCGCGAGGTGAGTGAGGCTTGTTGCGTCGCATAGCATCACGTCGCGTCGCTCGGGGAAAACGTCGCCGGTATCGCGCACGCACACGCATTCGCACACGCACGCGTTCGCTACACGCACGTACATCGCTTTGCAATATAATCGTTACAAACTTTACATTTACATTCGCGCTCATAGTTGCTTCAACAAATCACAGTAATAAATTAAAATAATTTAAAAATAAAATAATAAAAACATAATGATAATATAAAAAATAAGTTTAGCGAAAAATTACGATAAACATTTTATTGGAAACAAATTTTATAAAGCGTCTTATTCCTCTGTAAGTCGATAGAATTAAATTTTTGAAGGGTAACAAGAAGTAATAAAAGATGAAAAAATTACATTTGTTTTTTTTTAAAATATTATATCAAATAAAACTACAACAAGAATCAATAATCTCTTAAATTGTTTTTGTTGTGAAAGTTAGCTTATTGACACGACACTTTAACATCTTTGTCATATTGGTCGTCACAGGTCACGCGTGTTTTCTGGCTGTACATATTAGTGCTACGCGAAGCCGGGGCGGGTCGTTAGTATGATATATAGGTTCTTGATCTTTTGCAGTGATATGCTTTGTACGGAGGCCAATCTCCTCTGAGATTATACCTCACAGTTATTTTAATCACACAAAATACATTTAACGAGGAAAGAGAAATTGACGCCTGCAAATTTAACAGTAACCGCTAACTCTAGATAATTCGTAATACTTAGCAGCTGTGTAGTTTTATTTTTATGAATGTAATCCTTTTAAATATGCAGTGTAATTTGACAACAATGCATTTATAAAGAAGTGACATTTTCAATGCTATTTGATTCAAATCGGAGATTCGAATCGCTATCCGCTAAAATAAGATCGTTCGATGTAAATTTTTTTTTTTTTGAAAACTCAAAATCAAATCTAATTGTCGAACTCCTAGCTACTACATACTTCCAAACATAATAACGTATACTAAAGAATCCGACCGCACCGTTCGATCAAATGAGACATAATAAAAAAGTTCACATCATTTGTCGGATTATGACTGTAATCGATAGCATATTATATAGAATTTGGTGTATAGATAGTATATAGAATTTGGTAAGGGAATTTTAAAGGAAATTATGTTTTCATCACTTCAAAACCTAAGGAGCGCATCCCACTACACACGCAAATATAAAATAGATGTCCCAAAATTAATAATTTTGAATCAGCAATAAAATAAAAACAATATTGTGGTCCGTGTTAAAATTACACGTCTAACTGAAGTAATTTTTTATTCTATACCTAAGCAAAAAAGTCACAGAACAAAAAAGTTCTAAAAAATCAGAATAAAAAATATATATCAAAAGCATGAATGTATATTGTTCACGGCACAGCGTAGTTAGCGCCGAGCACGGCCTGCGACACTTACAACATGCGAGCTTCACTAAACAAATGAATTAACTATCGAGCCATACCATTTGCGAGACCAGCCGAGACCAGCCGCGACCAGCCGCGACAACCGCGCCGCGATGCCAGTGCAGTTTTCCTCCGTCACCGACCGTTTTTCTTTTTTCCTAACATTCACAACATATTAGATAGACTATCTGAAAACATAGTCTATCTATGTCGTTGTTCGTGTTTTTTGTTCTTTTAGAGTTCATTAACAATATTAATATTTTTTAACAATTTTTTCTGCATTGTAGTGGTCTACTTTTGTTCAATTTTGCATTATATGTGCAGGTGTTGATTTTCTCCTACCCGCTAACCTTAGCAGGAAAATGTTGCGTTGCTCTACATTATTATTAAAGATCTTTTTATAATTAGCAAAATGCATGAATTGGAAATGTAAAGGCATTTTTTAATATGCAGTAATGTTAGATAAAATTAAATTGGAGTAAAGATTTTATTTTAACTTTTAGACCTTGAGCAATATTATTTCCAGAGTGACAGTTAATTTGTTTGCAAAGTGAGACATGGCATAAATGTGTAGATAGTGGATGTGGTAGCACTCGATGTATTGCTAAGTGTCCGTCACCCTTGTGTCGGTTTCGTGTTGGATGTGGGAGGAGCCGGGGTGGGCGGGGAAGCGCGGGGTAGCAGGGGGCGGCTGAGCAGCGGTAGTGAGGTTGTGTTGGTGTGGTTGCAGTTGGGTTGCGCGTTACACTGCATGCTCCGACCAAATCTTCACTTCACAGCGGCAACAGCGCCAACCAAAAACCCGCCACAAACGCCACACAGGAATAGGTACTAAACCATATTTATTTCTTCATTTATGTGTTTTGTGTTACGCACCGCGCTGCGGCTGTTTACCAGAATTGAGATGCCTTTATAACTCGGTCCACATCGCTATATTAGTTCATTTGCATTCTGGTAAATTGAATTTGATCAAAAAGCAACATTTTAATGCATACTTTTGTGTTTTGTTTTGCATATCCGAGCTTCCGTTTGATCTAAATCGTTTAGACCTTCAACGATTAACTTTTAACCCATTGCATCGATGTTACATCTAATTATAACGTAATATTTGATATTTTTAATACTACTCTTTTTTCAATTAAATATTAAATCCGCTCAAAAAGTTATTTTTTCATATTTTTTTTCAAACGAGCGGAACCAAGAATAACACGGGAAGCCACTGTAAATATCATACCGTGAGCGCAATGCATGATCAAAACTGTGTGTCTTTTGGGTTCCGTTGCAGGTAGTTGTAAGAAAACCGGCAAGAAGCAACAAACATCGAAAGCGCAACAAACGGAAAAGGAGTGCGGTTTACATCTGTCGGATTTGGACTTGAGCTCGATTGAGTTCACGGAGAGAGAGATGGCTGCGTTGTCGGGGCTGACGCCGGCACTTTCGCGGCGCCTTCAGCAGCAGCTGCTGGCGCACCTGCCTCCCGCCGCGGCGCGCTCCCTGCGCCGCACGCTGTCGCTGCACGCCCCGCCGTCTGCCCCCGCTGCCTCCGCTGCCCCGCGACACCGCGCACACCGCAGCCACTCCGCCTCCAAATACAATGAACCGACAAACACCGACGTTCTCGACCGACTAGCACCCGTCGATGACAAGCATCAAAGCGCACCCACTCCCAAACCCGAAACCACGCCAGACCTCGAAGAAAACAACACTAACGATCAAATCCAGGATGTTGCTGAAACCAAAGGCGTACAGCGCCGCTACTTGCGGGGCCATTCGGTAAAATCCATCGATGATGATACCTCCAAAGATAACACACCAGAGAAGAATATTAATAGAACTAGTGACTCAATAAAGAATGTCCCCAAAAGAGAAATCAACGATCGCATAGCAGGAAACGAAAAATTGGAGACTGTCGATATAAATGATGGAATGGATGTAGAGGCGTCTTCGCATGTGACACAGTTTTGTACGTTACCGCGTCTCAAACGAAACTCTGCGTCGCCCTCTTCTGTCACAGATTCAATAGGATACGATTTTACATGTAAACCTTTTCTAGAAAAGGAACCTAATACATCCAGTGCCAGTATTCGCAACTCGCAGGATCGGCCGCTGCTTAGTAAATATTTAATTCCAGATCGACATCTATCTTTGGACGAGTCATATAGTTCTGATACCGGAAGTATATTATCAGAACCAAGCTATATTGCGGCGTACGGATCCACTTTAGGCAATACGTCCAGCTTGGGTTTCAGACGTCATTCGATGAGGCTACCGGGTGATCAACCCAGAAAACGCATTTCGAGGTTCCTAAGGTCGGATTTTTATGACACTCCTCCTGACGATAGTCTTTATGCGAAACACAAAAAAGATAAAGAGTTAGAAACACAAAAGATACTCAAAGAAATTAGAGAAAAGAAAAATAAATCACTGGATTCTCCGAAAAGTCCAGGAGAAGATAATGAAATTTCTATATTAAATAAGGATGATTCTGCTTATCTTCGTAAATGCTTATCGCCAGTAAGTAATTTATTAAGTAGAGAACGTAGCAGATCTACGACGCCATTTTTCCCAATTCTAGACAATATTAAAGAAACTAATTTAGACACTTCATTAACGCTAACGGATAATACTAAAAACGATTTACGTAAAAGTAATTTTACAGAAGAGAAACTTCAAACCAAAGAATCAAAAATGGCAAGACCTAAGAGCTACCCAGTAAAAAGTATTAGTACGTTAGATGAAACAAGCAAAACTCGAGCACCTGAAACAGAGGAATGTACAGATCGCGAATGCGAAGAAAGGAAGTTACCACGAGAATCTAAATTAATTCGCCCAAAGAGTTATCCCGCTGGCACCCCATCACCAGAAAAAATAAATTCCAATCGAAACGAAAAGAAAGATGGTTTAATAGATTCCTCAACCTCAAAAGAAGAAAATAGCAAGAATGACAATAAAAGTGATTTAGAAGTAAACTTTAGTTTTACATTGCCCAAGAAAAAAAGTTTAAGCATGAAGTCGGAAATATCAACTAAGGTTACGGATTCATCTGAGCAAAAAACTGTAGTTAAAACAGATGTTACTGCGCCAACACTTGTACTGAAAAAGTATAAAGTAGTTAACGAGGATTCTGACCCAAAAAGTGTAAATATTACTAATACCGGGAATGGTACAGTGGTTGGCAACGCTACATTAAATGGATCTGTCGTAATAAACAATACTAAACCCGTAGAAACAAAAAAATCTGATATTGATCTCAGTAAAAAAACTATTAAAAAGAAAGTTATTAAAAAGGTTTCATCAAAATCAAAGACTGATCTAGTTGGTAGCAAAGAAGCCAATGACGGTACCAATTCAACGGATAAGAAAAAAGCTGTAAAAAAAGTAAAAGAAAAAGGCATTGAAGATAGTAAAGCTACAACAACTGTAAAAAAGAAGTCTGTTTTACAATCCATAGGACATAAATTAGAAAAATTAGCATCGTCAAAGTCGAATTCTCCAGAAAAATCATCTCAAACCAATATAGCACCAAAAGATCTGAAGAAAGAATGTTGCAAATTAAACAGATTACAACGAGAACAATCTGTTCCTGTACAAACTGATCCCCCCACTGAATCAAATCTTATTAAAAGAGCCGTAACTCTGACAGATGTTGCCGCTTTAGATAATCCAAATGTAACCCAAAATAAAACGACTGTTTCCAAAGTCTTAGGACTCTTTAAAAAATTTGAGACAAAAGAAAAGAGTCCCAAATCTGTTGTTGAAAATTCTTCGAGTGAAGACACTACTGTAGGCTCTGAGAAAACTAATAAGTTTTATACTCATATCGAAACGAATTCAGAGAACGAAAAGGATAAACCTAAAAGGCCAACTTCATTATTATTAAATGGCTTGGGTCGCAAAAATAAATATAATAAAGCAGCAAGCGACAGCGTTTCCGTTATCTCATTAAAAGACGCGCAGCCAGTACTCAAGAAAGATTTTGAACCTAAAGGTGTTAGAAATACATTAAAATTAGATTTCTCCAAATTGCCAAGAGTTAAAAAAATAGTTCCTACAAATCCTGTGATAGAACCACAAATTATGAAAGTGTCCTCGACTGACAAAGAAATTGAAAAGAAAAGTATTTTAGATAAAAGTCAAACGATGACCGATAATGACAAAAATGAATCAATCGATGCACATTCACGCAGTCGCTCAAGAAGCAGGTCGATATATTCTAATTCTGATGTTAAATCTGAACATAGTGCAGGAATCAAAGTCGCAGATAGAATTTCCGACACGTTTATTGGAAACTCCATTCTTATACCCATGCGCAATAAGGACTCCATTAGTCCCGAAAAGGAGGATATCGTTGATCGAATTCGAAGAAAAAGTTTTTACTCCAGATTTAATGAAAAAAAGCAAAGACGAAAAAGTAGTTTAGTGGGCCCAGGCGCTACCGAATACGATCCCGTCGCAAGGCTGCACTCACAACCCACGGACAACAAATTGGACGTTTCCCCTTCGTCTCCCATCAGCTACGACTTGTCGCCCGGATATTCAATTGGATCAGACTTGTCACCGTCCACCGACCGCTACAGATCCCTCCTGACTGATCTTCCAAGTACACGGGGCTTGAGATACGATGGCGTTAATGATAAAGTTGACACATACCGGTCACTAGATCGCAATGATTTCAGAAAGTATTCAAGCGGAAGGAGTTATTTAGATTACGATCAAACTGGGACATACAGCGGACACAGGTATTCGCGAACAAAATCTCTCCTAGAGAATTCTGATGGTAACGAAGACGGATTTAGTCACCTGAGAGATCCTGTAAAATACAATAGGACTAATTCTTTATACACTCCTGGGAACTACGCCACGTACAGACCGAAAAGAACAAGGAATTCCGCTATTATATTAAAAGAAAGCGAAAAGGAACCGAGCCCCGAAAACATACTTGAGAAAATAAGGAACAGAAAGATCTCAATCAGCGTGACAAGGAAACCCGACTCTGAGGATTCACTGCCAAGGTGTGTATACTTCGCAAGATAATACACGTTCCGTAAATAATCGAAATAACTTCCCGAAATTACAAGATTTTACTTTGCACGCTTCATGCTTTTCAATAAAAAATTGCACTAATACATTAAAGGTTTTTATAATGTATAGATAATTTTGTAACAAATTTGTTACTGAAGAATTTTAATGTAAAAATTATGTAAGTAAATCATACGTTGTATAGACAATCATTCGTCACAATTTACACAGTAATCGAATTATTTTACAATAATGAATTAGCTGCTCAAACGATTCGTCATAGATTGTAACAATTTTTCCATCGAGCACTTTTATCGAAACAATTTAAGAGAAAAGCATTGCAGTGCTCGTAATCATTTGTGTTGTGTATTTTCAGATCCAATGTCTCATCTAAAAGCGAAGGCGACAGTGCAGAACGCTCTGAGAAAATTGACTGAGAGACGCTACTGAGCTTTCTTCGAGGTTAAAACATCAATTGTTCGTGATTAAAGTTAGCATTTGCAACAGATCTTACACGTAGCTTATTTATTGATTTTATTGTTTAATTAGTTCTTCAGAATCTACCATAGCATATTTTCCATAATGAAAAATTAAATGCTTGTTGCTGTTTAAATATTTGATTTTTGTACGTTCTTGCCACTGAGCTGTAGTATGCATTTCGCAGTATAAGTTAAGACGCAAGGAAATACTCAACAGTGTTATGTCAAAACGTTCGTTTGGGAATTGAAGTTTCCTAAAACTTAGTCAAGAATAAAAATTATAATAATGTACTTGTAACGTGAATGAAGTGTCTGAACATGTAGTAGTTAAGATACGGCGTGTAATCATTTTTCTAATATTTTAAGATAAGCGAGGAATTGTATCTTTTGAAATGGCAGTAACAGTATATGCTTTTTTTAAACCGAATTGACTGTAATAATGAAGGTTGAAAATGTTTTTCGAATAATTAACTTTTATTAAGGAAAGTTTATATAAAACACATCTTACGTGCCTTTATATAACATAAGCGACCGGATTTGATATGAATTGTTTTATTGAAATAAAAACGGCGACACGATTTTTGTGTGTTTGCATAAAAATGTATCGCTGGTTATGTTTAACTTTAGCAGTCGTAATTGAATGCTGCCTGAAGTCAACTTAAGTTGTAATGTTAACATGAAAGTATTGAAAGCTAAGTCACGCAACAGTTATCGAATAGAATGGTGCTTAGTTGAATATTTTCTTAGAACATAATTTGTATTTATAGAGTGACATGTTAAAGAACTTGTAGGTATGTCTATAATATATCAACGAAAGTTTTGTGTTTCCTGTAAAATTTAATTATTATTTTTACAAACTATATAAAGGAATTGTTTGCAATCGTTGCCATAGTCACGTTTTGACGAGAGTTTAAACATTGTAGAGACATTTTACGCCACCTTCATTATTTTTCATATCGAATCTATTTATTGATTTTTTTATTAGATTGAGTCTATTTATTAGTGTGTGGTGATAATTAATATTTGTTGTTAGTCATGGTCAAGCAGTACTGTGATTCTTATGATAAATATTAAAATTACTCTCACACGCGTTTTGTATTGAATGTGAATAAATCATATAGTTGAAAGCATATATTTTGGTTTTTATTTACCTCCTTCCATTTTCATTTTATAATTGAAGAATGGCTTTGTCATGAACGATACATTTTCACAGTGTAGCAGCCGGTAACTTTCTGATAGGATATCCCTGCTCCACCTTAGCTGTGGAGATACTGAGCAAGAGCTGCGAGAAGCGTAGTCCCAACACAACTCCAAGATACTTGTGTATGTATAAAGCCTTAAGCGGCCATCTCCATGGGTCACCGTGGAACAACAAGCCCACTGATAGAGGCCATGGGCTCATGTATCAAACAAACAACATTTTTTGAATGTTTTTCTCATATCTCATGATTTTTAGTTTTTCCCCAATGGCGCCTCTGCGATAGAGGGATTCTCATGATTGCAAAAAATCCCAAATAAACCGAAGCTGGTTAATATCATATGGCGGACCTAAACATAATCAATGAAAGAACTATTAATGGGTAGAAATATAATTTATTTTCTGTATGAATAAACAAAATTAAGTAAAGGAAAATTGTTCATATTCCAAAACTTAAGCGGCGAGAGGTTCCAGCTCTTCGAAGTACTTGGCCTGCGCATCAGCCAGCTGCTCCAGGAGGTCGTCGACCTTCGTGTCGGGGAAGCGCTCCACCCAGGACGCCACCATGCCCTCAGCGCTAGCCGAGTAGCGCTTTAGTTCCACCTCGTTATCTATTTCATACAGAAAAAATAAACTCAAATAATAATTAGCAAGCCAAAGAATCAGAACAGATATTACAGATATTAAAATGTTACTAAAAACATATACACTAACAATTAACAAAACTACTTTGAATATCATGTATAACCCGCAAATTGTTAGTGCGCCTAGCGTCCATTTTGGAGACGACATAATATCGTGACACATTACGGCACTGCGGTAGCAACACTATCTTGTTTGCTGCTGTTATTATTGTTATCATCTTTGTTTTAAAATGAGTAGAAAAATGTTTCACCGTCGCGTTCGTGAATTATTATTTAAATGTGAAAAACCAGTCAATATCACAGTTGATTAAGATATTGATAATTTGAGAATGAGATTAAATAATAATATAAAATATTGATGATTTTAACAAATTTAATCTAGTTACTGAGCTAGTAAAAATTCTTCATCGCGATGCCGTTAATTAACATCGGATGATAAAAAGACACGTCAATTGCAGACGACAACAAAATATTAATATTAGGTTTTATTTTTAAACGGTAGTTAATACTCTTAAATATTAATGATTCTATAATAGATTAAAGGAGAAGATTACCGATCTTGTTAACCATTTAAGTTGTCAAGTCACTTAAAGCTGATGATCTTCAATTTTTTAACCTATATCATTATATTAGGTTAAAAATTTCTGTTTCATTAAAAATATAAATGCTTCATTAATGCAATGCTTAAGCAAGATTCAAAACTTTCACAGGAGAACTTAAATTGAATTTTATCGTCATAACAATACGGTACTAAATACAAAAAATATTCCGTGGTAACTTCCACAAACAAACGTTATAAGTCGGAATTGTTATATAAACTAGACGGCCCCACACTTCAACGCAAGACTGTTATCAGAGATTTCGTGTGAACATTTAGACCATATTATAAATGAAGGATACCAACTAATAGGTTTTATCAAACGTTCAACAAAAGGCTTTCGAAAACATGAGTTGCGTACAGTAAACTTGTACAATACTTTAGTTGAACAATCCTTGAGTCCGGATCTATCAATTGGTCACCATCATATAACATACACTCAACTCGATTAGAGACTGTACAAAAGAGATTTCTTAAAATTCTAAACTTTAGAATGGGACACGCGCGTTCCTTGACCTCTTACACCGGAAGACTTGTTACAGCTTCACAAAATTATTTATTCTTCTGACGACCTTCTCTTCTAACCAACAACATAAACATAAACACGAGACAATTAACGCGGTCGCAAATACCGTTTCCACTTCGAACTTTTTAAAATAATACTTTTTATTACAACCCTTTTGTTAGAATGTGACGTCTTTACAGGTGAAACGAAAGTAGTTAGGAGTCAGCATGTGTCTGAAGGCTCGCTCGCTGGCAATACACAATGCTGCACTAGTCCCCACTTTAATGTATGGAAGTGAGAGCTGGGTTTGGCAGGAAATACATGCTAGTAGAGTTAATGCCGTTGAGATGCCATCCTTAAGAAGTATGTTAGGCCTGACATTCAATAATAGGGTTAAAAATAGCGTTATAAAGGAAAAGTGTGGCTTGAAAGTGCTTGTTGTGGTGACAAGAATTGAGAAAGGTATGCTTTGGTGGTTCGACATGTTGAAAGGATGAATAAAGAGACAATAACAAAAGTGTTGGTAGGGGACGCATGTATGCGTAAATGTATGAATGTAGAAGAAGCGAGAGAGGTGTGCCAAATGGAAATTCTTGATCTCTGCCTACCTCTCTATGTGTTATGGGCGTATATTTATTTATTTAGTTAACTATATATTTGAAAATGTCCAACCCATTATCAACTTGCGTGGGTTATAGCACCTATAAGTGCATTATGGGCCTTTGAACGGGATAATTGTACATTATTTTTTACATTTTGTAGAGGACTAGAATAATATCGATGTTTACAACATGCTAATTGTTTAATTTAATCCTCGAAGTTACCTTTAAGTAATGTATTGGGTTGCACGAATATATTGCGCGGCTGCTTATGCAGCATGACGATGTCCCGCCAGCGCGCCCAGTTGCCCTCCAGGCGGCTGAAGCGCGCAAACAGCTCCTCCGCTGCTACAGCATCTCCTGTCGCCTTTAGGGTCTGTAGTTGCACAAGGAAATCACCTGGAATATAAACATTAGTATTAAACTACTAAATGAACCTCGTTTTGAAAGGTACTGAGAAAAAAGTTTGAAAGGACCATTTTAGGAAGCAGGTGCCCAAGCGGGTCTCGTGGTGTTGCGGAACTTTGCTACTCCTTGTGATTTTCAGAAGAAGAGATTATATACATCCCATATAATGAATAGGAGAGGAAAAGGAATTAGCCCTTCGACACCTCACTTACAAGCCGAAACGCCGAGGCACAGCATAACTGTACTTCTAACTGGATTCGCGCACTGCATGAAAACGTTCACATAAATCATGCTGTTATCTCTCTCTTTCGCTCTGAAAAAACTGAGATGGCAACATTTTTTCATAAGAATATTTTCGGCGGTGCGGCTCCACGGTAAGGTGGTGGACCACTGACCTGGCCGGCTAGCTCCACAGGAGTTGATTAACATACTTTTATGTATAAAACAAATTTAAATGCGTCTTTAGTTTTGTAAATGCTGTAGATATGTATTTATTGCTGTATAATTTCATATTCCGACGTCACCACGGCAGCTTGGATGAATGTGAACAATGTTGATTGTTACCAATGATCCTCTTGCCGTCTGTGGCGATGCGGTGCCGGTCGAGCGTCAGCAGCAGATTGCTCCCGGGTTCGGGCTCCGTTACCGTCAGCATCCCGCCACCCTCCAGCTCCAGCAGGCGCATCAGCACGAAGCGGGCTCGTGCGTGTGCCTGACAAATAAATTAAGACTTACGATCACCTAATTATATCATTACAAATAACATCCCTCGCCGCTTCGTATTCTAACGTAATAAGCTGGTACATGAACAATTTTTTATTCCTTGGAGTGAAACTATTTTCGTTCGTTTCGTTTCGTTCCACACGTTTCCAGTACTTTACACCGTCCATGGTCGCTGGAGGACAAACCATTAAATAAACGCGATAAAATGGGTAAAATTAGTTTTATTCTAATGTGTAGTATTCGGTAATGGAAATCATTGTTTTTTCATACGGTTTTCATCAGTACACGGATGATTGATGTAAAGGGTACGTAATTCATTCAGGTTTTGTGTAAATTGGCAAAAATACGACTATAATTTGCAAGAAGATTTCGGGATTCGGATTTCAACGGGATTCGAACTCCTGATCCATTTTGATAGAAAGTCAAAGAGGAGCTCGTGAAATATATACAATTTTAAGAACAAAAACGTAACATTGGCTCTGTGTACCTGTAACCAAGTGTTGGTGGAAGGCTGATACATCTCAGTGGCCTTGGCGACCGCATTCCACAGCAAGCTCAGCCAGTTCACGTACGTTACGTCTTCTGCCTCCTGGCCCTCGAACCCGAAGATCCTGTCATTATTATTAAAATACTGAAATTAAAGTTTGGCTTCCAGCAGTTTTTGGCACATTTAAATCTTCAATGCAATGAATCATTAGTTAGGTCTTTTTGATTCAGGAACATACTTGACGATCTCGGGCTGCACGGAGAGGTAGAGGCCCACGGCCTCCGCGCGGCACTCCTCGAAGGCCGAGCCCAGCGTCGTGAACTTGCTGTCATATGTTTCTCCTTCGGTATACCACGTCTCGATTTCTTTACCTAGACAAATATTTCAGTTTATATTGCATTTGGGTGAAGAAGAACTCCTAATCATTATTATCATATATTTTTATATCTAAATAACTTCAAAACGTCATTCCGTAACGGTTGGTCTTATAGTGACATTAAAAATAAAGATATTAAACCATCTGTTCCGTTCCGTCCGTTATTAAATAATAAGTAAACGCAAAAAAATAGAATGTCGACATATAATATAAAATTTAAAAGAAAATTTTTAATATAACTGACCAGTAATAGGATTCTTGACCTTTTCCTTATCGAAATTAAAAGTTCCATCGGCGTTCTGGCGCAGCAGCTTGCCGCTGCCGTGGCCTAGCAGCTCGTGTAGGCCCACTTGCACCTGTTACCCGGAACCTAAGTTATCTTTTTGTCACTTAACAGTTTTTTATATTTAAGACAAAAACGAAACAAATCTATGTTGGAAATGCGACATGTTGGCTCGACGGGAGTTCTAAGGAGTACCCGTAATCGACGAGCATGTATGAGTAGATGTATGGATGTAGAAGAAGCGAGAGAGGTGTGCCAGGATCGCGCCTAATGGAGATCATCAAATCATCTCTGCTTACCTCTCTGCCTTACAAGAGTGAGCGCATATTTATAAAAATAACCAAAAAAACTTATCTTCTCAATACTATACTTAATACTCTGCTTTTTTGAATTTAATATTTTTTTAAATAATGTGAACACCTCCAAATAGCCTAATGGTTATGGCACGGACTGCGAAACATGCAAACTGATCTGACATGATCATAGGTCCGACATTGGACTATTGTCGTGATCAAGTCGTAGCACAAGTTTTGGCTCAGTGGGAATGTTTGAAAGAAATATCAGTAAATTATTTCGATAACCAACTAATACTTCGCGTATTAAAAGGCCGAGGATTGGCGCCAGGCTGTACAAAACTGTAGCCAAAACCTATTAAAGTACAAACTACGGTCGTACTGTGCTGAGCTGTAAAAACATTTCCATACATAACCGTGCTCACCTCAAAAGAAGCGACTCTGTACTTGTCGAGCAATGTCTTATCTTCCTCCGACAGGAACGGAATGACGGACTCCTTGTAGGCCGCGGGGATCACGTTGCCGAGCGACACGTTCTTGAAGCCCTCGTTTTGGCGGATTTCGTCATCTTGCAATGATAAATAACAATTAAACGCTATTTATTGCAGTCGCCAAAAATAGAAATTTTAGAAAATGTGATTGTCGAACAGATGACACAAGAACTTGATGTTTAAAATATAAATGTAAAAAAAGTTTGTGAGTTTTTGAATTATTTTTAACAATGTTGAACAAATTAATGGTTACATTTACTCTGTTGTACTGTGATACATATAAACAATAACAATTTTCATTCATCTCTTCGTGAGCGCTCACAATATGTTTGTCTGTCTCAGGCAGATTGTCAGGATAATGTTTACGCTGATAGCAACAAAATACGTAGAACTTATTTAAGTACTTCTCTTAATAGCCGGAGTCTTACTCAACCTACATTTACAACTCTTTTGTAATCTGCAATCCTTTTAGCACTTCCATGCCTTATAAGGGGCCCCGAGAGGATTAAATGGTTTGCATAAAACGATTTGATTCAAACACGTAAATTTAGGTTTCACTTAAATTTTGATCGTTTACGAAGCCAGTTTGAACGGTTAGTCTAACGTCATTACAAACTCAACTTAGTTTTGCGCTGGGTTTTGTAGCGTAAGCTTCTGTATGAAGATGTCGGACGAAGATATTGAAAGCACGCCGTTGTCGGAAATCGTCAAATGTCACAATCAAAAGTCCGATCCGGCAGTCCGGCATACCGAACTAAAGCGAAGTGAGAGTTTGAGAACCGTTCAAACCAACATCAAGCGGTTCCATCAATCACGTAAGATTTGAATCAAACCGCTTGATCGGCTCGGGGCCCCTATACATGTTATATGCTCCGAACATAAATAACAAAGTCTTGTGACTAGCAACTTACAATTAGGAATGTTGATGCCGGCAGGGATGCCGCTGCCCGAAAAGGTCAGCACATCCAGACTGGTGAAGTCAGGTCTGAGGAAGGTGTCCTTCTCCAGGTCACGGCCCCAGGGCAGCAGCTGGATGAAGTCCTCCGCGCCGTCTACCAGCCGACCGAACTTCTTGGACATCTCCTTATTTACCATCGCCACGAAGCCTTCAAACTCGCCGCGCTGGCCGCTCGGGTCGCGGTATGTTTCGATAAAACCTTGGTACCTAAAGTATAATTATGTCATTCATATAAAGTTTGTAAGATACGGGATTCTTACCACGATTAGCCTTTTGAGCTCCTCTGCAATTTGTTTCTTATTAGGGTTCATCAGTACATATACAAACAGTTAAATTAAACATAAAATCCTTTTAAATACATGGTTTTTGTATTTAATTTAATTGCTATACATTTATTGTTGTACACTTTGGCGCAAATTTCGGCCATATTTAGTCATATTTACATTGAAGCGACTTTAGAATTGAGAATAGGCGCTAATTTGATTACGCTATAACATTTTTGAACACAAGGATCCATTGAAAATAAACATTGTCATTATTACAATCCTAAGCCACCATCAAAAATTAAGCCCTCCGATAGGACCATCATTTTGTTGTATATTAACAATACAAAAAACTTACGTCTCGATGATAGGTCCCTTATCTTTGATCCAAAACCTGCTGCCTTCCTTGTGTTCACTTAGATCTCCTTCGTTGAAGCTGTTGATGTAGTGTTTGAGCATGTTCTTCTCATTGTCATTTGCCGCATACTCCTTTGCTTTAACAAGATTTTCGCTAGCTAGCTTCAGTAGCGGTGAATAGTCCCCACGGGTGACTTGGAAGTATGCATTCTTATACAACTCCTTGTCCATAGTTAGCGGTGGTTTAGGAGATGATTCAACACTCGCCAGATGAATATTGTATAAAGGTACTGTAAAAAAAGAATCATTGTGTCATCAATCATTAAAAAGATAAAACAAGTATGTAATAATTAGAGGGTAGCTAGTTATACATCCGCCCCAGCCCTCTGCCTTAGATTAAGCAAACAACTGTTTCGCTGACTTAGTAAGACCACCGGACAGTTCGTAGAATTATAGATAACGATGTGATTCTCGGACTTGTTTATGAGAGACATCGTGGTAAGACCCGTTTGAATTTGAATCATAATATATTCAGCCTCCGAATCGGCAACACGTATCTTAAGTTTAATTTTTAAAAACCCCTTTGAACAAAGTGAAAACTTGACTGGCGCAGCCGGTAGGATCGCTTTGATAAAGCTGTGCCGTCTTCGTATAATTTCGGGTGTCCAAATTCGCCTGGAATACGTGAGTGCGGTGCGAATAGCTGTGAGGCGATCCACGAACCAACAAAATTTGTCAAGCTCTACCGAGGACAACGAGTATGGGAGTAGCGGTCGGTTGGTGAGTAAAACTCTTTGCCAGCCTTATCCTATTATCACTCCCGTATTTTTCATAATAGGGGTTTTAGGTTTAATAAAATTAAATTTAGTTTTGTTATTTTTGGGATTGGACATCTCCCGTTATAACGTGACTGGTTACTTAGTATAAATCTCTATTAAGTGCCGAATTAGCTCTAAGAATTTATATTGTGTAATGTGTTTAATAATTAATTATTGTATTTTAAATTGAAACGTTTATTCATGTGTCATAGAATTTCTTAACTATTTTATATTATTTTACTATTGTGTGTGATTTTTAAACCCATATATATTTTATTGCGTGCTTACATTGTAATTTTGTCCTGTCATTTAAAACTTTTTCGAATCTCATATACATACATTAATCTTTTAAAATGGAGAGAGGACCAAGTGATGTTCCCTTACCAGAGACAGTACACATTATACCTATCCCAAGCGAGATGTTACGGCTCATCCCTTATTTCGGGGGTGATAAAAGACACCTTAACATTTTTATCAGAAAATGTGAGTACGTGATTAATAAGTATAGGGGACATGAGGAACAGAACATCTATGTGTTCCACGCTATCACTAGCCGCCTCACTGATAGCGCAGCAGCGCTGTTATCAGAGCGCGAGGATATAGTAAATTGGACCGCTTTAAAAGAAGTGTTAGGGCAACATTTTGGTGACCCTCGTAGTGAGGAGTGCATAAATATTGAATTGGAAACATGCAGAATTAAGACAGGCGAGAGTTATCTAGATTTTTGTAACAGAATCCAAAACATCCGTTCACTACTTATTTCAAAAGTAAATTTAATAACAGACGCAGATATTAAACGCGCTAAAATCGCCATATATAACCATACATCGTTAAATGTATTTCTCTACAATTTACCGGAACACCTGGTACGTATTGTAAGATTGAAGGCACCCGCCACACTAGAACAAGCATTATCCATAGTAGTAGAAGAAATAAACTTCCACGAACAATACGTTATGAGGAACAAAATCCAGGGTAACCTATCAACACCTAAGCCACCAAATAACATTTCTCCTATAGGTTTTAAATTCAATACCACCCCTACGACATCACAGAATCCAATCGGACCCAATAATTATGTGCCCCAACAAAAATTTAATTTCGGGAGCACTCCCAATAAATTTAAGTTCGGACAGCAGCAAAGTCCTGCGTTTAGACCGCAACAATTTGGAAATCGTTTCCCACAATTCGGGTATCGTCCTCAGCTAGGACCTAACACACAATTCGGATACAAACCTCCACAAATAGGATACAAGCCACCCCAATTTAACAACAACCCTCCACAGTTTGGGTATAGACCGCCACAGACAATGATACCACAACAGTTTGGTTATAAACCACCCCAAATTCAAGCCCCCCGTTTTCAAGAAACTGATGTTTCTATGAGAACAATTGCACAAAGACCACAGCCCCAAACACCTCAACAGGGTTTTAGGCTGAATGAAATAACTTTAGGCAATGACGACCTACAATACGACGAACACAATGGCGACTATGACATGACTTATCAAATAAAACAGAATACGAATGCCGACGCACTGTCTCGTATTAAAGTTAACGTGACAAATTCCGACGACGAAGGCCACTCAATGATGGTAAACGTTGATGATAAAGAACAAAGACTTAAGAAACATTTAGAAGAGACAGTAGAAAATATTAAAAAATTGACGACTAAGAAAAGAACCGAACGTAACGACTCATCGACAACCTCAATCTCTGATACGAGTGCTACGATAACGGCGAGCACCAACCCCGACTTAGATTTCGAAGCAATTTCAATCCCAAGCCGTGCGAGAACACCTGAACGACACGTTAGATTATCTTCCGAGATGAGTAAGTCCGACACAATTCATTCTGCTATAGACATGGACTCAACCGGTATACCGATTCTTCAAGAGGCTATAGATGCGAAACCAAATCAGCTCTTAATATTCAAATGGTTACGAAACGAGATGCAGGTTAGAAATAAGTCGCGTGATAAACAAAAAATTCTAGAAGTATTTTTACCCATAAATAACCCTGATTTAGTAAAACGATTTTTGATTGAATACATTAACCCAAAAACTAAGTATTTTATATATTTCAAGGACAAAGAGCATCGTAAGCAATTTAGTAGTTCAGTAATAGAGTTGTTTAGGAAAAATACTGTATTATTATATGAATGTACAGAGCGAGTGGAGTATGTAGAAAGTGAGAGCAAGCAAAAAGAAATAGTGCTTAATTATCACGAAGGAAAGACGTGTCACCGCGGTGTTAAAGAAACGTTAGCGAAAATACGAAGAACTTATTTTTGGCAAAATATGCAGGAAATTGTTTCTGCTATAATTAACGCTTGTGACATTTGTCGTAAGATGAAATATGACCGTAAACCGATTAAGCCTATGTTACAGCTTACCCAAACGCAAGACGCTCCTTTCCAGGAAATATTTATTGATCTTTTCCAAATTGAGGGACATTACTTCTTAACGCTTATAGACGCATTTAGCAAGTTAGGCCAAGCTATTCCCATCGCCAATAGATCCACTGCCGAAGTAGTACGTGCCCTCATGAAATACTTTTCATTTTATGGTGTTCCTAAGAAAATAAGCTCAGACCCCGGAAGCGAATTCAATAACGAATTAATGAAAGAATTTTTAAGTCTACATAAGGTTGAATTGCATATCGGAACTCCTAATAACCCCAACTCCATGGGTCTCATAGAACGGTTACATTCCACTATTAGCGAAATTTACAGGTGCGCAAAATATCAAGAGAGATGTACTGACGCTGCAACTGTAATGATGTACTCCATAATCTCTTATAATCATTCTATACATTCGGTTACTGGGTTAACACCTTTCGAAATTGTATTCGGTCACACGGATTCCGGAAGTGCATTTAGCACTGATTTTGAAAAACAATACGTACAACAGTTAGTTAAGGATCATGCAAAACGTACCAAAGTTTTATACAAATATTTGACAGAAAGAATTATTGAAGGTAAGGAAAAAGCTAGGCAAAGGAAGGGTGGTGAAGGTGATAGGCAATTCTCAGAAGGACAAACCATTTTTGCAAAAGATGTGAATAAAAGAAAAAGTAAAGATAAACCGCGTTATGTTAAAGCCAAGGTATCCGGTGAGGTCGTTAGGAATATAATCCCAATACAGATCGGACAAAGACAGACCAAAGTTCCCCTTAAAAATGTAAAACGCCCTCCGCAGGTGGATCGCGGTGATCGCAGTAATGCCGGCGCTGGCTCTTCATCTTCAGTCGCTTGAGGGGAACCCAGGCATCCTCCCTGTAAAAGAAGGTCGAGCTTACCTGCAAAGGGACCATTGGACTATCGTCAAGGTTTTGCATTTAGATAGACTAAGTGACGACTTAAATTTTGTAATAAATAAATATAATGAATTCAATAACCTAGTTAAAATCAACGAATACTCCCGCGATTACATATTCACTATGAAAACACATATAGAATACTTACGTGATATTACAGTCCAGAAATACAAACAGTTAATTCCACAGCAACGATTCAAAAGGGGTATTCTTAACCCATTGGGCTCTTTAATTAAAGTTATTACCGGAAATCTCGATCATAATGATGCAGTAAAGTATGACAAAATTACATCAGAACTTGCTCATAACCAAATTATTATTAAAAAGAAGTTGACTATAGTTTCTCAAATGTTTGATAGCTTTATTAATACCACGGAAGTTTTTAATGAAAACTCCGCGGTTTTAGAAAAACGACTGGAAATTGTTGAGTCCTCATTGAAACAACTTGCTTCCCAGGACAATGATTGGATGTATACTACGTATGTGGTAACAATGTATAATATATTTATCAGTAACTTCCGTACTATTTTTATTAAATTAGGAGAAATAGAGACTGCTCTTGCATTTAGCAGAATATCTATATTACATCAAAGTATTATTAACTCTACTGAATTATTGCAACATCTAAAATTGATATCTAAAACCGAGAATTTAATATACCCAGCGAGCGAACAAAATTTAGTAAAAATAGAGGAATGTATTAATGTTAAATCTTACCTTAAGCTTAACCAGATCACGTTCATAATGGAGATTCCGCTGACTGACAACATCACTTACACCTATTATAAGATCTATTCATTACCAATTTTCCATGTACCACAAAATGTAACGATTTCCATTTTCCCCAAATATCCCTACCTTTTGGCAAAGGGTGTGAAATACTTGCCGATCGTGAAACCATGTCAATCACTTGCTGATGAAGACCAGTTCCTGTGCGCTGAAAATAATCTGGCACAAAATCCTGAACCAACATGCCTTGAGCAACTTATAACATTTCAAGATAATACCACATATTGCGAACAACACCCAATTAGCATCGAAAATGTCAGAATTCAACGAATAGCACCCACAAGTTGGATATTGTTTTCAAGGATCAAAACTATCCTTACAACAACCTGCATTGAAGAAATTAGAAAGCAGCCTATCTTCGGGACTTACATCATGAGTATCAATGAGCCTTGTGATGTTAAGATCCAAGGAATCGAAATTCATCATCATTCTACACTCACTGAAAATGAACCCGTGGAATCGATCCCGATTGTAAACTTACCGCAGCTGCCCGTGGGTACAACAGGTGCGACGCTACCCGGTGCACGTGTACTTAACATGCAAGGAGTAAACCTCGACGAAGTGAAACATATGGCTAATGTATTGAGACAAAGTGAAATAGTGAAAGAAAATTTTGAGAAAATGGACTCTAACATAAGTGTAGTAATAGTTTATGTTACTTTATTTCTAGTTTTCACTTGTATCCTATTATTCTTATTTTATGTGCTAAGAAATAAAACATTTACATTTCGGCGAAATCATCGGAAAGTTATTAAAAACGAACCATCCGATAATTTCGCTCTTGGGGAGGGAGGAGTTATACATCCGCCCCAGCCCTCTGCCTTAGATTAAGCAAACAACTGTTTCGCTGACTTAGTAAGACCACCGGACAGTTCGTAGAATTATAGATAACGATGTGATTCTCGGACTTGTTTATGAGAGACATCGTGGTAAGACCCGTTTGAATTTGAATCATAATATATTCAGCCTCCGAATCGGCAACACGTATCTTAAGTTTAATTTTTAAAAACCCCTTTGAACAAAGTGAAAACTTGACTAGCTACCCCAAAAAACAAACAAGCTGTTGAACCAAGCAGTAGTATGTAAATTACTTTCTCAATAAGCAAAAATGCAGTTGGATTGTTGGTTCTCCCAGTGAGCCTGGTCACAGTTGGAGGAGGTGAAGGCTATATGTACTGCCCCGCCCCATGTACTCATTCATAAGGCCTTCTATTTAATACTATACTTACACCCATCATCAGCTGAAGTTTTAAATGTTCTACATATGTAAGCTTCAATACGCTTAGTTTTCATCCAATCATTTACCAAATTAGAGTCTTCTTCAGTGCAGTTGCTAGAAAAATACGTTGTTACTCCCTAAAACATACAAGAGTGATAATTAATTTTTTGTAATTTGGATTGTTTTTTTTTATAAAAATTACTTTTTTGTGTAAAAAGTGTTAATAACAAGAAATTTTAAGAACGAGGCTTAATGACCATTTCCATCATCAGGACGTATAAATAGGGGATATATATATGTATGTACTAGTGACCCGCCCCGGCTTAGCCCGGGTACCACAAATTATGTTGATCCAATCTCTACCAAACACAGGAAAGTGTCAATCTAGACAATCCCTATAAATTTCATCGTAACCGCTCCTGCCGTTTCGGAGTCTACAGGTCTATAGGGAACATATATACTTCGCTTTTTATATATTATTTTTTTTAATAAAAGGTATCCTATGTTACTTCTAGTACCTCCAAGAATATGTGTACAAGGTTTCATGATGATCGGTTGGGTAGTTTTCGCGTGAAAGCGTTACAAACAAACTTACATTCACATTTATAATATTTGTAGGGATATGTTTTTAGTACGATTTTTTTATTATTAATAATACATTACCTTCTTAGCCAAACCTAAACTAGTCAGTCTTGGTGTCAGGCTATAAATAGGATTCTGAACTTTCTGCCATAACTTTGTTATATGAGTACTGTCATTTTCATACGCTTTTGATGATTTAACAATGAGTTCAAATGTTTCCTTAGACAAATTTGGAATGAATTTTGTATCGCCGAAACCTTTGTAGTTTCCACTATTGGCAAACAAGCCACCGGCATATACCAGGAATGCCTGTAAAGATATTTTAACTTATTTAAATGTGAACCATGTATTAGAATTACATTAAATGAATTTCAATATATTTCTATATGACACCTGATATTCGACATTATCCCCAATTTTTTGGGGGGGTGGGTCCTTAGGTATCCTACCCTCTGGGAGAAAGACAGGATTCTTTAGGATACTAAAACATCCCCTTCTTCAAGTGCAATGTGAGAGGATTCTGGGATCTCCAAAGTACTGGGAATATTCAATAGTATAATTTAAAAAGAAAATGTACAAATAATCTTAACAAGAATAGGTATCCATAGAAAACTTAAAACTATAAAAAATAAACTTATCTTTTATTCTTTTGAAATCGTAAAGTGAAAAAAAAGATTGAAAATCAGTGGTTAAAATATGATGTAGTACTAGTGGACCCAGCAGACATTGTCTAACATAAACATTGGCTTGTCTGCTATTAGCAGGTCCAGTTTATATTTTGTAGTTTTTCATCAAAAATAAATTATACTGGAACAAGATTGCATAGGCAAATTGATGTAATTCTAAATCATGTTGGGAACCACACAAAAACACACAAAATAATACTTATGAAATAAAAAATATCTTTTATGTAATAAAACAACACATATTTTAATAGTATAGGTATTGGAAATAATGATAAATAGAAAATAGTACAGTTTATCTAACCGGAAGTGGTAAACCTATCAACTGTTACAATTACATTTTCATATAGGCATTACATTACATTTCAGCAGGCATGTTAAAGATTGATAGGGTAAAAAATAGTATTAAGAGCGAACAGTGTGGCTTAAAAGTGGATGTTGAGAGAAAGGTATATTTCCGTGGTTTGGGCATGTTGAAAGGATTAATGAAGAGAGAATAACAAAACAAATTTATGTTGCAGAAGTGAGTGGCAGTGTTGGTAGGGGACACCATAGGAAAACTTTTATCAATCAGATTAGTGACTTACTAAAAAGAGTGATATAAGGAGAATCTATAACCAACGAGCATGCATGAGTAGATGTATCATTGTAGAAGAAGCGAGATAGGTGTGCCAGGATCGCTCAAAATGGAAATCTAGGATCTTTGGGTTACGGGCGTGAGCATATATTTATTTATAAGTATAAGTATTAAATATTTCAGTAGACAAATAAAATAATGCATTTTACTCAATGTTATTAATGTTTATATTTAATTTATCAAATTCCACTCAAATTTGAAAAAAAAAGGAAACCAAACAAGGAAGCAGTTTAACTATTTTAAAGTGACCACTGGCACCCAGGAACCCATTACAACCCACTAGGTTTTGTATGGATATGTCAGCCTTTATTTACTATGGGTTTAAACTGCTGAAAACATTCACATAAAATCATATTGTGATCTGTTATTTCAGAGAGAAATATAGAGAAGAAAGATTGCCAGTGGAAACCCACTGGTAGAACAGAGAGATTACCTATCAAGCTTAATACTCAACAAATGAACATGAGCATTCTGCAAGATAGTGATATTTATCCAGACATTTAAAAAAATGCTGCTGTTAGTGACTACCAGAGTTAAATGGTTTTTTATTTATTTTAATCACTAGTTTTTGTCTGTTTCATAAAGAATAACAAAGTATTAAACTTATTACCCACAACCTGTGATGTGAATATATTATATTTATATTTAAACCAAAGCATACCTGGAAATCACCTTCAGATACTCCTGACTTCAAAGCAGAATCTTTGAGGTTCTTCAATGGCTCCCCAAGGAAAATCCTATGAAGTAATGAAAAGATTTTCGGAGACTCTGGACTGGTTTGAACAAGTACTATGAGCCCCCCATTCCAAGCAGCCTATTGGCACAAAAAGAGATCATACATAAGAAATCTCACTCATAAAATTAACTTAAGTATAGTTATTGACTGTACTTGTTGAACGCACAAAAAAGTTGTAATATACCAAACATTCCTATTTACTAGTTAGATTTCAAATATAATTAAATGTACCCTAACCATACTGATACCAAAATGTTTGTCTATTTTTAAATAAGATCTTGAAATATTGCTAACATACCCAAAATTAAATTATTTGTTAACAATATTACTTACAAGACTCAGATAATGAGCATAAAGTTTTTCCTTATTCGTCAAATTATTAAATGCTTGAGAACTATCAAGTTCCACAAATCTTTGATTATTTGGCAACAAAAAATTTGATTTATCATCCATTGCTGAAAACCAAAAGTAAGGGTTAATAACCAAACAGAAAGGAACATGTTTTAAAAAATAACCTGATTTTTTGTCAATCTGACGCTATTAGAGTCGGTACTGACCATTAACTACTTTTGCCGGCTGTTTAGGCTGAAGTGGACCTGTTCCAGTCACACACTTGCTATATTTTTTAATAAATGAATCAGCATTAAATATGTGCCGGCATTTTATAAGGTTAATAGTCAGAGTTCGAAACATTTGGACAATTTTCTAAAAATATTTCAACTCTATTAGTTTCTTATGAACTGTACTTACTAAAATTCGATTAGTATATTTCTTTATTTCTAAAATAAAACTTTTATTCTCAAATTCTCAAAGAGAATAGAGAATATTAGAATATTGGTGAATATATTTATTTTATAGTATAGTATATAATATATATAGTAAATAGTAATGTTGCACTCTCCAAATACAATCGAACTTCACCAAATACGAAATACACATACTAAATCAAAGAGTACATAATCCAAAAACAAAGAGCAAAGTATGAATGCTATGAATATGAAAAGTGAAATTCAAGACATATTTTTCAGATCGGGGGCCCAAAAGGGGATTTCTGTACATCCGATTGGATTGAGCGCATCAGATATTCATATCGGAGGTATCTTGGGCCCTGTTAAGTAAGTAGTAGTAGTAATAAGTAACCCTACACTACAAATTAGTAATTATATTTGTAAAAATATTAATCATTGAACGATTTGAGCGCGATGAAAAGGAGTGCAGGGATTGGCAGGGATCTATAAATTGTTATGCAAAACCGTCACCTGAATATCCTCGAGCGAGGACACAACGGGTTGAGATAATTTATTTTTACCATCTGATCTTCAAAATCCAATCTTTAAATTAATTAATTGATTAAAAATGCAAACAAGCTCAAGTACGTACATAGTTAGCATCATCGGCTCCTGTGCTATTAAGTTCCTCAAAATAAATATTTATTTTCTTTTAGTATTTGTATCATGCAAGTATTTTTTTGTACCGCATTAGATATTGTATTAATTACACATATGTCTATTTATGTTCAAAAGTCTATTTCACTGTCCTCTTATGTATATATTTCACCTTTTCACTAAAACTACACACATCACCAAAGAGGATATAAAATGCACATGACAGTGAAAAAGTTCAATTATGAAATAAATAGTACATTGCGAGACTTAAACTTATTGATTTGATAAAAATATTTTTCATGTTCTGTAAAAATTTGAGTTTCGTAGGTATCTTATGGGTATGCCTCGCCTCGTTGATCTGTGGTACGAATAATAACTTTTATTTTATCTGTGTGTGATACGAAGTAAACACTCAACATGGATGATTTCTCGTTACTGTCGATTGTAATTTAGCGTAAAATGATTTGTTAAATAATGAATAAGTAAATGGTAAAGCGGTTTTAACAGTTTTTGTGGAAATGGCTTCAGAAAGGTAATTTTTTGGTGTTGAGCTTTTCACAGATCGACAGTAAATTGCTTTCGATAACAGATGAAAGTTGCAAAATCAATAAAGTATACGGAAATCGCTAATGTCACGCCCTGAATTTACTTGTTCTTGTGGGTAAAAGTGCCTTGGAGTACGGATAAAAGTTTTGTGATGCTTTATTCTAGGGTCGAATGGGTGGAAATTATCGAGCCCAAGACAAAGGAGCATATGTATGCTAACCTTACTACTGGTGAATGTGTTTGGGACCCACCTGAGGTAATGTTTTATTACATAAAAATATTTTTATGCATTCGTTATAATTTAATAACATTTTTGTAGCATTTGTAAGTAGTAATTAAAAAAATAATTATAAAATAAAAATTAATTCTATAACAAGATTCAATAATTTTATTAGGGAGACCAATAAAGCTAAATATTTATTAAAGTTAATAGTTATTTTCTATCATATATATTACGTTATCCTGAGATTGCAAACTTAAAAATATAAGCTTGTAAATTAGTTTATGTTGTAAGTCTTGAACATGAGGAGTCAAAGTATGTTGATTAGAATTTATTCTGGTATATATAGCAAATTGGAAATATTATTCTTTTATAGAATTTGAATATTATATTATTATGTTTTTTAATATCATTTTTATTATTTACTTATTTGAAATTATTACTGAGAGTTAAAAACAATTATGTATTTTACAGGGAGTAAAAGTAAAACGAACAGATTCTTCCCAATGGTGGGAATTGTTCGATATTAACACCCATAGATTTTATTATTATAATGCAACTACACAGGTTAGTGTTAATATATCTGTATAATTATTTTTACATATTACACTTATTTACTTTAAAAAAAAATTGAATTTTTCAGACCACTGTATGGCATAGGCCAACAGACTGTGATATTATACCACTAGCTAAATTACAAACACTTAAACAAAACACAGATCCGCTAAAAAGAAGAGAAACATCCACTCAAACTAACCAAGCAGCTCCTCAGGTAATTGTTAGCTATTATATAATGTTTGTAACTATTAATGTAAAAAATTCATACTACTAATAAACCCAAGAAGGTCTGATAGTTTCATTTTGCATTTTTCTGATCAATATAATTTGTCTGATATACATTAAAAATTGTATAAGAGCTTATTGAAGTTTAATGTTGTTAAACTAGCTCATAAGTGTGTCACCAATAAAATGGATACATAATCTGGTACTTAACAATTACCATCATAGCTTATTTTGACATTAGTACCTTATATTGAAATTGTATGCGTGTCAAATATAAAAATTCCATAATCATTTGATTTAAGGTTCCACCCTTGCTTGATCCAATAACCAGCAATGGCAACAGTACTGCTGCCAGTGTCAGCAAGCTTTCGCCCAGCAATGCCAAGAACATCACCATAACACAGACCAGTCCTGTAAGGACAAGGAGATCACATTATCATCACAGGTAATTTTATAGCCAGTATGTTGCTAAATAATAAAAAATAAAATATGTTACCAGTTCTGATGATAATTTCTTTTACAAATTGTTTGCATCCACAATTAGTCATTCTAAAAATCTTTCTGTATTGTATATTAGTAATTTAATTAGGTGCAACTTGACTTATTTATACCGATCATAGAACATAAAAGGTAAACAGCTATACATAAATTAATTTAATCTATTGAATTTTTTAACAACTAACATTTTTCAAAATTGGTAGCAACTTGCTTGTTCTCTTCTCCTCCAGGTGTGTATTAAGTAGCACCTGAGAAACCACCACTAGAAGCATATTAAAGCAGTGCACTTTTAGGATGATGGTTCGATAAATATTTAACAGGTTCATCTAGTGAACCTAATCTCAATGAAAACTGGATTCGCTTTATTCACATAAAAATTACAAAACTGTTAAAATTTCTGCATAATTTAAGCTTGTAGATATGGTAATAGTGCTAGTTAAATACTTTGTTTTTTGAACATATTGAAGGAATAGTGGGGAAAGTCGGCGCGGGAGGCTGAGCGAAGATGGCTCCACTGGACTTTGTCGCCACACAGACTCTGGCCGATCATCTGATAGTAGTATAAGCAGCGCCCAGCAAAGGCGGAAACAGGTAAATATAATCTTGATCTCAATATATATATATAAATATATATATATATATATATAAATAAAATGTGTGTTTAAGTTTAAGCAAAATACGTATTTGTAATCTTTGATTGTCTCATTTATCCGAAGTGTGTGTATCCAGGCTGAACATGCAACCCATGGTGTTTCATATTCTAAATGTTAGTTATTCAAAACCTAATGAAAAAAAACCTTAAACTTTCAGAGTAAACAGCAAAATCCGTTTTTCTTGATATGGCAGAAATATCATACATATGAATACATATAAAATTATGATTAAGCAATAGCAGTACGTAATATTTCTTACTAATGAACCAGTTCATAGGAGGAGTCATTGAACCCAATTTGTTTATACAATTAACATAATTTATTATTCTTACTTACACCATCTCTAACTCTTCATCACATTATTTTAATAGTTCTCAGAACAGGTAGTATCATTATCATCATCAGGTTACACAAAAACATACGATTTTGGGTTTACTCAGTAAATACTGAATAGTGAGTTTACATTAAAGTTTCACAGTAACAAAAATCCCCCTGTTGGCTGTACTTCCTCTTCGTAACGTAATTTCCTGATTGGCGAACTCTGAGGATGCCGCTACTAATCATATGCACCGTTCTATTGCAACTTCCTGTAATAGACAATGCATAAACGATAATAGTATCGCTCGACCCAAATTTTGTTGGTCTAATTTTATGCTTAATATACGTATACGTATACGCGGGGAAAGGTTGAGAGGGTCAAATGATGTGTGGTGCACTTGAGTCATATTCAAGTCGTAATAAATAACTCAAACGGCGTGAACTACGCAGTATACTACTATATTTTATACTTAATTTATATATTTTATCATATAAACTGACATCTTTCAAACATATAAAAATGATTAATTTATTTTGCATTGGTAATGTCATCATGCATCAGGCAATGGTCGAAATTCTCTAAAACCATTTTGGTTTAAATAACAAAGTCAAAGCAAAGACAAATTGAAAAAAAATGAGCCGAATGCCTTGAGTTAAGTCAAAACTTTGGTCAAGTATACTCACGCAAATCCATAATCCTCTCAGAGAGGTAGGCAGGGATTCCGAATTACTTTCTTACAAACGCTCACATAATCTTCATTCAACCTAGAGTATTCCTTACTTGGTTGATTTGGAGTATATTATCAATCTTGTTGATATACCGTTGTTTCGAGCGATCTCTCGCCGATTTATTTTATGAAATTATGCAAGTATGTGTTTCTGATTGATAGTCTAATCAAAAAGGATATGGACGAGTTGGTTAATAATAGTCGATTACTTCCTCTTCGTTCCCGTAACTCCAACAAGTACAGCGCAGTGTGCGCTATTTGAAATGTATAGTCGTCATCTTTATTTTTATGCTCAAAGAACATTAACACTTCTGATAAAGTATTGCATCACCTCTTGCATTGTTCTCGCGCGTCGATAACTTACATTGTCTGTACATTTTATTTGATATAAGACATTAACAGTATATCGTCTCAGTGAGGATAAAAAGATAAAAATATCGTACCAGTGTCTCAGTGGGTTAGGTAAAGAGACATATTTGAATTTTGCGCAGTCCTGGCACACTTCTCGCTTTTCTGCGACGTCTACATCGTGCTTATCTAAGTCGCGACTTTTTGATATATCGCTCGTCTCGCTAGATATTATCATTTTGTGCAATTTTTTAATCTTTCAATTATGTTAATCTAGGTCTAATCTAAAAATATGTCGTACATTACCAATAGCTTAATAATTTTCTTTTTCTTTTTTCTAATTATATATGTTACGATCTCGCCTTTCCATTCGACCCTTCCGAAATTTAGATACTTCCAATATACATACATACGTTTGTATTATGTAGAAAAGTATCCTATCCCAGGGATTTATGAGGAACAGCAGTGACCTTCAAATTAATAAGACCCTCTGCGGTTATTTTATAATTTATAAAGTAGGCCTTGACCATACGCCGTCTGATGTTAAGGAGCGATGTGCTCAAAAATTATTAAAGAATGCAAAAACAAATTGCTCGAATATGCTAATGCCTATCCATATCATATCTTGTCTTCAATCGGTGGCAATCGGATAAATTTTCATCCTGACAGATTGGTGGATGGATAGTTATATCCATAGCTTGATCAGCGTAAATTATAGAATACAATTAGATGCGTACATTGCTAAATGTCAAGGAAACATTCAATTTAATTTATGTAATAAATGTGATTACAGGAACTGAGTGCGGTAGCATGCAGCGTGCCGGTGTGCACGCCGCAGCTGAGGAAGCGGACGAGCGCGGCGCAGCCGCACGACACCGACAAATGGTCACCACATTCAGGTCGGATTACATATCTCGAGCAACAACCATCATACTATATCAGTCCACCGCATAAGTCTGAAGTAATGTTATAAAAGAAATAGCGATCAGGCATGAATGGCCTAAAAGTGTTTATATTTCTGAGTTTCGTCTAGTGTATTACTTGTCCTGGGGCACAATCACCTTGCAATTCCTACATATACTGGCAATGAGCTTGCAAATCTTCTGGTGATTGCTGATATTTATGGGTAGTGATAACCGTTAAACAGCAGGAAAATTGCTTGCTCTTTCTTATTGAAAACCTCACATGTCTATTAATCCATTGGGTGTTGGTAGAGATAAGTAACAACAACCAATTATTCCCAAGGAGGGTTGGCGTCAGGCAGGCGGCCGGTCGTAAGAACTTTAGCCAAAACTTATACAGTATGGACTACAATCATACTGTGCCGACCCCACATGAATGAGAATTTGTCCATCACCTTTCTTGTCTTTAGCGAAAGTACACATTTTTAAATACAAACATTTCATGTTATCATACCAACATCCCTTTTCACAGGCCTAAATCGTAGCGGCAGCTTCATATCTCCTAGAAAAGACACATCTGATGATTCTATGCATGAAAAATACTTCAAGTCCGTTGAGAGTACACCACTGACAAGACGTAAGGTAATAAAATACATATTAATTATGCTATATTTTTATATTGTATTTCCTATCTAAAAATACTATATTCTTAATTTTAAATAATTTACGTTTTGTATGCTTATTAGGAAAACCTAGTACAACAACTGTACTAAAACTACTATAGCACTTAAACCTGATTCTTTTAAAAGTATTGGTTATGAAGTGTTATTAAAAAAATACTAAATGAACGCAGCTTTTTCATAAGTCTTTTTATACAAATTGTGGCTACATACTTAGTAACAGTAAGCTCATATAATGTGGGCAATTTGTTTATTTTTTATAATTTTACTTGCAGCTTAAACAGCAATCCACTGGCGGTTCCTCGTGCGATTCTGCATCCCCTCAAAGTCCCAGCAGCCCACTGCAAAAGCCACAACCTACACCCTTTTTACAGGTATTTGTTCATAAATAAAATATATATAAATGAATATGCGCTCACGCCCGTAACCCACAGGGGTAGACAGAGACCATGGATTTCCATCTGTCGCGATCCTGACATACCTTTCTTGCTTCTACATTCATACATGCATATGCATGCATACACATGCGTACATGCTCTTCGGTGATGGGTGCTCCTTTTTTAGTAAACCGCTAAAATCAGTTATTAGTTCACCATTGTTAAATTAATGTTTAGCTTAAAGTGCCAGATCCGTCGTAAGGAATTTATGCCCTCATCTATTATTTGATCAGGACCTAGACTATTATATATATTTCGGACATAATAAGCTTTATATCTCTGCTACACCATGAAATACGTGTTAAATATTTCAGCCGACCGCAGCACGACCATCCCTTGTTTCGTCGATATCGCTTGCAACGGAGGCGGCGGGGACGCGCCTCATGCACAGCTTGGAGCGGCCGCACCAGCTGTCGAGACATGCAAGGGAACGATTCTCAGACAGGTAAGCGAATACTTTGTGATACACGATTAATAAAGTAGAGAAGCCCATAAATGATAGTATAACTAAACAGGTTATACTGCCCATTTATGGGCTTCTGGTACTTACCACCTCAGCCCAGCCTCAGCTTTAAATGTTATAGAAATTCCAAATAGGTGAGTGGATTGGATCTCTGTGACCTTCATACCAAGAATTGTACCGGGTGTTTATGGGCCCTGGTACTTTTCCATTTCAGCAAAATGTTCTTAAACTTAAAGAATTGCGCTACGTGCAAAATAATGCTTATTGTTCTGCAGGTTTTATTGTTTTCCATACTTATATTTAACTGATTTGTTTTGAATTAAGACCCATCTCATCTATTCCACTAAGAGCTATGATAGTGCATCCTTTTTATGTGGCCGGCAGTTTAAGTTTTTATTACTTAGTCGGACTTGTAGTGCTTACTCTAACTCTTATAAATATTATTTTATTACAAGGAGCTAACTTTAACAGAGCGATAGCTTAGCTTTACCTCATTCGTCCGCGGTGGATGGTATTTAAAAGCTGGACAATTTTATTGGTTAGCTTCAGATGTATCAGTTTCGTGTAAGTGGTAATGCAACATAGATGATGTGTTAAGCACAGTACTGTAAGTCATGGGTTAGACGTATCGTTCGTTTGATATTATTAGGTACAACGTTACGGCCACAACCTTTATGGTAAGTAATTTTATAGTTTGTGGTTATGGGTTGTTTTTATGCTAGAATTCGTGAATTCCAAAATCATTAATATTTACGTGTAATTTTCAGGCATTTAGATAAGGATCGCCTCGTGGAACTTGACCGCATGGAGCGATACCCGGAGAAACAGGCGGTGTACAGCGTGGACAAGCCCTTCCGACAGACCAGCCTCGACCTGCGCCACAACTCAGCCACCACCAACTGGCATCAGCCCAGGGAGTTCACTAGGTTTGTATAGTTTAGATTGCATTGTATTGTTATTTTAATGATAATCCGCGAGATGTTATGGTATTCACTATATTTACGCTTTTTTATTTTATCAGCGATTGTTCAGTCATCATTTCGAATTGATACGAATTAAGAAATAAAGAGAATGGGTGTTTTACGTTTGAGGGTGAGATAGTGTTGGCAAAGACGGCCTTATATCAGATCGATTAATGAAAATTCAATTTGAAAAATACGCAATTGATAAGTAGATGTATGAAACTGGAAATGCAAGAGATGTGTTATACAATCGCTGTCCTCTCCGTAATCACTGTCTAAAGTTTTTTTTATATTCATCTGCTTTAAACTTCTCACAAATTAAAAACTGAGAAATTAAACTCTACTTTTTAGTGATGTGTGACAATAGCAACAATAAAATGTAAATGTTATTATATTAGTAGTTTTAAAACAATAGTATGTATAGTATTGTGTATTTGCTTGTGCATGAAGCAGGCGTCAGCAGGCGGAACCGGAGCGGTACGCGGGCAGCAAGACGTCCTCCAGCGGCAGCGGCAAGCGTGCGCCCGAACACAACTTCATGCGCCTCTCCTCCGCCAACGAGCAGGACAACGTCGCCGCCGGTTAGATCTCACACCACTGTATATAATTAGCGTGATCTTACAGACAAATTTGCTCACATTAACTTAGTAACCTCATGAAACCTGCGATTTTCTTAAGAGAAGTCTTAGTTACTGTAAAGTTTAGATTTTTTATGGAAGATGGTACGACAAACGAGCAAGCGCTTCACCTGATGTTAAGTGATCGCTACCCATATATAACTGACACCGGGCCTACGGCACTGTTGTTGCGGGCTCTCCCACTTCTATTTCTCACACCTTGTCTTAATACGGTCTCTATATTCTCTGGGCTATTCCACTTTTACCTTGTGTAGCTTCCTCCTCAAGGAAAACAACATCAATTTCTTAAGAAAACATATCCATAGAAAAAGTGAAGTCTCTTCTGTCTCATTTTCTGAAAAGATATGGATATCACACGTGTTGTATTGCCCAATCATAATTTTTTTTCAGTTAATTACAAACTGAAATGCATAAATCTCGAGCCGCCGCTGACAGAGCCCAATGTACAAAAGCACAATCAACGTTTCGAGAGGACTGAGAAAGTAACCGTTACGAGAGATAGAACCAAGTCAAGGCGTAAGTGTTTTGTTGTTTTTAGATTTTAAATTAAGAAGTGTGCGTTTTATTTATTTATTTTTTTCAGGGCACAAACGACCCGTGGAACTAGATGAGACTCAAATAGACGGCGAGGACGAAGACGAAGAAGGCGGCTCCCCCTTGTATTGCAACTGGGACCTACGCGGTATGCAACATCTGCTGCCCTTACAAGATTACATCATACAGCAAGCTAAGTTATCAAGTGAGTATATTAAAATACACTTTTTTATGGATTCCTGATGTGTCTTTTAATTCAGTTTGGAAAATATTATGCGCTTTGTATAAACGAAACAAATTTATAATTTTTTTTATTATAAAAATACATGTGGTTTTTTTAAAATTACCATGACTATATACAAGGGTTCACTGCAAGTTCCGTAGCCGAAAATATGATTTCTGTATCTATAGAGATAAATAAAATTGAAGTGTATGTATGTAATATCAAAATAAAATTTCCATACTCCATACACATCATATACGTTACTTATGACAAAAATACAATTTTAATTTTTTTAAAGCGCATTATGTATACATGCATTAAACAAATTTGTGACCCTCCTTGGCTTGAGCTATTTCCGGATACCTTTATATTTGATAGAGCTAATACATAACAGTTGTAGAGCCCGCAACAACAACATCTGTTGCACGAATGTGCCGACTCGACCAGTGAAATACCACGACCTCACAGAAAACAGGCATGAAGTAGAAGTACTCTGCGTTTCGTCTGGTGAGTGAGGTGCCGGAGACCGAATTTCAGTCCTCTTCCCCTTCCCACCCTTTCTTCATAAGGATAGAATGGGAACGGGAAGAGGAGTGGACGGGGAAGGCTTAATGCCGGGGAAACTAAAATATACTTATATGCTCCTCTTTCCATTAAAGGTGCACACATCTGCAACACATTTGCTTGTTGAGGATGTCTATAGATAACGCTCCCTTAACGAAAGGTCATCCTCTTGTTCGTTTGCCACCTTCTTCCATAAAAAAAATGCAATTCGCCATAGGCCGCGGCCGTTACACCGCCGGGTCGGAGTCGGACGGGTCGTCGGGGTCGTCGCGGTCCGGGTCGCGGTCACGCTCCCTGTCCGGCCACGAGCCCGACAACGAGTCGTCCGATGGAGGCGCGCGCACGCCCGACGACGACGACGGCTCCGGCGTGTACCTACCACACGCGTATCGCACTGATGCCGAGTATATGAACCACGGCGTCGCTTACTACAATACGTTTGTAGGATTCGATAGGGATCGACAGCCCTCGCCTGGGATACATCGGGTGAGGTTTATTTTATAATTACTCAGAAAACAGGCGTGAAGTAGAAGTACTCTGCGTTTCGTCTGATGAGTGAGGTGCCGGAGGCCTGATTTTAGTCCTCTTCCCCTTCCCACCCTTTCCTCGTTAGGATAGGACGGGAAAGCGAAGAGGATTGGACGGGGAGGGGGTTAGCGGGGAAAGGGAAATATCTTTTTTCCTGTCTGTGCCCTCCTTTGTCCATTAAAGGTAGGCAACGCATCTGCAACACATTTGTTTGTTGCGGATGTCTATGGGCAGCGCTCACTTAACATCAGGTGTTCCGCTCACCCGTTTGCCACCTTATCTTATAAAAAAAAATGGAGCTACTAATGCTTCGATACTAAATTTCTGCATTACCAAGCTAAATATAGGAATTACGCAGTAGTTATATTAGGTATTGAAAAAAAATCTGAATCCTCATTATCTGTAATCTCTTTCTAATTCTACATGTTCATTAGTTTTGATAGCATAATATTTTAATACAAATGAATGAAATCTTGCATTGATATCTATTATATACATAGACATCTTCATTGGGCGGCGGTGCGACGGCGCCGTGTCCTGGAGGTACTGTCCCCGACGGCGCGGGCGCGGCGGGCGGAGCACTCTACAGCCCGGTTCGCTCGCACCCGCCGCCGCACGCGCACGTGCCAAAAGAACAAGACATAGAGATCTTTGCCAAAGACAATCTTAACTTTAATAAAGGGATCTTTAGGAGAAAAGTGAGTGGCTATTAATTATTCAAACGTGCTGTAGTGACGGGTATTTTATGTGTAACTTTAATTTTGTTTAAATATTCACTCGCAGGCTTCTGTCCGGGACATGCTATCGTGGACGTCATCTTCAATTAGCGCCCCGATGGTCGGCGCCGAGTGGGACAAAGCGCACAAAAAGGCGGCGATCGATCTCTTCCGACTCGTGCAGATATACATGGGCGATCGGAAGGCGCGGCCCGGCATGACTCTCAACTCTGTCGCCCAAGATATATTGCATGCCACATTTAGTAATGAGAAGTACGTACTTTTTATTACTTTCATGATTTATCTTTAGGGCTCTTATATATGTTACCGACCAATTGTCAGAGCAGACAATTAAAATTTAGCTAGGCACATTCTAAACGGTCGGTACATTCTCAGTTGAACGAATCATTGACAATGTGACGTTTCCAGTCACTTTCTAATGGGCCGAAGTCATTGGGCGAATTACGGTAAGCATACTGTGAATAGGATAAAAATGTCGTTCGACAAAACGAAAGGACCGGGCTGATTGGTCGAAACTCATATTTTGCACCGCTTCATTTCTTGTGCTGGCAAGCTGTTGCTAAACGTAAACAAACAGAAATGTTCTTGTGATGTTATTTTCAATTAGTAACTAAAATTTTAAATTACATATATAATTACACAATAACATTTACATACAGAACTAAAATCAAATCTGTTATTTATTTTGACAAGAGTGGGAATTGAAGATAGCGAAAAATTATTATTAGTGAATTCAACTATATGTGTTTTGCTTAAAAAAATGTAATGTTTAATAAACCTGTGTAATATTATTTGTGATGTCTATATCCAGTTGATAAAGATGAACATTCTTTTGGTTATTTTTCACTATAACCTGTTGGAAAATAAATAACATGTGTAATTTTAGTTTTGCAACTATTTAATATTATGTATATGTTATGTTACTAACGCAACGAAAATAATTAAAAATAAAATCACATTTATTTGCTTACTTGTAGCGACTGACTGAAGGATGTTTTTACGTTTAATTGTTTATGGTTTAGGACTGGCAACTAATCAAGAAAGCAGGTCTCAAGTTTCGACCAATCAGCGCTCGACGTTCGTTTTGTAGACAAAGACGTTCATGTCTATTGGATAAATATGCGCCTGCCGTACGTCGCCTCTTTGTAAAGTGCCTAGAAAAGAAAGAGCACATTTTCAAAAATTTCTTTAACTTAGAATTTGTCTAGCCCGATTATAAAGTGCCTGCCCTTGCAATCAATCCACCTACGCTGACGTACAATGTGACGCTTGTGTCTAACATCATCAGTTTATATCAGTCCAGCGCTTGACATATGCCTTGCCGGCCTTCCTTCCTAACGCTCGTGCTAATGAGCCTTAAAAATTATGTATATTAGGCTATCCAGTGAAGTACAGCTTTAAAGAGAATCATTAGCTTAGTATCCAGTGGAGTACAGATTTAAAGAGATGTCTTACTTTTTCCAGGTTACGTGACGAACTGTACGTGCAGCTGTGCCGGCAGACGACCGAGAACCCGCTCCGCGACTCGCTGCTGCGCGGCTGGGAGTTATTAGCCGTGTGCCTGGCCTTCGTGCCGCCCTCGCCCGCCTTCCAGCCGGCCCTCACCAACTACGTGAACAGACATCGCGATCCGGCTTTTGCTGATGCATTTCCTGAAGTGAGGAATGACTTTTACATTTATTTATCATGACTACCGATAATCTAGATTGAACCGATAATGTCTAATGATAAGTTTAAAATGTGTTCCGTGCATTTATAACTTAATGTAGCCATATATTATACAATTTTACTACAAATAAATATAATTAGATCTCTTTTTTACATTTGTTTTGTTTGAAGTGTTTACTTGTGAAATACCAATTTCGAATATTGTTCTGAGTATAACATATTTCAAACTAGGCCTTATTTGATGTATGTCTATATATGTCTGTCTCTGACAGATACACTCTAGCCATGAGCAATTTGTATCCATGATCTCGACATGACTTAAACCTATAAGAAGAGCATCCAGCAAAACATTTCTAACTTGGGTTCTTACTCTGAGAGACAAGGATTAAATTATTGCTTTATAATGTATGAGAAACTTGAATGTAATTAAGGTATTATTACAGGTGGGCAAATGGCCGATCCACGTTCAAGTATCACACTACGCGGGAGTTGCGTGTAAGCGCTTAGAAAGAATTGGCTTCGGAGGAAAGCGGCAGCCGCGGAAGCCCAGCACCGAAGACATTGATCAAGCGAGGGTAAAACGATTGTTCATATGGCAATGGAATTTGGATATATTTGATAACATAAAAGTTCAAATAGCTTTTGCCTCGTGACCTTAACTTCAGTTTATAGACTGTCAAGAAAGGACACGTTGTCCAGCACTCTTACTCTTGACACTCAATCCAATTTGAAATTTAGGATTAGGATAGAGAACTTGTTGATTGGTACTCTCGAACGATAAACTAGCGCATGATTTGACTCGATCGCAGTGGAATTTTAATTAACTACTTGAAATTAATTTTTATCCTTTGTGTGCATTATTGGCACCCTTGACAATATTTTGACATTGACGTATCGACTTGGAAATCGAGTTTAAGATTGTATCACACAGTTCGGCGCAGTTAACCTCTTAGTGGTTGATAGTCGACATATTGTTTATTTGGATTACACGACTGCCACTCATTTTTTATATATTGGAGAACTCCAATAGCATAGATTTAAGACACAAGTAAGTTATGCTAATAATGCTTTCGCTATGGGTGATGAGGAGTTTCAAGGCAAATTGGTCGATTACAACAACCAAAAAATTCTCTTGCAACTCAACTGATTGTTGCTCTATTGGTAGCGGCGGCCACTTAACATCATAACTTTCAGATTCAAATCTTCCGTCAATCGATGTTCGGCAACACGTTATCCGAGGTGATGACGTTACAAAAGGAGCGGTTCCCCAATCGGCAGCTGCCGTGGGTGCAGGTGGCGCTGTCGCAGCAGGTGCTGGCACTCAACGGCCGGGAGACCGAAGGCATTTTCCGCGTCTCCGCCGACGTGGACGAAGTTAATGCGCTCAAGGCCAAGATCGATAACTGGGAGCTGCCTGACGCTTCTACATTGACTGGTACGTTTATATTATTTATCATTTTTAATTAAAATATATATATGTGTCCGAATGTCCGACGAAAAAATATTCCAGACGTTCTATTCTTAAAGTTCGTTTCGTTTGCTGCAATCACGAAAATTTAGTAGTAAATATTTACTACTAAATTTTCGATTAAGCTAATCCGGACATATTCTATATAGCAATATAGTTATAAGAATTAAATATAATAAAGCAGTGTTGTTTGCACCTTTCATTGTCATTGCAATACCGTATGTATATATAATTGTTGATGTAACCAAAAATAAATCTGAGATACTGTACGCCCTGTGTCAGATGCGCACGCACCAGCCAGCCTGCTAAAGCTGTGGTACCGCGAGCTATACGAGCCTCTCATCCCGGACGCGCTGTACGGCGCGTGCGTGGCCGCCGGCAACGACTACGCCGCGTGCGCGCGCGCTCTGCAGCGCCTGCCAGCACTCAATCGATTGGTATGTCCACTTGAAATATGTCTATTTGCGGTAAACGCTAAGCGTAGGTTTATACTGCCGAAAACATTCACATAAAAATTGTCATCTCAGTTTTTTCAGAGAGAAAGACTCTATATTTCTCTTTAAAAGCCTTTAGAAACCTTGTATCGCTACCAGTTTATACGTCAGTGCAAACACACCGTAAAAATCTGATGATAATACAATTGAATGTAAACAAATATTCCTTTTTCCATTTTTTATGTTAGAATACAAGTTGTACCAGAAGGAGTATTTTTAGAATGACTAAGTTGTTTTGTCGTGGTCAGACAAAACTATTTTTAATTTATGAATTCGTGATGTGATCTTTATCTGTGCCGTGATCAATTTCTATCTATATATAAAAGAACAAACTCGACTGCCTGACTGATATATTAATGCACAGCCTATGTAACTGGTCCTATATACTTTTTTTTAAGTTCGTTACCTAAAGGTCTAAAGTAAGGATGGAAGTTTGGAAAAAATTTGCGGGTCGCTAATATTTTATGAATAGTTTATTTTGACTAAGAATTAAATTAATTATTGTATTTAAATTACATCCATAAATGAATGTATGGAATAATTTTTGTATAAGACGAGAGAAGATGTATTGAGAATGACGAAGCTTTGTGTTAGGAAAGTTATAATATATCGAAAGGGATTTAAAATAAACATAAAACAAGGGTTCCAACTAGTTTGGCATACGCGCTTTGTTCCATATGTCTTGTATCATCATTATATTTAGAGCTAATCTGTAATCTTGATATAATGACTTAGTTTTATCGTGTAATTCTATTTATATGTTTAGTAAGTTGTACAAGTTATATATGTATTTCTTTACAGGTCCTTACATACTTAATTAGGTTCCTTCAACAATTCACCGCGCCTGAGGTGGTGAGTCAAACGAAGATGGACTCCGCCAACTTAGCCATGGTGTTCGCGCCGAACTGTCTGCGGTGCACCTCGCAGGACCCCCGTGTGATACTGGAGAACGCCCGCAAAGAGATGACCTTCCTCAAAACCCTCATCACCAACCTTGACACGTCTCACGTACAAGATCTGCTGTGACCGATGAATCTCAACTATTGCAACAATAACATTGTTGCAATAAGGAAGACCGATTTCTAGCGCGATATACTCTAGCTAGTGTGTTGATAGCCGGAAAGGAAATCGGTCTTGTGGATATATAAAAGAACTAATTGAATGTGTACCATATCGGCATGTTGACGTGTCTAGTCTAACTCGTTTCCATTGTCCCGTGAGTTGTGGATGCGCGTATCTAGAAAAACTGTTCCCCAATTGTACTTGGACATTCTCTTGTATATTTTTTGTATTTTTGTACGCTACATATAATAATTTTACTTGGTTGTATCCAAAGATATTTAATGAGATGTGATTTTTTTATTAATAATTTAGAAGTGGAGCTTTACAAAAGTGAATGTGCAATGTGCTCGCACGGAGTTGTTACGGAGCGTCGCTTGTTTGTTATTGTATTAGTTGATATTTGTTTGCGTGGGGATGGCAGTTAATTTATTTTAAGGTTGCTCCATTACATCGATAAGTACATACTTTTGATGGTTAAGTTGTATGAAGTTGCCTTAAAGTCACATTTATTGTTTGAATATGACCTGAAGTCACAAATATTGTGTGAAGATGACATAAAGTCACAAGTATATAATATAGAAGACAGATTCTAAATAGTAATAAACAAGTATAAGGTATAGAGTATTTTCTCAAGTATTTGCTACGCGTTTCATACAAATCATAGTGTATAACGTATCAGAATCGTGGCTATCTTCCAATCTAATGTATCTTGTATCTATGCGTTTGTCATACAAGTAGCATCTTTGAATCGGAGTCAATAAGCATATCGGCATAATAAGCCCATATATATATATTTAATTTCACTACGTATTTTTTTACAAATAAGGGTTTATTTGTAACTTTGTATGTTATATTCTTATATTGACATGAGAAAGTGAGAATGCAATTTGTATATCGTTGTTCTTTGACTGATTGAGCTCCTTAATAGAGCTCGTATTAAAATAAAACGAATGGCAATCTTTGGTACATTTACAATTAGTCTTTTAGGTTTTCATACGATCTCTTTGTTATAGACTGATTTTTGCATCTGGTGTAATTTCATTATACGGATGGCAGCTACTATTTTATTGAACTAGTGTTTTATTTAATTGTTTTGTAGACAAACGCATCGATATAGAAATTCCACGGTCACTTACGACGCTTGCCTATTGGATATAGCAATAGATGTGTAACAAACGAACGAGTGGTCAAATAAAAAGTTACTATTACATAATAGTATAAAAATAAACTATTTACATATAGACATGCTAATTGAGATGATATATAGATTAAATATTTATTCGATATTCCTTACTTCAAAGTTACAATTCTTGCTATTTTTAGATCAGAAATATTGTTAAAATACAAAAGTAAATTTGAATGCTATGCGCCATTAAAAAGATATATAGAGCTATTGATTGCCTTGCAATCGCAACACTGTATTATAATCGATGGTATGAAAATGTTTCTTACCATGTTAAAAAAAACTATATTTAAGCTCTACACTTGACTTCCACAAATATCAATATAAATAGAACACTAAAACTACACGTTAAAATGTCTCTTTAATAAAAATAGCTAAAACCCTAAATGTAAAAAATAACAAAATGTTTGTGCTACTTTCTTGTTGAATTCATATACTCTAGTTAACATACTTCCCGCTATAATCTGATAAAAAGAATATCTTAGTGTTTCATACATCCACATTGCGTAGTACAGATTGGTTGCGTTGGATTTGGCAAGTTGTGGCTGTATACAATCTGTAGAATTTTGTAAAAATGTATATATGCTATGAGTGCAGACGTCGTAGAAGAACTAATATCGATCAGATTACACACTACAGAAAGGTGATATAAGGAGTACCTGCAGTCGACGAGTATGCGTAGATATATGCATGTAGAAGAAGCGAGTGAGGTGTGCCAGGATCGCGCCATGTGGAGATCTGTAGTATGTCCCTCATATTTTTTTATTTATATGTATGTGTGCATATAATATATAACCGCTAAACCGACATAAATATCTTGACTGTTTCAAAATAGAAATTGATTAGTGAATTTTTTTAAATTAATCAGACACCGCGCTAGGACGTTCAATGGATATATAAAATTATGCTAACATAGGCTGTTAAATTAGATAAAATGATGACGATTAGTTTTTAATTACATTAATCATATTAACATCACATGTTTTTTATTCGAATAAGAGGCAGTTGTAAAGCAGTGTTACTTGGGCCCAAAACGTTAACCCCGGCGAAAGTAAATAAGTCGAAAGTAAATTTATCATTATTAAAGAAGGAACGATTGGCGAGAACAAAAAACGAAAAAAAGTTTTATTTTTCTTGTCTGCTGCTGCTGGACTGCTGGACGTAGGCCTCCCAATTGATGGTCACACAGATCCCTTGCCGTATCCGCCGTGATGAACCATGTTAGTAAAACGGTAATCTATTGAAATTGTTATCCTCCATTGTCCGATTAACCCAAACGAAGGGTAACGTTTTTCGCGGTTATATATGTATGTCCGTTCCACTGTGACCTGTCGTCTAAAGGGCTTGATTATTTGGGTATTCTTCGGAGTGTATAGCGTGTATGACATCAGCATAAATATGTAGTGGAAGTAAATCATTAAACTGTTGATAAAATACAGTGAGTCGGGTATTTTTTACTTGTGTATTTTCTGTCGTGTTTCGTCTACAATGTCACAAACAGCCGCATGAGTTATATTTAACCTGATGAAGGGGTACGGTTGTAACGCATCAGAGCATTATTTGAATAGGTTGTTTTCTTCCAACTCCAACTATTGATACAAAGCAGCTCATTGATGTTGTTTTAACGTCGCAAATGTTTATTTGTTTTTCATAACCTTTTCACAATAACTTGTCTGTTATACTTCTTACAAGTTGCTTATATAATTTATTTATTTTATTTATATATTATTATATTATTTTATTTATATATTTTGTCATCAAACCAGCCGCAATAAAGTTATCTACACCGCATTAGTTGGTAATTATTTTATATGATACGCGTATTATTTTGTTAGTCTATTATTTTTATACGTCTAAATTCAATGCAAAACATTTTTAATGTTACGATTTTTGTGATTAAAAAGCAGACAATCATTGATGCTACGCTAAACCCGATTATGAAATTGCTTTATTTTTGTATATTACAAGTACGATCTACATTTTTACTCGCTCCTGCGTTCCCAATGCATTGAGTTTCTCTTCTCGTCTCTCTCGATAATGGTTTTTAGCGTGCAAAATCCTATATAATTTTTTCTTACCTCGTTCCTCTAGGGCCTAGAGAGTTAGAGTTCTTTAGATTTCCACCTACTATCCACCTACCACACATATAATGCACTTTTAATATATAGTAACAAAATTGTGCATGATTTGAGACGTTCACAATTTGTTGACAGCTTATAATATGCCTAGTCCGTTCATAAACTGACGAAGTTCACAATCATGTCAATTAACATCACGTGAAATGCGTGATCGTTTGTCTCGTTCTTCCATAAAAAAAATGTTTCACAAGTATGAACCTTCATATCAAATGCCTGTACTATTTCTTTTTAACCTTAAACTTTGACCTTAACCTTAAACCTTAAACTTTGTCTAAAGTCTTTAGGCATTTTTTTACAAAACCAATTTTACTAAATAGTCAAGAGTTTTTTAGTGTTATAAATTTGTGAGTGAGCTATCTTGTGGGGTTTACATTTGATAAAATGTATAACGCTGCTTACAATGCAACTACTATTATTGTAAATCTTTATTTTTGTATAATTTTTTATTGGTCGTTTATTTACATTTTGTTAAGAATTAAATGTATGGCAACTATTCCATCACAACATTCCGCCTACTCAAAAGATCAGTTTACAAGTTTTAAACCTTTTTTTTGTTCTAAACTGGTAACACAAAGCATACACAACTATTTTTTTTTTCAATTTAAAGTGCATATAATAATGTTCTTAATTTAGTTATAATTAAAACCTGATTTATTTTTATAAGTACAGTGATATATGTTTTAATGAACAATAGAGGCCTTCGTAAATCTGTGTATATAAATGACGTATTAGCGCATATTTCTTGAGACGAATATAATCTGTAATGTAATTATCTTAGGTTCATTGTCAGGGGTATATAAGATGTAAGCAATGATGTAACTGTTACCGTAGCAAATGTGTTTTAATTTACTTTGTGCCATATGTATGTAAAAGAAACACACTGCCTTTATAGTATTGTACACTACCATATTTTTATTTAAAATTTTCGAAAAGGGCTGCAATTGTAATTAATTCGATTTAAAAATAAATTCCAACTTTTTACCACAACAATTGATAGTAGAAATTTAATCTTGGAACAGTCTCTATTCGAAAAGGTCTAACTTGACGTAGTCACAAGCGTAAGGTCAGCCGGAACAGTTGATTTATGTCTAAGGTTGAATTACTTACCTTGCTCAATAAGATTACGATACAGTAGTCTATGCCCGCTGCACAGACAATAAAGGTCAGTCCTCGCTGTTTCACGGAAAATATGTTCTGATGAATAAAGAGTCTGTACTGGAAATATATCATTCTTTTATCACAATTATGTTGTTTAGCCAATATTGCCATCTTTTCCTAGTAGATAATAGTAATTAATAGTGGTAGCCAACCGAGCAATGCGCTTTGTTACATGGTTTAGAAAGCTTGGTACAAAACCGGAAGAGTGAGATAAGAGACGTAAGAGAATCGCTATTAGTCCTCTTTGCTTTCCTTTAAATTACTCTTAACTTGTAGGCTCATGCAATCAGAAAGAAAGCGGCCGGAGTTCGAGCACCTATGTGATAAATATGCGAGAAAGTAGTTTAGGTGTAGCACAGACGTAATTTTATAGCATAGACGTAACGCTGCCTTCGTTCGCCTTAGAATTCATTTATATTGCGTTACCTTATTAGCTGTGTTGCTTGCTGGATGAGTCGTATCCAGGCCGATCACTTTATTTAAATCACATAACATCGTTGCGCGCGGTCCGCGAGTTGTCTACCGATCGCCGGCTATGGAAGTTTTCGCTTGCCCGTAGTTTTTAAACTTTTGATATCTAAGCGATCAGTCAGAATGTTATATTGGTAAAAGGAATTATAATCTACATTTAATACTGTGGCTTACAAACATATTTATTTGGACTAGAATTAATACTGAGTCGTAAAGCGTCGAAAATAGTGTATTATTTTTAATTGATTGTTCTAAAGAAAAAAATGGTTATTGTGAGATAGCCGTAGATGATAGAGATATGCCATCGCTGACTTTTTCGTAGACTTTTTAAGATATAGAACTCCGTAGTTCCTTGTTTTGATCTAAGTCGTAATGTTTAGCTAGCGTTTGCAATTTAACCGCACAAAAATATGTTTTTACGATAAATCTTTGAAATCCTCTGCTTTCCTCATATAATATAGATATTAGCCCTTTCTCTTGTATCACTCTGTTTATTGATGAAAACCGCATTAGAAGCCGTTGCGTAGTTTGAAAGATCTAAGGGAACAGACGGGGGAAGCGACTTAAATATCACAGATTTAGTTTAAACGATGATGTCAGTAAGTACTAATTGGATATTATAATTTTCTGAATTGACAGCCCCTTTATTGAATAAGTAACCATTATCTAGACATGTAATTCACATTGCAGCCCTATTTGAAATTAAAAATTGTATACTATGTCTACCGAATTGTATTTTACGTCGAATTATTTTTCGATTTTCTTTTATATAGAGTGAACTATAGTTTAAGTTGCTAGACCATTTAAATTGTTTATAAATGAGAAACGCCTGAACGGTCTTAAGGTTGGCATTCATATTAGAAAGCGTATTGTGTGATATGAGAAGATCTAAGGAGGATCGAATTAATTTTTGATTCTTATTTCTATTAATTGATTCCGTTACGTATGTTCTGATAGTGCTCTTAAAACTGCAACTGTTTACTGTTGTCTACGGCGAGGTATATCATAATACTGTATGAGAATAACGAGTTATTGTAAAGTTGTATAGTGCTTATAAATAAATACAAAAAATGTTTCAATTATACATAAAACCTATGTATATAACACGCCTAACTTTTCATTGTTATTCGAGACGATGAATGCCTACAAAGTTCAATAATGTAGGTTACCACTGTAAATGTCGACTTTCAGAAATAAAATATCTAAATATCTGTTGGATAATTGCGATATCACAAGATTGTTTTATTTGTGCATCAACTTTACTTGCTACACTCATTATTGATTCCATCCATCAATCACTCTTTTATACCTTACTAGAGACCCGGCTTTTGAGGGATATGCGCTACAGGTATGCTATATTTTTTTACTGTCATTATGTCCAACCAATGTATAATTGAGCAGTGGTGGCTCAGCAGCTCAGTTTAGGCTTACGTAATGTAGGTCGCGGGTTCGAACCCAGGCAGGCGCTTTACTTTGTGTAATTTATTTCATCACCACTGCTCCAAAAACGGTGAAGGAAAACATCGTGAGGAAACCGGCATGTTCTTAGAACCATCAAATTCGAAGACATGTGACATCCACCAACCCGCACTGGGCCAGCGTGGTGGATTAGTATTTATTAGACAGTAACTGTAAGAAAATCCGTTTAGTAGTTTTTGAACTTGCGTTCATAATAGAACAGACAGACGGACGTGGCAAGGGTCTATGTTTTAGAATATGCTGTCATTGAAGAATAGAGGTCTGTCATAATTGTCTTCATTGCGATCGAATATATGCACCATAATCCACCGCCTTCCTAATATTTTCATCAGATCACCAGTTCACTTGGTCATGGGTATCTCTGTACACCTGTTATCAGTACCAGTGCACTGCATTTTTCTGATGTGGTCAGCTTTTCTTATCGACCTTGGGTTTTTTGTTTATGTATTATAGACTTCAAGGTTTACGTTCATTGCGTAGTTCTGACCATTTCAATTAACTTGAAATTACACTCCATTTGCGCTAATTATTTAATTATACCTTTAATATCGAAGTGTATATAAGAATGTTAATAAAGCAGCATTCTTTTAATACATCAATTCCTTTAACACCAGTTATCCTTGGATGACAAACACGTAGGTCAGAGTAGAAATTATTATTCTAAATATTGCGTTTGAACTAGTAGTAAGTTCGTTATGTCAGAATATTTCAAAGAGAAATTTAAATTTGTACAAATTATGTACAAAAATATCCAACCCTTGTGCCTCCTGGCTTATTTAAAAAGTCTTCTGGGCGCATCAGTTTTTACTGTCAATGTACCAGGTAGAGAAAACATTGAGTATCGATTTGATTACTTTGGTTTACTTTGTTTTGTGCTTTGGTACGGTCTATACTTTTATTGTTCGTTCGTCTCTTACGTCGAAGGACAAACTATTCTAAGACTCCTGTACGATACAAGATTAAAACAATACGGAGATTCTGTGCAAGATATCTTAGCATTTATATACGTACTGTTCTTAATGTGGAAGATACCATTCGATTTAAGCAAAAGTATTGGAGAATCTCAAGGACTCTCCTGCGTCGACAAAATCTTTGATCGTTTGTGCGAATCGATAAATCTTTCTAGAACATCTATAGTCGGCTTGATAATGATTTTGTTTCAAATAGCACTAAGTGGGATAAAAATTTGGACACTGTGGATGATACTGAGAAACCTTGAAGTACCTACACCGTGGAATAAAATGTATGACGTTGTATATGTAGAAATGTTGCTGCTGACAATTGCAAGCCATTACAGTTTCTATTTGGTAATGGTGAAGGATAGATATAAAATCGTGAATAAAATTCTAAGGGCGGTGAAGGATAAAAATTCTCCAGAATATTATATTTTGGTACGCGAGAGGCGTGTACGAAACGAAGAGAAAGCTTTGCAAATTCAAGAGAAGTATGTTTGTGAAAAAATAAAGACTTGCGCTAGCATTGTTAGTATGTTGTATGCCTGTGCAGAGAATTCCAACAAGAAGTACGGAGTCGCTTTAGTATATACTATGTTCTTTTGTCTGGTTTCTATCACATTGAACTTATTCTACCTTATGGAAGCGACCGCCTCCGGATTGTTTTACGACACGCCGCGGTACTGCGCGTTCTTAGTTTACGTATTTTGGCATATCATTGTAGGCGTAGCCGTAATCTATGCAATCGTATATCACTGTGAATCAACTACAGCTGAGGTATGTATATGATATTTTAAAATGTTTTTGGATTAATAAACTTTTTATAAAAAAAAACGGCTTTACTCACATTTGCGAAAACACGCGATTTTTTATTGTATAATAGAGCCGTTTTTATAAAAAGTTTGTTAATAATGTCTCACGATAGTCTTAATAGTTTTTGGATTATGTATTTTTAAAATTTTAATATTTAAGTTGGAATATCGTCACTTTGTCAAATCAGGTTCTGAGATATAAAGATCTTTAGTTATCGATATTAGAAAGATGTATGTGTCCCATATTGAATTCATTATACCCAATAGTAACAATGCAGACGATTATTAGCGACCATAAGTTTAATCGACCAGATTGTGCCCGTGGCTTTAAAACGACGATGAGGTTTTTGAAGATTTTTATGTACTGGCTTAACAAAACATTTTTCTTCCCAATTAAATAATTGTTACTGCGTAATTAGAATCTAACAACACAAAAATTATGATCTGAAATTTACACAGATGTCTTCTCGGCCGCGTCATTTTTGGACGAAGCTTGCGCAAATGTGTATGATAATACATTATTTTTAAAATTTTGATAGTTCATAACGATTTTAAAAAGGGCAGGAAGATGATGATATCATCATCTTCCTGCCCTTCTCCAACCTGTGTGGAGTCGGCACAGTATGTACTTCTCCTCCATATCCCTCTCTTAATCGTTTTATTGCCTTGTCATCATGCAGCATTGTTACCTATCAAATGAGATTCAACTTTAGAGGTTCTAGTTGACGTTCTACTTTAGGCTTGTAGAGTCGTCATACATTGCTGCCCTAAAATATCCCCATACATAATAATCTAACGGATTACGATTAGCAGAGGATGCTGACCATGCAATAACACCTCCAGGTCCTATCCATCGATTTCTGAACGACTTGTAGCGTAACGATAGCGCTGTAAATGATATAAATCACACGTTTTTGGGAATATATCGTGGTACATTTATTTTTATTTTCGTTTCACTTAGTACAAGATGAATACGTTTAGTTGTATACATAATAGCTGTTAACTGTTAACCGTTTTGTTTTGACACGATGTATAATTCATACGTTTAATAGACAACAAATGCGAAGAAATAATATCATATAGGTAAGATTACAATGGCAGTCATGCATAGTGCGCACACAATTTGTTGATTTAAAAAGAACATTAATTGATTTATTATTTTGTACGCAATATTGTACTAGTTTTTTTACTGCCCGACTAATAATATATTTATTTATTGAGACCTTGACTAAACGCCGTTTAAAAGGCGGACTTGTATGAATAAAGACGTATTCTATCCGACAGGTATTAAAAATATGAAACCATTACAATATATTATATGCTAGCATTCGCCCGTTGCTTGAGCTTGGTTGGCGCGGGATTATTTTTACAGAAGAAAAAAAATGCCGATTAACTAATGACGAACTTGGCGAGAAGGGATGCGCCCGACCAATAACAAGCCTTTCGACATTTGACTATCTCAGCAACGGAATGGCCTTTGTTCACACTGATAAAGCAAGACTTGAGTACAATCTATTATTCCAGAAGAGTTTTGGCGTTAGGCAAGCGACCGGCTGTAAAAACTGTAGTCTTATCAAAACATATACAGCATGGATTTCGGAAATACTGTGCCGACCTCACACGAGTGGAAAAAGTGTGGGGGATGATGATGGTATACGATAAATTAGTATGTACTTGATTTTGACAACAAAACTTGTTCTGCAATAGAAAACTCTTTTCTAGCTATTATGGTCCCAAAACTTTTCAAGAAAAAGGAAATATTCCCTCTTTACTTGCTTGTCTTATAGTATTGTCTTGTAGTAGTAGTATATATAATATTGTCTTGTAGTTTCCTCTGCGTGTTTCGCAACATCTAATGTCGCGCCACTTGTGCAAATGTCAAACATGTCGCGTAGCTAGCGAGATCGATTCGCAACACTGCATCATAGGCTGTGGACCTCCAGGAGATATATAAAATATGTATTTATTTGATTAAATTCGTTTTAATTATATAATTAGATATCTCTTTTAAAAGTAATTTTCGAGGATCTTCACATAACGATTTATGACGTCTCTCGTGAAAAAATTGCCCATACTATACCCATTTTACCTGACCATTCAATATGCCATTACTATAGAAGAAATAGATAAAGAAAGAGCTGACGATAGAAGAAGATTCGGTAATTTTCGTCTATCGCCGGCGCGGCGGCGGCATTGCATGAATGCAACTTGACTGACTGGGCGTGCAGCGCCGTTTCTTTTAAATTAACGCATAATATATTGTAAGGAAAGTTATAAAGTGCCTCTAGCACTTTTACTGACAACAGTCGGTATGTCGCCGTACAACATCCATGCTTCTCCGGCCATACGCCGAGGTTTTGCGAGCGTCCTGAGCGACGAAAAAAATTAAAACAATGTTAAAAAGAGAAAACTCAATACTAAAAAACAGCTTATCCCAGTGTAATTTAATTTCCTATTCTTATTTTACGTTATCTTGGTCATGGCGCTGACTGTTTATTTCCAGTTAACGTATTCGTATTTTTATGGTTGTAGGGATCGTTGATTGTTATAACAAATTTGTTGTGTCTCTTCCTAGGCCAAAGCCACAAGTTTTGTTATTCATCAGATTATCAATAACAACGTCAGCACTGCTATAACATCCGAGGTAAGATTTATTTTTTATTCATGTTCGTTGCATGCCTTTTTGTTCCTATAGAAGAAGGTGGCAATGTAGCAAGCGGTTCGTTCACCTGATATTTAGTGGCTGCTATCTATTGGCATCTGCCACGCGCTAATTAGTTGCAGATGCGGTCCCCTTCGAGGAAGAAATAAACAAAAAGGATATTCCTAATCATTCCTCCTTCCGTCAAATTATCCTCGCCTTCCTTCCTTCCTTTTTAGACCAGGATGGGAATTAGACGAGAAGCAGAATTCTTCTACTTCACACCTGTTTTCTGTGAGGTCGAAAAATTTCACCGGTAGCCGCGGCCCATTTCTGCAACAGATGTTGCGGGGTCTAACAACGGCTAAATGTATGTTCATGGTTAAATTTAAAACCGGAAAATTATACTTGCGTGCATGTTTGGTGAAACTTCACGTTACCGTGGGTTCACACTGCCGAAAACATTTACATAAAACATATTGTCATCTTAGTTTTTTCAGAGAGAACGATAGAGAGAAAGCTTGTATCACGACACGATTTTAAGCCAGTGGTAAACCCACGGTAACCCTATCATGTAAACTGTAGATGTAAGCTGTATCCAGTAAGGTAGAAATCACTAATAGTATCTACTTGCTTATTGCATACGCACTATACAACGCCTGACCTGGATAGACTTCTTCGAATGGAGGTCTTTTACAGTGCGTGATGATAGTAGCAGAACTTACATAATTGATCCATTAGTATAGCTGAAGAAACAAATTGTAGTAAAGATTCATTGTTCCTTTAAAAAAGACAATTACTAGTTTCTATTCGAAAAGATTTGGTTGCGAGTAATGAAATGCCATTGTTGTTTGAAATGAACCGAAATTAATTCCAGCACTGCTTTTAATTAGCCTTCATAATGTACTTAATTGCAATAGTTCGGGCAAAGTTGAACGACCCGACCGTTTGTAAATCATAATCTCAACTTGCAGGCAATGCAGTTGTCTTTACAACTACTGCATCAAATTCCCGTGTTCACCGCCCGGGGCTTGTACAAGTTGGACTATTTAGTTATATTAGAGGTGAGAATCATACAATCAATTGAATTGATCAATAAGGCGCTCGATATCGTGTCTAAAGTATTTAAGGTTAGAATCACCTAGAGTATTAACAATAATGATTAAAAAAAACTTAAAACAAACGATTCCACGACCCTGACGATTATTTATTTTTTTTATTTTTCACATTTATATCCTAATTTTAATATCAAAGGACCAAAGAAACTCTGATTAAAAGGTTACGTCTTGTTACTACTGTGTGTTGGTTCTAAATTAAATTAAAATTGTACAATTCCGAGTGTAATAGTATAAAAATCGGCCTTTTTTTTAAATTTCCCCACTTCAGGGACGCAGGCCTCCTTTCCGAGAGAGGGCTTTCTCTCTGGCCCTTTGGCCGTAATCCACCACGCTGGCCCGGTGCGGGTTGGCGGATGTCACATGTCTTCGAATTTAATAGTTATAAGGCATGCCGGTTTCCTAACTATGTTTTCCTTCACCGTTTTTGGAGCAGTGGTGATGAACATAAATCATAATAATCGTGTTATGGTATTTTTAGATATGCATAATTAACAAAATATGCAAGTAACAGTAACATCATTGCTACAAATATATATTTTTTATTACAGGGTGCTCGCTCCGTGGCAACCTTTCTCGTGATGTTGATCCAGTTTGTTACAGATCCACCTTCACCGTTATAAATCATTCTTATAAGAAAAAAAAACAAACAAATAAACATACATATACTCCCAGTTAATACAAGCTTATTAAAATACAGAAATATAATAAAAGATAAAAAGAGTTTGTATTGTTTTGATGTATATGCAGTAGAGATGGTAGGCATGTTAAAGATGTTAAGTGAAGAATGAATGCGGCTAATGGGAATGGGATTGCAGTGCAGTAGTGAGGAGCCAGAATGTGTCTATAAATGCATGTCTGGCAATACACAATGCACACTGTCCCCACTTTAACGTAGAAATGAGTTATAACCCTACAATTTAGATAATATACTTAAGAATACCCCTAAAATGTTATAAGTGTTCTACAGTGCAAGCCGGGTGGTCTTTGGTGGACCTCCGGGAGGGAACCTGGGCTTGGACCGTCACTAATTACGCGTTTAGCATTCCGATTCGAGGGTGCCCGAGAGGGCCGAGCCTCGGCTCGATCGGTTGCTATTGTCGGATTACATGAATTACTAGAGCTAACATTACTACCACTACGGGAGCGTTTGCGCTGGGAAAAGCAGTGGCGGAAGAAACTACAGCCAGCTATGTGGCCGTATCTAGAGTGAAATGGCCGTCCAATCGCGTTCGAACACAACAGAGCTACAAGTCACAGTGAAGTATTTTCTTTACAGGTTCTCCGGGCGACGTTTTCTTTTGTTTCACGAATACCTTTGCATCTTAATCTGACAGGTTCGATTATGTCCGATGATCGATATTTTTTTTACAAACTTAATAGTCTACCCTAAGCGAGCGGTTCTACATAGACGACTGATTTGTGGTGTAGGGTACTTAACAGGGTACCCCTGATTGTAAACGAGACGCGCACTAGGATGTGCAGAAATCGGCTCGCTTCGGCTCTCGTCGTACCAATTGCGGTAAAATGCATTATTTCTCGTCAAATATTGCTATAACACTCTTTGAATGCGCTGTGAAGTTCCGGGTATTCCGAACAGATAATCGCTTGACCACTTATGACATACCAAACAAATTATATACTAATTGGGAAGCACAAAAAAACGCATTGTCTATTGTTTTCTTTTTTATATCTTTAATCTAACCTAGTTCAGTGGTTAGAATGGATGAATGAAATGTATCCTAGATTGGTTCTAAGCCGAAAAAAAATATATTCATCAATAAAATAATATATCCGTGACTTAATAAACCGAGAGAGAGAGAGAGAAAGCAGATATTGAGGTTTCTCGGTCAGGTAGGTAGTAGTAGGCATTATTAAATGTGAGTGGAAAAGAAACTAATGGTTCTAAAAATTCATTAAATTGTTCAGTGTTAGGGGGAATTAAAAAAGTGGAACAGTTCCATTATCCACATTGCCTTGATTGTGGATAATGGAGCTGTAAGCACTTGACAAATATTTGTAGTAAAGTTGTTATTCTTATATTTTATATTATGAACATTTCGTGTAGTTTCGTAAAAAATAACATTTTTCGTTACCTAAAAAGTTTGAGAGCTGCTGAACTACGAACAAGATAACAAGTATAAATATCGTGCACGATTATAAATATTTTTACATATTGGCGAACTACGTGGGTCTGCCAATCCTTTTTTTATTGGGCTGGATCAATTGGGTAAGTACATATTACGATACCCCAAAGTATTTATAGTAATGGTGAGATTTGACGATCATTGCTAGACTGCGTGAATTCGTCCATCGTTGAAATCTAGGAAGATAGAGGCTGGCATGGATGCCACAGGGCGCAGTCGATGTGTCGTCATGCTCACACATGTCATGGTGACACAGAATCACATTAGAGGAACGGACAAATATCTTGTAGGGAATCGTGAAAGGACTTATTGTGTAGGTGAAAGAAAATCAATAGGATAGGAGGGATAGATGCCTGATGAAAAAGAAGCAATCACATAATTATGAGTGGTGGCACACTATCCAGAATGTGTTATCTATACAGATAATTAGGTTTCCGCGCAAAGAGTTAAAAACTCCAAAATTGTGAAAAATTTACGCGTAGCCGTATCGAAAGAGCACGTGCGCACCTGCACTATCATGTTTAGTAATAAAAAATACTTTATTATTTTGAAGTAGAAACTTCTTTAGGCGCGTAGACGATATTTGGTAGAGGAACATCTTATAGATTCGCGAGTTTGACATACGCAACATGGTTCAGGACAGCGTCAGCAAAATGCTTACACATGATGACACTGAACACATTTTTAGTCGCGTTAGATGATTTTTAGTAGGGTTGGTGACGGTGGTGATGATAGTGGTGGTGGTGATGATGGTGGTTGTGATGAAGTGGTGATGGTGAAGTGGCGATGGTGGTGTTTGTCGGGGTGGTGATGGTAATGGCGGGGAATAGTTGGAAAATCAACTAAATTTTTTCGGTCCCCCAGCTTACGAGGTCGTATACAGCCGCATATTTGTTATTGTTAATTTGCTTGAACAAGTAAGATATCATTTTACCATTTTTAGAATTTCAAAAGTGAACAGCAAAACGCATGGCAAAATGTAGCTCTGTACAAATAAACAAATAACAATTATTTGTAATATCAAAATATAATTTTAATACTGATTTTTTATATATTATTTGTATTATATATATGAATAATTTCCACTTAGTCGGTTCCCACCTTGCCCAATTGTTGTAAAAAACACGATTATACACTTTTGTAAATTCTGCGAAGTGATTAATACTTTCTATTTTACTCCAGGTGGACAAAGTCGCGGGTAACAGCTAGTGTAAAATAATTTTCTGTCAAGTTTAAACAGTATTTAATAAAAAAAACTTAATATATCGTTTACACGAGAAAAATAAATAAGATTGTTGTGTTGATGTGGAATAAATACTTTATTTCTCCTGCGAATCATCTCCACTTGTGTGAGAGCGGTTTAAAACACAGTGAGGTGGATAAAAACATATATAAGGCTGCAGTTTTATATAACGCGTAGTACCAGCCCATATAAGTACAGGCACAGCATAGGCATTGTGGCTTTTGCGCGGAGATAGCAACATGTTCTTGTGGCTGGTAACTTTTGTTTTGGTGTTGTGGATTATATTGTTTAGGTTTAAGAGGAGACGCATGTATAAGCTAGCGTCCATGATCCCCGGCCCTAATGAGGAGCTGCCCATCCTAGGGATAGCCCATGAATTTACTGGGAAAACTGAAGGTGATGTACATTTGAATATGATCACTATTTATTATTTCTGTTTCGGGCAACATTAAATTGATAGTTGTTGTTTACTCAAATTTTAATTGAATTACATACCCAATAATAATATTAGTATTAATCGTGTTATTTTAGAAAAAGTAACTGTTTTTTTATTTGTGAAAAGCTGTAGTAAAAAATATGTTTCGGCAAGTTACCATTGAAAGTTTTATAAATTTTGTGTTTTCCGATTTCTCTTAAGCTTCTTTTGTGATAATATTTCTACAAAAACATAAGGTCTCAATGTTTAAGTTTCATACGAGGTTTTAGTCCAATTTTTCAATCAACTTTATCGCCTTTTCTTTTCTAATTCCTTATAGATTAACATTTACGGTGACAAATTGGTGTAACAATTCTCAAATTATGCGTTTGGTTTCATTTGTACTCTAAGTTTCAAAAAAATTGTATTGATTTATTAATGTGTGTTAAAGAAACGTGTTTTCTTTTTTATTTAAACACTACAATTATATCAATAAAATCTATATAAAACAAAAACAAACCAAAAAAAATTGAAAAATAAATTTTAATTATCAACTTAATTTAATTCATGAGTTCTTTTAGTTATCATGCACTAATATGAGAGACGTGGAAATAAAAACAGCATCGATTTAGTTTGAAATCGATAATTTGTTAATAAAATATGCTAAGATGTATATTTTAAGCATATTTCCGAGAAAAATAGATATTGTTCGTTTTGCTTTTACAGGACCCATGTTGGGTTTCTATTTCTGGTTACCAGAATTGAGATTGATTAAGATTTCTTTCAGATATAATGAATGCTTTACAATACTACAGTTACGTAACAATGCAGCATAATGGAATACTACGAGCCTGGATTGGACATATTCTATATTTCGGTAAGTGATAACACGTCCCATATTAACTCTCGTCTCAGTGTTTTTTTATTTTATTTACAGCCATCTCATAAACAATATATACTTGTTGGATTACAAAAAAGTAAAATATGCCATTCTTTCTGCTTCTATGCATCCTTTGGGGGCCTCTCCCAGCCATTTGAGAGCTTCTCTACTCTGTGCCAATCTGGTCCAAATTTTACCAGCTCAATTTTATCAACTCTCTACTATGTCATCATGCCATCTCTTCAGTTGTTTACCTTTTCCTTCTCTTGGCAGTCATAATGTTATTACTTTGCTCCGTTTTTTCTCTTCTTTAACTGTGTGACAAGCCCACTTCCATCTCAGGATTTTTAGTTAAATATCTTCATCTGTATTTTAAATGCCTTCCAGATGACAGAGTGCGTAATTTTGTCTATCTTCCTCTTTCACATCGCGTATTGTTTCATGCTGGCTCTTCAGAACAACAGGTCTAACATAATAAATGCACCTTACACGGTTGGAAAAAAGAACTTAATTTAATTAGGCGGAATAAAAATAAAATCAAAGAAGGTTTTATATTGGCAACGTCAATCTTCTGTTATAACTTATTAAAATAAATAAAATATGTGACAATAATAAATGTTAGGTGGTGTACGACATCGATGGAGACTAGAAAAACGTTCTCATGTTTTCGTTGAAATAATTGCATTTGTAATATGACAGGCGTAATTAAAACGCCTTGACCTGTTCGATACATAAGTACCTATGTATGTAACAAGCTCGAGCTTATTTTTATACATTTTGTGATTGATGCTCGTTAATTCATTTCATTCTAATATATATTTATGAAGAAATTTTTTTTTTATATTTGGCCTTTGTACTACTACTACTGTACGAAATATTGACACGAGATTTCAAATTAGGGTGCAGGCGGATAAGAGAAGCGACGTGTGACGATGAATATTCCATAAAAAAACAAAAGCACCTAAATAATTAATTAGTTAAACGAATTTAATCTTAAAGAGAGTGTGGCCTGGTCAGAGCCCCATCACTTATTAATTATATTATTAGTTGTTATAGACCCAGCCGATTTGGAAGTGGTGTTAAAGACTTGCTTGGAAAAGGACGACCTGCATCGCTTTATAAGAAAAGTTATTGGATACGGTGGAATATTTGCACCAGGTATGATAAGGCATTCGAACGAGATTTATAGTACTACTAGACGGGAGTCATCTGAATTAGGGCTGTAAAATACTTTTATTTGTGGCAGTTTTTGAAAGTGGCCTAAGATGGAATCCCCTTAGGATAGTTATGTATAGTGAACTACCAATATTAAGACAAATAGCTTTGATTAGAAACGTTAGTTATAGTGTTGTAATCCTCAAAATCAATTTTTCTGATTAAATCTACATTTTTATATACAAAACAACTCAAATATTAAGTAGGCGATTTATAAGATATACAATAGAATTAAAATATAAACTATACAAATTAAATTAAACGCCACAAAAAGAAATTTCTTCAAGGACGAACGACGATATATTAATAACGTAATTTAAATATAAATATGTTTTCCTAAATTGTGATTCTATAATATATTTTGCTTTTTTTGTTTAGTGTCCATATGGAGGAGACGACGTAAGATTTTAATTCCGGCTTTCAGCCCGAAAATCGTAGACAATTTTGTTGAGATTTTTTCTCAGCAAAGCGAAAAATTAGTATCGAAGCTTACAGATTGCGTTAACAACGGTCCGTTTAAGTTGTGGGATTTTGTAAGCACCTATACATTGGATTCTGTATGTGGTAAGTATAATAATTTACTATAAACCTGTCGCAATCCAGTACAGGATCAATCAATAAGACGTATAAATTTGAGTTCTCCTGACGCCAAGAAAAAAAATCAATTACATTAAACTACGTAATTGTCACATTGTCTATACTTGTGAAACAATTCTTATCTATCAGCTCTCGTAGTTTTTTATTCTTATGACAAAGCTGATAAGGCAGGGCAATTATAATAATTATTCTTAAACGGCAAAAATGTGAAAACTTTGGGTTTTTATGAATACCAAACATTTCTTAATAGAAGGATTACCATTAGTGATTGTATTCTGTAATGGACGGGTGCCACGACACAATCCATCACGCGATCAGCCGAGCCGCCGACAGTCAATGCATTTGAAAAGAAAAAATAACACCTTTAACCCTTAATATTTGTGTAGAATATTATTTAAACTAGCTGTGCCCTACGGTTTCACCCGCCGTGCAATGTTACTTAAACGAAATCATATTAACTACTTAATACTACCGTAACCTCATCATCATCTCCCTTTTCTCGCGTATTTCGGGTCAATATAGTATGAGCGTACCACAGTTTAACAATCATAAGTGACTATTTAAACTGTGACCGTAGTCCAAACTATACATATAGGTTTAGGCTACAGTTTTTACGGCCGGCCTGCTTAACGCTATCCCTATTCGGGAATAATAAGCTTATAAACTAACCTAATAAAAGATATTATATAAGTATGAATACATAATTTCTTAAATCGTGTTTAGACGTGTAAATACTACTAATACCATTACCAGGGAGCGCCGTGCATCTCCGAAAGACGTGCGTAAGCTGGTGGCTAACGAGCAAGCGGATCATCTGGTGTTAAGCGAACGCTACCCATAGCAAGCAAATGAACGGAGGAGGTCATAGACAGGAAAAAGGATATTTCCTTTTCCCCGTAAACTCCCTCCCCGTCCAATCCTCCTTCCATTCCCATCCTATCCTTATAAGGAAAGGGTGCGAAGGGGAAGAGGACTCAAATTAGGCCTCCGGCACCTCACTCATCAGACGAAACGCCGAGTATTTCTGCTTCACGCTTGTTTTCTGTGAGGTCGTGGTATTTCCCCGGTCGAGCCGGGCAATTCGTGCAACAGATGTTGTTTTTGCGGACTACCACTGTTATGGTTCTTTAAATTTATATAACTTCTTTATTTTTAAACCGATTGAGATAAAATATAATTATTAATATACCATAGCGTAGGAAAATATTAAAATATTTATGATCTCATAGAATGTAAAGGTCGTCAAAATGTAATAATAATACTTGCACTTGTTAGCTTCATCCGACTATAACTAAACCGAAATCTGTATCTTAAATAAATTTTAATTGGAGGAAGCATGACTAGCAATGTAAAAATGACGATTTTTTTGTGCGTACATTGTAGCCTTGAAATGACGGGATGGGATTTGAATATAGCATATGCTGTACTTTAGATTATTCTCAGCGCCTTAACATTTGTAATCGTTATAAGAATATTATTAAATTATTGATTTTTCAATTAAAGGTAAACCGAAATGTAATTCGTACATCATCAGCCCCGTAATTCTATTTCCTTTCAATGCCGCTAAGGTCTCACGATTATATTACAATTATTTGTTGATTTGGCATTACACCAATACAATGTATGACACATGACACATGATCTGCCAGGAGTGTGTCATTATGGCACCATTTAGAAATCAATAGAATAGTAGAATAGAGACCAGCACTTGCAGCAGTAGCAGCATAGCAAATTACTTTTTGCATTACTCGAAAAATCAAGAGGTCGATGACAAACATTGTCATTGACCTTTGATTTTTGCTTGTATTGCTTAAGGGCACGGGTGATAGCGTATGAGCGGGAATGTCTCTTTCCAAAGCTCAAGTCACTGACATATTATAATAAGTCGGGTTATTGGCATTTTAGGAATCGTGTTCACGGATTGTTGCTTTATGCACTAACTTGTTCTTAGGGATACGAGTAAATTTATTTATTGTTGAGGATTTTTCTATTTCCGAATCTTTTAAAGTAAGTTTTAGATTTACTAAATTTAACAATATGTGAAACAATATGTGTGTGTGTGAATATTTATTGCCTGGTAATAATTAGTAAAATTAAATAAGTACAACTATTTAATGCGCACATATTTAATAGGATAATTATAATATGTTAATTCAACGACAGTTATTAAAAGATAAATTGAAGCAAATATTTCTCAGTGAAAAACTCCAAGGGGATTATAGACATAACATAAAAAATAAACTATCCGTAAAAAAATCGTAACAAATAAACTTTTCCTACAAACGACATGACATGATTTTTTTTGGATTAGCTTAGCCTTTTACTCGACCGGGGCTACCACAAGTCTGATACAATAGATAAACTGATATCAACGATAACAGTTTTTTTAAAGCCATCACTGTTAGAACTTTACCACAAGCAATATCGAGGAATGGGAAGCTTTACAAGGAAGCTTAAATTAAGCTGCTATATATATTTACTACCTATGTCCTACGATTTCACTCACCGAGCAATTTTATTTAGCCACCTATTGTCCAGCCTAAGCTGTCCACTTTACATTATCGCTTACAGTACAACATACAAAGTCGTAATAACACAAATACCTGTACGAAATTTCAAGTCTCTAGTCCCATTATTAGGGCTATGCGTTGGTATATCAGTCAATTTCTTATTTTATATTAGTAACCTGGAAAAAAATATAGAAAGTAACGGGTACTAATAATGGCACCGAATATTGGTTCTAAGACTTACCTATCTTTCAAGCTGGTACCAACCAGGTACAGCAGTTTCGCAGATTAAGAAGATTAGTGCCACAAATTAAAACTCGAACCGACACCACCTTTTCAATGCCGGATCGAAGTAATAAACATTTTTCCTGAAACGAAGTGGGATAGTTGAAAAAAAATTAAAGATGAATGAAAATGCTTTCAATTCTTACAGAGACTGCGATGGGCGTAAAAATCAATGCCCAAGACAATCGTAATACGCCATTTTTACAGGCCATGCAAATAATGTTGAATTTAATATGTGAAAGAGTATTCCATTTGTGGCTGCAACCAGATTGGCTGTATAAATTCTTTCCACAATACCCGGTACATGAAAATAATATAAAGGTGATGCATGATTTCACAAATAAGGTAAAGTATGAAAAAAATACCTTTGTTGAATAATTATTATTGAATAATATTCGTTAATACATTAAGTCACTGTTGACAGTCATCTCCAAATATATTAAGTTAGTCGATACTTATAACTTAACATCACACTACTGTCTATCCATTGAAGTATTAGTAGTATATGTCACATTGAATATACTGACGGGCCGTTATGAATCGTTAATTTACGAGCTAAACTGAAAATAAATACTACAAAAGAAAACTGTAGAAAGTGTTTGTTTATTAAAAGATCTATATTTTTCGTAAAATCGAAATCCTTTGCAATTTTAAATTAATCATATTATAGTAAAGTCATATTTCAGGTAATTTCTAACAAGAGAGAAGAATTAATAAAGAAAAAGAATCGCAATTCAGAAGATCACGATTTCGGTAATTATAATTTTAGCAATTGTCTTAAATCAACCTGCATTGTAATCACCATCCACTTCCACCTTTTGTGTAATCCAACAACAGTTTTACTTAATTTTGGTAGAGGCAGTTCATTTAGTCTCTAATTTAAACAAAGGGTGGGCTGATTAATGTTACCATTTTATCAAAGTTATAACAAGCATTAATAAATAATTAAACAAATTAGTGTGCTCCTTGTAAATCAAATTTAATTTTCAGACTTAGGTAGTTATAAAAATCAAACTTTCCTTGATCTGTTAATTAATCTGTCTGGCGGAGAGAACGGTTACAGCGATGAAGAATTAAGAGAGGAGATTCTTACTTTGATGGTGGCAGGCACGGACACTTCTGCAGTGGCTCTCGGATATACTGTGAAGTTGTTAGCGAAGTATCCAAAAGTGCAGGAGAAAGTGTTCGAGGAGTAAGTTAACCTACATGTAACTTAATCTACTGAATATAACCTACTACCCTAGGAATACTAATACACCTTACCTATGATATTGACGAATAATAATCAATAATTATTAAAGAAATTTTTATTTAATTTGATTAATAAAGTCTGAAAATAAAGAAAAATGTCGATTTTGTAGCAAAGGGCGTCAATTTACTAGGTAAAGGACCTAATAATCTGATTACGCCTTTGTATGTACTTATGCCTTGTTCATTATTTAAGAATGCAAGAAGTATTTGGCGACTCCGATCGTCCATTGGTTAAAGAGGATCTATTAAAATTAAAATACTTGGAAAGGGTGGTGAAAGAATCACTTCGGTTATTTCCTCCAGTGCCGTTTATTATCAGAAAAGTTTTAGAAGATATTACTTTACGTAAGTATACAAACCTAAGCTTACAGTCTTATAATTGCGAATATAATTTTGTTTGTTAAGGTCATTCATGTAATTTTTTTATGTTATTAACAATTTTTTTACTTATTTTACCAACATTTCCAAGTTATATTATATCATGCGGAATTAAAATGGAACGAATGCGTGAAAAGCAGCGAGCAACACTTATTCATAATAAAAAACACAATAACAAGGTTCTAAACTTAATTTCATTTACTGAGTAAAGACATATCCAGTTTTTTTGTAGATGAAATATTATTACATCATATTGCGATATTTATGTATTCATAAAGCACCTGATATTATGTGGTACAAAAATATAAATAGTCCCAGCAATTTTACTTTTTGGGCGGCAGGAAGGCGCGACATTCGTAGTCTCTCTTTCGCAAGGATCGGTTAAAGATCAATCCCCTGCCGCCCTCAGCCAGTGGACTCCCGCAACTTTGACCAGATCATCCGTCCATCTTGAGGGAGGCGTAACAACACTATGTCGACCTGTACGTGGCTGCTATTCCAGGACCATTCCTTATGCGAGCAATGTGTCTGGCTCATTGCCACTTGTGTTTTGCAATGTCGTTTCCTTTGATTCTACTGCAGATGACATAATTACTGACACGATACTGCAGAGAAACTCCTTATACCTACATCAACTTTTATACAATTTTCAATTTCTTTAGCTTCAGGTAGAACTCTTCCCGCTGGCTCGGGCGTAGCGATAAGCATCTGGGCCGTGCACCGCGACCCGAAGTACTGGGGCCCAGACGCCGAGGTCTTTGACCCCGACAGGTTCCTTCCAGAGAGGTTCAACTTAAAGCACGCTTGTTCCTTCATGCCGTTCAGCAATGGACCTAGGAATTGTCTTGGTTATTATTTATTTATTACTATGCGAGCTTGAATTTTAGCTTTATTTTACTTTTGCCTTGCCCAAGCTTGAGCCACATTCGGGTAGGAAGAAAGATATGATGATTGATAAATAGAATGTGATAAGATGCTTGGCTCTTACTTTCTCTTTTTCTCTCACTTAATATCAGGCTATCTGCTTGCTCATTTCTCACCTGCTTCCAAAAACTGATTTGCTGTTGAATGATGATGATGATTAAAATGATAGCTTGTGCCCCAAGTATCTTTCAATAAATAAAAAGAGTACCAGCAAGACTGGATTGGATGACAAATCGAACTTGAGTCTAATATTCTGTGTCAACATAAATAGAATCGCTAACGGTTAGTTATTCAAGAGTTCCACCTAATTTGGTTTTTACGATTTAATAGCGTTTAAGGTCGGCGAGCCTATTGGAATAATGTACACTTACGTTATCTTACATATAACAGATGAGGGGACAAATTTCTTATGCAGTATCTTACAGTATTGTATTCAAACACTGAACGAGAGAGTGAAAGGCCGACGAGCTCGATACACAGATTGAGATAAGATAGCTTAAATATTTATTATCATTATTTGTATTTTCCAATAGCATATAGTTTAATAATATAATATTATGTTATCCAGGATACCAATACGCGTTAATGTCGATGAAGACAGCCTTGTCGGCGATCGTAAGGCGTTACAAGATCGTCGGCGAAGACGAGTCCGGTCCTGTGCCCCATATAAAGTCCAAAATTGACATTATGATGAAAGCTGTGGATGATTATAAAATAAGTTTAGAAAGAAGAGTTACTAAATGTAATTAAAAACATTAAAATAATTTCTTGGTATGTTACTTCTTCTAATTTAATTTTTTAATAAATTAGATAAATTTATGTAAAGTACCTAACACTATCGGTTAATATAATTAAATAATAATAATAACGATAACTTGATATAATTTTGTGTTATATATTTAGCAATAACTTAAGTATTTTAGTTTATACTTCATATTTAATTAATATGAAAAAAATCGTGTACATATATGTTTGACTTAATACGTGTACCATATATTAATTATTTTAGTTATATATATACAAATACATTATAACTATATCAAAGTGTTAAGGACATCGTGGACAATTTATTTAAAATTGAGCCAATGAAATGTTATTTAGAAATACATTCGATTACACCGTATTGAAATCAATATTTGGCAAAGTTTAATCCTTTCTGGGTGAATGAAAATGTATACGATTGCCAATTTTACCAAGATATAACGATATTATTGGTTAGACTGGGGGGGGGGGGTGATATTAATAATAAATGGTTGGTGGATGTCGCATGTCTTCGAATTTCGTGGTTCTAAGAACAGGCCGGTTTCCTCACGATGTTTTCCTTCACCGTTCTTGGAGCAGTGGTGATGAAATAAATTACACTTACGAGATCTACAGTACGTATGTAAGTCGGGGCCTAAACCGCTGAGCCACCACTGCTCTCAATTGCTGGTGACATTATATGCGTATAATTTGTAGGTAAATCCATTTTTGATATGTGAGAAATCTATACATGGAAGTTAGTTCTCGTATGGATAATCTTAACACGAATGTACACGAGTTGGCTGAGTCAGGCCCTCTCTAGCTCTTGCCATCCAACCCTGATGTTTACATGTTTGAATAGAAAAAGCATCGGCCTTGGCAAAACTAGCCGAAAATTTTATTTCATACTAGGCCATAAGCAAAGTGATTGTTTACACAATTTATATGGACCAAAATTCATATTAAATTATATGATAATAAAGAATAAATGTGTCTTTTGGTGTGTTATTTAACTTCAACAATATGCCTTAACAGGTAGAAAGTTCCGTAAGTTATTGATAAATTTGTCTTAATTATTTGCATTTCGGATAAATAATTTCCCTTTTTGTTTTTATTCCTATTCGTTCCCCAAAACACCCAAGCAGATATTTGTCAATTCTAATCACTGTATCAACTTCTGCATCGTTTTTTTCTTATCACGGAGTATTACGTTACGCTATCTTTAAGATGTTTGGGTTACTATTAGAAATTACGTGATACTGTCATTTATAATATCAGACATTCGAATATAATTATTGTAGTAAATATCTTTCTATGATCATATTCTATGGAAGCACATCTTTACTACAATAATTTTATTCGCACTCTTTATACATGTCACTTTACAATTATATACACGGCAATAAAAAAACTACCCTTGCAGTTAATTGCGGTTTTAATCAATTATTTGCTAGCCAAGGCATAGCGGTAAATTATTATTTTATTTTATGCGGATCACTGGCGACGGAATACGGCTTAACCTTAATCTGACAGACTCGTCTCATTCAGAGCCCTAATATTTTTTTACGGCTAGGATGGGGCCTTTACACATAACGTTTTTTGTGCGCGTTGAACGCGATTAGGACATCGACGCGTTGTGACCTTTGTACATGTGATCTTCTTCTTCTTCTTTTCAGCCTAAAGTCGTCCACTGCTGGACGTAGGCCTCCCCCATTGATCGCCACAAAGATCGGTCGCTTGCCGCCCTCATCCAGTTGACTCCCGCAATTTTGACCAGATCATCGGTCCATCTTGTGGGAGGCCTACCTACGCTGCGTCGACCTGTACGTGGCCGCCATTCCAGGATCTTGCGACCCCATCGGCCATCAGTTCTGCGAGCTATGTGTCCGGCCCATTGCCACTTAAGTTTTGCAATTCTTAGGGCAATGTCGGTCACTTTGGTTCTACTACGGATCACATCATTTCTGATGCGATCACGCAGAGAGACTCCGAGCATTGCCCTCTCCATTGCCCTTTGAGCGGCCTTGAGCCGTCTAATTGTGCTCGCAGTGAGGGGCCACGTCTCAGTTCCGTAAGTAATCACTGGAAGCACACACTGCTCATAGACTTTTGTCTTGAGACACTGCGGCAGATATAAGGATGAAAGAATATCTCGCAGCTTCCCGAACGCTGCCCAACCAAGTCGGATTCGGCGATTGACCTCCTTCTCGAAGTTGGACCTGCCTAATTGAACAGTTTGTCCCAGGTAGACATACTCGTCAACAACTTCGAGAGTACAGCCTCCGATAGTTATTGGAGTGGGTTGAACATGGATGTTCGACATGACTTTCGTTTTGTCCATGTTCATTTTGAGACCCACTCGTTCAGAGACTTTTTTGAGGCCGTCGAGCATTATACTGAGTTCTTCCACGGTCTCAGACATGACTACTATGTCATCGGCAAATCGAAGGTGAGTGATGTACTCGCCGTTAATGTTGATGCCGAGTCCTTTCCAGTCCAGGAGTTTGAAGACGTCTTCCAACGCCACAGTGAAGAGTTTCGGGGAAATAACATCACCCTGTCTTACACCGCGCTGCAGTTGGATAGGTTTCGTGTCCTGGTCCTGTAATCGGACTGACATGGTGGCGTTTTCGTACAAACACCTTAGCGCTTCGATGTACCGATAGTCTATTTGGCACCGCTGGAGAGACTGCAGTACCGCCCAAGTCTCGACCGAATCGAAGGCTTTCTCGTAGTCCACAAACGCTAAGCAAAGTGGCTGGTTATACTCCTCGGTCTTCTGTATAACCTGCCGCAGCGTATGTATGTGGTCTACGGTACTGAAGCCTTTACGGAAACCGGCTTGTTCGGGAGGCTGGAAGTCGTCAAATCTGCGAGCGAGACGGTTCGTAATGAAACTCGAAAACAACTTATAGACATGGCTCAGAAGTGCAATGGGCTTGTAGTTCTTCAGGAGAGCATTATCACCCTTCTTGAAGAAAAGGACCACAACACTTCTGCTCCATGCCTGCGGCGTATGTCCCTCGAGTATGACGGAATTAAAGAGCTTCTAGAGAACCTTAAGAGCCGGTTCTCCAGCTGCGATCTTCACGCTCACCAAAAAGGCGCGTCGTCAGCGCGCACAAAAAACGTCGTGTGTAAAGGCACCTAGGTTAGTTTTCCTGGTTCTCCGGTTGTGTGTTGTAATGTTTTACGTAATTTTATTATTATTTCTACAATATAATTTAGTTGTACGTGCGTAGTTCCTACTCATGTTTACTGTCGACCGTCGCGAGCATTTTATCACCTGTATTGCTTATAAAAAAAACGTATAATGATATTATTACAATAGTCAAAATATTTTAATGGCCGTGTACCGGCCATTTAGTTTTTGCGTGTACATAAAAAAATTATCTAGCATCTGTGCTCTTTGTTCTTGACTTTGATGAAACTAGACGACGCATGTTGTTATTTGACATTAGATTAGCTAGTTAAAATAATTTTGTACCAAGAAACAATTGCAGTCATGTTAAATTGATTTGTCTTAAAAAAACTTATTTGTAAAGTTTAACTAGCAAAAAAATAAAAGTTTTATCATGCAGTCACGTATTTAACTACATATTTAAATTTATTGGAAAGTCCTGAGGATACTAATGGCCATTTGTCCTTCGCTTGGAGCCGCAGGCAGTGGTTGCGAAGCGGCAGGTTTGTTGCGGGGCAGGGGCTTCAGGGTGCATATCGCTAGGGGCTTTAGGTGCGACAGAGGCGACATTAGTAGGCGGGGCAGAGACAGCTTTAGTAGCCGGCACAGCTTGGGGCTTGGAAATCGAGGAGGGTGCCTTCTTTGGTTCGGTGGATGTCGACGCCATTGAGGGTGCCGGTATGGCCGGCGACTCAGAAGGAGAGATGCGCTTCTTGCGCTTTTTTATTGCTCTTTAATTATGTGAATCTCCTGTGGTATATTGAGAGGTCGTGACATCTACGTACATTGCGGAGGCCTGTGTCGCAGACGCAGTTAGACTCGGAGTTCCTTGAGGAGGGCCTTGATAGCACCTCTGTTTCAATACCTAAAGCTGAACTTCCGGGTCCATTATTATTAATGCTCATCTACTATACTCAAGCGGTCCCGGTGGGAGGCCGGGGTGTGTACGTCCTGTTCCTCCCTCTAAATTGCCAATGCGTAGACCAGCGATGACTATGATGGGCACTACTAACCAAGGCCAGTGGTGGAGGTCCCTTCCGAATTTGGCGGTACCCAGACGGGGAAACGCAGACAAGCGGGTCTACCCGACTAGCTTCGTTGTCACCGTTAGGTATCCGCTAGGGTTTGTTCAAAATGCGTCGCTAAGTTGTTGCTCCGTGCAGTAAAAACTGCACGCCTTGCACACGCTGTTCCCAGAAACGGGAACAATAACAAGCTAATTACGATGTCGACGTACCCGGAAACAAGAAATTCACTTGCCCGATGGCGGGAGCAATAAAAATTACGCCGCACAGCCGGCTCGCGAAGAAAGGGCTTGCGCACCTGCGCGGCGCATGGCCCGCGTCATTTAAAAAAATCGATAAAGCATGGGGTGTCAGATAGATAGATAGACACATAACATAAGTATAATCTACATTACATAAAAAAGAAAATGGCCAATTGACTGATTTATAAGCGCACGCAGATTTCTGGTATTACGTAGGGGAGCACCGAAAAATATTTTTCTAAATTTATATTCTAAAGTTATAAAGAAGGGGATGAAATTTTGTATGGAGAAACCGGGGCGGGTCACTAGTTTAATATAAGATATCATTATTTGAGGAAATAATTCAATCAAGCACGACTATACAAGATAAGGCCATCTTAATTGAATCATTTAATTGTCTTTAAGTTTACTTTAAAAGTTAAATTAAATCTAAAATGTACATAATTGCGTCTACAATAAACAATTTCTTTATGGCTACAACTTAATGTACCGTTTAAATTGTGGTTCTCAATCTAGTCGGATTTTGCGTATTATTTTTGGGTATCCTAACATCTTATTAAACAAATTTGCTAAACAAAACTCAACCTGAATCACTTTGCCTACTGGTGAAAAGCGAACAAGAATTTATTGGGTATTTTTTGAATTTATCGTATTCAGACAAACAGCCGCAGTGAACGACTGTTGTTATACTGAACGAGTATGTGTGTAAGGCAAGCAGCTTTAAGTGTAGTACTTAGTTGAAAACTCAGACCAACATCATTTCAAGTACAATATAATAATAAATTGTCACTTCTGAGTATAAACGACACGCTAACAACACCATAAAATCTAGGCTGGTTTTGACTAGTTTATATAAGAGGAACATAATTTAATTTTCTTTAGATGATACGTTCATTTGCATGGCCTACGTGCGTACGTTGTGTACTCCAAAGTTTAGCTCTCAGTAGTTAAAATGTTACTATGGTTATTGTGCCTTGGTGTAGTGCTATGTATAGCATTATTCAGGTTGAAAAGGAGACGAATGTACAAAATAGCTTCAGTGATCCCCGGGCCGGACGATGAGCTACCGTTCATTGGCGCCGCTTATTTATTTACTGGGACTACCGAAGGTGAGTATTTATTTTAGCACCAAAAATACGGGTACTTAAAAATATATTTGATTACAGATATACTAAGAGCATCATAATGATGTCCACAAAAATATTTTTAAAATTCATTGGACATAATCAATTTTTACCCTTCCAAAAATGTTGTGTACTTTAAGCATTGTTTTTATTTTATTTTATATTATAAAACGAGCAATTCTTGTACATATATTCCGGCTATCCAAAACGGTTTTAATTATTTGGATGAAATTTTATAAGTAGATACGGTTTAAATTTATTTTTTTTATTTTATGAGTTTTTATTGACATTTTAATGGCATGGGATATCTATGTAGTATTGAAGTCATTATGTTTTTACTTATTTTTGACAAGAACCAAAAAGTAGTAAGAGGCTGTAGTTACTTTATACGAGTACTATAATGAAATGTCTATCTAACACTGTGTCTCAGCGGTATGAAAACAATGTTTATGTTAAATAAAATAATGAAAGACGCCTGCTTGCAAAAATAATAGCTGTCTTTCATATTTTGTTTCTAGATATAATGAACAATTTACAAAAGTACAGTTACGTGGCTATGGAAAAGAACGGAATTCTGCGTTGTTGGCTTGGACACATCCTTTATTTCAGTGAGTTATATCGTTAAGAATTTCAAGTTTTACACAGCGTAACACCGTGTTTGCACTACATTAAACATTCACATAAAATATGTTGTTGTATTTTTTTCCAGTCCATACATATACTTAAAAAAATGTACAAAGAGTAACTTAAATATACAAAATTTAATGTAAAATAAATATAAACATGAATTATATTTATTTTATATGCAGAGCTAGCCAGTGCCGCCAGAATGGTGAGCTCCATCTGCACGCAGCGGTGCTCAGGAGACCATTACTGTCACCACATTTTCTCAAGCGGTGCATCAGGGATGCTGTTCTTCTGCGTCTGATAGTTTTAAAGCCATATGTACGCATGTCCATGAACATGCCAGATGCACTACAAAAACGTGGTAACCGTAGTAGCGTCCTGAACCCGTTATTATATTTTATGATGTATCCTGAATATCTTATACACAACTAAATATCAAATATTAATAATAACAATGCGATGTCACAACATGTTATAAGTGTAGTCAACTAGATGATATTATTAACACGCGCCTTCGTATATTTACGTGAATGTCTAAGTTAAACTAATTTTATGTAGAATGTAAAATATATAGTATAATATTGAAATTGTGTTGATCATGACAAGTCATTGACTTCAATGTAACGGCGTCACGAATGCTCAAAGTGGTAAAAGTACGATGTTTAGAATTTTTTTCAAAATTTACGTATTTTTCAGTTGTTGTGGATCCTGCCGATCTAGAGGTAGTGTTAAAGACATGCTTAGAAAAAGATGATCTGCATCGTTTTATAAGAAAAGTTACTGGAAATGGTGGTATATTTGCACCAGGTATGACGTCATAATTTAATCAATAGTTTTCAATTTGGACATATATTTCCAGAGACTTTTATACTACAATTACATAATTCAGAATATGTTGACTTGTAATCAACGCTAACTAAAAAATTATCCCCAGCTGTTTGATTGTGTCAGTTCGTTTCTGAGTTATCGATTTGGCCACGATGATAGTTGTTCAGCCAACAAGTGGATCACACGTATTTCTTTGGAAGATGAGCTTTGTTAAAAGGTTAACAATGGTACAGCCCGCAACTACAACATCTGTTGCACAAATGCGCCGGCTCGACCGATGAAATACCACGACCTCACAGAAGACAAACCTGAAGTAGAATTTTTCCGTTTCGTCCGATGAGTGAGATGCCGGCGGCGTAATTCTGGCCCTTATGGCCGTTTGCCACTTTATTCTATAAAAAAGAAAGAAGCATATAATGTTCACTAATTGTCTTGTCTGTTTGAGTTAGGTAGTTAAATTGACTTTAATTAAGTTCTATTTATCATGAATACAAAGCATGAGATCTGATTCATTTCATTATCACTATCCTTAGTGGCTATCTGGAGGAAGCGGCGGAAGATCATGGTGCCAGCTTTCAGTCCTAAAATCGTAGAAACGTTCATGGAAGTATTTTCAGAGCAAAGTGAGAAGTTAGCTTCAATACTTGCTAAATGTGCGGGCCTTGGAAAAGTGAGCATGTGGCCTTACCTTAGCAGATATACCCTCGACTCTGTTTGTGGTAAGTTAAATTCCTTCCTTTTTGTTCAAATGGCGCGTTTTGCATAATTTTATAACCATATTTATTTACAGAGACTGCTATGGGTATAAAAATAAACGCTCAAAATAATCCAGATGAGCCATTTTTAAAAGCAATGCAAAATTTACTTAATTTGGTTTGTGAAAGAATTTTCCATCTGTGGCTACAACCTGAGTGGATGTACAAGTTCTTCCCGCAATACATAAAACATCAGAAGTATACGAATGTGATGCACAATTTTGTTGATGAAGTAAGATTCATTTTTACATATATGATTTGATATTGATGGTAGATGGTACATATCGCTATTATTAACCTATTTCAAAAAAGGAGGAGGTTCAATTCGTTTATATTTTTTTAATGTTCTTATATAGAATAGCAAAGTATAGTAGGGGGAAGGGGTACTAAGGACATGATGGCTTGCTGACTACAATTGAAAGTCTCTTCAAAACAATTATGTACGTTAGCTTGATCCTATAAATAGCTGTCGAGGCCTTCTTTGAGGATCTTCTTTGCATGTTTAAATTATCCCACCACACTTTCAGTCGTCGTTCAAAAGATTTTTTGAAGCGGCAAAATCATTTGTTTTTGATTGGTGTTTTATCTCATATTTTCAAATAATATTATTTAATTTCATTAGGTTATACAACAGAAGAGGGATGAAATCAAGAAAGAAAAGTATCTGCAATCAAAAGTCGATCGTAACTTTGGTGAGACACATAGCAGTAATATTCACATTTTGTATACGAGTATTTTAACAGGTATTCAAAATTTTTATTTCCAGATTTATGTAATTACAAGACTCGGTCGTTCCTCGATCTCTTGATAACATTTTCTGGGGGTGAAAATGGATACACTGATCAGGAGCTAAGAGAAGAAATAATGACGTTAGCAGTAGCCGGTACCGACACATCGGCCGTAGCTATTGGCTACACGTTGAAGTTGTTAGCGATGTATCCTAGGGTGCAGGAGAAATTGTATGAAGAGTAAGTTGCACTTATTTTTTTAAAGATCAAACATAGAAGCATCTATAGATGAATAGATATTATTTAAAGAAAAAATTACGAGTACAGTAAATATAAAATGCTCGTTTGCCACGTTTTCCTATTTAAAAAATGATTGAGTCTATAACAGAATATGCCCAACTATTGAGTTAATATAACAGAGTGGAGGAAACATCATCATACAAAGTACTTATGTTTAAAAATATGAAAAGTTTTTGCACTATGTACTTTTGTGTGATGTGCAACGTCCCCAATTCCGCATCAAAATGTCCAATGAAAAATCTCATTATGTAGTGTTTATTTTCCCCTAACATGCACGAGTGAATGACGTAATGCTTAATCTTTCTTGATCCTTAACGTTTATTTTTTTTTCAGAATATTAGATGTTTTAGGAAATTCTGATCGACCAATAGTTAAAGAGGACTTGTTAAAATTAAAATACTTGGATCGGGTTGTCAAAGAGTCGCTTAGGTTATTTCCACCCGTGCCATTCATTATTCGAAAGGTTTTAGAAGACATTTCTCTACGTAAGTATTGTTCTGTGATACAGAGTATCTTTATTTTGCATCATCTTATTTATCTTTTGTGAAGATTCTGAATCGGTGAAAATACTCTAGAAGAATAACTAATTCTCGTTTAATAAAAATCGTTTAGTTAAACGTAGCCTATAGTACAAAAAATAAACTAGTAATCTATGTTTCATAATTCTAAAACAGCGTCAGGTAGAACTCTTCCCGCTGGTTCGGGCGTAGCGGTCAGTATCTGGGCCGTCCACCGCGACCCGAAGTACTGGGGCCCGGACGCCGAGGTCTTTGACCCTGACAGGTTCCTTCCGGAGAGATTCAACCTGAAGCACGCTTGCTCCTATATGCCTTTCAGCAATGGACCAAGAAACTGTTTAGGTAAGAAGTGTCTTATGGTCATATGATGCTTAGTAAGGAAACCGTTATTGTTCAAGGAAATGCTAAACTTTTAAGTCGTGATTGGGTCAAAAGATTCTGAAATCATGGCCACGTAAAAGAAGACGCAGCAGGAGAGCCAGCGACTTCAGCGACAAAAATGATAAGCATCATTTTAAATATTTTATTTTTTACGCATTTTGACCCCAGTGTAGTCAGAAGTAGAGAGATCATGTTAAATTTTATTCACATACTAGCGGTCTGCCGCGGCTTCGCCCGGGTAGCACTTATATATCTATTGTATTATCGATGACATAGTCTAGATGACACGAGATGTTGAAGTGTTGCGTCAATAAACTAAATTGCACCGCCATCTGTCTTTTTATGGAATAAATTATGGAACTTATTATTATGACATTTCCGTTGCAATAAAAAGCATTGAGGTTATGATTCTAGATAACACCTCTGTAAATTGGAACAAATTACACACAGAGCACAAAATTTAATTAAGAGTTGAGTAGTTTCGTAGTTCATCCCGACTATTATCGTGCACGGGAATTTTATATATTAAGATTTCAAAAAGAATTAGGAAAATTGTTTTTCTGTGATAATGTAATATGTACTGTATAACATAAATATTATTACATTTTGAAGAATACATATCATTATATTATGAAGCTTAATCGTAATTAACTGGTAACTAACAATTATATTAATTTGTTTTGCTGTTCACAGGATATCAATACGCATTAATGTCAGTGAGGACCGCCGTGTCTGCTATCGTCCGTCGGTACAAGATTTTTGGCGATGAAGAATCGGGACCGATTCCTCTTATAAAATCGAAGCTGGACGTCATGATGAAAGCTATTGATGACTACAAGATCGGATTAGATAGAAGAGATACAAATCGAGGAAATTATTAAAGGACAAGAACAAATAAAGTGTTGATCAAAATTAAAATCTAATTTCGTTTAGATTTTAATTTTAATTATTACGTAAACAATGCTTTCAGTTCAACTGCGAGATGAAATATGAATTATCGATTAAATTATTTATCTAAAAAACTAATGTATATCATTTATTTATTTATTATAAGTACTAGTTAATCAAACAAAAGCAAGACAGGAATCGTGTAACAGGTTAGGCGATCATCTTACCTTTTTAACGTTCATGCCTTGATATAATTTATCTTAGAAAAATCGTTAGTCGTTCCAAAACGAATATAATTATAAAATAGCGCCCAACCACCCCACTAATACGATACCGAACAAAGACAATCAACAACTATACTGAATATTTTAATAACAACTGTCTTTAAAATAAATCATGTTTTTTATATTTTTCCGACAACCTATTAAAATATATTGTGAAATTGGTTGTTATTTTACTGCACCCAACATAAAACCTCTTCAATAAATAACACAACCAGGGTAAAAGCGTTTCCATCCCGCCGTGTAAACTCTGTACCGGGGAAGCTCAAGATAGGTTGCGCATGCGATCCGTTTCCGTAACGCTATTCGTGTTGTGTAGTTTCATTTTACTCGTAACAAATATGTAAATCGATTCTTAAAGAATAAGCTCCAAAAATGCTTAGTGTCTTGATTTTAATTATAAAGCGATTTTTACACTGGATAAAATAATTATAAAACATTTTACTTAATGCTATATTATTGAAGAAAATAATTGGTAAACTAATATATACTTCGAAATGAAGGATTTCTTAAAGATTATAATCATGCAATCTATTTGTGATCGACGTGCTTCGCGTTAAGAGCAATTAAAGTAATAAAAATGTAATGCTTGTTGTAAATACTGTGATTGCCACTTGTGTAACTATATTACACTATGATTTAGGTATTCGTTTGTTTCCTGTGTACCTAACGTTCGATTAAAATAATATAAATCGTTATTCAAGCACATGGAAGTGAGACGGCTGTGGGTGATAAGAATGATTTTAGAATTTCCGGATTTTATAATTTCGTCAATCTTGTAACGCAAATCTTGAGACTATTATTTTATAAATGCTTTCTCATTTATATTTTTTTTCTATTTTATTAAGACCTTCTGATGTAAAGTATTTTAAAGCTCAATTTATTAATACATCAACAAATCGCTTGTAAATTTATAGTTTACAAAAAAAATTACCGGATTCAAACAATTTATCTATAATTTAAATCATTTCATTTGTTTTTATGCATCATTTTAATGTTAAAAAGGTAGAATAAGAAGTTAAAATAAAGTTCTAAGATCTGAGACGTTTCAAGAGAAATGAAACTATCACTGATAGCCAGGCCAGATAAACCATTTTACAAAGTGAACAAAGCTGTCAAAGTTGACACGGCAGTGGTGAGGTGAAAGTGTAATCTAGCATATTTACATATTGTAAAGTAAAAGAAACATATGACGTAATAGAAAAGAATAAGGTAAATAATACACGGTTATTGTAAAACCACTTTTATACTAATCGTAAGAAAATTTATATGAGGGCTTAATGTTATTACCGACAAAGTCTACATGGTGTGGTAATGGTCGTCAAAATGGTGTGACCAACGCCAACACTGTAGGGTTAGCACTATATTATACCCCACATTAGCATGTCTGGTTAAAAAAGTATTTTCAGACAATTGAAATAGTCATTGTCTCTGAGAAGCCTATATGGCCTTCAGAATATCGTGAAATCTTTTTTCAATTTTGATCATTGATATACAAAAATGTGATTTGAAGCAAATATGGCACGAGTGGTTGAAAAGTGAAGTCTAGAAAAAAAGTCCCAATTTATCTTTAGTCTACGTCAAGGGTTCAAATTTACGTGTAAGTGATAAACACTAGATGTCATCTGTTTTCTTATTATTTTAATTACGCTATTCTTTTCGATATGTGTGCCTGTTGCTGTCTTTGGAACACATTTGACCGGTCACTATGCTATATGCGTATTGCGTGCGTAACGTATATAACTTGATGGGCCGGTTGGCGTGGTTAGTAACATACTTGCTTTTCACGTCGCAGGTCGTGGGTTCGATTCCCACCCAGGACAGATATTTGTTTGCATGAACATGTCTGTTTGTCCTGAGTCTGGGTGTAATTGTCTATTTAAGTATGTATTTACAATAAAAAAGGTAGTATATGTAGTATATAAGTTATCTGGTTTTCATAGCACAAGCTCTGTTTAGTTTGGGATCAGCTGGCCGTGTGTGAATAATGTCCAGATGTCATATATTTTCAACTATAGTATAAAATACCATTGAGTCTGATGCAAAGTTTGAGATAACAACGTTGTATCACATAAATATACTACAAGTATACAGATGTAGTCATATTTCATTTAAGCAGTCGGGATTTGATAGATTAAGATAAATTATACGTTGCTTTGAAATAGCAAAGCAATGACGAAAATTACCTGAAATTATTCAAAGGTAATGTTAGCTATTACCTGTATCTAACTTCTAATATTAGCGGGAATATTTTATTCGACCTTAGAACTTTGAAATAGTAACAAACGATGCTTTTTCCTCGGCTAGTTTGCCGGTTGCTTTTAAAATAACCATTAGGTATGTATTTATGATAAATTACGCCACGATCTAGGAACGGGCTTAAAAATAGCTTTGACAATGAGTAATATGCATTTTACATCAATCTTCAGTACTTTTTATTATCTATCTTTTTTTGTAGAAGAGAGTTTTGGTTAGTGGAAGAAGTTTATCATAAGCTCTCTTACGTACGGTTCGTACGTGCGAATGAGATTCTCTGAGATCTAAGAGTATGCATGTCATTGCTCTGTGTTGATATCCTAAACTAGTTGAAACGCTTTTAAAATATACAAAACAAGTTACAGTAACTTTGTTCCACTAACTTTATTTTACATTATTTGTGGAATGACAAGCAAACAATCGATTGCTTGTTGGTAAGAGCTGAAGATAAATAATTCAAACATTGGATGTTTACCTTTTTTATTGTAAGAGTTCCCTGGGGAATGTTTACTGCAGCCAGTCACGTGGGCCTGGCCCGGGGGTGTTTTTACGATATTGACTTGATAAGGTGCGTGCACGTAATCTTAGCTTAAGCGCCAAGAGCAACCTGGATTTACGTTACAAATTTTATGTATGATTTGATTTTAGACTTGCAACTAGTTCCCGCCACAAAATAGTGGAATGAATTAGTTTGACTTAAGTTTGGCTACTTTAATGAAAAGTTTCATTTGTCTGTCTGTTGTCTTACAATACATTAATACTAAATTAATCTTACGACCGTTTTGTAAAGGTATTGTTAAATCACTTAACATACTAAATTCGCGAACCTTTCGTTATTTTTTACTATATTTCCATAAAAACGAGTAAATCACTCGTTTTCTATGGTATTTACATAAATTAAAATAAAACGAACGATTTACCTAAATAATTAAATTTAATAATTTTAATAAATTAAATTATTAAGGCAAGTCATTCAATTTGTTTTTTTTAATAAAATGTATTCTTATGACAATTGATTTATATACTATTTGTTATTAAATTTTATATGAAGATAGACACATAAAGTTAGCAATTATTTTAAAATTGAACTTTTTTCCATTTATAATCTTTCACGTCTTCTAACTGGGAAACTGTTAGAACAGGGGTTTAAGAACTCGCCCTTGGCGTATACGTTCATACATATATGACAATTTTTTATCTATGTGCTAATCATAATAATGTGAAGTAATAAATAACAAAGATGTTTCAGTGGCGCGTTGTATGATCGCTTTTTACAGAAAACGGGCGTGTCACGAACATGCTGTAATAAATCATATCGGTTGGCTCCGCGTGATGCCTGAATACTTGCAAGTTGGCGGGACAGTATTAGGCGGGCGGGCGGGCTGCGTGGTCGTTGCTAAACACTTTCAGTTCAAATACGTATTCATGGAGATAGTTTCTTCAATGTTGAACGCAGTGTTTTTATATTTTTTACAAGTTTAGTTTTACTATGACTATGCAAACCTGTTGTTGACAAGTGGTAAGTTTTCGGTTTTAAGCCGTTTCTTTTTCTGTTTATTATTTATTTCAGCCAAACATTATTATGTTTTTGCAGATTCAGTGGAAATGGAAGACGAAAATGATGAACATTTTATTTATAGGCTAAACGATAACGGGTGTGGACCAAGTCTTCTTGTGAAGGTATGCTTGTAGCTATATACACAGGCAACTAATTATTTACAAGGTAAAGCAGACATAAATAAATTTAACAAAGAACAAAGTTATATTATAGTTTATTCCAGTTATTAAGTCAACTCCATTTAGTTACATTTATCCTCGTCATTAATTTATAGTCATTACGCGAAATGATACGTTGTTAAAATAATATATGTATATGATATAATGTCAATTCTTAACCTCGGTTTCTCCTTACTAGATGATAATTAACGCCAATTAAATAAATTCACTGCAGACTTTTATGAGTATTTCATTATCGAGTAATAAATTTACTTTTGTATAGTTGTAAGTGGACTTCATGTCCTCAATTTCAACGAGTGGCACGACAATTCTATTCGACATTCTTTGAACTTATTTGGTAACTACTTTAGTACAGTCACAGGGGTTAGAATCTCAGATGGACATCACCAACCAATTTCATGCTTCGCTTTGAGAATTGTCAGGCTAGAAAACTTTGTACTTCTTTGGTGTATCTTAAATGAATACTTTAAGCTGACACATATATCTAGATAACTATAATAAGCTTATCTCTGAGTACTTAATCGTTACTAAGCATCGCTTCTATTTGATTTATTGTTTTGCGATAACACTGTTAACGTTAAATTCAGTTTGTTTTTTTTTTTAAATTCTTATTCTTTATTTGTTCTTTTTGTTACACCTTCAATATATACATATAGAGTGAGTGTGCGCAAATAATAGTTGTTTTGGGTTAGGTTTGCGCCGAGCGCGGATGGCGCATGTACCAGGGTTGTGGTGGCGTGGACGACCGCTGGAATCTCTGGTGGAGGACTAGCGCGTTCCCCGCTGCCAGCTACAAGGCTCTCGGGGACTGGCAGGTACCATAACACTTACACTTGCTTTTTTAATATTAGAAGACTCGGACATGTTTTCAAACTACGCTCCGGATAGGGGTATAGGAATGCGGGTTCTTCTCGTTTGGATTGAATTACTTTAACCATTGAAGAAAGTAGCTTTGACGAGGTTAAAGTTTTATGACAAGGAAGAACGATACATCATATTCATCAAGTTATGTCCCGTGTGGAAATCGAACTCAGCATCGGTCAAATAAAAACTATAGGTACCGCTAGTATAAGCAGTAACGTGTGTATAAATTCAAAAACATTCTTTTTTGTAAGCGACATTTTCTCGAAAACATGTTTAAAAATCTATTTATCTATATTATTTACATATATTTTATACTGTATTCTATCAATTTGAAATAAAAAACAGCAACATACGTCAATTGGTCTGACTTTTGATTTACATGACCCACGTCGTAGTCGCTAGGCTCAGGCTTATTCAGGTTATATTTTGGTACTGATAGCTAATCATTTGTTTCTATTAAATGTACGGAAGGTCAAGGAATATGATATCTAGTAATGGATAGGAAAAGTATAGCGATCGGTTTCCGGCCAACTGCTTCCGTGCCCGCCTCCCATTAGCCGGCAGGCCTCGCGGAATGTGTAAGCGCCGAGCATTGACTTATGGAATTGCTATTTGAAACTCATACTTTGCTTGTATGTGTTGTTTCTGAATGAACTAAATTTTGTCGTCTAGTTGGCATAGCTTGTGTTGGATTCTCTATGTAATAAATTCGTTTACCACGGCTACCAGGGCTTATACGCCATTTTTTTTACGAACGTAATGTCGAATCGACTGTATGCCTTCTGTACCAGTTATTATCATATTTGACTGAACTTACACAAGACCTTACATTGTGTTTATACAAAAATGACTGGACCGATTTAAAAAAATCTTTTACCTCGAGAAAACCCCGTCTCATCTGCTATTATTCTACTGCGAGTCGGATTGTTAGTCATCTATATTACAACTTATGATCCATTATATATCCCGTGGTCAATTTTATACCTTCACCATAAATCACATCGTCTATCGATGAAAACTTGTGAAACTCCGTTCTTGAGTTTTTGAGACTCACGGAACAACACACACACAAGAACACACAAGAATAGTAAGCATCTATGATTGTTTTGTGTCGACAAATGTTCGTGTTTGACAAGTATTTTTATTTATGTATATTACGATTTCAGTTTATGAACCACATCCCAAAAGGAGGGTCGATATGCCGGAAGGATAGCCTGTCGCGACTTCTACGATGCATGAGAAGAATTTATGGATCGATTTATGATTTCAGGTAAATTAAGATAAGCACATATTATAATTATTTCAATTCAAGAAGGTGCATCACTCTCTTACTAAATCGCTGCCTTCAAATAAGAAAACGATTACAAATATGTGAAACTTTCAAACTTAATATAATAATAGATAATAAATCGGCCTTTTTAGAATGTTTCCCACTGCAGGGACACAGGCCTCCTCTCAGAGAGAGGGAATGAGCCGTAATCCACCACGCTGGCCCAGTGCGGGTTGGTGGATGTCACATGTCTTTGAATTTGATGGTTCTAAGAACATGCCGGTTTTCTCACGATGTTTTCCTTCACCGTTTTTGGAGCAGTGGTGATGAAATAAATTACACAAAGTAAAGCGCCTGCCTGGGTTCGAACCCGCGACCTACATTACGTAAGTCGGGGCCTAAACCGCTGAGCCACCACTGCTCATACATATCTACTAGCTTTCGCCCACGGCTCCACCCGTGTGGATGTCGTTATTTTTCTATCCCTTGGGGATAGTACTTTTCTTTTTTTGAGATACCATATATGTATCCTGGACCCCGGTCAATGTATGTATATGCGAAATTTCATGATGCTCGATTGAGTAGTTATGACGAGAAAGCGTAACAAACAAAAAAATAAACTGAAAAACAGATAAGTTTCGAATTTATAACATTAGTTGGGACTATTACGACTGATTCAAGTTGTTGATGTTTGTGGTAAGGCTTTCAGTTCCTTATTACTTTTATGCCATAACAATAAAATTTGCTCGTAATTGCTAAATGCAATATGAACATTACAATTGTGATTATAATTTAAATAATGATCGAAGGTAAATGAAAAGCATTTGCCAAGAACATGGCAACCCAATGTTTTTAATTTAAAGCAATAAAAATGAACCAAAACAAATGCAAGCACGCGATTCTGTGAATTCGAGGGCTGTAAATTGTAATTGTGTTTTGAAGCGGATCAGTCCGCTTTGTTTTTTTTAAACAGATGAATAAATTTGATTTATATGCGATCGTAAAAGATTTCAGCCTAAAATTTCACTGAAAGATTAACAAAATACAAACGTAGACGAAGAGAATAAATTATTCATAAATAAATTACGTCTACGTATTTTTATCTTTGCATTTTTATGAAGGTTATATTTGTTCTGCTTATATTCAACTCGTTGAGAGGTAGAAAATTTTAGACGTCTGTGTATATCCTTTCCCATTCTACGTTTTTTAATATGGAATAAGGTGACAAATAAGCAAGCGGGTCACCTGATGTGACCACTAGCCATAGGCATCTGCAATAAGTGAGTCGCAGATGCGTTCCCTACCTTTAGACAAAGGAGGGGATAGACAGAAAAATAATATTTCCTTTTCCTATTCATCCCTTCTCTGTTCAACCCTCTTCCCCTTTCCATATAACACATATAGTCACAACGGAACGTACATACTTACATACTCATTAAAAACATAACGCTCCTATCGTCGGGCAAAAAGAGTTATTGTTGGTTTGCAATTCAAATATACACATAACTTTTCTTCACCTAGAGATTTCAAACCCTTGAATACGAAGAGAGAACGACGAAATTCTCACGACATGTAATAATTGAAATCTCTCTCAAATAGTACGTAGAGTACTGATCAGATTGTGTAACTAAACATGGCAACTTTGACGCTGACTGATTCAAGGTGATATAAGAAAGAGTGAGATGCCTTAACTTACGTTGTATTACAGTTAGTAAGCTTTGCTTGCACAATCAACCCGTACAGACAATTCCTTACATTCTTACCTACTTAATTATAAACTTTTATGCCTACACCTTTATTTAGTATTTGTTATAAATTCGTTGATTGTCCCGTCGTGTTTGTATCGGCAGAAGTCAATCGGCTCACGTCATAGGCCATTTGAATGGAGCTACGCGACCTATTGCGTGGCGCACGACATTATCTAGCTCGCATTTGTAGCGATACGGACACAGTATAAAAATATACAAAGAAATTGCGATGGCTTTTTAAAAATAAAACCTTGAATAGTTACGTTATTAAATGTTGGGCCTGCAGGGACAATGAAACGACAACCTTCAAGGTTATCTATGCAATGAAATTACATCCTAATGTCTCGATGTATAAATAGCAGCGGGTATTTTTATTTGACCGATGATTATGTGTGTGTGTTACCTTGTGACCTTATAGCCTAAAAAGCTTGACGGATTTTGAAGAATAAGGTGTGAGTGAGTTCATATTATTAAAGATAAATATAAAAATGATTATTATAAACATTTTAAAGAGTGTCAGATATTACCTATAGATAAAAAAACACAATACCTAATTACGTTACAATTCTATGAAGATGAGACACTTACAGATGTAGTTGTTAACAGTTATAACACTAGGGCTGCCGCTGCAGGGAAGCTACGAGAAGTCAAAGCTAATTATTTTGGGGAACGCAAAAAAAAATCTAACAGTGGTAGAGCCCGCAATAACAACATCTTTTGCACGAATGGGCCGGCTCGACCGGTGAAATACCACGACGTCACAGAAGACAGGCGTGAAGTAGAAGTATTCTGCGTTTCGTCTGATGAGTGACGTGCCGGAGGCCTAATTGTAGTCCTCTTCCCCCTCCTACCCTTTTCTAATAAGGAAAGGACGGGAAGAGGAAGAGGATTTAACGGATGGGGAGGGGATGGACAGGGAATGGAATTATCCTTTTTTCTGTTTGTCCCCTCCTTCGTCCATTAAGGTAGGCAACGCATCTGCAACTCATTAGCTTGTTGCGGATGCCTATGGGTAGCGGTACTTATTTCCAGGGGCCGCTTGCTCGTTTGCCACTTTGTAATATAAAAAAAAGCTCCTAAATTTATAAGCAAATTCCTACAACCATAGAGTAACACAACGGCGATCAGTAGGGTCGCCCTGAAGAAGAAACTGAAAAATGTTTTGTTGTAGCAATAAGTGATTAAAGATACGCTTCTTAAGCGTAGTGATTATTGTTTTGTTTTTTGTTAATAGTATTTAAGTTAAGGTATTTTTTTTCTATTTACTCCTTGTATTTTTGGTACCATAGTATTTTCTTTATTTGATTTGTTATGTATACATATACTGTTTATTTTTTATTTGATTAAAAGGTGCGACACCTATAAACCACGTAAGTGGTTTGGCGGGAAAGTTATTGTAACCCTATTGTTAATTTTTTTTGAAATAAAGATTAAAAAAAATATATTCATCGTCGGAGTGTCATAAATAGTGATGATGTGATGAATGATGGTAATCATATGACAGTCGCATTTTTTGTTTTTCTAAGTGAAATCTTGCTTGTCTTACATTAACTAACCCTAAATGAAGCATAATGTTGTTTTTTTCATTAAAATTAATATATTTCATGACAATACCATGGATAAGTGTCACAAAAATATTCTCCTAAAATTTCGTTACGTCAGTATAAAATTTGTATTTGCAATCGCAAAAATAACCGAAACCTTTCCATTTATATCCCTAGAAATATTAGTTAGAATATGATTGTGGTACGAAAGGTAATTTATTACAAAGTAAAAAACTATTTTCTATAAGGTCAAGGCAAGAAATTTGTGTAAGATTGCTTGTAATTTTTTTTTGTTTCTTGAAAATGCAGCTCTCTCATATCTTTGTTTATGATTAGTATTGTATAATTATTATTTTTATGTAAATTTCGAGCACCCGCGTACTTCAAAGCTTACTTTTGTAGAAACCCAAAGGAATTAGGATTGGATATTTGAATGGAAATACAACCCCTAAGGGTGTGAAAATAGTAAAAAAACTATTGTATGTTAAATCGACAGTTACCTAATAATTAATTGTACATTTAGCTAATCAATACCAATTAAAACAATGAAATAAATGAAAACAAAGTACTAATGACAATATCGTATTTAGATTGCCTGGAGTAAAGTCAAGTCATTTATTTCTTTTTCTAAGCTCCTTCAGATTTGCATTGCGAAATTATAACAATAATTTTTTTGATAACATAAAATTGTATAAATAAATACAATACATTATACGCTTGCACCTTATTAGTTATTAGTTCTCGTGTTGTAATTATTTTAGGTTTCTTAATGATTCAAATGTAAATTTTGTGTTATGTGACTAAATACTACCGAAGTTAAATTAAATCTCCAAACGATAATAAAGTATTAAAGCTAACAAATATATGTAAATTGAGATTAATAGAAACAGTTCAAAACAATGCCGTTAACTACATGCCGAAGCTGAAGCCAGCTGCAATGGAAGTTTCGTTGATAATTAAATTAGCGAAGTTTGTCGGCGACGTTTAGAGGTCACATTAAAAACTCTTCCGGGCCTCGAGAAGTGAAAGTTCAGGGTAATATTAAATTATAATTTTGAATATTAATGAATCGTGCTTTTGTAGCAATTACCCCAAGTGGTACCGGCGATCGCGTGCCGCTCCCAAAAGATCCGCTGCCGCCGTGTTGCCGTGTTTGAGACATTAACGTTGTACCCTTGCTTTGCTTTGCATAGCTTCAGTTCTTATTGCTTTCGGCGGGTTGATTTTGCATTCAAATTTAACATTCACTTTTAAATAACACTAAAATTGATTGTCATTCCAATGCCTCAATTTTTTAAATGATTTAAGTAATATGAATACATGTTAGGAAAAAAGATTTTAATCACTTTGATGTCTACATGTAGTACATAGTCAACATAATAAGCCTCAGATTGTCAAAAACTTACTTTTTACTTCCTGCCCTTTTTCCGCTTTATGTAGATCGGTATAACAAGTTTTCGACTTCCACATCGATCTATCATCCGTTATTTCAGTCAGACCTACCCCTACCGACATATACCTCTACATTCATATCTAAAACTCTGCTTGTTACATGTCATTCTTCCCTCCCATAACATGCCCATACCATGCTAAGCTTTTGATTCTTAACGTTTCCCCTATTGCTGCTACTTTCAGACTTCTTCTAATATACTCGTTTCGTACCTTATCCATTCGTGTTGCTCCACACATGCATCTAAACATTCGCATTTTTGCCGCATGCAGTCTCTTTTCATCCGTTCCTTTAACAGCCCAACACTCCGGTCCATACATCATGACAGGACTTATGATCGCTTTGTAAATTTTCCCCTTTATTTTAAGGGGTAATGGAACACGTGGGTTGCAAGTCACGCCTTTCAGCCTCAAGGGACCTGTCGCTATTTCATCCATCCCGTATTAACACCTATAAATAAATAAATGAATAAAAATATGCGCTCACGGTTGTATCCTATTATTCAACGTCGCGCCTAACATACAGTGGTAGAGCACGTAACAACAACATCTGTTGTATGGGCCGGCTCGACCGGTGAAATACCACGACCTCACAGAAGATGGGCGTGAGTGAGGTGCCGGAGGCCTTATTTCAGTCCTCTTTCCCTTCCCACACTTTCCTCATAATCATAAGATGGGAACGGGAAGAGGACTGGACGGAGAGAGGGTTGACGGGGAATAGTACATATCCTTTTCCCTGTCAATGCCTCCTGCTGATTGCAGATGTCTATGCGTAGCATTCACTTAACATCAGGTGATCCGCTTGCTATTTCTGGATCACATCTCAAGGTCATTAACTCTACTAACATGTTTTTCCTGCCAAACCAAGCTCTCACTTCCATACATTAAAGAGGGGACTAGTACAGGATTGTGTATTATACGTTACTATTTTTCGATAATATTTTATTAATAATTGAAAAGTAAATCAAGAAGAAAAATAAACCTGTGAAGTGAAGCGGGTGTTTGCAACTAGTTTTATATTATAATAATATTACTACTATAAATAATAATAAATAATTCTTAAATACTTTCATTAAACAATAATGTCATGTTTCACAATGTTTTTTCGCCCATTATTCCTATTTTTGTCGTAGTCTAGAATAAACAGAAATATCTCTGTTATTTTTTCAGCCCGCCATGCTTTCATTTGCCATTAGAATATGCCAAGCTGGTATCAGAATGTTCTCGACTCCGCCGTGCCGAGGATGGTTCCGGCTCGAACGTGGTCTGGATACACAAGCCCGTCGCCCAGAGCCAGGGCCGCGGGATATTCTTGTTCAGGGTAAGAATTTTACCTTAACTATTACTTGTTACAATTCCTGCCACTGAGTGTCGTCATCGCTCAACACCTCAGAGCTCCGAAAACCATCTACACCATCTTAATGGTTGGCGTTTCCCCACAGTGAAGTTTTCGCACAACCGTGCGCTAGGTAGGAAATTTCGCGTTGTGGAATGGTCAGTTATCAGCTGTATTCTTAAACCAATATGACTTAGGGCTCTTCAAGAAACAAGCGTACTCCTTCCTTAAGCATCGTTGCAGGCTACGCGTCTGCAGTTCGTCTGGTGTTGCGGATGTTCATGGGCATCGGCGATCCCTTATTAGGCGACCAGCTGCTCGTTTGTCCCCTTATGAAATAGAAATATTTCTTTCGCGTACGTTCCGACCTTGTACAGCTGCTTTGTGGAATGATCTGTCACTAGCGGTATTTCCGAATCATTGCCTCATATGCCTATCCTTCAAAGAAAAAGTAAGGCTTATAGCCGACCATTATTGTAGGCCGGCGAGCAATTTGCAGTTCGTCTGGTGTTGTTGACGTTCGTGGGCGGCGATGATCGTTTAACATGAGGCGAACCGTTGCTCGTTTGCCGCCCATTTCTATTAATAAGTTAACATTGAACTTTAGTCACAAATGAAAGTAACCTTGTCAAGATTATAAAATCGAAGCATGGCCAGACCGTGCGCGCTCTCCTGCGCATTGGTCCTTATAACCTAAATGTTGGTAGTGCCATTGTTGTTAATTGAATAATACTTATATATTAGTATGTGGGCGACGGAATTCCACTCTGCGCTGTCTTTTGTAAGATCTTCTTTTTTTGGAAAAGATATTTAGTAGTGTGTGTAGTTTTTCATCCATGGACTGATCCGTTGGACAAGGAAAGATGGCGTAATTTTTTTTTGGGATAGACACTTCACCTAAACACAAAATTTAATCTAAACACTTAGACTGGTCTCCGAGATGGCTGAAATACATACATATACAAGAATTGCTCGTTTATCATTATAAAATACCATGTCATTTTTGACGTTCCAGAGCGTGTGTGAAATGCGTTGCGGGGGGGCGGCGGTGGTGCAGCGCTACATCGAGCGGCCGCTGCTGGTCGCCGGCTACAAGTTCGACCTCCGGCTGTATGTGTGCGTGCCAGGGTACCGACCGCTCACAGCATACATGTACGCCGAGGGGCTAGCTAGGTTTGGTGAGATAATTTGAATTTAATTTGGAAATTATAGACGTGTATGTTTCGAAATTTCTGAGCAAAGTCTTCTAAATGAAGAAATTTTAAAAGTATATTTTATGTTGAATGATGATGAAGGATGTAGAAATCTTTAAATCATTGAGTCTGACAAGACTTAGGCAGCTGCCGATGATTTATTTTATGGACTTCCAACAAGATAGACCAATGAGTTCGACAAGATAGTCCGATTGTACAAGTTTGATTGATAAATACCTTATACTTAATTTGTTTGCGGTCTTTACTAATAAATGTTGCGGTTTTTCTAGTCACGTAAAATCGTCTGTGGCTAGATGATAGATGTACTACTTATTGCAAGTTACTTGTAATGTTTGCAGGAACGGATAAATATACTTTATCGGACATTCACAATCCATACAGACATTTGACTAATTCATCACTTAACAAAACTGGTCCGCGATATGCCGAGTGCAAGGATAGAATTGGCAGCGGTACGTATACAAATGAATTTTGAAATTTTATTCTACACAAACAGTACAGCATCATGGCTAATGTCGTTATGTAGTACAATGCTGCAAATCACCAATTAATTATATTTTTATCAACCTATTATCATAGACGTTTCCGTTTCCCCGCCAACCGATATGTGGCAAAAGAATAGAAATTAAAAGACTGAGGTAAAGAAGCAAATAATGATGAATCTATCAATTCTCGTTTCGAATTTGGAAATTCATAATTAGGCTTTTGGTTATAAAGTGTTATAGTGTTTCTATAAAATGTGGATACACATTTTATAAAATTATTATTTACTAGTGCTGTGTGTTGATACACAGTTTTATTAGTAATGCAACCCACTCTGGTTTCGCTCGGATAGATAGATGGACCAATAAATATAAAATTAAATAGATATATTACTGATTGAAGAGCTTTCCATGGGTGAAAGAGTTGAAAAGAGTGAAGAGAGAGAGAGAGTCGATTTTGAGTTTTGAGACAAATAAACAATAAACTACTCTGAAAATCAGTGTTGTGGATGACCCCCAATGGTGGACAACCTGTGCTGGGCGCTGTCCTATTCGTTTCCATTTCAATCAAATAGACGTTCTTTCTATCTTTCTTTTAATGTTAGTAAACATATTGAATTTGTAATTTATAAGATAGAAAATGCAGTTATTTTTATAAATTCACGTGATATGATAGTAATGTTATAGCATATCACCAGGATGCAAGTGGACGTTAAAGCAAGTACGTCGCGCGTTAGTGGGGCGGTGGGGCGCGGTGGAATGGCTCGTGTGGCAGCGGGTGCGCGCGCTCGTCACGCTCACACTACTGGCCCAGGCGGCCGGCACGCCTCCAGCTAGAAACTGCTTCGAGTTCTACGGGTTTGATGTACTACTCGATGAGTCTATGAAGCCTTGGTTACTTGAGGTAATATAAGTTGGCAGTCAAATTTTTAGATAACAGCAACAGCAGCATTGTTTACTGTTAGAGCGTTCCTCCTTACTACAGAGCACTGCGAATGAAGTCATTATTACTTTCAATTTGAAGTAATCTTGAATTTTAAAGTAAGCAATGTTTAGCTAACCTGTCGATTTGTTTCGAAGAAGTATTGTTACAGATTATAGGTACTTTATAAAATTTGATATTCCACCAGATGCACAATGTCTATCTATTCCAAAATATCTGTTCAAATTCTCCCCATCCCCTTTTCATTCCTTCCTCCTCTTTCTTTACCTACTTCCCTCCTTTTATTTATATTACTTACTAGTCAAAGGTTGACAGTGCTTAAGTAATTGGTATGGTTGCTGCGATTGTTATGAGGTACCAATGTTTATTGAGCATTTGATTGGCTACTCGCACTTCCACCATTCGAGTTTTAAAACTTAAAAAGGTTTATAATAAGCAAATAGATTAATTACAGGTGAACCTGTCACCAGCATTGGCAGCGGATTGCGAGGCGGATGTCCTAGTAAAGCAACCCATGTTGCACGAGTTATTCGATTTGCTAGGCCTACCCATGCGTCATACAGGACTCTCGTTACTGCAAGGACCACCCACACTAGTCAACAGGTAAGATGTGATAAGCTGTAAAAACTTTTACAGACAAATGATTAGATTCATGACTGGCATGACATGAGTTGGTGAGGGACACACGGCCATGTTGATGACATACTTAATAAGTTCAGTTAATACTCTTAATAGAGTACTCGTAGCCGATGAACATGTGTTCGTAGATGTATAAATTTTAATGAACCGAGAAGGTAGTGTAAGATTCGTAACCTCTGTCTAACCCTCTGGGTTACGGACTAGAGTGCTTATTCACTTTATTTACGTATAATGCTCAGTTGCAGTTCAGAAGACGAGAGCGGTTTGGGCCATGTAGCACCGGCACGCGTGGCGACGGGCACACGCCGCGGCGCACGGTGGCGTCGGCGTCGCGCGATGCCTATACATTGTGTTACCTTGCAACATCCGACGGCCGATAAGTACACGGTTGGTATTCAGACTATAATTGCGGGGGGCAAATTGATAATGCGCCTAGCGTCCATTTTGATGACGTTATATCGTGACATTGAACAATCAGTACCGTTAGCAACGCTAGCTTGTATGCTGCTACTGTTGTTATTGTTGTGTCATCTTTGTTTTAAAATGAGTAGGAACATATTTTACAGTCGTACACGCGAAATTATTATTTAAAAATGAAAAACCACTCAAAGTTACGGATATTGAATATTTTCGAATGAGATTTAAATAATCTTCACCACAACATTGATGATGACATGGTGATATACAAAATATTAACCTACTTGCCAAGTCGGTATGAATTCTTCCTTGTTGAAACAGCAAGGGAATTAAGATCGGATGATAAAAAGACACTTGCCGTTTTAACTAACAGACTTTTATCCGAAGAAAACAGATTATTTATTATTAATATTTGGTTTTATTATTAGATAATATCTATTGAATTATTATACACCTATGTTATTAATAATAATAATTACGTAAGGATTAATACATTAAAGTCACTACATATTAGAATAATTTTGTCAACTATACTTGATAGTGACGGCTGACGTCACGGGTGTAAATTTGACAAGGTCACAGCGCATTATCAACTCGCAGGGGTTATATGTAACAAATCGCAGGGACTTGATCATACGAAACATTTCACGTTTAAGACAACGTTTCGAGTAAGTTTTTTCTCCAAAACAATGTCGTACATTATTGTTAAGGTGAACATGTAGACGCATTCTGATGAAATTTTTGACAAGAAGGAAGTCCCATGTGGTCAAACACTTAAAAATCTTTTCTGTACAACTAAATAGTTATGTTTGTTATGTTTCAGGATTTTAGCAATAAAAATGTCCATAAGGGTCACGTGAATAAGCCATTGTTTGAATCGTGTCCTGAAACGCTCGAGTCACAGGTATCTACCGTATTTATAGGTTGGAAATTAGAATATTTGACATTTTAATATATCAAATGCACATTCGCTATAGACAAAGAGGGTACGCATGGTCAGAAATTGCGTGGCCCAGCATATCTTGCTTAAAAATTTTAAAATACTTTTACTATGTATTAAATTTTTTTTAATTTATGATTATATGATAATTCTGTTATTATATTTATAACTTTAGTTATATTTACGATTTATGACTGTCGCTATAAATGTATTTTTGTGATGTTAAATAAATAAAATTTAAATTCGGATTTAACAAATTGAATTCAACATTTGGGCGGTTGGATATCATATTCAGTAATCAAATTTGGACAGTTTCTTATCAAATTGATATAAGAAGTCCGAATTTAAATTTTAAAAACAAAATTCGATTTGCGTAATGCTTAATTTGCACATGTAAAACACTTAGAAGCATAATATGATAAGTCTTATTTTTTGAAGTTTAAAACGTCAAAAAGTGTCTGCTAGTTACGACTTCGTGGGTAAATAGTTAATTTGAGATTAATGATTTCAAACGGTGGTATTTATATTAATCTTGAAGTTGTATTGCAGTTTCCCACTCTTATGTTTCCTATGAAGATTAAAAATTACAACGTTTCATATATCAAAGTACAATAGCAATGTAATCTCTGCCTACCTCTGACCTATGGGCCTGAGTGGTTATTTATTTTTTATCAACACAATGTCATGGCTTAAGCGTATCACATTTTACTTCACTAATACTTAAATTAATAAAACTGTTAAGAACATTATGTGGTTCAGTCGTCGTCCAGTGTGGTACCCGGCGCAGAGTGCGACGAGAGCTGGCGCGGCGGGTACGCGACGGCGGCGAGTCGCCGGCGCGCGCTGACCGCTAGCACGTGGGGCAACGGCGTGCGCTGGCACCGGGCGCCCTCTCGACTCGGCCACTGGGTGCGGATATATCCGCACACGTTGCCGCAGGAAGAGCAAGTTAGATTGTGACAGATCTAGTAAATGATTAGGTTGACATAGAGATGTATAAAATATGTAACATAACAACGCCCCATAACTTCCTAACGAGTCTAAGCTCTTAACATTTTGTTCTTTCGACAGTTAGATTTTAAAAAGGTTAATATTTAAGCTAAATTAAGACCGTTTTCATTATAGCAGCTATCAGTGGAGGACGCGAGAGAAAGTGTGGCGCATGTATCAAAGTTCATACGAGCGGCGAGGGAGGTCGTTAAAGAAAGCGGCCGAGATATGCGGGCCCCTCGGGACAACGCGAGAGATGCCGCCTTCGAGAGCTCACTTCGTAAGAAGCTAGGCTACGGATCGCATTTCGAGGTCTGGCTTCCTCCCTTCTAATGTGTTCAAAATTATGTGAAGATTAGTGATTGTAAGAAAAAACGACTAATAAATACTTAAGAGAGTATCTGTTTTATTTTAATAATGGAATAAAATACTGCGTTACTTTTCAAAATCCTATTGCGTATATTTTTATGTTTCTTTGCTCAAAGGTTGGGAAATTATATTTTCGTCTCTTATAGAGTTATTTAATTTGAAAGGTATCAGTATTATTCATTTAAAATGTTGGGACCCAATGGCACGTTTATCTGTTCCTCTCTTCCTTCTAAAGTCTCAAAATGAATATACCTAAGTATTGTTTTGTAGAAATATTTCTCGTCATGTTTAATAACTAAAGATAAGGCAAATAAATTACCATGTATTTGCCAAGATTAATAGCTTAACAATTCTTTAATCTTAACATTTTCAAATCAAATCCAAGACATTCGTGCGGGTCAATGAATTTGATATATATATATATATATATATATATATATATATATATATATATATATATATAAGTTGTATGTTTAATTAAAAAAAATGTACGCTTCGCTTAATTTTAGTCTTAATGTATATTTTTTCATACCGTACGTCCGATGTAAACTTGTTTAATAAAGGTCGCGGGCTTAATTACGTAATGAATTAATTTTCATTCTAACATAAGACCCATGTTTATAATAACAACAAAAACGTTGTGTTTGTTTCTTTTGGGATATAGATATTAGTACTAACAAGCTGGCGAATGTTTTGTATGCTTAATAGTATTCATGTGAGGATAATTTGCACAAGTGGCACGTCATAATTTGGTGGAAATACTGACAGTTAATGCTAATCTTTAACTGCGGCCACTATAAAATAAAGATATAGATATCTAGACAGTAGGCTTTAGTTTGATCGTCCGATAAAAAAAATGTCCGATATGTATTATTTCTCAAATTTCATTTATTTTTAACTAAATTACAAATTGCCTACATTTTTTATTAATTAGATTTCTTAGCAGCGAAATAAGATATTAATGCTTTAAAATTTGCTCCGTTATTAAGCAGAACATTCGGAACAACAACAATTACCTTTATATCATACCTCTTTTACATAATATACGTTGTCATACATACATACGTTGACATACATAAATGGATGCTCTTTTTAATTCTTTTGTAAACTTATTAAATAGATAGATAAATCTGTTGAGTAAATCTAGACACTCGAGATTTAGAGATTAAGGAAAGCCAAGAGGAAGTTAAGGGGTTGTTATTAAAGCCATAAGTCTTGCGGATTTCCGTGTGCACGCCGCGGGCGACTCGGGCTCGATATTAAATGCATGTTATCCGGTCACCTGGCTCGCCATTCATTCATACATATAATTATTATTCCAAGACTTGTAACCTGCTATCATTAATATCTTCTTAGAAAAATAATTTTCATGTCTTTAAGGTCATATCGAATTAACACGACGAGAATCTTATTTATAGATTTTTGAGAGAATCTAATTAATAATAAGTATATGCGTTTATTCGGGTGATGGTTTTATTATCACAATTTTACCAACGTCTTTTTATGGAAGAAGAAGAGGACTTCTGTTCCCAGTTGCAGATGCGATGCCAGACGTTTTAGGACAGATGAAGTACATAGGTACAGCGAAGAACTGTTATTTAAGTATATATTGGGATCGGGATTTTTGCCAAAGAGCTGTCGAAATGAAAAAAAGTGGTTGCAATTAGTCATTTCAAACGATTGCTAGTGCAAACCAACGGTGGGGTTAAACTATTTGAATAAAAAACTGGTAGAATCGAGAGTAAGTGGTGGAATCCAATCATTTTAAATTTTATATCGCTCGATTCAAAAATAGCATTACATCTTAGCAAATCGTAGTTTTAAAAAGCATGAACTGAGTTCAATGTTTCAGATAGTTGTTCAAGAGAACAAGTATGTAATTGTGTATTGTGTAGAAGTTAGTTTCTCTTCCTTCCACGAAATTCTTAGCGCTTAGCTTACCACTTATTTCTTACTTTAAGTATAAAACATAATTTTTATGTCTTAGGCAATGATATTTAATGCTAATGATATTTTACACTGCTACAAAATCACTGGCTCGAAAGTCTTACAAAGACAGTGATAGCATTAATTCACACAGTCAAAAGGTATAGAATGGATAGCATAATTAAAATCATAAGAAAATACACCTAGTGTTTCTCACATAAGCGTAAATGTAATATATGACGTAAGCTATAGAAGAAACGTCCCGATCGGTACGTCATTTCTGTATGTACCTTTTATCTAAGAAAAATATTTAAAATCATTCTTATAAGATATTAGATTAGATTTACATGCATAATATTTTTTGTATTTTTTTGGATAAAAACGAGAAAAAAACGAAATAGTTTTTAAATAAAATATAAATACACAATATTTTTGGAATATCACCTGAACTGTCGTGTCTTTTAATCCGGAACTAACCTTTTCATTATTTACCTAATTTAATTGAATTCAGTTAGTCGCTTGTTGTACTGTATTTAAGATTCTTTTGTAGAGCACAGTATTTAAAAATCATTTCCCAAACTGCGTAGTCTTTACGCTCGCATAATGGGCTAAATAAATTTGGCAAGGTAGTGGGTCGTGTAATAGGTTGATGCGGTGTGCGCGGGTTCACAAACAGTGCCGTCACGTCGTTAGCCCGCCACAGAGAGCGTGGCTTTGCAATCCGCTCTCGCCTCGCAGCCAAATGATATGTTGGAGTCGTTAGACCATCTGCCGGTTAGGACTGTTATGTTACAGTGTAACATTTTATGTTAAGCATGCAATTAAAACTATTAATAAATGTATTAAAATTAATATGATTATACGTAAATCATGATATCTATAATGTTATAAATGCGAGGGAGTTGTTCATTTAATTTGAGATATAAAATTGACCTTGTTAATCAGATTCGAGCAAGAAAAGCTCTAGTTAGAGCTATGAAAACATACTTATGTTTTTCACATTCTTTCACGTATCTCTCATAACCTATAATTATTTTAATTAAATTGTGTGCTATTTTTGTGAGATTTCATCAAAGTCGTTCATCATTTGTATATCTGTATCTCTTCCCTCTATTTTTCTATTCCTAAGTTCGCACAACGTTTTATAAAACAAATTAAATACGTTTAATGAAATATAAAAAAAATCGACTGCTACGAAATTTAAGAAGAAACTAAATTCAATGAACTGGACATTGCGGCTTCAAGCCACAGAATAACACGAAGTTAAACAAATGGAGAAATCACAGAGAACGGAATAATATAGCCACAGAGGGGGAACGCTTCGAATTCCTCGCCGGCAGCCAAATGATTATGTTAGGCTCGTTAGCTCCTCTGTGCTTTGTTATATAAATATAAAGGTTTAAATGGTCAATGTTTTTTTGTTTATTTTTTATAAATAAAATTGTTTTTGATCTGTTTAGTTGGATCTAAAACCGGACAAGGACAAGGGTAACTTCTTTGATTTTTTGACAGGAGCATAGTTATGTTGGTAATATTTGTGTATGTATGTATCATCATTAACAGAGTACGCAAACTTACTTGGAATTTTAAAATCTTAAAGCCCCAATAGATCCACGCCAGATCTATATTTCACTTGACCAATATCACTTATAACTTACTGTTCACCTTTTTGGTTTGGGGTGGATCATCTAAATTTAAATTTCTCGTACTTGAAAGATCGCAGAGATCTCTCCTATAAGTCATCCGCTTTAAACCATACAGATATCCAACAGATAGCCTTTACACAACTGCCAAAGTTCTTACTGTCAGAGAGTTACATATATATGTGTATAACAAAATTCCTTAAGTAACTAAAATTTGTTTCTTACATACATAAAAAAAGAAGAAAAAATGTAGTACAGATAATAAAAGCAGGTTCTAAATCAAAAGTTGATATAAATATATAAAGATTTTGTTTTGACGAATTTATTTTACAATAGACGGAGGGTCTGTGGAGAACAGCATTTTTAATATTTAATTTACACATTTTTATAAAAGTTTACCTATTTGACGATACACCGCTGTCTCTGATTGCTGCGATTTTTTTTCATACTGGAATTTATTTTATTCGTTTAGGTTCAACGTGTAATATTTTTACATTGCCTGACCTTATTCGAAGGAAATCTGCACAGTAATTGAGATACGTGTACTGACATAACCCGTAGACCGTGCTGCGCAAGGTAATAGAAAAATACAATGGCTGTGGAACAATGGCTCACTCACCGGTCTTTACCGTCTAGTCAAATGGAAATGTTAGCGCACATACCCATCGGAATATTGAATATAGTCATTTACCTTTCATTTTTACCCGACTGACGGTGGGGGGAGGAGGGTTACGGTTATGTATTTACGCCAAACGGCTTGACCTTTTTCAGTTTGACGATGTTAAGGAGTGAGAAGTCATTCGATTAGTATTCTTGGCTTGTGTGTCTGTCAGTGTGTTATTTTAAACTAATTATTGCTTGTTAAGAATAGTATGTGTGCTATATTTAATATTTTCAAAAGTTGTCGTAGAAATGTTGTTTAATTAGTATGTATGTGCAATTGGTTCCAGTTCTGGGAAACGACTACGAACAGAATACTACCTAATATAAGTACAGGTACGCCCCTCCTATTTTATTTTGATAGACTCGTTTCCTTGCAGTTTCTCGCATTCTTTTATACAGGCTGGCAACGCATCTGGGACTGTTGTCATGGTTGCAGGTGTTGACTAGTAGGAGTCAACAAGTGACATCAGATGATCTGTATGCTCATATGTCGCCTATAAAAAAGATTAATTGATATAAATCATTGTAACACTATAACATTTATAAGAATTTAATTTTGTTATTATTTCCACAAGGTATTGTTGTCTTCAATCTTAAGTTGATGATGAAGAAGATCCTGGTCAGAATTATTGAAAAGTGTGCTGTCATCGGAATATATCCATATAACTCCATAGTTGGTACGTGTGGGGAATATATCCAGATAAGTAGCGCAAGCGTGCTGTTGTTAAAAGTGCCTAGCGGTCTTATTAGCTAAATAAGTACAAAGGGCTAGGAGAAAAATACACAGAAAGAAAAGATAAACAATTGTGTCACATCTACGCAATTTCAGAAGAGGTTAGATATAAGTCGGGTTGGAATGTATTCAACAACATTTATTATGTAGACCATAGGCAATTGTAGTTAAAAGTGTCCATTGCACCGATTACATCGGTCTCAGCAAAGTGAAGTCCATTGAGATTGTATCCGCGCTCTAAAATTTCCATTTGGCTCGGGCCGTTAAAGAGCAGAGAACTGGTGCCATTGTGCCGCGCCCATTGTGCTTTCCCATTGGCCGGCGCGGCTCATGCGAGCAATTTCAGAGCACTTCATGTATTTCAATTAACGCACTGACATTGTACGGCTAACTGAAACTCCTAATAGCAACAGTTTCGATAAACGTTTTTGCAATGTTCTTTAATCTGTTTTATGCTTTCGTTCTTTGTACCCTGTTCGCTATTGATTATTAAACGAAAAATTAGGTTTGTGAACTGTTTGGAATGATTTTTGAAGAATGCTTAGCATCATTTTTAAGGTTCCGTACCTATTAATAGGACTCTGCTGTCTGTCCGTCTGTCTGTCAGTCTGCCCGTCTGTCACCAGGCTATGTCTCATAAACCGTGATAGTTATACAGATGAAATTTTCACGGATAATGTATGTTGCCGCTATAACAACTAATATACTAAAAAACAGATTTAAATAAATATTTAAGGGTGCTCCCAACAAGCGTGATTTTTATAGATAATGGTACGAATGGTAGAAAATTGAAAACAGCATATTGGTAAAGAAGCTAACGAAGCATTATCATAAAACCCATTACTATGCCTTTATGTAGATTAAACGAGACGCATACAAGCAACTCACCTGATGTACCACACAACACGCTCTTACTATACCAGAGCAGGTATCGATGTATTCTCGATTTTAATTACGTTCAATCCGTTGTACTCCGGGACTTTCAGCTAGAGCGGCGTTGAAAATCGTGTTATTTCTCTCTGAGCGGGAGGTCGCTTAGGACACCAACGCACTTCAGTAAAATACGTTTATTGAGTGTAATAGGTTTCAAACGCATAGGTTGCTATAACTAAAAGCTAAAATGTTTAACTGGAGATGTACGTGCTTATTTTCTCATCAACTATACAAATTCGTAGGTCGCCTTTTCTTATAGAACTAAAGGTGCATATTTAAATTTATCTGTGTTAAAGGAAATAATATTTACCTGTGCCTGAAAACAGAATAAAGTAACATTTAGGTTGTCGTCCATCAAAGTTAGTGCCTATTTAAAATCATATTCCCGAATATGGCCCCGCTTCCCCGAGCGGCACGTGCAATATGCGCCCGATAAATCTCAGCTCCCGGCAAGACATATTCGGTTTAGGGAGTCGTTATGGCTTGGATATAACTTACTGAGTATTATGTTTAACCTGCATATTGAGAGATTTATTTACGACCTTTTGAATTCTTAATCTTCATCAAGGCGAAAGAAATATTTGAACACTAAACGACAATAAGGCGTTTGCATTAAAATGTACTCGTAATATTTTTTTTAAATAATAAGGCATGTTTGGCATGTTGTGTTTGGGCTTTAACAAGTTCATGTAAAAATATATTAATAATAATTGCTCATTAGATTCAAAACGCTACGAATCCTTTTAACTTAATTTAGATGGACAGATGTTCTTCTTTCTTTAGCGGACGTATGAGTAAATGTAGTATTTTATGAAAATAGAATTGGTATAAGAAGCTAGCTCGCAATTGCAGCCCGAACAAGCGCCGACATAAGACTATATACCGACAATGTTGCAACAAAATAACTGTTTAACGAAAAGAAAAAAAGAGATGGCTGTTTTTTGAATTTTTCTTTCAATAATAATATAATAATAAAATTGTGTTCACGAACTCAACTTATGATAGTAAAGGTTTAAAAGAGGTCGGTTATTGACAGAGAAACATTAGTTTTTAGTCATATTGAAAGAATATTATTTACTAGTGACCCGCCCCGGCTTCGCCCGGGTACCACTAATTATGTTGATCCGATCGCTATCAAACACAGGAATGTGCCAATCTGGACAATCCCTGTAAATTTCATCGAAATCGGTACAGCCGTTTTAGAGTCTATAGGGAACATACATACTTCTCTTTTTATATATTATTTTTTGCATAAAAAGTATCCTATAATCGGTTGAGTAGTTTTCGCGTGAAAGCGTAACAAACAAACTTACATTCACATTTATAATATTGGTAGGGATAAATAGATAGATAGATAAGCTAAAAGTTTTGAAAGCAACAAGTCTTCGCGAAAATATCTTGAAGACATATGCCGCAGCTTCGACTGGGGACTGGAACTGCAAAATGTACGGGCTTAATAACGACTTCTAAGGCCTTACATGGCTTTCTTACAGACGTTTAAGATTTACAGCGAAAATACATATATATTTCACATATGTATTATAAAACAGCTACGTAATATACTTTTTTGCGATCCATTGACAACTAGAAATTATATTACACATAATTGCTGACAAACAAGTTAATAAAATAGATGGACGTGCATGCAAAGAATTCCCGAGTGACGTGTCCAGTGCGCTCGTTCGGTCGTTGTGTACAGTGACCTAACTCCATATTAACATTTCAATTCCAAACTACACACTCGTACAATTTGACGGAGCCACATATATGCAATATGGCTCTAATGGTTGAATTCAGAAATGAATATATCGGACCCGCACTGGCGGCTATTAAAATTAGATGGAAATGACGTGGCCTGTCGTTCATCGATGATTTCTATGCAATTATGTGTAGGAAAAGTTAGTGCTTATTGTTGTTCGGAAATAAATTATATTCCATCATTTAAACAATTTCATAGTGGAAGTATCGCTTTTACACTTCCATACCCTCGCACTGACAGTTGCTGTTCTATATAATTTACTACCTCTGTCCACGAACGGAAGCAGCAAAAATAGGAGTTGCAGGTGCTATGGAATGATTGCTGTAGGGGAGAGAATAGGGTGTGCAAGGAAAAAGGATTGGGAGGGAGACATTAACCTACGAACAACTCACTCGCAAGAATAAAATTATAACAACCACAATAATAAATTTACACACGCCGTTATGCTTTGACATGTTCATACTTTCACGATCCACGTCCAAATAAACAGCAGCTGCAGCGTGACTCATGTACAGGCTATTTTACTGTGTAGTTTAATAACATTGTTACTCTACTAAGATCGTTTCTGTGCTATTTGATTTTTGCTCAATCAACCGTTTCTTCCTATTTTAATTTACTCATACCTTTATTAACAGACCAGAATGAAGAGAGTCCTGCATCCGTAAATAAAATAAATAAAACATACAAATAATGAAATTGTACAATTTTATAAGACCTAGGTTATATTTATTTCTTGCGTTAAAGCGTTGGTGGTTTAAAAAAAAGATCGCGGACAGGTATAAATCTTCGATCGGTGGCTGGCAGGAACGTCAGAACACCCGTAAAATTATTAATTCCGTATTCAGTAATAACCGGAACGACACATCGGCACACATCGGCCGCCGCGACAATTGAATGAGCGACCGTAGGACGCGTTCGGCCGAGCAATCCATTATGCAGATTGGTAGTCGGATTGCGGCATTGTCGTTGCTCCGCTCTGCCTATTACGCACGGCCCGAGACCGCCCAGCGCCTAGTACGCGATTCATTTTATGGATATTGCGTCGTTGGATTAACCATTGATTGACGACCTCGCACTCGACCTTCTGTTCTACTTTTCGCGGTAGTTCTACCATTTAATATCTTTAAATCAGATCCCGAAAAAATGGGGTAGGTTAGGAAAAGACAAGAAATAAGGAAATGGAAGGGGTTGGATAAATAAGGAATGGATCATTCGGAACGTCAGAAAACGCAGCAGTGTGTAAACTCGAAAACTACTGGACCGATATCAAAAATTATTACACCAATAGAAAGCTCTTTTATCGGCGTACCTGAGCGACCTGGGGCGGGTTGCTAGTATAGTATAAATACGTCGGTATTCTGTGAGATCCTAGTACCTTGTACAGGACGAATAACCGTATTCATAGCAAGCATTGTGAAAAATATTTTTAAATAAGCAAGCTAAATATTACTATAATTTGAATGGATGGAATTTAATAGACAAAAATCTAAGCGGCTCATTTGAAAGTAATTAGTTTTTACATTTAAAAAGAACTTTAGTGTACGCGTTGAGGGAAGTCTCTCCCAATCCAAGTGGATTTAGATTATACCCCGTTACCTCACGCCGGCCGCAGTGGTGCCGGCAGAGCTCATGAATATGTAATTACTTCTCGGCTATTAATATTTTTACCAGCCCCCGTAGCGTTGATTGCCTCTTGAATTTATTATCTAACTCCGCGATAGACCATTCCCGCATTTATTTAGACCACCTGCCAGGCCCCGTGACGCGGCTCCGTTATTAGTGAGTTATGACGGAGCGCTTTTTTGTTGATAGAATATTTTATTTCGCGCACTCTTTGTTTAGGTTTTGTGAAATTACTCGGCAATTGTTTGAAGGGGAATTTGAAATAATGTCAGATTTATGAACCATCCATACGGTGCGTACTGTCTTTCGACAAAATCACCACTTAACACCAAACGAGATTGTAGTTAAGCGCCAGTTTATTCATTATATAAAAAAAATGTAAATAGAGGTGATCGTTTCGTTACTTCTTAAACATTACAATTTTAGCTGTGAGACGATCGTGAGGTGCTTGAGTTAACATGCGTAGCTCTATATATATATATATATATATTGTGACCATGAGATGGCTAGCAACAACTATATTATGCGAAGTTGTATGGATATACAAGAAGCGAGACAGGAAGTCAGTGTCGTACCAAATGGAAATCCATGATTTTTGCAGACATATTATGGTCGCCTGAAACATAAGCTAAGCGCATCCACAGCTGGGGTAGATTTTTAAATGCTTACTTATTTATCTTTTGATATATATCTTCAACTATAACAAATTTCGTATACACGTCGTAAGAAAATACTGTGTTTAAATACTATAATGTTCTATGTTTTGTTCACTATGCGAAAATTTAAGAAAAAGTCTTAAAATAGCTTAATGTTCAAAATCAGAGAGAAATAAAGTTCCAAAATACATAATAATTCTTATTGTTAACATTATAAATTATCCGATACAAATGTATATAAAATACTTAAAACAAATAAATTTGTTGTTTTGGAATTTAATGCTAAACTTAAGTGTGTTGTACGTCAGTGAGGATTATTAATATAATATAATAATAATATAAATAATTATTGTGTTTGCATTCAGCAAACTAGACATTTCTGCCTTTCTTAAATAATTTTATACATCCTTATTATTTTTATCATGTTATTATCTTTTATCTATAAAACAAAACCGTGGTGGTTACATTTACGAGAATTTACTCAAGAACAATAAGATTTTTTGACCATTGAGTTATTCGTCTTGATCCGCCTGGAATAACAAAAGAAAAGAGATAAAAATATGAATAATTCACTAAAAATATATACAAAAATCTGTTTTAAATGAATTTAAATTACTTAATATTAATTAATTTTAATTTGTATGTAGTATGTAATATGAAAAGTACATCTGCAGCTCTAATGCAACGATCGATTTCATATTCACGATATAACTAGACCATTATGCACGATACGGTGACCACTGTACCCGGCTCTGTTCGCAGCAGTCCTGATTGCTAAATGTTTGCCGATATTACATAAATACAGTCGGTGGAAGCGCAACTGTTTGCCCAATCCTCTCATTATCGGAATGGAGTCGCTAATATTAATTGGTCAATGTGGAATGTTGAGTTAGAAGTGTTTATGAAAAAGCTTAACTAAAATCCGTAGAATATAAAAACAAACCGATGTATATTTATTGGTTGAAGCTTAAAAATATGAATTTTTTAAATAATGTTCTATTAATCTTAGAAAGTTTATCTAGGAAGCAACAAAACTGTTTATACTGAAATACTAGCGACTCGCCCCGGCTTCAAACGTATAGCAGAGCGAATACACATTCTTTATTGTCGTAATATCATACCAAGCTATTACGTTTTCTTGGACAATCATCGGGATGTCTGCTCGGTTCACTAGTTTATACAAGATGCATTTATAGTATAGAAGAAATAGAATCTTTTAATTTCATTTGAAAACTATAAAACTGTATTCGAAGAAAGGGTAAGTTGTTTTAAGACATAAAACACACAGATACTTTATTACGAAGTGAAGTACATACTCCCGTACGCGTACAGACGGCACGAGGCGAGCTCGGGGACGTTTGCTTAGATTAGTTACCGACATAAACATCGTCTCATAACCCTATCATCGCCAGCCGGCTCCGTCTGCCGCCATTGTTTCGTGTTTAATTAGGCGCGAACAAATACGTACGTTGAACAAATGGCCTCAGGTGAGAAGCCTTTGTCCTTTGTGATGAAATTCGCAACTTTCTTGCATCTGCAACCCGTGGCCAAACGGCAAGCTTTTATTAATTTAATGTGAATAGATCTTTTGATTTGATATTCTAGTTGTTAACACCTTAAGAATATACTTATTATATAACGCTTTTTTATCGCGGAAGATTATAAAATTCAAAGTTAGTTGTGTCCGACGAATTTGATATAAAGTAAATGATATAAAATGTAATTAATAAGAACACGTCCTTTTACAACGATCGTTATTAAAGATTTAAGTTTATTAAGTGACGACTTATTTTGATGAAGAAGGAAGGAAAGAAGGAGGAGGGAGAGAAAAGAAACCATAAAGAAACTATTTTTATTGAATATTGAAATATAGTACAGGGGGTCAGCGAAAGGGTATTTTTTTTGTAAATGGGTTAGTTAGTTAGGGTTAACAAGTGGCACCTTACTCATCAGATCGGCATCTATCTACGATTGTTAAAGTAGGGGTCACAATATTCGGAGCCGGTAACCCTAAATATACCTGTATTAGGGTTATCGTTTGAAGTAAAACTAGTTTCGTATTTCCACATAAAGGTATTATTTATTTTACAGCAAGATTGTAGTTTGGATTTAATTTGATATTTTGTTTATTTAGGTTCCACTCCATTAACCAGAAGGTATATATGTCTTGTGACCCTTCTTGTGTTTTAACAAACCGACCTCGGTGTAAAGTAAGCCATAGAAAATAATTTTATTGAATGCGTGATGTTTTTAATCAAGTTAGATTTGACATTTCATAACGACATCATAGAGACACCGGGATCTCCTTTAAACTTTAATAAATACAGAAATACACATAATTGGTAATTAAATTACAGGTCAAGGCAACGTACAAAGGCGTATTGCGCACGTGTCAAACCAGATATCAAATAGCTTGTATGTGCCTAAGTTCCATCTAGCTACACTGAAATATAGTGTCGTTGGTGAAATCTCCATTTACGCCGGAAGGTAGAAAGTGAGCTTTCTTATAACGGTAAACATTTTAAGCTGGTGCAAGCCTACTGTAGGTATAGACTGACTTCTATGCAAAGTAAGCAACCAGCAGTCTCGTCATAGCACGATTTAGACCAAGGGAGGATGGAATTATCGTATACCTATACATACCGACAATACCGGCAATTTGCCGACAGTTTGTAATATCTCTAATCCGATTTTAAGCTGACGAAAATCACAATCGTTCGGTGACATATACGTAGATGTATAATTTGAATGCGTCCACTGAACATTTCTACTTCGTGGTACTTTATAGAGTTGGTGCTATTCGAGCGGCGTGCCCCGGGCGATACACCTCAGTGCTTTGTGAATTTAACTTACGCTCCCAAAGTAAACTCCTAATTGAAATGTATAGTTGAAATAACCCGTTTAGCTCGAGTGGTTTTCATACCTTTGTTTTAAATTAGAGTGCAAAAGAGAACGAGTTTTAAAATATTTTAGTTCAAATCAAATATAGAGGCGGAAAAAATATAGCGTCTATGTGTCTATATATGTATAATGATGGTATAGTATTTATAGCATAACTCATTTACATTTTATTTATATGGCCACCGCATCGTGACCTAATAATACGTTAACTACGCGTACGTTTTTATAATTATTATTTATGTTTTGTTAGTTATTACTAATATTTATAATTGTTTACAAAATTTAATTCTTTTGGTAATTAAAAGAGCACTAGCAGGTATATCGATGCATTTCATCATCGGTATTTCGGCGGCCGGGACTCTTTGTAGAGGCAACAAACAATCGCCATATTTCTAACAATGGCTGGAATTGGTTCAGCCGGTTTATTTGCCGCGGGTAAACATCCCCGCAGCGGTCCGGACCACTGCTCACTTCGGTGATTTGCAGCGAAAATTAAAACGGATACGTCGAACAATAGCCGAAAACACGATGCTTCTACTACGATCTCACGTAAGGTCGAAACGTATTTAAGAAGTGTCTTTTAGTATAACTTTTATTGTGTATTTTAAACAGTCGCTATGCTATCTCAGGTAATATACCACGTTATCAAGGTTCTGCATCGCGACTAACGCAAAGCACCGCCGCTATGCAACATCCTTACAGTCGCTTTTAATGTAGTGCCGATGCAGCTGCTATTTCCGCCGCGGCGCTTGCTACTCCTCGATATTGTCCGCGCGAAGTAACAATGCACTGGTACAGCTGTGAGATACAAATACGACCAATAGCCAAAAGGACCAACGCAGACGCGCGCTCAAAAAACCGAGCACCTGTTGCCGCCTTCCCAGCCCTCATCGGTGAATCTGAACCTAGGGCCCGCCGCAAATAATACAGCTGCACAGAGTAGTTAACGGCCTGAGGCAAATACCGTCTCCCTTTCCGTTCCGGTAAATCCTAGTTGGCATATTAATATATATATATATAGTATGTTTACTTTGAAAATATTAGTATTCTTCTTTTAAGATTTCACTTCGACGATTGGCATAGTAGGGGTTTATTTCGACAATTGTTAATGTTGTGCCAATGTTTGAGTAACTTCATGCTGAAACCTACGTATAAAAGTATCGTGAAACCACGTAAAACAAAAACGTTTTTTTTAATTAATACAAATTTGCTATTAGCCCTGCCGAAAAAGCCTAGTTAAATGTTTAACTAGGCGTTTTCGGTATGTACCGAGCTTTATGGAAAGGCGATATTATTTTTTCATTTCATCTACAATAAAAAGTCGTATAATACCTAGTGTTCTATGTTCAAATGTTTGGTTAACGAGCGAAAATAGAAAACGCAGCAACCTATACCGAATGGAATAAATTAAATTGATGAAACATTGGAAAATAGGATTTTTTTATAAGTTATTTGCGATATTTAAATAACTTTAAATGTCGCAAGTAACCTGTAAAAATATGATATATTCAACAATTATGATAAACTTTCAAGTTTTCTTGTTACATTTTATAAGTAAACCAATGCTTGTGCTAGGATATGGTCTATGACAATGATATTTATACTATAGACTAGCTTTTTCTGCGACTTCGTCCTTGTGGAAATGTATATCGGTGATCACCCGTTGTATATGCGAAGACATCATTCTAGTTAATTCTTCAACAATTTCTTTATCGACTTCTTTTTCTTCTTCAACTTCATCATCAATTTCTTCAGCAACTTCTTCTGCAGCAGCTTCTTTTTCTTCAACTTCTTCATCAACAACTTTTTCGTCAACTTCTCCTTCAACTACTTCAGCAACTTCATCGTCAACTTCTTCTTTTTTAACTTTTTCCTCTTTAAGCTCTTCGTCAACTTCTTCTTCTTCAAAATTACATTAACTGAGAGACAGTATTTGTAACAGTGGTAGAGGCCGCAACAACAACAGCGTCACGAATGGGATGGCAGACAGGAGTTAAATAGAATAGATCAGTGAGGTGCCAAGGGCCTGATTCTAGTCCACTTCCCTTTTACATCCTTTCCTTGTTATCAAAGGATGAGATGGGGAAGAAAAGTTGACGGTGGAGGGGATGAATTGGGAAAAGGAAATAATCATTTTCTGTTTATGCCATAGTCTGTCCAATAAAGGAAGGTAACGCATTTCCAAGCTCTCATTAGCTTTTCACTTGATATTGAGTGAACCAATTGTTCGTTAGCCACCTTCTACTATAAAAAATCTTTACTATAAGTACTCTACTATAAAAAGACAGCTTTTTGGACAGATTAAATTAAGCAACGCGAAAGTTCTTGTTGTTGTGCTATTAACGTTTTTTTGCAATAAATAAATATGTAATGAATCACTCTGTCTTCTAAATGAGAAGTTTTTTTCATAGAGAACAGATCATTTTTAAAACTCCCTAGCATCTTTAACTTAATTACGTGGAGCAATTACCATAGCTATTTGAGATTTAATAGGCAATTTGTGTACGAGAATCGATTTTGGATATAGCACATGTTATGCATTATTAATGAGCTCAAAGCGGGTAATTGAATAATACAGGTGATGATATATTACCTGATACACTTTGAGGCCGGCCAAAGCTGTCGCCAATATCGAGGATTGTAGTCCCGAGTACCATAATGATTTATGATATTAATTGATGTTTAGAAAATCGAATATTTTTAACATTTTGTATTGTTTGCATAAGAATAAACTAAAGTGGAAATGTTGGCGTTTATAAAGAAAATAACACGTTAAAACTTTAATCTTAGTCTGTGCGAAATAAGTGTGATTTAGACGCTTTGCCATGGTCTCAAGTTAAGATAAGCTATGCAGAAAGAACGGAGCTCTGAGGAACATCGGTATTCGTTGACAGATGAATGTCATCCGTCGATGACAACATGGGGCGTTCGCGTACTTAATCACACAAGGGGATTCTCCATAGGCTGGAAGGTTGCATTTCAGGCAAGCGGGCATGACGCTGTCAAATGTCTGTGAGACATGAAGGGAGCGTTTTCCTTTGGGCCGAAATCGGCGAAATCCGTATGGCGGGTCACTGACCAGATCGTTTCGTTTTAAGTGAGCTATAAGACGGTAACTTAGCTCAAAGGCCCTCCGTCCGTAGAGGGAGCCTTGGCTCGGGCCGTTACTTTATTATCATTACTGGATTGGACGCTCTATGTAGTGGCTCGGCTCAGGGGCCCCCGAGAGGGACCTCGGCTTGGGCTGTCACTTATTTTGCGTTTAGCATTTCGACTCGAGGGTGCCCAAGAGGGCCGAGCCTCGGCTCGATTGGTGGCTTTTTTTTTTTTTTTTACAAAGTGGCAAACGAGCAAGCGGCCCCTGGAAATAAGTACCGCTACCCATAGGCATCCGCAACAAGCTAATGAGTTGCAGATGCGTTGCCTACCTTCATGAACGAAGGAGGGGACAAACAGAAAAAAGGATAATTCCATTCCCTGTCCATCCGCTCCTCATCCGTCAAATCCTCTTCCTCTTCCCATCCTTTCCTTATTAGAAAAGGGTAGGAGGGGGAAGAGGACTACAATTAGGCCTCCGGCACGTCACTCATCAGACGAAACGCAGAAAACTTCTACTTCACGCCTGTCCTCTGTGACGTCGTGGTATTTCACCGGTCGAGCCGGCACATTCGTGCAAAAGATGTTGTTATTGCGGGCTCTACCACTGTACTGTTATCGGAATATTCAATATACGCTCTATTGGCTACAGAGCACAAAGGTAGGAGGTAATTGAGGTAGGTCGGTAATAAACAGGGTCGGAACGACTCTTTTTGACGAGCCTAACTAACTACTAGTTAAACATAAAGGTTAGTTAATTATTGTATCTTATAAATAATATTGGATCTGGATGAGAATACATATTTCTTGTCGTCGACTCGTAATACGGGTAAGTAAGTGTTTCAAAATTTTACGCGATGTAACGTTAAGCCGTTTCAATTGCTGAATTTTACGATGGCGGGAAATTTTAAGGCCCTTACGAACGTAATACTTTATGCTAAATGTTTTATGGTTAATTTTATTAGCCATATCCTCACCCGCTCTTTGTGTGTGACAGCTAGATTTACTTGGATTCAAAACAATTGAATTTTAATATTACAATCAAATATCGCACATCAAACTAATCTATTAATTTCGATAACTTTAGTTTAAGTTAGTTCAACATCTAAGGTATTCCCTTGACACCTAAAAAATAATGCGTTCGAAATTTTGGGATTGGAATCAATTTTAATGAAATCCGATACAACTTGTACCATTATGTACTCACTCATTCACTTGATTTTCTCACCGTATTTGCGTAAATATGTTACAGATTTTCGTTATATAAGATCTAGTTTTTCTGATATTGCTACTTACCCATAGGAATTATATAAGACTAGCAACCCGCCCCGATTTCGCACGGAGAGTTTCTCCATACAAACATTCATCCCTTGGTTTCGCATGAGTAGTTTCTGCGTACAAACGTTCATCCCCTACTTAAGGTAATCGCGCCAATTTTCAAACGAGTGATAGTTATGGACAAAGCGCCGAGGTTACCTGCATTAGAAAAGTTAATATGGTCGTTAAGTTTTCTTAAATGTCTTCTTCTCCTAACAATAACAAACACAAAAATAAAAATTACAAAATAGGTCGAACCATTCATGTGTGATGCCGCAACCAGTGGTAGAGCCCGCAATAACAACATATTTTGCACGAATGGGCCGGCTCGACCGGTGAAATACCACGACGTCACAGAAGACAGGCGTGAAGTAGAAGTATTCTGCGTTTCGTCTGATGAGTGACGTGCCGGAGGCCTAATTGTAGTCCTCTTCCCCCTCCTACCCTTTTCTAATAAGGAAAGGATGGGAAGAGGAAGAGGATTTGACGGATGAGGAGGGGATAGACGTGGATGGATTTTTTCTGTTTATCCCCTCCTTCGTCCATGAAGGTAGGCAACGCATCTGCAACTCATTAGCTTGTTGCGGATGCCTATGGGTAGCGGTACTTATTTCCAGGGGCCGCTTGCTCGTTTGCCACTTTGTAATATAAAAAAAAAAACAAGGTAGAAGGGGATATATACACGCACTCACCAGCTGCTCCTTATTGCTGTTGATAATCTTTCATCAGCCAAGGTAAGTATTTTAAATAGTTGTTATTATAAACGAATTACAGATAGTAACCATTATAAGGGCAAACTCGCAAAATAAACTACTTTTAACAATTAAAAATGTATAGAGTAACTTTCGTATTCACGTTTACGGCGCAGTATTTGGTCAGGTATTATGAATTCATCATTAATTCAGAGTACCTAATGGCAAAATCCTTCCAGTTTATGGATTGGCGGCAAATTTAGCTATAATGTTATTGTTATTTAACTCCCTTGCTACAAACGACTTGCTGGACTTAATTAATTTATTAACAAGCCCTGAAGCTTTATCTCAATTAAGGTTTGCAGAGATAATAATGCCTAAATATACACATTCGCAATGCGCTAAACTTATTAGGCCTTTAACGTAATTAGTAGTAGCCACGACGACATTACTGTTTACGTTGATTTAGATTATTGTATCATTTATTTATAGCGCGTTTTAATCTATAACTTGTTTCATAGCAAGATATGATTGTTGTAAACAAACAAACTTTATTTCCCATACATGGCGGCCATTAAACTTTTTATACTTTCATCAGAAATGTTGCCCGTGACAATGAAGCATGACAGTTGCATGTGCCGACATATCGGGAGCTCAAAAAGGCTAAGGTAAGAATCCCGAATCTCTTACAAACCTTATATGAAGTCAAATTGTGTGATATGGATATCTAATGTAATAGGTAATGTGAGATTAAGTTTTTTTCTAAAATATTTTAGAATTTACGGATTATAACGTAAAAACCTTTGTTTACAATAATAACACCTTGCTGTGAACCAAAGTATACATATTAACTTCACTCGTAAGTATTAATCTCTTCTGACGTTACTTTTACTGGTTTCAAGATGTCCACTTAATTAAAAAAATGCACACACACTCTTCATTTTAACATTGCGATTAATGCCACCTAATTAAAATTAGTCAAAATATGGTTAATTAAAGTAGAACTTTTGTCTCGTTTTATGAACTATTATCTTTAATAATATTGTAAAGAGGAATGATATTGTTTGTTTGTTTGCTTTGAATTGGCTCTGAAACTACTAGACCGATTTGAATAATTATTTCACCATTCGAATCCTACATTATGCCTGTTGAGTATAGGCGATATAATTTTTTATTTATAATTGTTGTTATGTTTCTTAAATACCCGTGCGACGCCGGGGAGCGCCGCTAGTAATCAATAAATTTAGTTCAGATTTTATCAGCTTATTAAACAAACAAATCTTATTTGTTTGCAAATAAGACAATGGGATATTTAATTAATTCATCACCTTTCACCAACATTTTGAACATCGCTGGTAGAAATGTGTCTCTTCAAACCTAATTATACTCAAGTTTACTGTTTATATAATATGTATCAGGTGAGTTGCAGCTAATTTAATAAAAAAAATAATACGTCTATAGCTGAATATAGTGGTGTAAGGATTGCAAAGCTTAACATTCAGTTCGGAGGTGGAAATGAATACGAGCCGTAATAATCGATATTCATTATTCCATTAGTTGGCCGTGGCCGCGAGGGTCTTAACCCACATTAAGCTAATTGGATGTCTATTCATGACGACATTCAATTTATTAGGATGCGTGAGTAGAGATTTTGTTATCGGAAGGTAAAACCTGAGGTAGAATCAAATAGCAACTGATTAGAGTTACTCGCGGTGAATTTAAAATTATTACTTTGAAGTTTAAAATACAAATATTAGAAATGTTCGCTTAAGGATCATTGTTTGAAGTCAATTTAGTACACATATAATATTGTATATATTGTAGAGATTAAATGATTGATTCATTAAACGTAGACAAAAGTACAGTTATTGAGACGCTTCTCAACGGCAAAGGATAAGGCAATCCTTGAAATGTATGTTAATCTTGACTTTAAATGGTATTAAAAATTGTGTTAGAAGGAAAAAGTATTTGATCGCCACAAAGGTTGATTCATCATTAAACACTGCTTACAATTATCCAGAAACTGTGCAAGAGGATATATGTTAGATTGATACCGGGTTCAAGTACAAAACAAAGCAGAGTCGTCGTGTAAAGCGGATTCAAGTCCGTGTTATGAACACAATGGGTATCGTGTAGAGAGGGACCATCAAAATCCTTGAAAACAGCCACAGTCGTAGTTAAATATCATAAAACGCAGTCCGTAATTTAAATTGCAGGTTGCCTTAATTTGTCTCTCCCTCCCGACGCTTGTAATGCATACAACAATTTCTTCAAGCGGTTACGGAGGTTTATGGCTAAAAGTGGTGGTCACTTAATATTAAAAGCTTACTGGTTTGCTACCTTCTACCATAAAAAGGTTGCTTTTCTTTATATATATATATATAGTAATAGCTAATAGTTATAGTAGATAGCAACAGATAGTATTATAGGTTATTATAATACTTACTAGCAGTTGCCCGCGGTTTCGCACACATTTGTAAGTTGATTCCGCATATAATAACTTTGAATTATAGATAATATGTGTCACAAAGTTGCTATTGTAAAGAAACATTGCTTTGGCAACAGATATTGCAAAAGAAGATTTTACCCAAAGAATTTTTTTTTCGGGCCAAAAGGTAAGTACTCCATCTAATTTGCAGTGTCCCTGACAATTTGTGTGCAAATTTCATAATGATCTGTTAAGTCGTTAAGGAGTGACAAACAAACCCAAATTCGCATTTATAATATTTGACCTGACTTGACGACTTGACACTTACTCTCTTACCATCACAGATAACATAAATAAGAGAAATTGGATCACTATATAATAAAAGTAATTTCTGAGTAAATTTTATCTCAATATAAACAAAAATAAATCAAAAACATTCAGTAAAAAAAAATTAAAAATTAATCTTGAAGGCGTTTGGGGAAAGCGAGGTAACAGTTTTTTATTATGTCACGGCTTTACTTAGCCCAAATAAGGATTTATTTAAGATTAACTGAGATTTGGAAGAAGCAATTACAGCTCTTGAATTATTGAGTACGCGGCGTTGTTTATTTAAAGCTCTAGAGATATTCTTCGCGCGAATGTTTGATTTTTACTCTACATGTGTTTTCGGCCCTTTTCTTTTACAACATTATTAGGTGCTAAATCTAGGAAAGGTATTAACATGTAATACTATCTGATTTTAAATATTAATAATTATTTTAATACAATTTTTAAATCATCTTTCCAGGCTTTGAATTTATGATTAATTTATTTTGTAGTATTAAAGACATATAGAGAATGAGATCTCAAATGCTTAAGCACTAAGAAATATTTGAGATTTTATAATTTGATGCAAATTTCTAAAAAGCTAGATATTATCGGAGGACATGGCTTCATATGAACCTTGCAACATTAATATATTAACAGGTAGCTGTTATCGGAAATGAGATTTTGGGGTACAGGTTAAGCGGATTTTGCTTTTAGGCTTACCGATGAATTTCACCTTACTAACACAATACCCAAATTGAATAGCAATGAAATTAAAAATTTGCGAAATATAATGACACTGTATTGACATCTTATTTATTATGATATTTTGTTATATTTTTAAAGCGCTGATAGGTGTTCGCTCACGTTCACTATTCATATCAGATTTACTGTGATAACTTTACTTGTATTTAATTGTAATAAGTTTTTAACTTTAAATTCGCAATTGATTTGATTTTTTCCCTTTCTAAATTTGATTTACAAAAGGCCGTATAAGATACGTAAAAGGAAGAATTTGATTAGCTTAATTTTTGTCAAAATCCGAATTTGTAGTTAAAAGTACATATTAGAAGTGCAAGAAAATCGCTTTTTAAATTCGCTTTTCATGGATGGTGGCATTCTTCCTAACATTGGCAAACCAATTAATGCTGCTTTAATAACATTTTTATGACTTTATGATAAATTTAAGATTTCTTTCTTTTATATCTTGCTTATCATTAACATAAAATAAAACTTACTTGCTTTAGTCCCGATAGCTGTATCAACACTAGCAAAGAATATTTCTACTTTTTATTTGAGCCTAAATTGTACAATCTATTATGTAAACGTGATTTCTATTTTCAAATCCGAGATACGTTTTTTTATGATCGCAGGGCTTCATGAATGTGTAAAGAGGGCTGTTTGGACGTCCGGCGAAAACTCTTGCGGTCCCTGGTCAAGATGCGAAGCGTGTCACAAAACAGCTCATATACTTTTATTAGTCCTTGATTCCGGTCTTGTTACAGCGCCTCTATACTCAAATAGTACGTGGCGAGACTTTAAGTACGCCCATAGAAACATTTTACGATTGGATTCATTTTAAAAGAGATATATGAGTATACCATAGAATTGTTTTTCATTGAATGTTTAATCAGAAACCGTAAATTTGGACGGAGATTTAAAGATTTTAAAGTAAATAGTTGCAAACTTCAAGCGGTAGCACACTTGCAATACCTGTGATTGAATCTACGAATCAAGTTGGCTCGTTTAGCTTAATGAGAGTAAATTTTTACGATGCGAACACGGGCGACATCAATACTGTTTTATCAGGGAAACCAATAATGACTTTTTGACATTTATTTACAGTTCCAAGTTATTTAATTTATCAATTGCATTTAATGTACTTTTTATATACATTTTAAATTTGATTACATTTTGAATATAATGTCGGTTTATTATGTTCATATAAAAACTGAAAATACAAAATGATGTTAGAGCAAGGCCAAGGTCTTCGTTGGCTTTCAGCTTATCCGTGATAATCCGAGATTTGTAAGACGCAATTACAGCTTCGGAATTATTAAGTAGGCTTGCTTTGTTATAAGATGTACACGTACCGGGAAATCTTATCAGATAGTTAATACTTTACAGACTTTAAATGTTAACGATGACTTTAATTAGAAAGTTACTTGTGCAGTAGTGTTAACGTTAATGTCTTTTGGCAACTTCAACCAGTCAGTAGCAGTACACGTTTGCCCCCAGTAGGCAAATATTGCTGCCCCTATCAACCTCTACAATGTGATACCCTAGTTCAAAGACATATTAATTATAATGATTTTGACAATGAAATTGTAACTTTACTTTTTTTAGTATTATTCTATATTTGCGCATTATCGTCTAAATTTCATAACCTTTTTCGCGTAAAGAGGTATCATTGTAAACTAAGAGATCGATAGAAGAGTTCCTAGATAACAAAGCCTATGTTACAAATCATAAGATATGATAAATTTTTATGGGTCCGAGCTAATAATGTTTAAATCGGTATGAATTATTTAATATCTGTAAGATATAAAGAAAAGTTGGCTTCAAATTTGTCTCTCTTGAAATCTGCCCCCTAGGATGGTGGATACCAGCAGAATACTCAGTCTGCTGGTATATCCACCACTGCATCCAGTGGACAGCAACCTAGACAATACCGTCGCTCCATTAGAGGCATAAACAAGTTGTTTTCTGACTATTTTTTTAATCCTTCTTCGTTAGTAAAAAATAAACTTATGCGTTCTTCTTTTAAAACAATAATAAAAAAACTTCATATTTCAATTACTACCATATTAGTATATTGCATAGTTTAACTTGAGGAAGTAAAGACGTACTCAGTTGTGCTGTTTCAGTTAATTGCTCACAAATTACACCGGAACTGAAATATAAACTAAATGCATATGTAACTTTAAGTTATACTTATTAGTATGCTATTAAAGTTACTTGCGCTTTTAGTTCAATATGGATATACTAACCTACATGTACGTAGTATTATTTTAATTAAAAAAGGCTGGCAACACATCTGTAAAACACGTTATTGTAACATATATTTGTGGTGGTAGTGATGATTAAAGTTCATTTCAGGAGCTTGCTCGTTTACCAACTTATAATACATTCTGGATTTTTCTAGTAGGTTTATCGCTAATGGAATTTTACTTTGTCTAGGCCCTGGTATGTTTCCGCTCGACACTCACCTCAGTCTACCTCTGGATACATGTGAGAATTAACTCCCTGCGTACCAGTATACATGTATGCAGTAAAGATGAAATTTGACAGTTTGTCTGTATCCATTATCTCCTTTATTTATGTATCTTTCGTAATTCTCTATAAAAGAGACCATTCCCAAAATAAATCTAAATGTTCAACTTAGTAAAATTTTGCATATCTTCTACCATTTAATTTGATACGAGTATCAAATTAAATGGTAGTAAAGTTAAAGCTTTAATATCTTTACATCACCACAAAGCAACTAAAGGGTACTTACAAATACGGCAACAAAGTAAAAATATTTAATACTTGTATTCGTTGGTACACCAACGTACAAATTTGCTAAATAAGCTTATTAAAGGCTACGAAATAGGAGTAAAAGACAATTGTATATTAAATATAAAGTCGCTCGCCCACAAAGCGAATAAGTTTGTTCGGCACACGGTAGTAAATAAATATTACGAATTGTTTTGCAAGCCTCTTATCTGACGATTGAAAAGTTTCATAGAGACAACTGTCGTGCCTTTACCAAAGGTTCTCGATTGTAACTCGATGGAAAAAAATATGATATTAGAAGTAAGAAAGTACTCTACAAATGAATAATTACCTTAGTTACATTATAATTGTCACCCATTTTTCCCAAACTCTTATACTCGGGAATGATATTTGCAATAAAGCACAGATTCAACCAATGGTACTCATTATAATACTTGGGTAGGTACTTAATTTTAATAACCACTTAAACCGCGTTATAATAAAAACAATGAATGTTAATTTACACATAATACAGACGCGAAGTAGAAGTATTGTATGCCAGTGCATTTCGTCTTATGAGTAAGCCGAGGGCCCGCTGTCAGTCCTCTGTCGGATCGGACAGGAGAGGAGATGAATAGGAAGAGAAAACTTCCTTTGCCTACCTTTGTCTACCTCCTTCTCTGGCCTTAGAAGAAAGGCAAGTGTGGTGGGAGACAGTTCAAGATAATAATCGAATGGCGGATTCGAACCTTCAACCGATTACACCGACTAGGGTATTAGCTCCAAGTTCTTATTCCATATACATAGATAATATTCAATTTTAAGTATTATAAATGAGAGACTAGCACCATTAGTAACAGAGATGGGGTGGGCAGGGGAGATGAAGTTGGGAGTCGGGGGGAAAACGAATCGAACGTTTAGCGTGTAACCGTACGGCCCTCGGCGACACAAAAACGCTATTTACCAGAGCCGCTTGTGGACGCGCATGTACCTCACTAGAGCCGTTCGCCAATTTAAATTGCATTGCTTGAACGAGGATCTTATGGCTTTATGACAATATTAGAATGTCAATCTACGATGTTCCTTTGAAAACTTTTTGGCGGTTTCGGAATTGCCGCGTTACGTTAAGTTACGTTAAACACAGTGATACGTTGTTTTTATAGTTTATGTTGTACATTTTCATCATCATCACCATCATCAGTCTTGACCAAGTCTTTCCCCGAAGCCGCTTTTTCCATCCGACCGTTTGTCACTATCTTTGAGACGTCATCGGTTCATCTGGAAACATGGCGCTCTACATTTCTTTCCATACGTGGCCATGGAAGGTTGGAATAGATTCAATACTTTCTTCTCGCATGTATCATCTCCAACTTGAAGGATGTTCTGTTGCAAGAATGGGCCGGCTCGGTCAGTCTAATGCCACGACCTCATAGAAGACAGGTATTCTGCGTATCGTCCGGTGAGTGAGGTGCCGGAGGCCAATTTTAGTCCTCTTCCCCTTTCCATCCTTTCGTAATAAGGATAAGATGGGACGTGGATAGGATGCAAAAGGAAACATCCTCTTTCCTGCCTATACCCATATCCATTAAATGTAGGTAACGCATCGGCAACTCATTTGCTTGTTGCAGATGTCTATGAGTAGCGGTCACTTAACATCAAGTGAACCGCTCGCTCGTTTGCCCATCTTCTCCCCTAAAAATATATATTACCTATTTGTTGTGTGTAAAATCTCCTCATCCTGTCTATCCCTTACTCTCAATCCCAATTTCCCTGCTGAAACAATTTTTCAGTTTGCATAATCTTCAGAGCTGTATAAAACCCCCATGCATTATTTATATAAATGTACATAGCATTTTGGCGTTTCAGAAAATCCGGCAACAGTTGAGGTAGCGGTAGAGGGCGGGGCTATCGCTCAACGTCACGGGCGCATTGTTATCAGCGCGAAATAAAGCACGGGGCACCGCTCTCCGGACCAGGCGGAACTTTTAAAATATATTAGCGAACTCTTCAAGTGGACGCCGCGCAATTACCTCATGTGATTTCGTTGCGCTTTAATGTGAGACAATTTTTTCATTTAGCTATTTTGAGTGCTAGAGTTACATTACAATATATAGAGGTTACATTACAATGATAGATCGATATAGTTGTAAATAAAAATAAAAATGTATGAATAGATACTACTGTATTAGTATCATTAACGTTAAGCTATGGGAGAGTAAATATTTGTGTCAAGCCAAGAAAAGAGTAGTAAAGGAACTTATTATTGATGATGTAAGTTATTAAATAAAATGTCCTAAAATATACTTTTTTGATATATGTTACGGGTTACAAAAGCAATTGGAGTTTGTGGCGCTTACTGTACTGAAGAATAAAACTTGTACACTAAATTATTTAAGTATAAAGTAAAGGTTATTCAGTGAGATAATACATTACAAAAATAGACACAACATTAAATGTGATGTAAATATACACAACATTACAAAAATAAACTATAACTGAAATTGGTATCAAATACATTTAAAATAACGTAAAAAGTAGGACTGCGATACAAGTTATTTACGTTTTTTATGTTTTATTAAAGTGACATCTATCACACAAGTGGCGTACTACTGCAGTGCTATGTAAAGTGATTGCGAAGTTTTTGACACTAGATGTCAATGCGTACGTTTGGACGTTTATCATTGCTGAATAGATTTGGCTAAAACAAAAGCACATAAAATATTTTAGATTACATTCAATAGTTTAGTTGTTACTTTCTAATAAAGCAACTTAAACTGCGAAGTACAGTTTTACCCGGTATTATGTTTTATGATAATGATTGTTACTTTTAAAAACTTAGTAAATGTTCCCTATTATATTTTTTTATATAAATAAAAATAAAGGGTTTGTTTTTAATGTGTGGCAACTACAGAAATACAGATTAATTGGTAATGGTTGTCATGTCACGTCATGGTTACAAGGACATTATAGGTTTAAAAAATTAATAAAATCTACTTTAAGCTACAAACAATAAATAACATAAATAAAAAAGGCCTTTAAACATCTAACAATAAAATTAAATCACCAAAAAAACGTCAATTTATTAATTCCTCAACATTATAAAAAGCTTTCTGAATAAGCCAAGACTTTTATCTAGTTTTAAAAGACGTAAGGCTGGCAGCCGCTGTGACGTGATTCGGCAGGCGGTTGTAGACGCTGGGCCCCATGACATGCGTTGTCTTTTCGGTCCTCGCCAGTCCGTGCGCCGCCAGAGCCAGCTTGTTCGCGCCGCGAGTCACCATCCTACTGCTGCCGGTACCTTTGCGTGTTTTAAAAGCAGGAAGCGTTTACTGCGTGAATAGCACCACTTGGAAAATAACTAACGGCGGCAATGTTAAAATTCTGTGCATGATGAATAACGATTTAGCTGAGGTCGTTCGCGGTACCCTAGCGATTGCCCTAACTGCACGTTTTTTGCATACAGAATGCCCGTTCTCTGTCAGCCGCTCGCCCCATAGCTCGGTGCCGTACTGAAGAAGTGAGTGTACGGTCGCAAAGTAACAGGTCGACAGCCGGTTGAGTGCATAACATGTAGCTCCCAGCTTGCCGCGTAGTTTGTCAATGTGCGAGCCCAACGTAAGACTACGGTCGATTTCGAAACCCAAAAAAGACAAACAGCTTACTTGTTGGATTCTAGTACTACCTATTGAAACGCAAAGGTTTTTTTGCATACTACCTGACATCGCAAAATGGATGTAGTTTTTTTAAGATTAAGTCAAAGACCGTTTCACTCGAGCCACTGCGGCACCTGCGGCTGCGTTCGGCTGCAGCTCATAAAACATAAAACCTAATTTAATAATTCATGTACCGTTTCTTTATTCGTGGTATACACTACCGCTGTTCATAAATATTTGCAACAATTACAAAAGCAAGAGGTCGTTTATACAGTAGACATATCAAATGAACGTTGCATGGCGTGGGAATCAGATTGGACTTTTCGGAGAAAATGAAACAGATATAATCAAATGAAACTCAATCTAAATAAACAGGATGCAGTTATCATTACGGTCTAGTGTTACATGAAATGATAGTCTCGTTTCACACTTTACTTATCGTGCATTCTTTTAAAAGCTTACTCATGAATCAGGACAGGGATTTCTAGCGTAGCTAGTTAGGCACAGCCTTGCGTATTGATTGGTCACGTATTATGCATGTTGGGCATGGTAATTGATTGTTAATTTCCGCCTATTGGATATATATTAAGCCGATTAACATGTAATTACGCTTTACAAATGAGCGCATACACATATATGAAGCTATAGTTTTCGTTATGAATTCTGCCTCTAACTCAGTATTTAGCTCATGTTTTAGCGGATCTGTAATTCGATTAATGTAAGTTACTGAAAGTTATTCTAATGTTATATTTCGTTGCCCTTGGGACGACTTAAACGGAAATTTTAGTTTAAAAGCTTTACGTTACAAGTATTACGAAGTTCTATTCAATTCATTTTAACTTTACGCTTATTAAAAGTTTACGAGTTGAACAGGGCTGTTAAACAACGGGTATTGTATGATAATGTTACAAATGTAAATAGCACTTTAACACGCTTTTGTTTACTTAGCCCTTAATAACAAAATAAACGCAAAAGGGTTGCTCATTTAGGGTGGGCAGGCGTTTTTCCGAGTATAAGCTTATAGATATTTGGTTGTAAAAGAAGATAATTTAGTAACTATACACAGAGCGTAAAAAAAGTACTAATAACAACCACAATGCTTGTACAACAAACATCTTAAGAAGATGAATGAAGTAGCCGTGAAAGCTCACGGCTATAATAATCTAAGGCATTTAGCAGTGTAATCACACTAGCTGAATACGTTCACATGACACATATTATCATTTCAGAGAGATAACAAATTGTTTATGTGTGTTTTGGCAGTGTGAACACCGTGTTAAAGAGCCAAGGAAATTAATGTTGCAAAAGTGAATTGGATTGTTGGCCAGGGTCGTCATAGACATTGTTATGCCGACTAGATACATGATATGCTAAGGAAACACGAGATTGAGGGTCTCTAGAGCCGTTTCTCAAGATCGTACTGAATATAAATTTGTTGTCTTTTCTCACCACTTTGCTACGGGAGTGATTATTTATTTACTACTTCTACTTACATCTACTTACATACCAGGAGCAAGAATGTAAAATGAAAGCTTAAAGTTAGTTTAAAGAATGAAGATTTTTTCCATGAATTTACATGAATCAAGTAGTTTTACTTAGAAACCTTTATGCCGTAACTGTTACAAAGTTGATTCAATACAGTTCGACTTTACGCTTGTTAAAAGTTCTAAGAGCATAACAAAGTTAGTTAAACAACGCATATGATCATGTTTTAGATACAATAAGAAATCATATTTGAGTTTGTAAATATTTCTTAGAAGTTAATAAGTATTTTTTTTAAATTTTACCAACGTTCACGCAATCACTCTTCATTGGTGTGGATGGAATAATAAAAACTCCAATAAAACACGTTGTTGTGTGAATACTAGCGACATATGTTAGGGCTTCGTCAAATTTGTTGATACAAGAAAACGTTCAACAAGATATAATTAACTAAGCGCAGCCCATGGGCTTGACACAAACTGAGCAACATTTGTAAGCCAGCGTTCGTGTCTTTTATAATTACACTAGCGACTTGCCCCCGCCTCGCAAACATGTAAATTACATCACATTTCCTGAAAATTTCACCGAAATTGGCCAAGCAGTTTTGAAGTCTATGGGGATCATACAAACATACATTTTTTTTATAGCATAAGGGGGCAAACGAGCAACGGGTCGCCTAAAAACTAAGAGATCACCGCCGCCCATGAACATCCGCAACACCAGAGGAACTGCGGATGCGTTGCCGGCCTTTAAGAAAGGAATACGCTCGCTTCTTGAAGGACCCTAAGTCGTATTGGTTTGGAAATACCGCTGGCGACAGATCATTCCAGCGCCTGTCCGAGGCAAGAAATTACGCGAAAAGAGCACCGTAGTGGAATGCCAATCCACCACCCACCATCAAGATGGTGAGGATGGTAATTGGAGCTCTGTCGAGTTGAGCGATAACGAAACTCAGCGGCAAGAATTGTGCCGAATTGTTACATGCCCATGTGTTACATACAAGTGTTACCAGTGGATTCCGATGTGGAGATATTTTCTCTTTTCAAATAAGGTTAATTGACCTTTAATTTAATTTTAACACTTTAATTAATTAAGAACGTAAAATGCATTATTTTTGTCTAATTAAATTCGCAACATTGTTTCCCGTTACCGTATAATCTCTTAAGGTGAGTGCAAAAGGAAAATCCAAACAATATATACGTGGAGTAACGAAATTGAAACACGTTCGGGGCTCACAAGTCAGAGCGTCGCGTTACAAAGCCCTGCACTGAGCTCTGTAATTGCCAGTTAATCCCGGCCTCTGCCAACAGCCGCCACTTTGTTTTCCCTTCGTCATCCCATCCCTGTGCTTCTATACTGCACATAACACAAAACGTAATGTGTCAAGCATCATCGACTGCAATAACTTGTTAAAAATTGAATTATTCCTCAAGTTTATGGTTTAGGTACTTTTAGAAATACATAGATGAGATTACAGGTACTTTTAGAGATGATTAAGATTCAAGAGGTAAATAAATCACTGAATTTCAGTTGGTATAGTTTTAAACTATGATATAACATTCTACTCGACGAGAAGCACCAAGAAGAAGGACTCTTATACTTTATAAGAAATTAAGAAAAGCTAGAAATCGGACTGGATGGTCTAACTTCAGTCTAAGTTACAAAATAGTGATAAAAAGGTGGCAACTGAAAGTTTTGTCATCGCTAAACCGTTGTCGTGATAATACTGTCTTTGTCGTTCATCTAAAACAACGCGTAAGAATAAGAAATGTGAAACTTTGAACGGTTTACTGTTGTAAATAGAAATTTAGCTTTATCAGAGAGAAGTAAGTCTAAAGTGCCTCTTTGTAGCGACACTTTAGACTTAAAGGTGAACCAGAAGTATCACCTGATAAAATCGAGGAATTGGAATATAAAACTGTCTTGGGTAAGAATTACATTATGCTCACAATCAGACACTATTTAAACTAATAAAAGGTACTCTTGCCAATATATATGTAGGAAATTAATGTAAATGCCCAGAATAGAATAACTGTATTTACAAGACAAACACTATTCATTTGTCAGTATGTAATGACGTTACAAAGGAGTTGCTTATTATTAGAAATATTGAAAAAAATCTTTTGAAGTACAGATGCCCGGCGTCTTTTTTCAATGCCCTGAATAAATAAATGGCGCCGTCTCCGCGGCTGGTTGTTAAAGAGTAACGTTTCGCGGTAATCTAATACATCGTGGTGGTACTCATTATTTGGGTCTCGCTAACGTCTTTTTTACGATTTGTTGCGTCACACACATCTGGCGGAACATTGTTAGAGCTTGACTAATACTGTAGGATGAAAACGAATTTATTGCTTGGGCACAGATGCACAGCTAATAGCCACTGTTATCTGTGGATTGAAAGCATCTGCAGTTCCTCTGGCGTTACGAATGTTCAGAGGCGGTGGTGATTTAACTTTAGACGACTCGTTGCTTAGTTGCAGCCATCTCCTATATAGAAGAAGATTTAAAAAGATGCACTGCTACTGAATCTAAATTTCTTTCTCTTTCTTCTTTTATTTTAGGTCAATTTTCTATTATTTCTTTTTTTTTCTTCTTTTCAGCTGATACTCATCCACTGCTGGACGTAGCCTCAATGACAAAGATCCGCTCTCTGTCGGCCAAGTACTGCGCTCAATGTGTTCGGGCTTATTTTATCGGGCAATGTCTATATACAAATATTTCATTTCATTTGTTATTGTGTTATTTAACGCTCAATATTTTAAAAATCAGGTAGGAAAATCTTATCTATGCTTAAGATGTTTTAGAAGAAAAAATATAAAAAGAGTAAACCTCCCCGTGACATCTGTATTCTGCGAAGTTTTTTTAGAAGAAACTTTAACAGTGGTAGAGCTCGCAACAACAACATCTGTTGCCGAATGGCCTGCTCGACCGGTGAAATACCACGACCTCACAGAAAACAGGCGTGAAGTAGAAGTACTCTGCGTTTCGTCTGATGAGTGAGGTGCCGTGGGCCTAATTTTAGTCCTCTTCCCCTTCCCACCCTTTCTTCATAAGGATAGGACAGGAAGGGGAAGAGGATAGGATGGGGAGGGGGTTAACGGGGGAAAGGAATTATTCTTTTTCCTGTCTATGCCCTCCTTTGTCCTTTAAAGGTAGGCAACGCATCTGCAACGCATTTGTCTGTTGCGGATGTTCATGGGCTAAAAAGTACATTTGCTAAACAGCTACTGACTGCGTTGAAGCTTTTAATAACAATAAATTTATCTATTCCATTAACTTAATCGATGGAAGATTATTTATTTCTACCTTAGTCAAAGTTTCCACTAAATTATTACTGACGAATTTACTTCAAGAACGGGTCGCTTTTCCGGATTGTGTGGGATTAGAATAATGACCAAAAAGTTTGAAGGGTTTGACCCTTGTCTGTATTTATAGTTTCGTTGTTTATCAGTACCTTTTATAGATTGTTCATAGTTTGTTTGTGTTATTATAATTTATTTCAATGGTACAAATAAATAAAATTTTGCACGTGACTACGTTCAACAACAAATCCTAGGCTCATCCCCATCCAACATCTTTGAAGTAATAATCAGTTGAAACAAGCGATTCTATAGATAAATAGTTCTATTTTAAAAAAATATGAATACTTCGAGAACAATCGATTTACAAAATTTCTACCACATTTGTTCAGGAAGTTGCTAAGTTCGTGCGTACCATCTTTTGACCACATCACAACTTAATATCAGATGAGATAACAGTCAAGTGCTAGTTTATTCTTTATAAAAAAGAATAATTGAATATTATAATACTTTTATTACGAAATAACTAATGAGTTATATTGATGGTAATTAATCACAAGTCTTAAACGAGAGCTTGTTAGGAATAGTGAAGGCTGGGTATAAATCAATTAAGAGAGCGAGCACTTGAGGAACATTTATTTAAAATTTATAGGTTTTTAAAAGATTTTCTATTAAGAATAATATTAAATGATGTAAGAACTGCCCATAGATAACAAATTTATGACGCCGAACACACTTTTGGGCACAAATTATGCGTTTTATTTAAAATGGGTGAATAATAATGATAAACTATGTCGAGATAAACTTATCTTTTTAAATGTCTTGACAACTTGCGTTATGGTACACACAACATTTTTATATAATTTGTTTTTTACTGAAGCCTAAACACAAATCCCTACTTCCCTATTAATATCATAAATGCGAAAGTAACACTGTCTGTCTGTCTATTACGTTTTCACATCTAAACTACTAAACCGATTTAAATGAAATTTGGTACAGGAATAGTCTAGAGCCTAAGAAAGCGCTTAGCATACGTGTCTATAATGCGAAAAAAGGGTTGGAAGGCGTTGATATAGCGGATGAAAGTTTGTATGGAAGGAATTTGATTAGATATTAATAAAAATATCATTAAAAGTTTGAAAAAACACTTATAAGGGTAAAATAAAAATAAGGGATGAAAATGTGCTTGCGGCGAGAGACAAAATATTAGAGAAATAGAGAGAAGAATTAAGATGAGTAGTGACATCTACGAAGTCATTAAAAAATGTGAAACTGAAATGAACGCAAATAAGAAACTTGCGAAGCGCCGCGCCGTACACGGTGACTGCTGCGCCGCCGCCCCGCCGCGCCGTACACGGTGACCGCTGCGCCGTACACGGTGACTGCTGCGCCGCCGCCCCGCCGCGCCGTACACGGTGACCGCTGCGCCGTACACGGTGACTGCTGCGCCGCCGCGCCGCCGCGCCGTACACGGTGACCTCTGCGCCGTACACGGTGACTGCTGCGCCGCCGCCCCGCCGCGCCGTACACGGTGACCGCTGCGCCGTACACGGTGACCGCTGCGCCGTACACGGTGACTGCTGCGCCGTACACGGTGACTGCTGCGCCGCCGCCCTGCCGCGCCGTACACGGTGACCGCTGCGCCGTACACGATGACTGCTGCGCCGCCGCCCCGCCGCGCCGTACACGGTGACCGCTGCGCCTTACACGATGACTGCTGCGCCGCCGCCCCGCCGCGCCGTACACGGTGACCGCTGCGCCGTACACGATGACTGCTGCGCCGCCGCCCCGCCGCGCCGTACACGATGACCGCTGCGCCGTACACGATGACTGCTGCGCCGTACACGATGACTGCTGCGTCGCCGCCCCGCCACGCCGTACACGATGACCGCTGCACCGTACACGATGACTGCTGCGCCGCCGCCCCGCCGCGCCGTACACGGTGACCGCTGCGCCGTACACGATGACTGCTGCGCCGCCGCCCCGCCGCGCCGTACACGATGACCGCTACGCCGTACACGATGACTGCTGCGCCGTACACGATGACCGCTGCGCCGTACACGATGACTGCTGCGCCGCCGCCCCGCCGCGTCGTACACGATGACCGCTGCGGCGCCGCCCCGCCGCGCCGTGGAGTTATTTTAATGTATGCCTATTAGCAAAATAATTGGCCTAAAACATTAAAAATGCTGGCCAGCCATTATTTCACACGGACGAAGTTCCGGGCACAGCTAGTATTTAATAAATATTACGGGGATGAATAAAAGGTTCAAAGTATGAATTAAATGCTTAAACTTCTGCGTTTCGTCTGATGAGTGAAGTGCTGAATATCTCAACCCTTTATCCTCTTCTTTTCCTTACCCACTCCCTTCTCTTTCACACAAGAAGACGATGGATTTGTGACTCTTGCGGACGGTAATGGGAGCAATGGTCATTGGCGTGCTTCCCCCGGAGATGTAAAGAGGCGGTGGTTGTAGTGCTCAGGAAACCCAACAAGGAGGACTACATGCACCCCAAAACATATAGGCCCATAGGACTCTTGCCCGTATTGGGCAAGGTCCTCGAGAAAATGGTCATACAACTTCGATCGTCCGCGTCCCACCTGTACATTATTTTAATTATAAGTAGAAAATCTCCGGAAAAATATGTATGCTGTCAACTAAATAAAAGGTTAATGAAACGAATTAAAAGGCCCGATCCGAGCAGAGAGTTTGCGTCGACAGAATAAGCGGCGATAAACTCTGGGATTAGCGGCCAATTATGACGCTCAGTGTCGTCATTAACATGTCTGATTTCATGTGGAATGAGTGAAAATTTATATTTTCGAGCAAGAACTTGACGCTGACAGCTCAGTTGTAATAGATGACCAAATGCGTGCTTATTATAACTTAAATAATTTTGAGGTCAAGTTTTATATTTTTTTGAATAGAAGGCTGTAGTACTAGCATCATTAATCTTCGTGTAAGTATAAAACCCATTAACTAAGTTGTTTAGTTTTAATTTGAGACAAAATGGTCCACCATTATAGAATGACGGACTTGAAAATACGGCTTTATGTTTTGTAGGCTTTACCCCATAACATGAGACTATTGGTTCTGAACTAAATTGGCAATGCAAAGGATTCATATTTACCCAACTTATCTAGTTTATTCTAAGGTAAAGTAAAGTTTATTCTAAATTAATATTCATTGCAACAGTTAAATAAATCAAACCTTTTGTGACAACTAGGTTCAGCGGGTAACTAGATGTTTCAGTGCAGAGCTTTGTAACTAGTGAAGCAACTACTCTCTAGTAAATTCGATATCGTACGCGATCCTCTAAAGAGCTCAGATTTCGAGTACTTCCTTTACGAAGAGTGAAAGCTTCATGTTTACTTAAAATGAATGCATGTAGCGAGTAAACTTATATATGTATTTAAGAGTTAAACTATTTATGTACCTAATCTTATTCTTATTGTGAAAGTAATGATCATTTTTAGATTCGGTTCGAGACACCAGCACACACCAATAGATCACCAAGTTTGTATCAAACGGTAGGCGCACATATTTGTGAATCAATAACAATAGTCGAAATAGAATGAACTAATGTGGAAAATAAGTTAGAGATGTCCATTAACAAGTCTCAAGGAGATACGACATGGAGTTTAGTTTTACTAAAATAAATAAGCGCTTAATCGCACGATGTTAAATGAAATGGTGACGTGGTTGAAGGATGGTATATACATCAGCATCAGCCTTTTCACTCTTCGCTTGATACCCTTACCAACTACCCACAGCCATAAGAACATCATAAGAATGTATTTTTGAAGCATTTTTTAGCTGTTTTCTTAGATATAATTTAACAAAATATAAAATGGAATAGAGTTCTTTGGCTATGAAGATATTGAAAGAATGTCCCATCACTACACCGAATGAACAGACCTCTACCTCGCGTCGTGAGTATGCACTGCAATTTAGCCTCTTCCACAAATATCGTTTGCCTTCGTCTCGGATGCGTATTTCAGGATTAAACCTAAATTAGATTAAGATTAAGATCCACCGTAGTTTGACTTCATTTTAAATTATAGTAGATATTCGTAGAAAGTAGATAAAAGACTTTAATAATCATTTAAATGTCTAATGTCGAAAGTCTAAAAAAATATGTTAAAATATCTTGTTCTATCCACAATGTAAAATAAATATTGTACGATGGATATAAGATATCACTATAAATCAAAGTAGATATGCAAGTTATTAAGTTTTCATGCGGTGAGCTGGTTGTCCGACCCTTTAAGATTAGAGTTATAAATAAGAAATCCAGTTTGGACCCTCGTCCAGTATCCGCGTCGCGTAGATTTGATATCTTCAATTTAATAATTGATAAGTAGAAATTTTATAAATATTTTTATACTCTATATACAAGATTTAAGATAACAGAAGTAAATGGATATCCCTAATACAGGATTTCTTGGACGAAGTCCAAAAACAATACGATACGTGTATCCTATACCACGTTTTTTTGGGGGCGCTGATGACTTTGCACGCACTTTAGACGCATAGCGACGCTATGTGACCTTTGCACACTATTCTCGCAGTTTTATCGATGAAGGAGACCATCTTTCGTCGTTTATTTTAATAAAAATATTACAACGTATGATGTTTATAGGCATACTCTAACGGAAGTCTTATCGAGTATTTACACAATAGACCACCTGAAACAATATAATTATAATGTTCAATAGAAAGTCAGCAAACTAGATTCTCGACTTCCTGACTCAGTTTCTGTGGGAACTTGGCCGCAGCGCCGCCATGTAATTGATCAGATCTATTATTCAGTGGTGAAACTTTCAAAGTTCGTTTTGACATAATATTCTCTCTGTCAACCTTTAATTAAGCAGACTATTAACATACCTAAAATTTACTCGATCTAGTAAGTTACACGAAATCGGAATTACATTTTCAATTACGATTCAAGAGATTCAATTCAATACTATGAAAGTGTTATAGCTACAGCACTATAAAGCACGGATTAACATATAGAAAAAATTAAGTCTTCTCTTCACTTGAGTACACACACAAAAGTAGTGTTATCATTGTACCTACAATGATAACACTACTTTTTGCTTCTTATTTGCGGTTGCATGTTTCTATTGATTCTTAAAAAGTCAGCAATTTCTATGAGATTTCTTTTAGCTGTTAAATTATATTCATTGAAAATTGTTAGACAGTTAAATAATATTACACTCCATGTACATTTTTGAATGGGCCTCAGGCAACAGAAATAAAGCACTATTATTGTTTGAAAGGTACATTCGAGATAATAACTGACGGAGAAATTGAAACCTTCCAATACAATTAAGGTTTAGGTTGGGCTCAATTAGTTCAAAATATAATAAGGTTTAGAATCGAGTTTCAAATATAAATGAACCTGAACCTAATATTTGTGTTTAAGATTTTAGTGCACACATAACAACATTTTAACTGATTTTAAATTTCTAAGAACTCCTACTTAGATATACATAATAAAAATTCAGTTAGTAAAAAGTTAAAAGAGTCCAGGGTCATTTTATTAATGATTTTAAGTAATGAATAGCAGGCTTCATCTGTACCTTACGTTTTGAATATCTGCACAATAGCGTCGATAGAAATATTTCGATGTGCATTACACTCGAAATGCCAATTTAATAGGAATCTTACGTAAGCGGATATCGTGCAAAACAATACCTTTGCAATGTTGTCCTGACTACAGATTTCGAAATTACTTCGTACAAATTGGTTAGTGAGAGAAAATCGTATGGCAGAAGATTCACTAGTATGATTTACCTGACTTTATACCAAAGTTATACCGGACGTCAATCTGGACGACGTTAATATGGCTTCCAAACTAGTAAAGAACAACAAGGCATCGAGTGATAATGGTTACGGTAGATTTATTGTGAAAAACTATAAAACCTATTTTGAAAAGTTGCTCTAGGAATTCCTTAATGCAAAAAATACTATTTAAAAAAAGAAAAGAAGTTTGTCAGCCTGCCAGCTTCCTGAGCAAGTCATGTGTTTAATTAAAGAAACAGCAAAATGTACTCATCAGATCGTACCTGTAAAATTTCATCGGCTTCCATTGATTAAAACACGCATTCGTACACGAGAGGAAAGCGAGGCGATGCTAATGGAAAAACATGTCTGAAACGCCTGCAATGAACCGGCCGCCACTGTGCTACCGCCGCGGTACGCTTTATTATTAAACAAAGTTGCCGCTGATAATGTCCATGTCCGATGGTTTTTTCCAGTTCCTCGTTGTTTGCAAATAACATATTAAATATCTTTATGATGATAAAGTTGCTTGAAGTTAATAAAAAAAATATATACAGCTAAGCCTAATCCCTTTGTTGTTTATAGACTTTGAAGTCATTTAAGAAATACATTTTTAAGATTCTTAAGTAAGTTGCTTTATTTAAGGACGACTTTAATCAAAGTCGAGGAGACTAATTAAGAGTTGTAATTCATAAAATATTTATTTTTCTTTTAATCTTGTAAACGTAGATCTTTGTGTCACTTGTTTTGATATTTGAATAGGCTTTTTGATACAAATATGTACATATCAAAAATCCTATAGTAAAAGTTAATTTAAATCAGCTAGTTTAAGTTTAATCAGAAAATTTAAGTACTGTCTGTAAATACCAATAAAGAATATAGAGTTCAATGTTGTTATTTGTAAACGGTATTTCAAAAAACAATTAACTATGTTTAGTTCTAAAAATTATTATTGTTATATTTTTATATACGTTTATAATATTATGCACGTAGTCGATTTTTTTTATGTAAGAAGGTGACAAGCGAGCAAGCGTATATCACCTGATGTTAAGTGAGCGCTACCCATACATCATCCGCCACAAGCAAATGTGTTGCAGATGCGTTGCCTACGTTTAATGGACAGAGGACGGAATAGACAGGAAAATCTTCATCTTCCTGCTAACCCCTCCCTGTCAAATGCATGAGAAAAGGAGGAGTGGGAAGTGTAAGAGGACTGAAATTTGACCTCCGGCTTCACTCATCAGACGAAACGTAGAATACTTCTACTTGTTTCCTGTTTTCTGTGAGGTCGTGGTATTTCACCGGTCGAGCCGGCCCGTGTGTGCAACAGATGTTTTTGTTGCTATGTTTTGTTGTTGATTTTGTATTAGAATATGTTCAAAGTTTGATCCAGTGACTACTGGTCTTGGTCAACGCGGTAGGTACTGACATAAATTAAAATGTTTCAACTTCTGTGCCAACTGCCTAACCTAACCTAACCTTCGCTATATATTTTATGGTAGAAGAATATAATGGACCACCGCTCATCCCATCAACAGCCACAGTTATTAAAAGAGTTTATTAATCTGTCTTAAAATATATTCCCAGAAATCATTTAACTACTATTACTTTTCAGGTTGTGTTCAGTGTTCATTACGAGCAATTATTGATTGTAATTTAAATGCAATAAAAAATCATATAGTTTCCAGAGCAAGAAATTATACAGAATTAGAAATGAATATGTACATACTACAAAAATAATAACTTTTTCTTTGCGTACACAGTTACCAATAAAGTGAACGACTATTGTCTGCGGTATTACTTAACATGCTTATATTAGAGGAAGGCATTGAAATCAAGATCGTAGAAGTTACTTCTTCTATATGGATACTAAGAGCTGGAATGACCGAAGTTTTGGCTAGTTTCTAACAACTAACGAAGTGTATGCGAACGAATGAAGAGACTATAGAGTAACGTAGTGATCCAATGTGGACCTTTGCCTTCAACAGTAAGGGTCTCCACATTCCTCGATTCAGCGCCATCTCCCACCAGTAATAGACTGGTACGGCGGTACTTCACACCAGGAAAGATTTTTACTTTATATAAAGCACAGATCCGATCGTGTATTGAGTGAGTACTGGTGCCACATCTGGGCAGGCGCAACCAAATACCAACTCGCGGCACTAGCTCCGGTGGAGAGGCGGGCCAGGAGGCTGACCTTAACTTGACCAGTCTTGAGCACAGATGCAAAGTGGATAGCCTCTCGGTGTTTTACAGATTGCATTTTGGGGAGTGTGCGCAGGAATTAGTAAAACAAAATTATTGTAGAGTAAAATTCCGCTCAGATAATTTTAATTGAGAGCGACATTTACCGCTCAAGCAAATGCAGTCAGGTGCAAAACTTTCAAAATTCGAAATGAATCCGAAGAGTTTCAAAGTTTTTTCATAATAAATTTAACGAGAAGCATCGTAGGCTTCTTTCTGTTTCGCCGAGTTGTCCTCGTCCGCTATTAAAACGGGGCGTAATGCCAACGGCTAATTAACTCCCACTTACTCAGAAAATTGTTCGCAATTTATCTGCCGTAAGCTTATCTCTAACTTCCAAGCATAGGAAACTGCTGTGAGGAGTTTTTTATGCTTCATAACTAAGCTAACTTGTAACTATTGTAGCATTTGCAAATTAAAAAAAATATTTTTTCTTTTTTAATTTAAGATAATTGCGATCGCTCCGCTGGCACTAAGTTTTGTTATTATCACACCTCAGAAAAGGAGGAATAGGGAGTGCACCTCGGTAATTTTAATTTATAAATAAATTACGAGCCCACGGGAGGTCCCTCAGGGATGGATGGAGGAGGAGGGATCTCAGAGGGGTAGGCAAATTACGGATTTGCATTGTCACGATCATAGCTAGCACAATCTCGCTTCTTTAACATTCATACATATGCGCATAATGCTCTTCCGTTATAGACAATTTAATTGTCTGTGCTTACCCAAATATTGCTGTCCTGAGTAATTTCTTCTAAAAGAATTATGTTATTGTACCGATAAAAGAAGTATTATTAAATAAATAACAAAACTAATCTTGCTAACATTAGCGATTTCTGCGTTACTATAATAATATTTTATTTAGTAAAGTAAAATGCGCGTATATCTTACATGAATATTTACTCAAAGGGACCGGGGACTCCCCGACACGTTGGGGATTTAAGCGACGCTTAAATAGCGGAACCAAAATAACGATGTATTTACCTTTATAAAACTATCTTATCTAACTTCGCTAGGGTTGATTTCAGTACTGCACGATAATAACGCCAATGTTGTACAGTTACAGCACATTTCTACTGTACTGAACTTCGAACAACAATGGCGAAACTCGCACCAGACAACCCCGACTCGCCGTCCGATCTTCACCACTATTGCTCTATAACACAAGACCTCACACCGCTTGAGAAACCGTTTTATATATATAGTATAGTAAAATAAGAGTAAATAATACATACTGTGTATAATATAATAATATTTGAATAATAATAAATACTTTGATAAACAATATATTTTACCTTAGAAAGAAAGGCTTGGTTTTTTTTGTACAAACCGGCAACCTCTAACAGTATAATTAACTTTTTTACACAATTGTACCTTGGTGGTAGCGACCACATTGGTTCTACTTACGTGCCGATGATAACGCAAAAACAACACAAATGAAATACAGCACCCTTCCCCACAAACCTATTACTAATTTCATACATAACTAATGAATGTACACATTGCGTATGGAATAAAAAGCCCGTTTTAAAGTAGTTTACTGTCTCTGGTTTAAAATTTCATTCCTGTGTGTTAGTGTATTTTATGCGGTAATAAGTATAAAGTCCAGTTGCCTTAGGGAATTAACACACACAACAGCTATTTAAGCCTGATGGTATTCTTTAAAAGGTATCTAAGAAAAAAACATTTTAAGTGATTATCTACTCTCGACTTCTTTGAGAAGTGCGAGAACATAATAATATTTTTAATAACTAAGACCTCTGGTGAATTGCATCGTACGTACATGAAATCTAAATTAGAATATGAATTAAAAGGTTAGAATTGTGAATGCTTAAATATAACACAAATAAATAAAACATATATGCATTTAGTTGTAGCCAAAGATTAACGTTTTTCTCAACTTAGCTGATTTTTCGTTACTTTTGTCACAATTGGATTTACATTTGCAACTTAAAAAGCAATCCAGCTAAATATTAGCCGAGGAAACTCTCCAGCAGCGTCTCCTTGCGTATGTTGTCTGATTTTATTTGTTATTTATTCATGTGCGAAGCTTTTATCACAATATTTCTTTACCGTTGCAATTTAAATCTACTAAATGTTCCTTGCTAGAACAAGTTTACTTAAGTGACTTGACAATAAATTTTTTACCTGAATTGTGCCTTAAAGATTAATTTTATGGGTGTTAAAACTAGAAAATATAATCAACGTGTGATTAGGTACTAAATGTAGAATAGATAATTTAATGAGCATTCATTATAAAAAATGTATTTATACCTCACCGAATTATATCTTTGTTCCCACGCAAGAATTTAAATAGTCCTAAACTTTATTTACACAGGTCCATTAGCGATCCTTTACAGACATGGTGCGCTGGCGCTTTTTATTCAAAGACTGACTTACGAGGTGGCCGCCCCGTTACCATCGCAATAAAGCTCCGCTGTAGCATACCCTCACTCGATTGAATGATAATATCAGCCAACGCCGTCGATACCTGCGTATGATGTTTTTTTTATAATTATTATAATTATAATTTTGTCATACAAAATAAATTTAAAAGTGTATCTCGAAGTTACCGCTTGCAACTGCCGCTAAAACAAATAACCGATTGTCCGATATCGGAACGGCTAATGTTTTATTCATGACACTTCAGCGGAGCTTCGCCGCTAAGTGAAACTTATTTCCTATAACTTTTATGTATTGTGGAAATTAAATCGAAGGATTGTTTTATAAATTCTAAATATCTGTTGCTTTTTTTGTTCGGCTACGTAGTAGTATTATATAACTAATCTAAGCTAAGCTACGGTTAAAAATCACATTGAATGTTAGGAACGAAAAAATCATTGAAACGAATTATACGTGGATTCTGTTAAAGTTGAAGCTAATATCGAGAGGTATAATTTTAAACAATGTCACCGATGTGAGCCGTCGGCCAGTTTTAATCCGGAATGAGTTGAATACAAGAGCCACGTATGGGGATGTTAAACAGAAGCTAATACATTTCAAGGGTTACTTTAATACCTCTTTTTATTCTCGAATGTCTATTTTCCTGGTTTTAACTTAAGTTTACCACAAAAATGTTAGAATAATTTAAACGTGTCGCTTACGGTGCTATTATCAGTTTGATTGGGTGTGTACACACAACCGCTAATTAATTCTTTGTACATTTGATAAGACTGCCAAAGACATCATGACCTCATCATTTCTTTATATCCAGAAATTCAGCCCTCAATGATGCCTGATCTGAATCCGTCATCCCGTAATCTGTGCCCGCCTCTCTCTGGCCGACGGTTATGATTGATAATTTCGCATTACAGTTGTAACATTGCAAGTTATGTAAAATCATTTTAATATTCATTAAATTGTCAAAATGATCAAAGTATTCATAAAGCGGTTTAATTATCGATACGTTCAAAGAGAATTTAAGCGAAGTAATTGTATCGAGCAAAACGCAGTACTGAGTGCATCAGCGCGAACGAATTTAATTCGAACCAAACATATTCCATGGCAATAACAATTTTAGTTAAAATTTTCATCGGTTAAAAACAATTTGAAACACATTGATTGATTTTGTATTATGGCGAAAGCTCAATGCTTTAGCCCTGGCATACTATCCGACTAACAAGAGTTTGATTCCTAGAGAATGTGCCAACCAACGTATTTCCGTTTTGAGATTCTGACGTACAAAAAATAATTTGCTAAATATGTGTTCGGTGCGTTGCAATAGTGCCATATTTACATAGGTGGCAAACGAGCAAGCGGTTCACCCGATGTCAAGTGATACTACACTACCCATAGACATTTGCAACTAATGAGTTGCGGATGCGTTGCCCACCTTTAATGGACAGAAGAGGGGACAAACAAAAAAAGATTATTTCCAATCGCTATACATTCCCTCCACCGTCAAGTTTTGTTCCCCATCCTTTCCTTATAAGAAAAGGGTGGGAAGGGGGAGAGAACTAGAATTAGGCCTCCGGCACCTCGTTCATCAGACGAAACACAGAATACTCTACTTTACGCCTGTCTTCTGTGACCTCGTGGTATTTCGCCGGTCGAGCCGGCCCATTCGTGCAACAGATGTTGTTATTGCGGGCTCTACCATTGTTAAAAATCTGATTGTTTTATAATATAACGATAAGAATAAGGTTTGTAAACTCTCAAAATGAAACTTGTGCTCAAGTCATTGCTTACCGTCTTACAATAGATAACAGCACAATAATAGTTTTTATTTGAGAGGTGCATAAGTAGAGTGCTTGATTAGTACGAAAATAAACACTTTTTTGGACCGACGTTAATTTCCTTTTCCCTCTTTTTTTACAGGACTGCAGGTTAAATCCTTATAGTAGATAACGGGTATAGTGCGTAGTTGTTAACAACAATGATAAGATCATTGTTGCCTGTTAACACTTACAAGTACAAAATATTGACAACATGATAGTACTAAGATCTGCGTATAGTACCAACTAAACTGCTCTTTTTGTGTACATATGAAAGAAATATATCCATAGGATATTGTTGGTTCACAATAATAAATAACAAATAAGTTGTGGAAGAAGTGATCTTGACAAAAATCACAAATAGCGTAAGAATTTTGGTAAAGAAATAAATATAGCGCGATTTACGTTCCCGAGTTAATACCCACTAAAGATTAGATCGGTGTCAAAGTGCCAATTTAGCACGCGTCCGTAGCGTTACGTTTCTCGGGTGACATGTCGATCAAGTAACGAGGGTGTAGCACGTTTATTAATGGAATTTATGAAGCCCCTGAGAAGTTATCACTCCTTCTACACTTACCAGCACTAGTAATCTTAATATGCACACACTTAAATACTGAATTAATTGATTATATTCAATGTCACTCGGGTGAATTTATTGCACGTTAATAATTAAAAATATACCTAGCCTACGTTACATCTGGATAAATTAGCTTTCTAATCGTATAAAAATATTTCAATCGCCCCATTTTTTACTTACAGATATAAATATTTTCTTTCGATTGAGCTAACTCTACTACTATAGAGTAAATACCACATTGTGGCCAGGTTGATTTGAAACTGAGTCTAGAAATTTATTTGAAAGAATTTTTAAATTCCATGAATGGCTGTCATTCGTTTAATATACTGAAAAATGGCAACGTGAGGTCAATAGCACAATGAATTGGCCACGGACTAAATTTGTCTTTGGGGATAGCTTGTATGAGAAACTCATTAATGGCTATTGAAGTTTGGGAAATGTTAACATTACTATTCTAAAAAAAAACATCGCTTAAGACTAAACAATACGGGATTTTTTAGATGTTTTTTTATTATGGTGTCTGTTATCTGAACGGCTATTAGTTATTAACAGCAAATAATATTTAATAGATACACATAATAATAGCTAGTATTCTAGCTTTAATACGCCGCCCGTGCCCTACGGAGGTCGTTATGGAAAGCGCGACCCCCATCGTAGAGTATACATACCACATTGTATTTCTTATTATTAGTCTCTCAGATCATCTTATAAAGATATTTATATCTATCATAACGGTAACGCGTCTGCAGTTCCTCTGGTGTTGCTGATGTTCATGGACGGCGGTGTTCATTTAGTTTTAGGCGATCTGTTGACGTCATTTGCCCCCTTATCCTATAAAAAAATAACTTAGGTTCTTTAAAATAACTAATCATATAAAATGCATCATAAATTAGGTTAATAAAAAAAACAGAAGCATATATATTTTATTCGGAAAGCAGGTGGGGCAGGGGCGCGGGTGCGGGAGAGTAAGCGCTCAGCTCTAAGAACAACGCATGTTTTATTCATTCTCATTCATTCAGAAGAGTGGCGCTAAATAAAACTAGCGTTGTAAATGCTCTTGCATTTTTGTAATAAATCACTTTAGAACAAAACGTTAAATAAAATAAAAAATAATTGCCGTTTAGCTGTCTACGGGTCATTATTTCTTTGTAGTCTTTCTATAGACATTCTCATTTTAGTGCCTTATAAATAAGGTAGAGGGCGTTACTTTCCATTCCTCGGAGATTTATGTTCTACAAAATTGCTGGAGAATGGTGATATTTTTTTCAAATAATGGTGTCCATAATTTGCCATTACCCATACCAAATATATAACCAACCAACCCAGCGTATGCAATTTAATTGTCAACCATATTAAAACTCTTCATAGTATAAATAATAAATGTATTGTATTAAAGTATCTGGGAGCATAAGTCTCACTGTGCGTTGGCTTTTGTAAGATCGTATTTATTTTAATTTAGTATTCGGAAAATTCCATATTACCAATGAAGAGCATTTTAAGGAGGGTTATTGACAATGCGACCACAAAAGTTGGCCCTCAAAAAAATAGTTTTTGTTTGGTGGGAATTCGCGTTTTCTGTATAGGCATATTTAAAAATAAAACATGTAACACCAGAAATGTTTCATAAGGGAAATAGATGGCGCCATCAAGTGCTTAGTGTGTTACAAGTGGACTAGATGGCGCCACTAATATTTTAGAACGCGGTAAAGAAGTGATATGTGAATTAGGATAAGTTCTCAGATTTGTTTTGTCTCTGTGCACTTTGCCCATAATGTGTTAGGCTCATTGTTTAATTGGAGTTTTCTGAGCTGTCTAGGTACTGCTTCCACCTTTGTGGGACTGTTCCTCGATATCAAAGAAATACTCATAGTTGACGGCCAACTACTTGCTTCCACCTTTGTGGGACGGGTCAGTTGCACGTCTCTCGTTAGTTCTTAGCTTTATTAAGTTGCTAACTTGTATTCAGTTCTCTGAGTATGAAATAAAACTTAGACGTTTTCTAAATCTGTGTCTCACTTCACACGCCACGCCCTAAAGACACCCGTTACAAACATAAATAAAATATAAGACATTAAACTAATACTTTTTATAACAAAAATAAAATAATAACGCTTTTTCTGAGATAGACAAAATAAATATATAATACACCAAAATTGCTCATTAAATATTATAATATATTTTAATATTCAATAACGTTCATACAGCGTTAAGAACAAAACGAATGATATTTGATTCACTTTTCTCAATGATGGCAAGGTTTCGTTTAGCGTAGCGGTATATTTTATTCATGTGAGTTTATGCAGAAGATTTGAACTAAATGTAACCAGCGTTGACGTCGTATCGTAGTTCAGATTTTATACTTTTATCCTATTACGTAAGTAAAATATTAGATTGAAATCGAACCTTCGTTTTTGTCCAGGTATAAGAACAGTACTTAAACACGTCATAATATCAAATACAAATAGTTAATTTAAATACCAAAAAACTCCATGCACCATATGGTTATTATCATTCATCATATTCCCTATGACACCCCGGAGAAGAATACTAATCTGATGACACTTCACTCTTCAAAAGTGGTCAAGATGTTTAGGCTACAGGTCACAATGGAACGGACATACAAACATTCGCGCGAAAACATTATACTCCTTCTGTGTCAGTCGGGTTAAAGGTTACACTTTTGAATTTCCTCTGATGAGTGGGGTGTCGCAGGCCTCCATTGCCTGCGTGGGTCTACGTGAACGTCTACGACGCCATTTTTACACTCCAAATATCACGTTAGTTACTTTCGAGTTTCTCGCGGCAGAGGAAAAGGATATTCCCTTTTCCTATCCTTCCGGTTTCCAGTCGAATGTTCTTCCCTTTCCCATCGTTTCTTCATCAGAAAAGGATAGAAAGGGCAAGAACTAGGATTTGGCCTCCGGTACCTCACTCAACAGTCGAAATGCCGCCACCAGAGAGTTTTTGAATTTCTTGAATTTCTTAACCTTTGAAAAATTGCATCAGTATAAAAAAAAACCTCCGTATTAAAAGCAATAAATAAAACATCAGTTGTTTGGATATTGGACATGCGCCTATCGGTTTACCGCATAAGCTTTTATTTTCAATTTTTTATTTTGGCATGACTTGTACAGGGCTAGCAAAAGATCTACATTTTATTAGAAATGACAGGGAAAATTTTAGCATTCACATATCAAACACTTCCAGTCTCACAGAAAACATACAATATACAAATTACAAAATATACATCATTGTTATGGCGTTATGTGACTGTCTTACATTACCATTATGAATCGGCTCTGAACCTGGTCAACAGACATTGCCCGTGCAATTGTTAAATTAAGGCCATAATGCATTGTTCTTACAATGGATGGCCGTTGAGACCAAAAGGCCAAATGAACAAATAATTACATAAGTACTAATCGGACTCGGATATATCCGAGGTTATAGGCGGCACTTTACTCATTTCACGAAACGCGGAAATATAAATAAAAATGTATAATATAATACATGATATACTACATATGAGCAACAGAACGTCGTAATTTGGAACTCCATAAATAAACATCTTTATAATATTACAGGTAAAAGTATTTTTTGGTAGATTATCTGGCATCAAGGGATCCGGCGCAAACCTTTTTTTTATTCCGATACTTCTTAACACAGCAAATATTGTAACACGCACGGAATGAAACCTTAACTAGAAATTAGCCCTGTTTAAATGTTAAATGATACCAACATTTACCATAATATACATATTAGAACATAGATATGGTTATGTCTCATCATGAAACGGGATTAAAATAATTTATCACGACCTTTTTTTGAAGTAGGCAGAGGTGAAAAGAGTTTTTTTTTTCGAAACATATTTTATAATTGTTTTCTTTTTTCACGTGAGTTCTTCTGATACACGCGCCAGCAACATACTTGTTTGAATTTGGAATAGTTTTGACAAACTTTCATTTATTATTGTAGTAATCAATTTTAAATTTTATTGCTAAAAACATGGAGATATTTTTGAACTGTCCCTAATAAGAATATAAGAAGCTCTATTTATTTATACAATTATTGCTGTCAGAAAAGATGACATACAACGCTGTTTTTTTTAAATTATCAAAACAATACAAAGCAAAACCATTGACAGGTAGCGCGGGCAACTGAACGAGGCAAACAATGCACCAAGCATCCATTGTACTATGCTATTGGACAGCTTATTCTGTGCTGTTATCTGTTGCTGTTACCTCTGTCATTTTGCAAATGACAGTAAGAACAACCTATTACGATAACGATTCTCGAGAAAATTTATTGGACCTTTTATGGAATATATGAAACTGTAGAAGTTTTTTTGAAATCTAATGTAAAACAATTGCAGTTTGATATATATTACGATATTTCATGGACCGGGAAATTTTCTCGAACTATGTATTAAGGAATAATAATAAAACATTTAGTTCAAGCCTACAGGGTCTCATATTTTGTTAGTAAGACACGCTTATCGACTAATGGTAGTAAGGAAAACAATAATTCAATTGGATTTCCATTCAAATATGATGCCAATAATTTACATTAATTGTTTTTTACATTTTAATTAATTTTAATAAATTTAATGTCACTAAAATATGATGCCATTTAATTATGTGCTTAAATCAATGAGACAAGAACTACACATGCAAAATACATGCACAAAAATATAAAACTAATAGAAGGTACAATTGAACTGTAAAATATCAAAGGAATTTTATTTTCATAATAAAATAGCATCGATTTATGACAGAGAGTAACACCCACTAAATATTTTATAGGTGTCAGACTACCAATTTAAGTATGGCTCGGTGTCTGTGCCTCATTAATCTATCAACAAACGAGGACCGAACTACTATTTATTTTATAAACTTCAATAATAAACACGAAAATACAAAGACAAAACTTGTTTCATATGCATTAAAACTCTAATCATGTATCATATTAATACATGGTTGTTATTACTATTAACAAAAGTAACGGCAAATGTAAAAGAGGATTTCGGGAACCTTCGTTCCCGTTCTCTTTCTTCTTCTTCCCGTCAAAAGGAGTGAAAAGGAGGAGGAGTTCGTCAAAGAGAGATTTCGTCCGCGACTTACCCTACACCTGACCCCGATGTTTATTTGGGAAATATTCAAGTGCCGTATAGCTACACTGCGGCATCTCTACTTCTCGACTGAGTGGTTTCGAGTTCGAGTGTTTTGGTCATTTACATGTAGGGGTTATTACTTGACATTAGCTTACCTGCTGCTCGTTTTTCATCTTATATCTGCTATAAAAAAATTGGCCCCGCCCGCGCGTCATTTTATTATGACCAAATGAAATAACGAGGCTATCCGATTAAGCGAGTACCAGAATTTGTTTTAGTTATACGTAATGAAAGTTTTAAATATTTATTACACATAACGTGTTAAATATTGTTTTCGATGAACATCTAAATATATAAATAATTATTCTGTATCATTTTACATTGAACATAGCTGTTGTTACTTGACTGAACTCGAAATGGAAGTGATTAATTCATGGCACCATATTTGCCAGCCGTGTAAAACCGACGGTGGATCGTATACACGGTAAAAATGTGAACTTTGTTTTACAAACACGGCTCGCGACTGGCAACCTGAGTGAAGCATTTTCATTGTGTCTGGGCGGCGCTCGATTTTTAATCTTCCCGCTCGTCCTGCTGTTATTTCACTGTAAGTACAGCAAAAAAATTTTTTTGAGGATTGGTGCTGTATATTACAAACTGCTTGTATAAAATACTGCATTTGTTATGTTTAACCAAAACCTTGTATCGCTACGGCGGACGCTCCGTGGGGTGACTGAGCTCAAGGGCCTCCGAGAGGGAACCTCCACTTAGGCTGTCACTCAAAAAGCATTTCGCATTCTGTTTCGAGCCTCAGCTCGAACGGTAGCTATTATCTGACTACAGCTATGCGAGCACGATGCTTTTTTGTTGTTGTTAGTAACGGACATCTTACTCTTGCTATTGATTGATAAGGAGAAATAGATGACTCAATACAAAAGCTGCCCGGTTCCTAACGCAGGTGATGTTAGTTCTGAAGTTGCGGGTATTACACCTAAGTACTTAACTTTATTCTGGCATGGTATAGGACAGTTCATGAGAGAGCTGGACGCAGCGGTGGCCGTGCTATGGCAAGTGAAAAAAAACGCTATGCTTTTGGAGGGATAGGTTTCGATTCCCCATTTTCGAAATCAGTTACCGAGGGTACTGCCTGCGATCTGGAGACGTCTACATATACTGTCGTGATATCTATTAGCACAACTGCTAGCTCTAATACTAGTTTGATCGTAGTAAGAAAAAGTAAGAAACATTGAAATCAAAGAGAACGTACAATCAATACGTCTGCATTTTAAATATTTCAATAGATTCGATATTATATGCATTATAAATGACGAAGCTAACCGCTTTGTGCAAACGCGCGCCTATAACAATAAAAGATTGGAATTATTATTTATTCAGATTCGATCAGATAGTAATTTCTAATAAATAATAGAGACGATTAACAAAGATGGTCTGCTTAAACCGATACGTATAATTCGAAACTTCATGTAATTGCAATGATCTTGACTAAAGAGAGAGTTGTCCCTCAGAGGGATTGGAAACGGTAGGTTAAATACTTTTTATGGGTTCAAGAACCTTACAGAATGTGTTTCACAATTTTAATATCCTCTTTAAGCCCACAGATCTACCAATTAGTGATCTCATTAAAAGATAGAGTCATGTAAATTCATGATATGAATAATCATTCCATCAGACTTCATTAGTCCAATCTAAAATAAATGTCATGCATAATATAGGAATAACATGAAGCGTATAATAAAAGTTAATACGTACTCAGAAGGAACCTTCTTACCAGATTCGCTACAGTTTTTACAAAATTAACATCCACAAAATGTAGTTTAATAATGTCAACCTCTATCAAACTACATTTTGTGGCTGCTGTTTGGGCCGCAACAACAACATCTATTGCACGAATGGGGCGACTCGACAGGTGAAATACTATGAAATTAGAAGTACCTTTCGACTGCTGAGTGAGGTGCCAAAGGCCAAATTCTACTTATCTTCTTCTCCCTTATAAGAAATGGATGGGAAGGAGAAAAGGATTTGCCCGGGGATGGGATAGATAGGAAAAGGGAATATAATTTTTTCTGTTGATCTTTGTTGTCTATCTGTTAGTTCTTCGTATATTAAAGGTAACAGTAACTCATTAGCTTGTTGCATGCAGATGCATATGTGAGGCGGTCGCTTAAAGTCAACCAATTGCTCGATTGCTATCTCCTAAGATGAAAAAAATGATCACAAGTTTGCAAAGTTCTACGCATAATGCGATCACATATTTTCTCAAACTTCGCAATTACCAAATAATTCGAAACAAAAGTTTAGTAAAAAAAGTGATACAGTAAGAGCCACAAATAAAATAAACGGACCTTCAGGGAAATAAAACTAATGGCAAGCAACGCAAGACTGATGGCTGCCTTCGCCGTTCCGTTCCTACAATCATATGTTTTATTCATCACAAACTGTAAGGAGAAACTCAAGTACCAAGGGTTTTTTTACATTTCGTTGATAAAGGTTTTATGTCTTTTAACTCAGGAGAAGCAAGGAGCAATTATAACAAGCCCTATAGATTTAATCCTTACTAGTACTGGGTGCGGATGGAACGGGACCGATCTTTGTGACGATAAATGGGGGATACCCATACCTCCTGAACAAGTCGGGTTCCGTAAAGGCTTTAGTACCGTGGACCACATACATACGCTGCGGCAGGTTATACAGAAGACCGAGGAGTATAACCTGCCACTATGCTTAGCGTTTGTGGACTACGAAAAAGCCTTCGATTCGGTCGAGACCTGGGCGGTACTGCAGTCTCTCCAGTGGTGCCAAATCGACTACAGGTACATCGCAGCGCTGAGGTGTTTGTACGAAAACGCCACTATGTCAGTCCGAGTACAGGGTCAGGACACGAAACCTATCCAACTGCAGCGCGGTGTAAGACAGGGAGACGTTATCTCCCCGAAGCTCTTCACCGCAGCGTTGGCGTTGGCGTCTTCAAGGTCCTGGACTGGAAAGGACTTGGCATCAACATAAGCGGCGAGTACATCACCCATTTGCGATTTGCTGATGACATTGTAGTCATGGCTGAGACCATGGAGGAACTAGGTACAATGCTCGACGACCTCAATAGGGCCTCCGAACGAGTGGGTCTCAAAATGAACATGGATAAGACGAAAGTTCTGTCAAACATCCATGTTCTACCCACTATAACGATCGGAGGCCATACTCTCGAAGTTGTTGACGATTATGTCTACCTAGGACAAACTGTCCAGTTAGGTAGGTCCAACTTCGAGAAGGAGGTCAATCGCCGAATCCGACTCGGATGGGCAGCGTTCGGGAAGTTGCGAGAAATCCTCACATCCCAACGTCTACCGCAGTGTCTCAAGACGAAAGTCTATGACCAGTGTGTGTTGCCAGCGATTACATATGGTACTGAGACGTGGCCCCTCAATGCGAGTACCATTAGACGGCTCAAGGTCACCCAAAGGGCAATGGAGAGGGCAATGCTCGGAGTCTCTCTGCGTGATCGCATCAGAAATGATGTGATCCGCAGTAGAACCAATGTAACTGACATTGCCCCAAGAATTGCAAACCTTAAGTGGCAATGGGCCGGACACATTGCTCGCAGAACGGATGGCCGATGGGGCCGAAAGGTCCTAGAGTGGCGACCACGTACAGGTCGACGCAGCGTAGATAGGCCTCCCACACGATGGACCGATGATCTGGTCAAAGTTGCGGGAGCCCACTGGATGAGGGTGGCAGAAGACCGATCTTTGTGGCGATCAATGGGGGAAGCCTACGTTCAGCAGTGGACAGATATCGGCTGAAACGATGAAGCAGGCTAACGATTAAGCCTTACTATTAGTACAGTAAATACGTTTTTCGTTTGTTTGTTTGTTGTTACTACTCAGCGGCAAATATCAGCATTACGGTATTGTATTATCAGTATCTGAGATCAGCCAATAGAAAAGATAGAGGCATGTACTCAGTAGAGCTATGGTTATTATTATTGCGCGGGCATTCTACAACAGGTTAATCTACTCGTCTCCTAAGTTTCGTGACGAATGAAATGTGTTATGAAACAGCAGTGTCTATATGCGTGTGATCTATCTCCAGTAACATTATGTACTTACTCTACATACTATTTCCAACAATTCGAGAACATCTCTATGCAAAATTTAAAAGTTAAGCGATTACCAAAATCATAATGTAACGTGCGTTTTCGCCGCAACTTGGAAAATTGCGAAAATTATATTCTTTTGCTTAAATAAACCGATTTGAAACGATAAATGCTAAAAATGTTTGCTACCTACAATACTTCTTCTTCTCGGCTTCTTAGTTACATGAAAAATACTTAAACTAAAAATTGACTAGGTGCACCTAATGGGTCCTTATATCTTAAGAAACTCGGGTGATTATAGAGTTATGAAATTGTTAAAACTATCATGAGACATTATTAATAAAGTTTTTTATAAAATGGCTTTACTCACGTTCGTGTTATTTCTAGGTGTTTTGTACTGACAACTTTCGGGCCTTCGACGCTTTACTCACGTTCGCGTTTTTTCTCGGTATTTTGTATCCACAAGTTTCGGACCAGTGTGACACTGAGTCAGTGAGAAATGGTTCGCGACCGCGAATTAATTCCACTCACCCTGAAGAAGGACCTCCGACAGGTCCGAAACTTGTCGGTACAAAATACAGAGAAAAAACGCGACCGTGAGTTAAGCCGCTTTATAAAAAGTTTATGGAGGTTTGGACTACAAAATGAAGAAAAAAACTAAATTTTCAAAAAAAATCATGTTCGCCGTTGTACTCGTGGCGCATTTCCTTTTGAATGGCTTGGTGAATCGAATCGAATTTTGGGGTCAGAAAACCTGCAACTCGCATGCGTTCCAATTCCACGTGAAGTAAAAAAGTGCTTGATTAAAATTCTGTTCATTGAAGTCTCTTCAAATGTGTCAAAATAACATCAAAACATTGCGCAAACAGTTTCATTTAAATGGAAGAACATTATTTTGTTTATTTAGATTTTTCGGTCACGGAACACCTTACAAGCTTCATTATTATCTGTTCCATGGTTTAGGAACGCATAGAGGACAAATATACAAACATGCAAACATTTATTTTTATTTATATAGTCAGTGCAATCTTATTGAAACATTATTTATTATAGATACCAGTTTATTGTGCAACTTGTTTTCTTATTTGTTTTTATTGTTTCTGTTATTAGAAAAAAATAAGGGGATATTAAATTTTTTAATAAGCCGAATTCTCAAATCCATAGAAAATAGATAAATATTAAAATATGTTTGTCTTACGTCTAGCTAATTGGATTCCAAATATGTTCAGACAAAATATCAAATAAAACCTTTAATATAATAAAACATTATAGCAGCATAAATATACTATATTATTATTTAATCATTACCTAGGATTTTAAGCTTCCTTAAGAAACTGTATATGTATATTAAAAAATTGTATCCAAAAGGAACAAAGAAGTTTCTTGTCAATTGTTGCAAAAGAAAGGAGACAGCTTATTTCGTTCGGGAGTTGGGCCCACCACAAATTGTGGCTTATAGTAATGAAACCTATATCGATTTGTTTCTTAAAACCTCTAGAGTACAGTGTTAATATTATTCCGACCTAGTCTAACGGGAATATTGAGAAAAACGTCATAAATATAAACGTCAATATAACCTACAAACCACGAGCACTCAATACATTATAACTTATTAATTTCTTGTGTTGATTTCAATTATTAATATTAATATAAATTGTTCAACTGTCACCAGTGTCACCTAAACGCTTAACAATAAATACAGTTACTCACAGGTGTTCAGAGATTTTTCATCACTGGTATTTTAAACAGCGAATGTTCAGCCCAGCTTGGGAACGCGTCCGATAAACGCCAACAGGTCCATAAAGATGCTGGTCCGTTTATTCTTACTATATTAATTTATTTGAAAGAAAGGACAAAGTAAAGATATAAAATAAATATTTTCACGCAATTCGTAGTCAACGGAAAATATGATCGGACAAGATCTGACAAACAGACAGGTGTTGCCACTAAATTAGCACAGGTTCCGGATACATTTAATAATAGTCTCGTGATATTAATTAATATAGTTAAGCATCTTTGCACGGCAATAAGAAGTTTTCTGACACTTTAATTTCATTTTTTTAAGTTTTTTTTAGGTTAAGTTTTTTAAGGTTTTTCTTAAGGTTTTTTTCTATTAAGTTTTTTTTTCTGTTAAGAATATTCTGGCAATGCAATTATCTAATATCTCTAATAAAAATAGTAGTAGTAGGTAGGTAGTATTTTAGACAGACAGTAGGATAGTATTTTAGAAATTACGTATGTATTCTTATGTAATATGTTTATTTTAGTTAGTTTAGTTAGTAGCTTATTATTCCCGAGGAGGCCGACCGTAGAAACTTTAGTCAGAACCCACATAGTATAGGACTACGGTCACTATTTAAATAATCATATGTGATTGTTATACTGTGCTAGTCATACTGTATCGAATCCACATAGGCGGGAAAAAGGCAGCGAGATGATTATGAAGTTAGGGTAATAAATAGGTAACTGATTAAAACTCCAGCTTCTAGTAGATGTAGATAGAAAAAGAAATAAAAAAAATCTCATCGTACGTATCAGAATGTATCGAAACTGTTACATTTCATACTACACGCACAGTCCAAACTGCTGGGCCTACAGAATTGTAATTAAGAGATTATGTTATTAAGAGAGAGAGCATTAAATATTTTTTCTAGATTAAGGAATTTTTAAAATCTACAGTAGGAGATGATAGTTTGTACGAAGAACTACCCCAGCGAAGCCGAGGCGGATCGCTGGTAATGTTATAAAGAAAAGACCATTTGAGTCTAATCCGGAACAAATAATCGTTTCGGATTTCGCAATCACAAAAGCTACTGAATCCATTCTAAAAATTATTTCACAAACTGTAAAATCTCTCCTCTCATGCTCCATCATCAGCTTTGATCACTGCCTCATACTGTATTATATATTATATAATTCATAGTATTAGTTAATCCTTTAAAAGCGCGAGCCCTCGTCGTAATTTAGAAAACCTGAACCTAGGTAGTAAAAAACGAGGAAAAGCTATCATATATTGTTATCTTTCTACCACAATATTATATAGTTGTTAAAATGTAATACAAAATGTTATTGACACTTACAATAAATGTATTTCTCTACTAATGCAAGGAAAAAAGGGCGTGAGATTATAACCATAACTTTGGATAGGCAAATTTTTCCTAATTTCAAAAAATAATAAAGTAACTTCGCCGTCAATATTTGAACTATGAAACTTGATTAAAGACATATTTTGTCAAGAGTGCCGCCAGAAGCTAGAGGGTGCATCACGCACGTGTTGCCAAGTTAATTGAATGCCATCCGCACCGGCGGCCCCGCGCGCCGGCCGCGGAGTCCTGCTATAAAACTACCAAATTAAACAGAAACAAATTACAGTCTACATTGTCTGTGGCGCTACACCTACACCCAAACCGTATGCACTTGAGATTTTTTCCCTAGCGTCATTTATATTTTTCATAGGAAGTCTGGGCGCGGGTCTGTGCACGGGTGGGGGACGCGGGGTCGCGGGGCGGAGCGGGTCGTGCGGCCTCTCGCGTTCGCGTTTAGTACAGCGCTCAGCAGGAGTGTTGAACGCTCGGCTTCGCAGTCGGCGATCTTTCGTATTCTTCGTTTATTTTCTTTTCTATTCATTTTAATTTGTTACTCAGTCCTCAAGCCACTTCATAAATGAAAAGTTTCCTGTTAACAGAGTGAGTTTCGCAGTGTTTACCGGCATTTTTTATTTTGACAGTGTCACGTGTGGGAATCGTATTATTACCGGTTCCGGAGTTTTTAAGTGTATATAAAGCAACAAGGTCTTTACTCGTCGCAGGTAAAGCCGGCAGATCATCCAAAGGTGAGATAGCGACTGTCGAGTGTGTTGATGTTTAGAAAAAAACAAACTGACAATAACTTATTTAGGACGGAAAGTTCACTCAAGAAAAATAAATAATTTAATACGGTTTCGTTCCAATAGGATTTTTTCGGTAAGCTGGTAAAGTGTTCGTTGTAAAGCGAAGTTTAAAGGTGCCTGTAACTTACAACATAACCTTATTTCAAACAAGGCGCGGATTGTACGGACATGCGCAGTTCAGTTCACCGAAATTATTAATAAGTGTCTTGTAATTTATAAACAAACCTCGTGTCGTGTGGTTTTTGTGTTGGGTCGGGGTGCGTCGCTAAAGAGAAGTGCACGATTGTTATTGGTTACCTCACACGACGCCCATTGTCACCCAATAAGATATTTGGATTTTTAAATCGTGAGTATCCGTTCACCTGTGGGATTGTGTTTTACCTGCGCGCGCACGGGACTTCTTTAAAAGGTGAGTTGAATGCAAAATATTTGAATGCACGTAGTGCAGGTGCGTGATAAAAAACAGCCTCATAAAATGTTTTAGTCTTCGTGCGCTGTCGGCCCGCGCGCCAGGTCGTTTTTTTTGTAAATAACCAGTTGCTTTGCTTATTCTTTCGGTAGGTTGACTACGGACTACGGAATGACGTCACCATTTAGCATCCTGAGATTGTGCGTCTCTCTTGCACGCCAACTTATCTTAGAACACTCTTCCTATCGTTTAACATTTGTATGGTTCATACTTTTGCTTTTTGTTTATTTAACTGCACAAACACAAATTGCTTAACCTCGTTGGATTTCCAACAAAGAATTTTATAATCTGGTATTATTTTCAGTCAGGATCATCTTATGAATTGTTCTTATTGTATGTGTTTTGATATAGTTTCAAAACATTTTAGTTGTATAAATCTAAAATACATGTTCATCGAACTTAGTTTTATGTATTTTTATGTTGTCTCAATGGTCACTGCTTGCGACACAACTAATTTTGTTTTGAATTGCACATTCTTTAAACTTATTCGTTTAATTGTAGACCTTAATTAAGATAATTCTTAATTAATGAGATACGTGTAACCGTTTATTGGTTATTTATAATTTATCCACTTGTATTATAATCTTTTTATGGAGTCTCTGTATTAAAGTACATACATCCAATGATGTCTGAAGCCTAAGAATGAATTATTTGTATATATTTTTTGAAACAATATTTTGATGTTATGACAGGTTCAGTGTAGCGTATAATTGAAAAATTCTCTATTTACATTCCACGCATTATTATTTAATATTTATCATTATTATTATTACATGACATTACTTCTTAATATATTATATTTTTATTATTGTATGAAGCACTAAGAAGCACCCATGATAAAATACGGATGTTTGAGAAAGATATAAACTTTTTCCTTTTAGACAGAATTGACTAAATATGAATCTGCGATAAGTAGTCTAGTATTGAGTGTTTCCGAATTCTAATTGTTACGTTAAATATTTATTTGAAACACACATAAAACTTGGGTATAATGTCATCTACTGCTACTTGCAAACAACTCTTGGGGATATGCCTTACGGATATTAAAACAATCAACGCTTATTGTATAGCGTTGTGGTAAAAAGACGTTGAGTGGAGTTAGGTCTCGTTCTCAGGAGTAGAAAAGTTTTTTCTTAGCAATTTGTCATCTATTTGCAGTAAATGACTGAGTAATGTTTATGTTTAAACTAATAGACAAATATAGAAACATTCGGGGTAGCTCTGAAATCATCGACGAGTTTTCACATAGTAGTGTAGGTATATCCTTAATGACGTTATTCTTTGACAGCCTGAATGCGCACGCGCGAACAACTTTTCGTATCGTAATTTGTTAGTTAAATATTAAATTTTGGTGAATATGATATAGATTATTAATATTTTAATAACAAAAGATTTGTTTTCTTGTAATTTGTAAACTTTGAAATTATGACTTAAGGTTAACATCGATCTCGTAGTGTAGCGGTAATACTGGTACAGCCCGCAACAACATCTGTTGCACGAATTTATCCGGTTCGACCGGTGAAATACCACGACCTCACAGAAAACAGGCGTGAAGTAGAAGTACTCGGCGTTTCGTTTGACCAGTGAGGTGCCGGAGACCTAAGTTTAGTCCTCATCCCCTTTCCTCATAAGGATAGGACGGAAAAGGGAAGAGAAGAGAAAGAGGAGGGAGGGGGTTAACGGGGAAAAGGAAATATTCTTTTCCCTGTCTATGCCCTCCTCTCCAGTCTCCTTTGTCCTTTAAAGGTAGAAAACGCATCTGCAACGCATTTGCCTGTTGCGGATGTCCATGGGCGGCGCTCACTTGACATCAGGCGATCCGCTTGCTCGTTTGCCACCTCCTCACATAAAAAAAAACTATCGAGCTGTTACATAGCGAGTCATGGATTTTGATGTTGATTTCCAGCGATGCAAAATTTTGTTGAATGATTTTTGTACAAAAGTTGTTGTCGAGTGCAATTTGTACCAAGGATATAGACGATAGGAGATCACTCCTCTGAAAGCATATTTTACCCATTAGGTTATAAAACGACTGTTGCCATAGGTATCCTGATCTTGTTCTGCATGACGATAATAGCGACATAAATTCCCTTGAGGCGGCGAAGCCGTAGCTTGCGTTGACTCTTGTCGTATATCATTCACGCTCCAGAGCCACTTAATAGACTAGGTGACTGAAATTTGTGTGATGGATACGGACGAACTATGTGTAACATTTTCGTAGTCCATTCGTAGAGTTCGTTGTACTTTGGCTGCCTTTGTGTTGCACTTGAATTCCGATTATTCAAATGATTGCATGCCCGATTCAATTCGATTGATTGTTCATTCGATGCCCCTTTTCGAATCGTACTTTATTATTCTTAGTTTTAATAATTCATTATCGAATACAGATGTAGCCTTTTGTTCTAGCGTGCACCGTGTGTCGATACGCCTCTTTTTGAGCGCAGTTCGTTTGGTAAGTTGGATCACCTGCAGCAATATTTCCATATGAACTGAACATTCAGGTAAAAAGTCGCTCAGATAACTTCATTTATATCTCCGTGAATCACATGTTTCTCTTTTTTGTTCAGAAGATTAATGAAACAATCAACAAACTATATCCTATAACAAAGCTTAAGAGTTAAGTTATTACTTATGAAATAAATATTACTGTTAGAAATGAGTATTAAACTATTAAATCTGCAGACTTATATGCTAATGACTTTTCATTTAACACAGTATATGACGAAATATGTCAGTCTTACTCATTATACAGAAATTTTCCATCCGTAAATTTCAAATGGATCGGCTTAAAGTGAATTATGACTGCTTAAATTATCACCTATGTCTAATGTTTTAAGATAATTCAGTTGTAAGCATTCATTTTTAATGTTCTATTTATGTCATAATAGAGCCGCTGGCAGCTTCCGCTAACGTTCTTGCTTTATTATAAAACGAAATTAGGCAACTGGATCAAAATAAAGCCGTCTGTCGACAAAGCGAAATTCCGCGGCCTAAATACTTCAAACACGACCTCGGATTGAGGATACAATAAAATTTGCGTCAAAGCCACTCCCGCGTCTTTCGTTGGGAATTATTTATTCCGGAAAAATACCAGAAAAATCCTTTACAAAGAACGTAAGATTTTTTTTCAATGGCATTAAACTATAATCGTGAAGAATAAAGCCTAGCATTGTAAATCGCAAGACAAATATTCACTATTTATTCATTGGAGTGTGCGAAGCGAACGGTTCAAGGTTACTCGGGTAAGCGTTGACAGGCCACGCCGCGAGCGCGCCATCGCCTTTTCCTAGGGTTGAATTTTTAAATACATCTTGTTTTTTTAGTATTCGTCTATTGCGTATTATTAATGTTGCCAGATACATTAGTGTTTTTTTATTGTATTTGAATAAATCACTGGGAAATGTCGATTCTTATGCATTGGAATAAAACTAATTTTATCGACTTTATGCAATTCAAAGAAGACATATATTCAACAGTCTTATTTTTTTTAATCAAATGGCGTCTTGTTTTTAAAAAAAGGAGTAGTCAGAAGAGATAACTTGTGCCGTGCGAGTTATATATTGGAATATATTGGACGTTGAACCTTATTTAAAATTTAAGTATTTGAAATCTTATTTGTTAGAAGTCAGTATATTATATTTAACGAATAACAAAATGTACATAATATTTTTACGAAATATAAGCTACACAATAAATAATGTCTACATTTAATTTTTGATAACATCACAACTATAATGGAACTAATAGTTAGTTCGTATATCCCTTCATCCCATATTTCCATTTGACAGTAATCGGATTACTCGTCCTTTGTATTTTATTACATGAAGTATGACGTCGAATTATCACATGTAGTAATCCTCGACGACGTCAAAAAGTTTAAATGGAGGATATTTAAACGGAGGTCAATGCCCTCTATTTAATTCAATGCCCCAAACCTGTCCCAACAGAAAGATCGATCTACCGAGTCAGTGTTGTTATTTCTGTGATAATCGATACAATTTAATTATATAGTAGAAATCCCTTAGGACACGCAGTAATTTAAATCGATGAATATCTTTCTGCTGTAATAATATTTATTTACGGCAAATCTTTTGTATACATAATTGAATACCACTTCATTTTCTTAATTTGTAATAATAATATATTCGTAGTTGGTGCGGTGCGTTCGGTGTGTAGCAACACCGACAAACGTCTAACAAGAAGGCAATTTATTAGACACGCTTTGTTGATTTTACATCTTAAATCCTTAGCAACAAGGTTTGCATTTCGTAAACTCGTTGTAGCGGTTAAATCAAGGTTGTACACTGTCTGCGACTGTGGTATGTTCATTAATTAGTGTTAATTATAAATTACTTTTTCAAATTGACGATACGAAGCTATATCTTGGCATTTTTAAATTTATACATCTGCTAGACTAAGAAATTGACCGTTCGCTATATTCGGTGTAATGGTATTACATATTTACATCTAAAACAAACACCCTTACTGATAAAGATCGGAAATTTAAAAGAAATCAGTGAGGTGAATTTTTAAAAGACTACTTTTTATTAAAGTATCAGACTAGGTTGATCTAAGAATTATTTTTAAAAATTGATTTTTTGTAATTTGCAGCGATTTGTTGCGTGAGAGTTTTTTGTTATTTGTCTTGCTTTTTAAGTTTGAACTGGTATTAGCTAGGCTATAATCATTCCATACGATTGATGAATATTTCATAGGATTTACTGCTACCGCTTATAAAATTTAGTCAAAATATATTCACAACTAACAAAATAAAAGACGCCGATAGGTTAAATATGAAGTCTAGAACGTAGAAATATTTCCTAAAAGTAGTAGTAGTATTATGCAGTATGTATATATAGGTAACAAAAACTTATTCAATTAGAAAATGTCACATACAACTGCTTAGTAACCCATTAATCCGAGATCAACCTGCGCTTTTTATCGTAGCACAAGATTTGAAATAAACTCAAAACACTAATTTGAAACCAGCTCTCTTGTTGCTCAGAAAGGATTTTTTAAAGCTCGCCACAAGGCCATCAGTTAAGATGATATAAAGTCGCTAGGTTTAACGACCTGTCTTCCGTCTTACCATTGTAAATATTTGTAGAGTCTCCTCTCTCTAATTCTTGTTACGAACGCTGTGTACTCGGGTTATGTTGACATGTATGCCTTACCATTTACTTAATAGTACCTACGGCATACATACCGTACAACTTTAAGTATCAAGACGCAAATTAGATGTCGCAAGGAAATATTTTCCTATTGCCCTTGCGTATGTTTTTTTTTAAGTTTTTAAGTTATACTCACATATTATAATAGTTATACATATTTATTTATTTTTTATAGTGGAGCTTGGCAAACAAGCTAGCGGTACACCTAATAATAAGTTACCGCTACCCTTAAGCATGCAACAGGCTAATGAGTTGCAGATGCGTTGCCTTTAACGGTCAGAGGATATTTCCTTTTCCTATTCATTCCCTTCTCAGCCAAATCCTCTTCGCCTTGTCAGATGAAACGCAAAAATACTTCTACTTCACGCCTATGAGGTCGAGGTGTTTCACCGGTCGACGCGGCCCATTCGTGCAACAAATGTCGGGCTCTAACACTGTGGAAATCTCCTATAATTATTGCCGATAGGGCCAAAATATTCCCCAATGGTGGGCACATACATGTGACATCGAGAAAATGTCAAAAATAATTTAAATTTATACCGTTAAACTAAAATATTATTTTTTACCTTCAATCATGTGAGATCTGTTAGTATCATTTCATGGATCTATACAAAATAAAAATTTAAACATTCTGTGAATTTTCTTTTATTCCGTAAATTCTACAGTGAAATAGTAGGCTATTAAAAATAACAGGTATTTGACAAAGTACGCAAGTGTCTTACGTTATGCCTCTAGGTGTGGTAGGTTTCGACGGCTTTTGATTATTATTTCACGCGAGTAAACACGGTGCGGTAGCGTGAGGTAACACCTAATGACAGTGTTAGTGAATTGCGAAATGAGCTTTTAACGACTGGCCCTAACATTATCACACAATACTGATGCGTTACTTTTATTTCTTTTTTATATCTAACTATTGCCTTATTAATTTGTGAAATGAACCTTACTGCTTTTGTATATTATTCAAATTTGTATAACTACGTTGTTGTGTTAGATTCATGTCTGTTAGCGTAATGTGAACCTTAGTGTTTATAGTTCAAGGTTCTTTTTACGATTATGTACTTGAATCTGGACTATTCGTATAAAATGCCCCTTATTTGCCCTCCGGTTGATCAGTGAATACAAACCTTCTATCGTATCGTTAACGACTGTTCGTTGTGACTGATGTATGATATGTCCATGAAATTTTGAACGTTATTACTTTATTAGGTGTAGGTTCTCTCGTTTATCACAAAACTTCTGAATAGGTGACGACCTATGCTGGTATGTATTCCTTAGTCGGGCGCCCATTCTCCACAGTAACGATCTACATATATAGTTGACGGTCATGGCTGCGAGAGAGTAATCAGATAATAGCTACCGATCGAGCCGAGGCTCGAACCTCTCGGGCACCATCGAATCGGAATGATAAGTGCGTAATGAGTGACAGGCCAAGCCGAGGTCCCCTCTCGGGGTCCTTTCTAGCCGATCCACTCCATGGAGCGTCCGCCGAAGCGACCTCCCAATCCGGTTATAATAATAAAGTTACGACTTAAGTTACTCTTCAGTTTAAGGCTAGGCTCCTTATGCGCCCTACCACCTCGAGCACGATGTAGCTGTAAATGCCTGTTCTAGGCAAACAGTGATCAATCAGACACAAAAAACAAAAGAAGCTACGAGAGTGCTCTGCGGCTCCACGGGTCTGAAATGTGTGATGATCCTCGGGGGAAGTTGAACAACAGTTGATTTTCTTTAGCAGATGATAACGACGGTGTGAATAAAACCCATGTATCGAGCCTAGATACATATCTGTTTGTGTAAATGAGGGCGTTTAAGGTATGTTTAAAGATGTTTTGTTGTAATAATTAAATAAAGAGGGCGATGAACCATAATAATGAAATGTCGTGAATGTCGTCATGCTTTTAGCATTAAATAAACGCGATAAAATCCATTAAATTAGTTTACTTCAATATGCAGTAACAATATAAGAAAAAATTTAGTAGAAGCTAGTTCGAAGAAGTAGACATAGACATAAATTCTTTATGTATACAGCGCCCCAGCGCAATAGGCGGCCAGGCCGTGCAGCTCAATCCGTCAGCGGCCACGTCTAACGACCACACTCGTTAATCGAATGCGGCCTTTTCGCATCCGATAAACGAGTGTGCAAGCCCATACTGATTTCTTTTATACGAAAGAGCGTATCTCGTTGTTCGCGATGGCGTAGACGGTGTCAGTTGGGCAAAAATACTATCTTCATGGACTTTGCTACGGTTTATAACTTAAACAACCTAAAAGAAACATTCTCTAACGCCAAGGATAAGGGCAGCAAAAAGTACTTAGAAGTAAAATCTAAAATCAAAATAAAATCTTCTTTAAAAGAAGATTAAGTGGCTCCTTCATCTAGCGTAAACTGACACTAAGGAAAGCACTAAGCAACTAACTAGAAATGCACAAAGTTTAATTTTCCAGGATTAAAAAATTTATGTTACTGTAAGAATAATTGCATAGATTTATTTATAAGGTTTATTCACGCTGTGATTTCTATCAAACTCATTTAAGCCGTGGGACGACCGCAACCACCTGAGCCGCTTGCGCAAAACAATAACGTATTGTTCTTTCATTACAAACCAAGGGTGAGTTGAAATAAAAAACAATTACGCTCATTTTAACAGTCACAAATTGTCTTCATGGATTAAGACCCATTAATAGATGCATTAGCTACTTCACTTAATTGCGCCTTGGAGACCTATCATTACGACCTAAATTACGGACCAATGCATTTTCTTGTTTTAATTTCAACAGACTTGTCTATCAATTAATACCATAACATAATAATAAGGAGTAAGTTGTAATGAAATGTGGAAGACATTATAAAGTTGTAAGTTTACCTTTAAGAAATATGTACAATGATGATTATTTAAGCAAATAATGCGAATGTACATTTATCATATTATTATTGACAGTCGACAGTTCAAGAAAGAGTCATGTGTACGGACAGTGTAGGTACGGATCTTAAATGCGCAGTATAAATGCCTTCTATGCTTAAATAATTTTCGAGTGTTAACGTATGGAGACGAAACAAGACCCGTCTACCGGAGAGGTCAAAATGTCACGGATACGTTCGAAGCTATTTTCGTTTTTTAAACATAGCGCTTACTTTACGTTTCAGATTATTGCGTCGATTTTTTTTTAATACACGGCTATTCGACTTTACATAATAATTAAATTGTTAAACAATTTCCATATTTAATTTTTTAAGGTGTGTTCCTTGCAATTTTGCTCACGTCTAAAAGTAACTAATAACATAATCTATCTATCTTTATTTCTATTTTATCTATCTTTTTTATGTGAGAAAATGGCAAACGAGCAAGAGGATCACCAGATGCGACGAAACGCAGAGTAGTTCTACTTCACGCCTGTCTTTTGTGAGGTCGTGGTATTTCACCAGTCGATCCGGCCCATTCGTGTAACAATGTTGTTGTTGCAGGCTCTACCACTGTTAATTCATATATTTCGACTATCTCGGTCACGGCTCTAATTATTTGGATTAAATTGTGTACTGAGCATAGTTTTTATTTTTAAATTTACTTATATTGGTGTATTTGCCGGCAAAACGTGAAATTCCGCTAAAAGAAAACAATTTTCAAAACGACATCTCTTGTAGCATTGATATCTCTGCATTATTATCAATGGATGATAATTTATTGTGATGTTACAATGACTGAAATTATACAACAAAGCGAAGCTTAGTCCGCGGCTAATCGGTATATTTTAATACCAAAAGCTTAAGTACCTACGATTTTCTATTTAAATATTCCCACCTCTATTTAACTGCCTTTGGGGTTGAATTTGCAAAATTCCTTTCTTCATGCTCGTCTACGTCATAAAATTTGACACCCGTCATTTGTGTGGGTGTCAAATTTTACGTCCTAACGTTCTATAGCTTAGGCTATGCTTTCTTTGGTCAGTCAGGTTCTTAGTCATATAATGATAAGGTAAAGTACCCCACGCTAACAAAAAGGAGAAGGGAGATAGAGCATAGATTTGTCAAATATTCATAACACCAGGTCTTTGTGGCATCATCATTAAACATACATCAAAAATCCTAATGATAAATATAGTAGTAAAATGTCACGACAACAATGACTTCAAAATGTATTTCATTCAAAATTTATTATAAATTTCAATGGAACTTAAACAAACATATATACAGTATTATTACATTTGTCAATTTTGTATTTGATGATGGATATTGGATGATAGATGCCCGATTTTAGTAAAAACGTAATATTAGTACTACTACTAGTGGTGTAAAAATACCACTGGCCAAAAAGCTAAAAAGATTAGGCAGCTCCAAATTCAAAAGTTTAACGGGCAACTGTCCAAGCCCCTTTTCACAGGATTATTAGTTGCTTAGAACCTTGCACTCGTGTATTTTTGTATTGCCTTTGTCATACATATTTTATATAAGAATAATAAGGCAATATGTTCTACACAAGTTGTTCCGACAAAATTATTCAAAAATAAAAACCCAAAGTTCACTAAAATGCCTCGCCGATGTCGTGTTGCGCGATCACTCGAAAAACATATACGTAAAAATAGCTATAATAATACCAGCATCGCGTGTAATAAAAATAGTTGCTTCGATTGGACCTAACAACCGGATCCGGGCTCGCCCCGGCATGGGATTCCTCAGACGAACGGACAGACAGATTTATATTTTGATGTCATCAATTAAAGTGGATTTTTACTCGCCGACCGATTAAAATATACGGTTTTTAGTTCAAGGTCTGCTTTTTTTTACTTTTATTTATTCTTGAATCTATAACCGTTTCTAGAAAGGAATAGCTATATTTTCTTAATTTGTAGTTCTAGACATTCGTGAACATCAATAGTAGATTAATTAAATAGAAATTAGCAGAATTGTTTTACAAAATTACGGCTGAAAGTAAATTACGTTTACTCAATTTACTGTAGCAACCATTAGCGAGTTAATCGTCTCTGAATCGCTGATTTGTGAATCCAAAACAACCTGATCGCAAGCCAACAACCTCTTTAAATTTACTTTATGAATGCCGCCGTTAATATCTGCTCAGAATACCTAAATAATCTTTATTTTTCAGGTATTATTCCAAGGCACATACTGATTAGCTCAACTTAAAACAAGATTGGACGAGATAGTGAAAATAGACGATCCTCTCAACTAAACTGATGTAAAAACGAGAATACTCGTCCGTCCGTTTTCTTTATGTTTCTCACTAGGTCGCAGTGTATGTAAATTAAAAAAAACAAACGACCGCAATGCACGCTACGTATTTAAAAAACTCTATGCAATCACTCACAGTTAGAGATCACATTGTGTTTTGATCCCTTTAATCTCACACATAGCTTATTCTAATCAATGGACAGTATCACGTTAAAAGCTTTAGGGAACTGGTACTGTGATAAAGTCCCAAAGTTTTATGAACTTCATATCGATACTGATGTGAAATTATTACTAGTACGTGTTGAAACAAATATTTGTGCCACTTGAGATAGTACTATTTTTTGTTCTGAAATACTCCATACATTTAGTTTTATTAGAATCTAGTATCAGTAATCTAGTATCATGTAACCACTACTCATAGGCACCTACAATGCGCTGCGGTGCAAATGCGTTTTTTACCGTTAATGGACGTAAGAGGGAAAAAAATAGGATGTTTTATTTTTCGATATCCCTCTCCCGTCAAATCATCTTCCCCTTTCTTTCCTTTTCTTATTAGAAATGGACGGAAACGGAAAGAGAGTAAAGTGCGGCACTTCACTCTTCAGACGAGACGCAAAATAGTTGCACTTGTGTCTCCTGTGAGGTTGTGGTATTTCACCGTTCAAGCTGGCCCATTTATTCCAAAGATATTGCTGCAAGCTCTACCACTGTTACTTTGCTGTATAAATGAGCTGTTACGACCACGGATGTTCCACGACTGTACTATGAAAGTAAATTTGATGAGTTGGCCAGGTATCTTTATCGAAAGTAAGCTTAATAACGGTTGTAACTTAACTAAAACCATAAAACGTAACAAACAAAAATGTAAATTATCACTAACTCTAGGTTCGAGTGTGAAAATCCAAACCACCTCACAAACACGCGAAATAGACAACAGAAACTCCACGTTCAAAGACAAACTACAAGTAACAAAGCATACTAACAGTCGAAGCAACGACAATTGCTACAGACACAAAGCGATGCCTTTGTCACAGACGTCATTGTTATAAAACAACCTTTATTTAACGCAAACACGAATAATTTGTATTAAAACAATATTTTATTAAGCTATTTTTTGTAATGTGCAATCCATCAACCAGATTATGTTTTTTACATAATATAAGACATAAGCATGAAGCCAAGTGATAACTGCTGTAGCATCTTTCAATTTAAAATTCGTGAATTTTGATTTCCAGGCAGCGATAATCTGGTCAAGGTTGCGGGAGTTCACCTGATGGCGGTAGGCGATTGATCTTTATGGTGATCAATATGTCCTACGTCCAGTAGACGACTGTTGGCTGAAGAGATGAATGATGAGAGATTTGTGAACGTTTAGATTTGTTTTTTACAGAAAAAATGATATTTTAAATTCGTACCGATAATTTCTTGTAGTTCATTCACGCCTTTTGGTAAAAGACTTAAAACTTATTTCCATATATTTGAGTGAACTGAAATAGACCCGCTGCATATAAAGTAGAACTTTACCTAGACTGGACTGTGTATCAAAGTATTTTTATAACGTGAAATATTTTATTTTTCAAATCAAATTAATTTATTTTGGTAAAAATTTCTACGCAATTTTTTTATAACATTTCCCCATAATGTTCTCATGAAAAAACAAGAGGTATTTTAAACAGTAAAACTAAAATTTAATAATCTGTAAATTATGTAAACAATTGTATTTGGTTAATTACAATTAAAAAATGAGCAAAAAAGCATTTGTTATATACATGATAGGCTAGATTACTTTCGCCTAAAATAAATAAACTCGTGTCTATTTATAAGAGTGTTCCTAAAGCCATATTCGAAAATATATATTTAGGTATAAATCATAACTTATCTACCTTCGGCTGTCAGGTCTGGGGTCCGGGGCTGGGGGCTGGGGGCGGGGGTAATTAATTAACGTTCGGTTCCCCTCAGCGCTCGTCCCCGATTGAAATTAACTGAGCGTGGTTTGCTTTGCTCTCACTGTTTTCATTTTTAAGAATAGGGAAGTATATATATTTAATTGAGCCGTGTTTTCGCAACGAGGGTTTGCGTTTTAAAAATAAAATTGATGTTAGCGGCAATTACGAATGGTGGCTCTATATATATTTAAAGAAAATTTTATTATTTAATTCAAGTGAAATAGAACACATACTACAGCAAATAAAATATAAAACAATTTAATATTTTATGGGTGTCCTAAATGGCTAAGGACAGTTTTAGAGCCAGGCCCAGCTAATTGTTGTTGCGTGAATGGACTTCCTCCACCGTAAAGTATTGTTCGTATAGAGTACTGCCGTGAAAAAGCGTATTTATGGGATTTATCTATTAATGAGGTGCCGTAGGTTCCATCTCCTTTTCAAGTCCATCCTCTCTCTTTTTTTATCTACTTTCCTATAATAAGGTTTCTATTAGCGTGAATCTTAACCATCCTAGGACTCACTCTAACGCTCACAGAAAGTTTTATCAGAATCGTTTTAGCCATTTTGTCAGAATTCGATCACATACATAGAGAAAAAATGTATAAGCCACTTAATACAAAAAAAAACCAATCAATTCATAATAAAATTGATTCCACACTAAATAATATTATTTATGTGTTGTTAGAAACGTCTGCAAAACCTGTTTAGATTCTAACGCCGCTATTTATTTTATTACTTCGACATTTATTTAATAAAAAACAATAAAAAGATGAGAAACATGCAAAAACATGTTTCTGGTGTTTATATTTAATAGCCAACTACATGTATTATACAAATTTTGATATTAGATAAACAAAACAATAAGCAATATAAAGGAAACATTTATTTATTACTGAGAATAAAATTTGCTTTTCTTCTTCTATGTACGTTTGAGTGATTCAGAAAGAAACGAAAGTGCAAATCTATTACTGTAAAATACATTCTCTGTCTGTACGGCTTGCACACAAAAGCATATTGTATTTTATTATGACCGACCGACCGACACACAGGTACATACATACGTCTTTCTAGCGCAGAAACGGAGACGTTGGAGAGTGCAGCTGAATTGTGCATCGCGAAATACGCGCCTCCAGCGAATCGTATGTAATGCGTTCGATATAATATTCAGATCGCTTTCATTCGTACAGCCATAGGCACGGAAACAAGGTTTTGTTAGTGGCGAGACAATCCCCGTGGGAGGGCGACGCTCTGAAAAGCTTTTTGAAGATATATTTTGTTTTGTAATATTTTGGATCTAAACATTGTATTGAAATCGTAACTTACTCATATAAAGGAAATATTGGTCTTTTGTTTTGAAAAAAATTACAAATTTATGTTTTCTGAAACCCGCTTTAATCGATCATTTATCGTAATTGACCCTGCGAAGAAATCTTACAGAGTAATTTAGAAAAAAATAACATAAATGAAGGGCCCGTATAGATGCAAAACCAATAAAAGACATCCAATTTATTAAATCGATATTTTTAAACAAAATGTTTTACAAAACATGTTTTCAACAAAATATAGATTTGAATAAGAATTATTTTATGTTGCTGTTCTGCCTTTACATACCTCATTCGCCATTCTTCTACAGGAATGCTAACTTATAGAAACAAATTAAGAATCACTATCACTCCGATATATAACGTTAAACTTTCGTAGTTTTTACTAATATAAGGTTGTTAAGAGACGGGTTTCTAACCGCGATTTGCCTTTTTGGGCTTCCGATATTTCGGCATAGTTGCATGCGCCATGGTCGTGGGCTGACTGGAGCTAGGGGGTAGTGCGAAAAATGTTATAGGTAGCCGTATCGATCTACCTTCTTTCTAATTCTGCGACCACTTCTACTGTTTGATTTCTCACTGAGCGCTAAGTCCGCACTCGATTTTATTTTTTGTTGTCGACAAAACATACCTGTGTCCACACTTGTGCGCGTTTTCATTTCGGCTGCTTTCCAGGCACTCGACAATGTAAACCCCTCTTCGCGATTGAAGTTTTTGTATTTAGTCATTTCAATCACTTCTGTCAATATCGGAAGCTCAAAAAGACTAATCGTGGTAAGAATCCTGTCTCTTACAAACCTTACATTATCACTCCTTTCAGCAGAAGGTCGGACACTGGACAAGGGGGGAGCCCTTGACCGCCACAAAGATGTGGCCCCGTGCACTCCCGTAACCGTGATCAGATCATCGGTCTATCTTGTGTCGACTTGAACGTGGCCGTCATTCCAAGACCTTTCGACCCCATCGGCTATCCGTTCCCCATTATTACTTAATAATGTATAATAAGAGTACTAAACGCAAAGCTTTAGCAAAATTAACTACTAACGACAAAAAATGGATGTGCTTAAATAATTTTTATCGTTACAAGGTTGTTAGATTAAAAAAAACATCCAAGACGATCCCAGTGATGATGTAATATCTTGATAGTGCGCTATCCTTGACTCCGTATAAATGTAGTCATGCGAAATTAGTTCGTATAAAATCTAACGTGTAGCATATTTATACAGATACGTATGTGTAAATATGTTACATGCATACACACTGTTAGAATGGTGATTATTAAATTACTTTAGAGTTGCCTTTGCACGGAGTGTAGCGTGCTTATGAAAAATACAAGTTAAATACATTTTATTTTTTTAGGACCAACCCTTACCTACTGAACGCAAGTCGTTGTCATTTTAAATAAAAATTATCTTACCCTACAAACATGTTATTTTTTAGCAATATTTCCTATATATAGCAGGAGTTCCGTCCGCTACCTGAGCTGACACCCTTAAAAAAACGAAAATTTCGTGAGCCGGTCAGTTCATCTGCCTACCTCCATTAGTAAAGTATCACCAGTACAACTTCAGGTACACACGCTTAAAAATATTCATAAAAAGTGAACCAGGAAGAACTGACCTAACCTAACGAACGAACAAAAATATATAAAGGTTTTCGTGCTTGTTTTTTTTTTGTCAAAGATAGTGTTATATACGTTATACAAAATATGAGCGAAATATACATAGTATGAGGCGACGACTTCTTAAATGTTGCTCAGTTTTACTAAAAGGGTTGATAAATAATTTTATCGATTACTTTATATCTAGCTAGCATACATAAAAAGCTTTATTTGTCTCTATGCATAGTCTCTACATAGTCATTGAGTATTCTGCACAATTCGACGTAGTACAAATATTGGAAAGCTTAAACACAAAATGGAGGCCTTGTACCATCGCATGTTAATAACAACAGTGGTATGTACGTAACTACTCAGTTTCACGTTTTGTTTCGTTTTTCCACCTATGTAAGTTTTATTTATTTGATTGCATAACATTTTGTTATCTCTAAAACTCTAACTTTAACAGTGGTAGAGCCCGCAACAACAACATCTGTTGCACGAATGGGCCGGCTCGACCGGTGAAATACCACGACCTCACAGAAAACAGGCGTGAGGTAGAAATACTCTGCGTTTCGTCTGATGAGTGAGGTGCTGGAGGCCTAATTTTAGTCCTCTTCCCCTTCCCATCCTTTCCTCACAAGGATAGGATGGGAAAAGGAAGAGGATTGGACGGTGAGGGGGTTAATGGGGAAATGGAAATATCCTTTTTCCTGTCTATGCCCTACTCTGTCCATTAAAGGTAGACAACGCATCTGCAATACATTTGCCTGTTGCGGATGTCTATGGGCAGCGTTCACTTATCAGATGAACCGAAAAAACTGACCATGAATATCAGTTATTCTTTTAAATTTAAACATTAGGAAATGGTATTTCCTTTGTGACTGATTTAATATGTGCTTAAGATGTAGCCAAAAGGCGGGATTTCTCTGAGAAACGTTGAGATATTTTTCCATAGCGTGTTTCAATACAATATCAAATGTTTTAAACCCTAAAAAACGGTGAATTCGCAACAATTTTCGATGAGTAGTAATACATACATATAATTTTCTTTTCTGACAATTCATCTAAAATCCAGTATCGATCGATTTATGCTCAATAATAATGGTGGTGATAAATAGTATCAGCTATATCAACAATTTAAAAACCGTTAATGAAAAAATGCGATCATAAGATTCAAAAATTCGGAATCAGAGACAACTTAAACACATAAATTTTGGTCACCATAATTCTAACATGCGAATCGGGTGTGTGAAATTACAACATTTGTACTTCGTAACTGTCAAGTTAATGCGAGGCTTTGTTTCGGAGGCAGTTGAACTAGCGCGATAGTACCTAACTTCGAGATTGTTTAAACAGGATCCGTAATGTTAAGACGGTTAACTCCATAATTAGAGAGATCTCAAACACAATCCCACTCGCTCCGCTGGAATAACATTAAACGCCCGTTTGTTTTAAGTTTTAGCGTGACGAATGATGTTTCGATTACACGCGACGGGAAATTGAGAACGATTTTAATTGAAAAGTTAGTCCGACTTACCAATCCTAACAAATCTATTATTGAACACGCCTGTTCATACCAATGCTTACACTGTTATTAATAATGTAGTAATAATAACATTTATTTGATATTTTTTTAAGCTAATGATTTTAAACCTAAGGTGCAGACATTTCCGTTTAGTACAGTCCTACCACAGAGTCAAATATTATCCTAACAAAAACATTTCATATAAAATTGCTTGCCACGATAAGTCTACGCACTTGAAACCTTGTGTTGCACACAAGGTCATAATGCGTTTACTGTTCAGAAATTATGTGAGATCTAGTAGAGGCAAGCCCCTTGTGTGCTCCGATTTCTACTAAAATATTGATTCATATTTGAATGTCATTAGAAGCAATTTAACTAAAATGTTTTTGGTAGGATTTCACTTCACTTCACAAAGGCATGATAAAATAAAATTGTATAAAATTTCAGCTGAAGGGAGCAATGACGGTTCAAAAATACGACCAAACTCTTTAAGCAAAAGTAGGTAGGCGTGGCCGTGCCCCCAGATGCATTCTTGTCATGTCTTAAGTTTCCTTCTACTTTTATAAAAAAAATCACAACCATTAACTAATGATGATTACACCTTTTGTTGCTTGTCAATTATTAAAAGTACTTCTTCATACATCTATGCGTTGTAATGGGCATTATTATACTATAGGAGAGTCGGCCAATGGGGCCGAAAGGTCCTAGAGTGGCGGCCACGTACAGGTCGACGCAGCGTTGGTAGGGCTCCCACACGATGGACCGACGATCTGGTCAAAGTTGCTGGAGCCCACTGGATTAGGATGGCAGAGGATCGATCTTTGTGGCGATCAATGGGGGAGGCCTACGTCCAGCAGTGGACAAATATCAGCTGAAACGACGACGACGACGATTCTATAGTTAAAGACGTTAAACTTTTCCACGATTAAGAACTGTTACATTGTTGAAACTAACTAAAGTTAACTTCTTCCTCGTAGTTACATTTTGTCAATAGCCAGGTTCATTCGTCCGAAGTTATAATTGGGTGAATGAGCAACGATTACAGGTTCGCGCCTCCCTCTTGGCAGCTCTCGCGTCGTTAAATTAGTTACAAACTAACTGATACTTCGACGTCTCATGTCTACTTAGTTACCTTAATAGACTGTTCAAAGCGTAGTGTCTTTATTAAGTTTCACTAGGGCTTCTATATTTAGTACGGGTGTTATGTATATTTTTTATTGAATAAATGAATAATTTAAGAAAAAAAACTAATCTTAACACACATTAATGTACTAATTTACTAAATCCTTTGTCTAGACCGGTTTTTAAGAAATTAATAAAATTACTTATTTATATTTTTGCATGATGCCTTACTCGTCATTACTATAAAATCTTTATTTTTGGTCAATGTCAGTCATTATGTCTTAACACAAAGTATTGTTTTTTATTGAGATTTTGTTTGCTTTTTTACGAGTTGCGCACATTCTAATACATTAGTCGGATGATGAGTGAATTGAGAAAGAATTAAAGTTGTGTCACACAAGCCTCATTAATTAAAAAGTCGTACTCTGTGGACTAAGAAAGACTGAATAACATATTTTTAAGTTTTCTAGTAAAATTCGGACTGTGTCTCATCAAAAATAAAAAAATAATACATCGAGAGATATGTCGTTATCTATCTTCTGGATGTAGAGCTCTCACGACCGTTTTATTCCGTACTAGCAGTTACTTGCGGTCTCGGGCGAATTCCCTTCTTATTTTCCTCTATGGAAATTTTGGTAATTTGTTTTCTTTGTATTACAGGTAAATGTCAAATAGTTGTTATTGGTCGCCATGGTAATGTATAACATGAGTTGTTATTATAATATTATTTTATTTTAACTTACTATCGCATCCGATAGTAAGTTATTTCTTTTCTATCCCTAGAGAAGGTTTTTTTTGGATAAATCGTATCCGATGTAATTTTCTACATTCTTGAAAATATGTATAAAGAATTTCACGATGACCGGCTGTGTACTCGATCATAAAAGCGTAATAAACAAACAAACTCACATTCGAATTTATAATATTAGTTATTTCGTTTTAATGATATAAATAAATGATGGTTTCTTACAAACACTTACTTAACTTAACAAAAATACCAAATATCTGGTTATGGCTGCCGTAGCCTGAACTTCTTCGATTTTTATCAGGTTAATATTCACGCAGACAGAATCGCACGTTGCGCCAGTGTAGTATATTTACGACGACAGCGGTAGTCGAAGCGTCGCGAACCGTGTCGTATTGTACGCCCCACGTGCGACGGATTGTGGCTAATTGTCTGTTACATTGTTCCCCGTTTCGGAGTCAAGAAATTATACGGGTACGCTGCATAAAAGATTGCGTAAGTCTCTTAGCATACGCATCTATGTGAAGAATAAGTTTGAATATCTTATCTCAGCTGTCCAGTTTTTTCTCGAAAAAAAAACTGCCTTATGAGATATAAACAAACATTTAACAGGGGTAAAGTCCGCTACAACAACTTCTGTTGCACGAATGGGCCAGCTCGACCGGACTCGACCACGACCTCACAGAAGACAGGCGTGAAGTAGAATATTCTGCGTATCGTCTAATGAGTGAGGTGCCGAAGGTTTATTCTAGTTCTCTCCCCCTTCCCACCCTTTATAATAAATAATCATTTTTCTCTGTCCATTAAAGGTGGGCAACGTATCCGCAACTCATTAGTTAGTTGCAGATGTCCATGGTTGGCGATCATTTCATCGGGTGAACCGGTTGCTCGTTTTCCATCTAGTACTATAAAAAAAACATGAGAATAACGAAAAGAACGTTATCTGACTACTGTTACCTGCTTTTATCAGTTTTTATCCCACTTTATAAGATAACGTATGGGTCAGCTAGTTATATGATTATATACTCGTAGAACGCTCAAGCTCGTGAGCATCTTTCATTACGTATAACGGTTGGAATGTAATTGAACGTATTAATTCATATTATGTCCTTACAAGGTTATGTTTGTCCGTCTAATGCCACAATGCCAGAAGCGTGAGACTTTTTTGTTAGTTGTTTAATACAATTAAAATAATGAATGTATAAGTGGTTTAAACAGTGGCATGTTATCCTTGAAGCCTATTGCCGCATATATTCGCAGTAGGTTACGCGGTAAATGTAAGAATATAACACAGGAGCTACAAATTTAGTAAATGATTATTTTTGACACAATAATTCGAGAACGATAGATCTACTATTGATTATAACTTAGGAATAAGTAACTGTAATTTTATCTCAATTAGGTCAACGTTACAGGACTATTACTGCTTGTATTAAAGATCTATTTTTTTATAATTAAAAGTTCGAAGGAGTATTTGTAAATAATTTTTAACCGCCTTATCTATAATTATAAGCTTTTTCAAGAAATGGCAAGTGATTCACGACAATAGTTGAATGACGGATTTACACTCATGACCTCATTTTTAGCAGTCCGTACCCTAAACCATTATGGTAGGGGCTTGGAAGCAGGGCTTTCTGTATATCGTCCAGCCTGTCAGATTAACATATCGGGGTTACCTTGTGCCTGGTTGAGTACTATACACCACAAATCTGTCATCTTTGTAGAGCCGCGCGCTTTGGTAGTTCATTAAATTTAAAAAATAACTATCATCGGACCTACTCGAGCGCGTCAGATAAGATAGGGTTTTTCCAAATTTCAATAATCGGACGATTTGCGCGCGACGAAAGGAGTGCGGGGATAGCAAACGTTATATATAAAATCTCACCTGGACATCATCGAGCGCATCCAATTTTATTTTATTTTTAAGGAAATTGTTCAAGCAAAATTTTCTATGTAATGTTTCCCACTGCAGGGACACAGGCCTCCTCTCCAAGAGAGGGAATGAGCCGTAATCCACCACGTTGGTGGATGTCACATGTCTTCGAATTTGATGGTTCTAAGAACATGTCGATTTCCTCACGATGTTTTCCTTCACCGTTTTTGGAGCAGTGGTGATGAAATAAATTACACAATGCGCACTGCGCCTGCCTGGGTTCGAACCCGCGACCTACATTACGTAAGTCGGGGTCTAAACCGCTGAGCCACCACTGCTCCACTGCACAAGCATAAAGTGCAATGATATTCTCAAATTTCGAAATATCAAAAATCGTTAATACTGTATACCCTTTTTTCTCTTAGGGGCAGGAAAAAGCCTAAGAGAAAAAACTCATAACCGTTTTTTAGGCTCATTAGCGATTCGAAATATATTAAATAGGCATAAAAAACAAGATAAACAAATATTAGCTTCAAAGACAACGTACTGGTTAAAAATTATCTCAAATTAATGTGAAGCTTTAAAAATTGTCATACGTATCGTATTCCGAATTTTGTGCTGACCCCATTCGTAGCGGGACCGTGTCCACTTGCGCCCCATTGATAAACTTCCGTGTTGACACTCAAACTTTTTAAGCATTAATGAAGCTGCAAACTCAGTAACGAGGCCCTTTAGTGATCAAGTTGGAGCCACACGCGCACAGTCTGGAAATAACGTCGAAGTATTACTATATTGAAATCTACCTATTTAATTGCTTGCTCATTCCTATATTGCGTAATTATTGTGTACTTTTAAATTCAAAATAAACAAGGATGTAGTTATGAAGATAAAAGAGGAGAGGTCAATAAGAAACGCGATGTTTCCTGTTTTTTTATGTTTTAAGGAGGCAAACGAGCGAGCGGATCACCTGATGTTAAGTGAACGCTGCCCATAGGCATCCGCAACAGGCAAATGTGTTGCAGATGCGTTGCCTTCCTTTAATGAACGGAGGAGGGCATAGACAGGAAAAATGATATTTCCTTTTCCCCATTAACCCCCTCCCCTTCCAATCCTCTTCCTTTTCCCATCCTATCCTTATGAGGAAAGGTTGATTGATAATATTGATATATCTTGATTTATAAAAATATAAACTCTTTTGCTCGTTTTGTATGATCCATAAATCTATAGCGCACTGCTTTCGGCGGCTTTACTTCCTTTTGTGGAGAAATCATTTATACATGTCTAAAATTGTAAAAAAAAACTAGTTTTACAATTGAGATTGGTTGGGTTGTGTACTACGTCAAAATCACCATTTTATTATTACTGCGAAACTACGTAGGTAATATCTAATTTTTTTTTTAAGGACTACAAGTTAATTTTTTAACTTACATTGTATGATTAGTTGATTGCATTAAATGAGGCAATTGCTATTCGCGTCTATTTTTGTATTCAAATAAGATTCTAAACAGTCGGGTTCCATATCGGCGTGTACAATACGCTTCCGTAGTAGAAGCCGGGCATATCGTATCGGCATTGGTTCCGACTGAGAAGCAGACATAAGCATGAGATAAGGAAACAACGTAGGAGAACTGGGGCGCAGCTATTATGGCCGGTAATGTATTAGAGTGTCATAATAGTGCCAGCTAGGTATTTACCTTGAGCAGACACGATTTGTTATCTGCGACATATTCTATGACTGAAATGTGGGAATTGAATATATTTTTTATAATAAAACTATAACTTGTTTTATAGAAAATAGTTGGTACGTTGGAATTATGTTTAAATTACGACACTAATTTAGTTGGCTTGCTAAAGGTTTGTCTAAATAGAGTCTTGTTAGATAACTTTAACTTTAAATGTCAAATGTTTACGGGATTGTTTATGGTAAATTGGTCTCAACTTTTTACTACTTCTGTGTCTTCGCGCCAACTGTATCCATTATACTACCAACTCGCCCCACCTTTCAGCTCTCTCGAGTAGATAGATAGATTAAAAAAATAAAATAGCCTAGTTTACACACTGATATAACAAATTTCTATTAACGGAAGATTTCTTTTAAAATAAGTTCAGTAGATTTTGAGTTTATCCGAAACATATAGAACAATTAAATGTTCTTTACATATTAGTATACATGTAAATGTACTTCATTTATTATATAAACGTTTGAAAAACGGAATGTTTTGTCAAGCCTTGTCATATTTCTGAAAGCATAACATTTATATTTTCGAATGTACTATGACGGGAACTGAAAATGAACCTTGATTATTTTGTCATAAAAGATCGTGTTTGACAGAAAATCGACTTTATTTGAATGATTAAAAACCGAATGAGTTGGGGCGTTTGAGCCATGATGTCATTTGTAAAACGGACTCGTGTTGACGGCGGCTATAGAAGCAGTATAAAAAACGATTTACGTGTAACGCACTAAAATTAGAATTATATCTTTTAGTGAAACCGCAAGAATATTGTCTGCGTTATTGGAATCCGTCCAGCGATCATTTTAATTCACTCAAGAGCTTAGAATTCATATATCTGAATTGGGCAGTTTTATTTTAAATGACGAATAACTTGCTTTTAAATACACCGATAGAAACGAGGACGCAAGCTGTTTTATTTCAAAGACTCCACTAAGAATTTCTATTTTCCGCATTTCTTTTTTGCCTATTCTCACGTTATCAACTTGGCACTCAGATATTTACAAATAACGTACATATCATTGCGGTGTCACCTGTCAAAATGTCTGATAAGTTTGACATGTATGTCATTTCAATGTTCGACTTATCACTTGTATCGAATACTTTGGTAAAAAAAATTTTCAAATACCAAAAACTCGTTATATTGTCTATATTTTTAAAAGAGTTTATTAAGTTGTATTTAGGTTCCAGATAAGAGAGAGTGCTCGACTTCATTTGGAGGCGGAATATCAAACGCGTAAATGCACACCACCTTGTTTGCGGAAATTTAGGGTTTCAAAGGGACTACACACGTAACATAATGTATGCAGTAGGCCTAAATCGAGTAAATCAGGTTTTTATTATATAGGTTACGAGCTAAGCTCGTAAGGAGTAACTTTGCTCTAACAGTTAGCCCTCGACAGCTTTCTAACCATGGTAAAACTTCTGATACGTTTCTAGTGTAACGGCCACCACAAACTTGAATCATTGTCGAAAAAGTCATTCATAGAAAAACAAAACATATGACATTTGATATGTGGTGAGTATAAAAAAATAAGATGATATTTCATGGGCGAGTTCATAGTTGTTGCCATAGCGCGAATGTAACCACTATTTAATTTAAACGAAATCGAAATAAACGTTATTTTTAGTCACTTTTTTCACCGTTTTAGTTATGCTGATTTGCGACGCAAGAAGATAGAGAAAATATAATTGACCGAAAGAATATTATGTGCCTACTTAATAAAACGCGCAGATATTTTAATGTTTAATTTGTCTTAAGCTAGAGAGGCGCACGCGGCACGCTGGCCCTGACAGATATAGGTTATAGCGCCCTCTTATGCGGGCCGCATACGTTTTAAAATATTACTATTGACGCGATGGGCATCGCTCGCCCACCCGCGCTATGACATCCTTCTTGCTTATCGTTAGTTTTCCTTGTGCTTGGCTCATTTGCGGCAGCGTGATGGCAAACAGTCTATAACCTTCATTAATAATTGGGATGTCAAATGCAAAACAAATCTTTTAAATGCCATTATTAGTTCCTGAGATTAGCGAGTTCAAATAGACAAACTCTTCAGTTCTATTACATTTAAAAAGTATAGATTCTTACAATATTCTCATAAAGCAAGTCAACTCCCTTTTCAATATAAAGGGCAAAGTAAAAAAGATTGTCATTAAATCACAGATGTTTTTGCAAATTAACCCCCGGGGTATGGCAGGGACAAGATTGTTTACGTGTATTTCTTGCTTCAGCGCTTCGATCGGGAAAGAATGAGGGATCCTTTAGGGGCATCGGGCATGTTATAGATGTTTTACTTCTTACTCACTGGCGCTGTAGTAAGCTTCAATAAAAACGTTCGTTAAGAAAATTAGCAGGAGCAGTTCAGCTCGCTACAGACGATTTATGGACTCATTTATTTCCATGCAGTTTCTAATGTTTCGTACCGTTTGAAGCCATTAGTCAAAAACTAAATTACGAAGAGGATTTATTACAGTTGTTTTGTGCAGCGGTTGCAAAATTTTATTCGGTAAAAGTATGGTAACCAAAGGCTTCAGTGAAATAATATTCAGAGAAGTATGAACGATGCGATATGAATCTAAAAGATCTATCGTTTTCAATATAAAATTTTCAAAAAACACATCAGAGATAAACTGATGAGTTTCTAAAAAGATTAAATTAGTTTGGGAACGTTAGGAAGACTAATTTCACCATTGTTGTTTTATATACTGTATACTCTGTGTTGGGAGAATTCCGTACGACTGTTCCCACCGTTTACAGGACATGACTAGAATGCTCTTGAATGTTTCGATTCATATTTCATAAAGGGCGCGAATTCTTGACTTTATTGCTGTCATCAGCAGGGCAGTAAGTAAATAAGAAATCGTAAGCATTCAATATTCAATAGAAATCATTATACGTTACAACGTTTACAGATCCGTTCTGCGTACTTGTTGCGTTGCCATTCAATGTACAACGAGCAGCCTTGTTAATGAACGCCACCATGAGCGAGCGAGGTCAGGTGTCCGACATCTATTCCTTTATGATTCTTAACGACCAACTATTAGTTCGTCGATAGCTAACCATTTGTCATTCCCGTGCTAGCGTTGATTTAGCTACGGGTGAAAAATGTTTTGTTTCGTTTTTTGTACAGAGCTATTGGTTCGATTTTTAAATACTCGCCAATTATACAATTGATTGAAATGGAAAGCGTGTAAGTGACGTTTGGATAAGGCGTAATTCATTTGCGGTCAGCGTTTAAAATTATAGGAACTTTTTGTATGAATTATTTGTATGTATTCTTTATATCTATTTTTTTTTAAATCAGATATATATGTTACATAATGTTTGTAAGTGATTTTTAAACCACGTGTCAGGATTATTAAATAACTAATTAAATATATTATTAACGATAGCTATTGAGTTACTATCAGTGCTTAAATCATTGTACAACGTTATATCGTATAACAGTTTTTATAGGTGAAGGTAAGCGAATGTTTGCGTCACGTGGTGCGATTGAATGGTAAACTGTCATAACATATCGTGTATTGATTACAAACATTATCAGCAAAAGAAATAATGATTAAAACGCATCACTAATCGGTTAGGTAACCCGTCTGGTATGGTTTCCGTGTTAGTAAACAAATACACCACATGATGCGTCGATGATATCATAAAGCCTGATCACAGCTAGCGACTGTCGCTTAGTTAACCTTTCCTGTTATTTGTACTGCGTTTGAGGTTACGAAATCACGCATGTCTTTCCAAATACTTGGTTTTACTATTTTGAAATGCGCAACGATTTGTTGTTTGTCAAACTTAATGGACAGTTATTTATACTTTGTGTTTAACGTTATGTGCAATCTTTTAGTATCTTACGGGCAATGATTTACTACAAGAATATTTATCACGCGAGAATAAATATTTATTACACTTTCAAGGTTTTTAAGTATACATATTTTTGTTGTTAGTTCATCAATAATAAGGAAATAATAGAATTATTAATACAAGTGTGTTTTGTTAACAATATAACTGCTACAAGAAAATTATGGGTAAGAAGTTAATATACCTTTATCTTATTTTAATTAAAACATTCTTTTCGGTGTGCATTCTAAACGTCATAGTAAGTCAAACTTACAATGCATAACTTTTTTTTTAATTATATTTTTCTTGCTAATGGGACGAGCTATTTTATTAAGATCCGATTGAGATAAGTTAATTTATGCACCTTTACAGTATAATAATTACAACAAACTATCAATGATTTAAACAATAAGCTGCGGTGGCTGAATCAAATGTTTTAATGACATTAATTTTTACAACACTTGACCAACCCAAAAATACACATTAAAGGTACTAACTATACGTTGGCCAGTGTATAGAAAATCTTAATAAAGTTTATCTTTTGTTAGTAAACTGTATGCTCTTTTAAAACAAAGTCCTTATTAGATTCACAAAGTACATCATTATTTTCATGCTACGAAAACATCGTGCAACACTTCGAACGGATTACATTTCGTCGAGCGTGCACCGCCTACATACATTTCTCTCCTTCCTAGAACACAATGACATGTTTCTTGTGAATTGTAAGCGTATTTATTATTAAATGAACGAATTTGTTGTTGTATTTTTTGCAACAGTAACAGTTTAGTTTTTTTAGATAACGTAAGTTTTTTGTTTTAAGTGATTTTCGTTTATTGTTCTGGAGTAACATAATTTCATGTGTCATTTACCACACACCAGATGTCTTGTCTTGATAGGTTTTATAAAGGCTCAAAACATTACATCATGTTGGCGACATTGTCTCTGAGCGATCGAAGCAAATTGTAGCAAATGAGTGACTATTTTCGCGCCGACTACTGACACCAATACGACAATACTGTATCGAAATTCGCACGATCCGAATCCGGGCAAGGGATATGATATGCAATAACAATTTGTCATTTCCGTACAGCTTACTGTTTTACAATGTTCCCGGCCCGTACTAGAGTTGCAAAACTTCGGTATGGGAATTTGCGTCGGAATGTTTCGAGGAAAATTCTCGAAATAGGGCAGCGGCGTCCTCCGACAACGGGGAAATAAGACGTTAAATCCTAGTTACGAGTGCCTATTGAGCCTTGCCCAGTTTTGTTAATGGATACAAATCGTTGAATGAATTGCTCGTCACAAATAAACAATTGCTTCGCTATTGCTATTGCTATTCTGTCTATCGAATTGCAAGGTTCGACTTAATGTAGTGCTAAAGTAAATTTTATTACGGACGGCAAAAGAAGTGGTAGGACTGTGAAAAAGTTACAGGTACAAGCAGATTTGCTTGTGTAACTACAGCGCTGACTGACTTGTAGCGTTAGAATGGTTATCACTTTTTGACAAAATAATTATGGTTTCAAAAAAATACAAAATTAATACAATACAATTAATATAAAGTGAATTTATTTAAATAGCGTTAAAATTCTTTTACATTCAATAACTTCTAAATAGAAGTAAGTATTTCATTTGAAAATATATAATGTTTTATATGGAGTCAAAACTGGACTCCTTTTTGTCATCACTTTCACTTTGTTAATATATATATTCAGCTTTATTCTTTACATTTCTACATTTCTCACTTGCTTTCCTTAAACATTCTTGCATGACACATTTTACTTAAGGCCTAGAACGTAAACCTTCTCGTGCTTGCCATGTTTTGTCACACTCACTGTACTTAACCGTTTATTTGACTCAGAGTAATTAACGTTAATGACCCGACCCGATCGGTGACGGAGCGGTCCCGAGCCGACGCACACGAAGACAATATAAACGGATATCAACATACAAACCATGACATTACTGCGCTCGTGAACCGTGAGCGCTCGATGTTCTTATAAGTACAAAGACTTAACATTGAAAATGAGAAATTTGTATCAAACGTAAAAGAAATTAAATTTATAAAAAATATATTTCCTCCTAACTAGCAAAAACCAATTTTCTTTTACCTCTTGGTTAGAATCTCTATCGCGTTAAATAGCTGCTGAACTATCTTTGATTCACACCGTCTTTAACGACACTGCTGACCAGGACGGGCATGATGACGGGCTGATGATCTGGCTAGTAGTGTAACATACCCTAATTCAGATATCAATGTATGTTTAACTGGATCTTATTATAAATATATGTTAAAGTGGATATCAAATAGATGAGGGCAGCATGTTCCGATCTTTAAGGCGAATGTAAAGATGGCTTACGTCCTGCCTGTTTACGCCTGTTGGCCGATGGTAATGTTTAACTTCCGTATATGCAAAAGTATTATTTTAACAAAATTAAGTTTTTAATAAATAAATTTAGAAATTGATTCCACTGAATACATGAAAGATGTTAAACTGTTTACCAACACAATAGCTACACTGTGTTGAGAAATTAATACGTGTGTTTACCCTTCAGTATATTTACGCATGACCCGAAGCTCTTGAAGGCATAGCGTTAACGAGTCACAGCGCCGCACCGAGCCAGGCATTGTGTTCTGACGGAGGCGTACGGGACAGACGCCCTCGGGATACGCATATTGAATACCGACATATCTACCCCAGGCCCGGTCTAATGCATTCAACGTGCCTACGTGAGCTGTATTGCACCCGTAACACTCGATTTTCGAGATTCAATTTACGCCAAGCTTTAAGCGTAACGGATTTATCACAATACGCTGGCGTACGAATGTTTTAACGTCAAAGTGTATGTCACAATAGTGGATAGTAGGATTGATCCATTTGTATTGTGTAGGTATATTATTGTTTATGTAGTATCTATTAAAAGTCCTGCATTATGTAAGTAATTCTTTCGTTCGCTTACCGCTAACGGGTACGTACTATCATACGTGTGGGTTACTATAAATATGTTAATTTTTTGCATCTCACTTCTTTATTGAAGAGATTAAGAGAGATTATAATTAAATATCAATTATTAAATTTATTATATTATATTATTAAATGAAAAAATGAATGAAATTACATTATTTTGATTTATGCAACAGCAAATAAACAGTACATTAACAGTTATAATTAAGTTTTGCACGCACATTGTCAGATGTACAAAAAATACAGGCAGCCATAAGGACAATCGACAAAAATTTTTCCTTGTGTTTTAACAATAACATTCAAATTTGAATACAAGAAAATAACGTGAAAAAACTGTCGAAACTGTCCCAAGTTCAAATAAGCATGTTGCATGACATACATGTCGATTCCTAATCTAAGATTTTCTCCTACACCTACTACTAACGCGGCTAGAAAGAAGTTTCCACTACAAAAAAACGTTGAGTATGTCGAAATATGAAGCCATGGCAAGAGCTAGTAAAGCAATAACTCATCTGGTAACAATATGTTCAGCTTAGTGAGAGACGGACAGGGATTATCGTAAGAGCGAATTTATCTATTTATTTTATCTTGAGTATAGTTTTTTAACAGGCAGTTGAAATAGGTCATGCAAACTCCACCTGGTAAGTTCATTTCTAGGTTTTGCGGTCAAAGTTTTCTTTTATTATGTTCATATACTCGTATTACTATCGTAAGAACGCAAAATGAAAACTTGAAGTGCAGCTCCGTGATGTCCATAAATATATTTTACAACATATATTAAGGGTTATGTCGAGTCTGAGTAGCTGATAAAATCTTAATAATTCCTAATATACGTTTTTAGTGATATGTACTTTACAAATATGTATTTTCATTATTTTAATTAGACATTTTACACCAAAATGTTATCTTATCGTTACATAATTATAATAAATATAAATAAACGATACATTATATAAATAAATATGCGCTCACGCCCGTAACCCAGAGGGGTAGGCAGAGATCATGGATTTCCATTTGGCGCGATCCTGGCACATTTCTGTCGCTTCTTCCACATTCATACATCTACACATGCATGCTCGTCGGTTATGGGTGCTCCTTATATCGCCCTTCTTTAGCAAGTCATTAATCTGATCGATATAAGTTTTCCTAGGGCGTCCCCTAGCAACACTGCCACTCACTTTTGCAACATAAATTTGTTTTGTTATTCTCTCTTCATTCATCCTTTCAACATGCCCGAACCACCGAAGCATACCATTCTCAATTCTATTCACAACGTAGCAGTGCGTAACATCATTGTGTTAAGATATGAAGGGCATATAGTTCCGACAGAACTGCTATTAAGCTTAAGCTTTGGGGTAACGAGTCCAAATTGGTTGCTACATCAGATTTTTTTTATTTGATAGGGTCTAAACGAGCAAGCGGATCACCTGAAGTTAAGTGAATGCTACTCATAGACATCCGCTACAAGCAGATGTGTTGCAGATGCTTTGCCAACCTTTAATGGACAGCGGAGGGCATAGACGGGAAAAAGGATATTTCATTTTCCCCGTTAATCCCCTCCCCTTCCAATCCCTTCCCATCCTATCCTTATGAGGAAAGGGTGGGAAGAGGAAGAGGACTGAAATAAGGCCTCCTGCACCTCACTCAGCAGGCGAAACGCAGAGTACTTCAACTTCACGCCTGTCTTCTGTGAGGTCGTGGTATTTCACCGGTCGAGCCGGCCAAGTCGTGCAACAGATGTTGTTGCGGGCTCTACAGGCGTTAAGATTTAGGTTAAGATAAGTAAAAAATCTGTCAGGGAATTGTGAATGGACTGCGATATTCTATTGACCAGACACGCTCCTGATCTTTGCCGATAATAGCTAGTTGAGCCACCGCGCTCGCATGTCACGTCTTAACATTTCTAATTTACTCAAAGAGCAAATGAGATGTCCAATTCGCTACAATGATTGTTTTTCTCAAATAATTGTGACGAATTGAAATGGAATGACATATTGATCTGATAATTTATTGTATTGATAATTACAACACATAAGCAGACTCCCATTATACACTAATTTATCATCTCATTTTTTGGCTGCTTCCTCCGAACAACCTGTCTCCATCTATACGTCACCTAGACACAATAAAAAACGCAATATCTTGACTTTAAAGCGCACAAAAACAACTATCATCGTAGTATCGTAATTTATGTTATTTGTCCGTACAAATAATAAATTAGAAATGTTAAGATATTACGTAACAATATGTTCGAACACTACGATAGGGGGACCTATGTTGAACGCTGTCCTATTCGTTTGATCGTAATTTTATATGTAATTTTGTGTTACAATATTCCATTTCAATACAAACTAATAACATATTTCTTTCTTTCTTCCCTCACCACAACAACCCACAAAAATGACTCGGCTCCAACAGAATAACATTCTGTTGGATATTCCCACAAAATCCCAACGTAAGATTGATACATCTCACATGGTTCGATTGGGAGCGAGTGTTATTGTAGTTTGCTCTACTCCTATACTCGTACTTTAATTAGTTGAAAGTAAAACCGGGTCACGTCACATGAGGCTTAAATAATTAAGCGAAGCTACTTGATCTGTTCACTAATTAAATTTAAGTTGGTTTGCTTCATTTGAAATCGATACTGGGTATCGATGTTGTTGTCGTCGCTAAACTTCCCTGTTACCTTTCCGTAGCGAGCTGCCGCTGAAAATAATTCGTTTTTGAATATTAATGATGCCTTTTAGGCTTCGCTCGCGTGGTTTGGAGCACTTTAACAATGCCGCGCTCTCTTCGTTAGAAAATGATTTTAGTCGAGTGCACGGTGGTAACTACAAATTAATAGGTTTTTCTTTTACTTAACATTTTATAGATGCGTTTTACTTTTAACTTAACACTCTAAATCATTTCGCTGCCCTTTTACCACTCATGTGGAGTTGGCTCAATATGGTTTAAAGATCTTTATTTCTCATAAGAAACATAATTTCACTTATAATGAGAATTAGAGCAAAACAATATGGCGCTGCGGGTCCATACGTGATACGTTATTAAAGAAAAACACACATTAAACGTATAAGTCAAAACGCAAGAACAATCTAAGGAGTCAGAAATGATAATAAAAGTAATTAGATTATGATAGTTCGGCAATAATATGTAGCTTGAGTTTATTTTTAATTATATTAAGACTGTCACAATCCTTTATTTCGTTTGGCACTTGGTTAAACAAATTGACACCTTCAAATAAAATAGTTTTGTTTCCGCAATTTGTTCGTGGTGCGATTGACTTTAGTTTGTATCTATTTCTCAAATTTTGTGGGTTAGTTTTTTTTTCAAGTTTAATGTTGGATTTAATTTTGTTGCAAGCTATACTTTTTATGAGAACGCAAATTTTGTATTTAAATATTTGAGTGAGGTTAAACAATTTTGTTTTTGTATAAAGTTGTTTAGTTGGACCTTTATAATTTTATTTTGTGTCCTTTGCAATGGCAGTAAGTTAGATGATGCTGCTGATCCCCAGATTTCTATAAAGTACTCCATATGAGTTTTCACTAGAGAATTGTATATAAGTCCCTTAACTTTTTTGGGAATACAGTGTGCTGTTTGCAAAGTATTTCTAGGATTCCCCTTAATTTCAATCTAACCGATTCTATGTGAGGTTTCCATGTGAGCTTGTCGTCAATTACTAACCCTAAATACTTTTCTTCATATGATCTTTGAATCACGTCGTTATTTATTTTAAGGGGGGGAAATCTGGTATTGTTTTATTTTTTGCAGCTAATATTATGAAAGACGTTTTTTTATACTCATGGTTAACAAGTTATTTAAGAACCATTCATTAAACCTACTCAAATAACTTAGACTTGTTTAATAATAAATATAATCTTTTCAAGGAAACTGTAACGAAGTATTATATAAGTCAAGAAATTGTTTAAAGTATGTTAATAGTATAAAAAATATATATTAAATCACTAAAGTTGTAATTTTATAAATGTTATGTACACCGTTGTTTTCATATATATAAGACTTAATTCTATGTTAGTTATAGTTAATGGTAAGTGTGATATATATATGATGTGGATGTACTAAATAAATAAATAAATAAAATAAACCTATCTAAATCGGCTTGGGCATCAATTACTAGACTGTCAACAGAATTACCGAAGTAAAATAGGCATGTGTCATCCGCATATAGCGTGAGATGCCCCGTGAGACCTATTGTATTAATATTGCTTACATAAATTAAAAACATCAATGGGCCCAATATGGATCCTTGTGGAATTCCAAAATCATTTAATTCTTTAATGGAGCTTATATAATTACCAATTTTTACAACCTGATGTAATGATATAATATGATTGTAGTCCATACAGTATGGGTTATGGCTAGAGTTTGTACGGCCGGCCGCCTGACCTTTCTCCTTTCTCGGAAATATTACATATACATTATGTATGTATATGTAATATGTTACATAATTATATTTAACTAAATATTATATATATGTAGGATAATTATTCTTTGCCATTAGTTTTATTTAAAAAGAAATTGAAGATACTCTATGACAGTAAAAAAAGAACAATTAGAAGAAAAAGAGGAACGACGATGTACGACGGTATTGTAACGTAGTAGAGAAAAATATAAAATAAAAGAAGATCAGAAGGTGTTTTAATGCCCATGCCCTACATATATGTACCTTCAAGACAAGAGTGAATAGGTTAAAGCTGAGCTAGGGACCAGCTTTCGTTCACATCGCTACTTTACGTACTACTACTATTACTTCTAAAACATCAGAAATGTTCTGGCCTCCAATGTTTTTGTTTCTTTTTATATAAATAAAACGCTGCACTGCCTGGTGTTACCGATCGCATCATTATTTAATCATTACGTTGTTAAGTCGAGACATTCGTAGTGGACGTCTCTAGTGACGTGCCGATGCATTGTTAACTGAACACACTCGTATTCTCTGGTGACATTATATTAATTAAAGGAAACGTTAATGAATATTTTAACAACGTATTTCCCGCCTAATTGTATTTTCTAAAATCTAAACCCCTAATTAATTTATAACATACATTACCATAACGACCGACAATAACAAAATGTTGAGAAGTTGTTATTGTCATTTCATACAGACTTACTATGGCAACTGATAGCTGGTTATATTTTTCTATCGAGGGATAAAAAAACATGTAATTTTCTATGACAACAAAATTTCGTGATGATGGGTTGAGTAGTTTACGCGTGAAATAGTAACAAACAAACTCACATTCGTATTTATTACTCGCTGAGCTGGCAAACATTGTTTTGCCCAATATTTTAGTAGTCGAATAAAAATGTGGTAGAAGGGTGAAAATTAGGGTTGTATGTAATTTAATGCAAAATAATAAAAAAATAAAAAACAGTTTGTCCTATTTTCGTTTTTTTATAAAGCCGTTTCGGATGAGTTTTGTTATAACACTGACGAGAATTTTATATATCAGAGAGTTACGTTAGGATGTTGCCGGCAGTGGAAGCTCATTTTGTACAATGTCAAACATCATTACGTGGAGCTGCTAAAGCATTTGCACTTCACCTACTTTTTTTGGATCTCAGTAGCTTTTCTCTTTTTCGTGTCCCAATTATTACTGGGTTTTGTTTAAGGTGCAGAAATGTAGCGAATTTATTTTTACAAAAATTGAAAACTTATGTTTGCTTACTTATTAATTACTTACGTAACTCTGATTGGAAGCGACGATAGCTCCGAAACGACTAGTGTAACTTAAGATTGGACTGTGATTGGTTCGAGGCCGATGAGCTCACAGATACAGATATGATCTTATTGTACATTTTGCTCTCAGCAATCTATAGATGAACGATGGGTATGGGTTAGTAAATTACTATCTATTTTTAATTTATCTTCCACAAAATACAAATTTCGATTGACTGGTTTTCAATGAACAGTTTGTTTATTTTGGCACTGCATAGTTCAGTTATCCAACAACCCACTTGTGAGGGGTCGGCAACGGCAAATGAACGTAGTACACACTGTATACATGTTTTTGCTAACGGTTTTAAGGCCTGCCTGCCTTGCTAGGAAATCATAAGTTATAAATGGGTAAACAATCTAGATCTATACAGATAAATAAAATTAAAATTATGTTATATCAAACTAAAAGTTCCGTTCAATATTTAAAAATTTTATCTGTATGTCCGGTTATTCCGGGTAATTTCAGAAACGACTGAACCGATTTGAATGGGACTTTTACTGGAAGACAGCTAATATTGTAAGGATTCCAATAGGATAATTTTATCAATGCAAACGAATTAGGGTTCCGCGCAAAAAAATTAAAACCGCAGAAATTGTGTAAAAAATTACGCCGTAATACGCCGCCCGCTGCAATGTCACAAAGGTTGCCTTAAGCAGTAAAATAATATAAACATTTTGAAGTGTGAAGTTCTTTAGCCGCTTTAGAGGATATTTGTCACGGGAAATCTTACATGTTCGCGTGATCGACATGCGCAACATTCCTCAGCGATAGCGATGTGGTTTTTGGTAGGGTTGGTGGTGGTGGTGAAAGTAATGGTCTTGATGATGGTGGTGATGTCGTTGTTCTTGTTTAAAAATGCGCATCCTAAAACTTCATTACAAAATATAAACAATGTATTCAATTTGTATATCTATATATACATATAATAAAACTGTAATTGATCGCTGTCTACATGGAAGATATTTGAGAAAAACTATTATTGAGGGCTACTATATTCATAAAGGCAATAAAACCCAAAACAATGAATATTAGAATGTTTGTCTGTCAGTGCGCTTGTAACTTCCAATCTCAGAAACGGATTAACCGATTTGGATGCTGTTTTCAAAAATTATTGTGGTAAGCTTCACTTGGCTTGTTTTATCTCAGTCGGTTTATAAATAAAAAAAGTTATATGAATTTAAAGAATCATGTCCAACATTTGTTCGATAAACATGCTGTTTAGTTGAATAGGCCATGAAAACTAGTCAGAACTTATATAGTATGGACTATGGTCACAGCTATCATATGTGATTGTTAAGATTTGCTCCGGTCATGTCGGTGTCCCTACAAAAGCGGGAAAAGGGTAGGGTGATGATCAGTATTTAAGTAGGTAATACAATTTCGTTAAAATAAAATTACTGGTCCGGTGAAAGCGCGGGGCACAGGTAGTAATACAATAAATATTGTAACAGTCAAAATATCAGATGTAAATTTTTAATACTTATTTTTCTTGGTACGACAGCTTACGAGGTCGGAAACAACTAACTTTTTTGTTAGTGATAATTGCCTTGAACACGTGCGTTCATTACTTTACCATTTTTTAACTTTAAATTGAATAGCAACAACACCGGTTGAAATGTAAAAATTGTAGCTAATTATGATACCGATGTATTATGTTTTATTTTGAACCGTAATAACAATTAATGTAAAAAATACGATTATAAACTTTTATTCTGCGAAGTAATTAATACGTTCTTATTGATTCCACGCGGAAGAAGTCGCGAGCAACAGCTAGTATTAAAATAGAATTAAACATATCATACAAGTAATCATAAAAATCTTCGTATTTACACTTTATAAGATGCATAGTTAAGTTGCTGCGCTTCGCTTATACAACGCCGTCGGGTACGATCGTTCCTATAACGCTAAGGTGCTCGGTAACAGATAGATACGCCTGCCCGAGGGTCTATGACAGCCGGAGACATGATCGATAGACTACACTCCATAGCTACACGTCTCTGACCATAACTATAAAGGAATTATTTGGCTAGTTAATTTAGCATTGTGTTTGACGTCGCTAAATGATTGTGTTATGTTGTTGTTTAATTATGTAATGAATAACCATAGAGAGATATCTTTATCATTACATAGACGTTAATTAGAGATTTAATGTCTATGTAATGATGAGTGAAGTACTGCAGGGTTCGGATTGTAACTTTCCGCACCCTCTATCTTTTTTCTTACACAAAAGCCGGCGTTACTTATTTCTACTAGGCGACATAACGAATAAGAGAAAAAAGTGTCAACCATTTAAAGTAGAAAGTTATATCGTATATTATAGTTATATACCGGGTAGAGTTATAACTTTTACATGAATTACCACTCTTGCGTATTCTTACACTCTCTGAAACTACATAATCTAAGACTATTGGCTAATCATTCCTTCGAAATGCTTCGAATAGGTATTGATGGGTCACATATATTCATATTTAAGGCGTAATAGATTGATGAATTCCTTGTTAAAGTCTAAATCTAGTTATAATTAAATAATGTATTACACAGAACTAAAATTACCGACGTCAAAATTGTAGGAGTACTCGCCAATAAGTAAACCGGTGCCGTGATATCTCAATTGAGTTTTCTTACTCCCGTCACGTCCTCTGAAATTGGGTTTTCCGGTTACAGTCCGGATTTATCAGGTCCGAAGACAAAGAAAACTCTGTAACATTGGCCACTAGAGAAAGTGTACTACCGTATACAAAAGAAAGGAAAAATAGTTTTGCTTGCTAACATAATCTGTATTTATTTCAACTTATACCCGAATAACTATTCATAAACTATATCCTCCGACATTACGAACATAGACAAAACAGAATTTAGTTTTGTTTATTTAATTTATCCCTAATACTAATGGAATTGCAAGTTAAGATTATATGGATCATTGTATTAAAATATTTTTATGTAACTAACGTGTTTCCTTATTGTTCATATGGCTTTTAAATTGGAATGTTAGGATAATCATGGTTTTTGACAGAAAGAAAATCTTTTTTTATACCACAAGGCGGCAAAGAGCTGCGGATCGTGATCACCCACGCCCATCAACATCTGCAACACCAACGGAACTGTAAATGCTTTATAAATTCGGAATAAGCAAAAATAATTATTTAGCATTCTCTCGATTGCCAAGCGTAAAGTAACTTGTTTAGTGGACGAAAATGCCAAAGACAAAAACATAAATTTACTCTATTATTCTGTTTATGTTTTCGTTTAAATGCAAGTGCAAAAGACAGATATTGAGAGTCATTAATTGATTTCAATTTGGCAAGGAGTGAAACTAATAAAATACACAGAATACACCCAAAGGCAATCGTAAATATGTAGTACGTGCATATAATATTATTATATTATAAACCTTTATTGTCGACTAATGTCTGCTTGAAGATTATCCATTCAAAAGATCTTCGGATTTTCCTCCTTTTTTGAATGTAATCCAATTTATAAACGGCTACGTCTATTTTCGGCGAAAAAGAAATTGTAATGGCTTCATGGCTTAAGAGTTACCGCTGTTGACTTGTTTATATATTTCCTACGGAAATGAAATGCGTATAAGTAAATTAAATTGATAAATAAAAAACGCCATGATATGAAACATATTATTAAGACTGAAAAATAGTTCTTTCTCAATATTTCTCTTTTAACTTCTCATAGTGTTTGATGGGAATTATGGTCGACATAACTTACACCCAATTTGTTTTTTGTTGTTAAAGACAAAACTTAACCAAATTATAAATTGCTACTTCTACTTTTCGACTGATACGTAAGTGTTCAAATTCTATGGTTCTTCTACGGTCCTGTCAGTAACCACTTTTTGATAAATATACCATAGTTTAGTTTAGAGCAATATTGCACATTATTGTGGTGTGTTAGTGATTCGTAGTATCCATTAGTAGTGCGCTCCATGCCATTAGAGGTCCAGTTGTGTACGTAACGTAGCTGTAGGTAGAGAAGATCGGCCGCAAGGAGGCTGGCACGGGTCCATACGTCTTGCAGCTCCGAAGACGCGTCGTCAGCCTGCGCTGACGTATCATTGTGTCATTATTTAATGTGTCTGCTTTGAGTTTGTGTTATAACAACCTTAATAATATTTATACAGTAACATTATGTGATTAAGGGTTTCGGAGTGTGATCTGAATAAATAGATTACATCCGCCAATTTATGTGACGCTTAATGTAACTGTAAGAACATTGTAAATTAATAGTAAATATTACTATATTGAACACCTCACTTCTTGTGGAAATAACTTGAAATGTGGGAAATTCCTAAATTTTAAATTATTGTGCATGTGCCATGTGCAATTTTTTTAAACATTTTAATTGAGACAACACACGGTAGAGAGACTGTAGACATTTTATTAATTTACCTAAAAAGGACACAACGATCACAATGATTAAAACATTTTTGAATCATTATTTTATTTATATTTTAATCTTCCACTTTAACCGGAATGTATTAATACGAGTGTATTGTTTTGGTTTCTTTAAAAATAAAGTACTTTAAAACCTAATCGACGAGTTCAGTGAAATACCGGACTGGGAATGACTTCGGAGTAATCTTCCCAGTTAAATATACGGCAGTCCGGCGTCAAGTAGCATACGTGACGGTATAGTGTTATTAGCGTAGTATTTCATTAGACCGGCGACATAGTATAATTTACGTATTAGGTTTCATTCAAAGAAATAGTCACTAAACACATTAGTAAACTAAATCGCCAGTATGTGAGTACACGAAGCCAAACCGCCAGTTCCTACAATGACCTTGTTGTTACTTAAATTTATAAACAACCTCGACCCTAAGAGCATCAAGTTACTAATTTTAAGTAACAGAGGGTTCATTTTAATTTTTAAATCAAGTCAAATGAAGTTTTAGGCGACTGTGAGTGAGCGTAACGCCGGTATGGTTTTTTAAATATCCATATTCAACTCTTATTCACCGAACCGACGTTAAGTCATTACGCATGGCGTAGTCTCTACCCAAAATTTAAGTGAATTTCACGTTCACATTTTGGCTTACAATGAGCCCGTTTGGTGTTAACCTGGCCTTATAATTATTGAGGTTTATTTGTATTTAGAAAAGAGATGATATTAATTAACTAAACCTACAGTTATGAACCACAAGTGTAGAGGATTATGAAATGATTTAATAAACACCCCGTTTCCTATTTGTTTGAAATTGTAGACAAAGAAAAGTGAACCTTATTGACGGGTCAGGTGTATTCAGGAAACACTCCAAATCGCTTGGCCTTATTATATTTTAATAGCAAACAAAGGCGATAACAATGATTGGATTCAGGGGAGCAGAAACCATAAAATTGAAATCAATTTCGCTGTAATGGTTATAGGTAATCCATAAAACACGTATTGCTGGACTCCTTTTATCTTTGTAATGTCACTGAATGTTTCTTTTTCGATTCAAGCAATTTAGAAAACAAGTTTCAGTCTTACAAGCACAACAAAAATAGTTTTTGAGTTTGAAGTCATAGCAAACTCTGAGTAATAAAGTCAATTTTAACAAAGCCCTCGTGATATTAATGCATAGTATAACGTTAGAATTTACATGGATTAAACATTGACTTTTAATTTGAATTCTGTTGGTGAGTTAAACTGTTCATCCTTAGTTCATCGAGCGCGCCACTAACCCAATGGTTGAGATGTGGACTGCAAACATAGTCTTGAGTTCGAATCCGCAATACTGTATAGCTTTATAAATAATAATAAATTGGCATTTTATAGAATTTTTCCCCAGAGACACAGGCCTCCTCTCTGAGAGAGGGAATGAGCCGTAATCCATCCGCTGGCCCAGTGCGGGTTGGTGGATGTCACATGTCTTCGAATTTGATGGTTCCAAGAACATGCCGGTTTCATCACGATGTTTTCCTTCACCGTTTTTGGAGCAGTGGTGAAATAAATTACAAGTAAAGCGCCTGCCTGGGTTCGAACCCGCGACCTACGGTACGTAAGTCGGGGCCTGAACCGCTGAGCCACCACTGCTCTATATAGCTTTATAATGACCGAATAAATTACTTAGGTAAATCCTAAAGTTTTAGAAGATAAACGATAGGTTTTTGAATTCAAGCTCGGACTTAACAAAACAATTTCACCATTTCACAAATCAAATTTGGACGTTTCATGTCAAATTAATAGGTAAACGTCCGTATTAGATTTCTGAAGGCTAAATTTGATGTGCAAATGTTCGAATATGATTTGCATTTCAGACATTAAAAACCTATATTCATTACAAACACACCTTTTGCTCTTTATAATATAAGAAAAGGTTTATGAAGTAAAAAACTTGACAATAAATGCAAGTCATCGTCTTCGTATAATATTCTCGACGCAGCTGTGAGAAGTTTTTTGGTTAACCTTGAAAATTAGGCAGCCACGCTCCGAAGTCCTAAAAGTTAAACAAACTTTGGGTATCAACTTACCGTCTTCTTTTAGCCGTATCAATAAGATTTCAATACACCCAACATATTTATCGTCTGCCTTCGCCATGTGATCACAATTTGGGATTTCCGAAAAAAAAATCCATTCCAGACTATAAAAGACTTCATTACTAATGGAATAAAACTGAAAATCCCACGTTGCTGAACGAAAAAAATCTCTCTTATTTTTACGAATATGCGCACATTCGACTTTCGACTTTATTGCTCCTATCCAAAAGGATTATTTACCTTTTGTACAGTGTAATATATTCAGTTCACAAAATGAATTGCGAGTGTTAGTAACTCCGAGTGAGCCTGTGAACATATTCGTAGGGATCTGTGGCGCCCGTTCTTCTCCTTTATTGGTTATACGCTTATGCGACATTGGAATTTATTTCTGTTATGTTTAAGGTTCAATTTTGTCTGTGTGCGGGTATGTAGATTTTGCAAGGCCGGGTACACTATCCTTTTTATGCGGTGTTTATATTGTTGCTGTTGGCGGCCATGGGTTTGAGCACAAACATTGAGGTTTGATGTCGCTATGGACCCCTTAGCATGGCATTAACTTTATTATTTGATGGAATATTTGATCGGTTTTATTTGACTGATCAGTTGTATGAGTCCAATGTCTTTCTTCTATCGCAGTATATATTATCATCGCCCTACCCTTCTGTCTCTTTATTTGACGTCGGCACAATAAGTTTTCGACTATTACATCCATCTAACATCCGTCATTTCAGTGGTCACTCGCACACAATCATGTCCACTTTATATATCCTTCCACATTCATATCTAAAACTCTCCTTCTCACATGCCATTCTTCCTCCTCTACTATGTTAACCTTTTGCTCCTTCATTTTTCTAATGTCGATGTTACTTCTAGGCTTCCTCTATCCTATCCTCAATCCATTCGTGTTACACCACACATCCATCGCAGCATTCGCATTTCTGCCGCATGCGTTCTTTTCTTCCGTTCCTTTAACAGCCCAGATCCATATATAATAACAGGTATATTCGTATGAATAGTCGTTAGCTTTTCAATATTTCGTCTGTAAAGTATATAAACATTTTTCTCCTTATATCGTATTGTATCCGTCTCCCCAAAGCTGAAATATTCAAAGCATTTGCATAAGAGCAAGTTTTAGACAATAGAGAATATTACGGAAAATAAAATTTTATTATTTTATTAATATGCGTTGAAAAAGCTTCACGTTCGTGAAAGTGTTTAAAGAGTTGGAATAAAAATAATACCTCCACTTCGCTGCAACTCACTAAACGCTCAAGAATAAAGCAGTAGATCTTAATCGCTGAAATTAAATTTTTAAACGTCTCAAAATTGCGACTTTAGTGAGATGATAAGTTACTGTATCCGAAGCGAAGTCGGCCGGAGACGTCGCCCAGCAATTAACGTTTTTAAAGGAGAAGCTTGCTTCAAAACGTAGCTTCACCGTACTACATGTATTCAAATAAACTTGTGTCATTCGATAAACGTCTTTATGGTGTTTCAGAATAAGAGCGACAATTTTCTCAGCATATGTTTAACTAAAGTTTGCTAACATGTGATTTTATTTACGAGACCCGAAAGTGACTGTTGAAGTAAATATGGGTCTCTACGTAATTTTCAAATTAGTTAAAAAAATTTACTCCAAAATTTAAAATAAAGAATGAAACGAAATGTAATTCAATAGAAACGCGGAGGACTTGAATTAATGCATTAAACTTCAGGTCTTTTAGCAACCTTAATCAGGTAAAAGAAAAGTTAGTCTACAAGCGACCTTATCATATTTTCCAGTTAAGACTTGCAGAAGACATTCTTTGAAGCGTCAATGTAAATGTAATTACTTGATGTTTACCTATGACTTATTTACTTTGGCGACATCCTTGACATAGTCGACTGACTGGTTCTGCTTATTAACAGTGTTCAATAATAATGCCGTTGAAATGCGATCCTTAAGAATTATATAGGCGTGACTTTGTCGTAATAGGATTAAAAATAGCAGTATAAGCTAAAAGTGTGGCTTAAAAGTATATGTTGTGACTAGAATTGAACAAGGTATGCTTTCGTAGTTCGGGCATGTTGAAAACATGAATTAAGAGAGAATAAACAAATTTAAGTTGCTAAAATGAGTGTCAGTGTTGGCAGGGGATTCTCTTGGAGATCTTATATACATCAAATTAGCCGCTCACTAAAAATAGCGATATCAGGAGTAACCGCAACCGACGAGTATGCGTAGATGTATGCGACATGTATGCGTAGATGTTTGAATGTAGAAGGAGCGAGAGAGGTGTGCCAGAATCGCGCCAAATGGAAGCCCATGATCTCTGTCTACCCCTGTTACGGGCGTGAGGGAATATGTATTTATTTATCAGTGCCCAAAAACGGGATATGTATGCGGATTTTACCTTTAATGCGAAGAAGTTCTTAAACACGGAATCAAATTTTCAGAAATCAAAATTTCACACTTTCAATTTCACAAAAACACAAAAATTTTCAGCGAGGAAAATGAACAACGAATGCGTGTCAAGCCACGGGCAACAGCTAGTTAATATTTTAAAGCTGGTGTATTCTAAAACTACTACCGTGTGTGTCAGAGCTACGTAGCACCGACAGTACTTGCTTGTCCATATAGCTTCGAACCAGGAAGTATCATGACCTCACAGAAAGCAGACCTGAAGTAGAGGGATTGTATAACTCTGAGTTTCACAGCCCAATACCCTTTCGGTCTCTACATTCTCGACTTTTCCTTTGTCCCACTTGAAGGCTGGCAACCCATCCACAACGTACCTAGTTGACAATATGATGTCTATGGTCACTTTTTTCTTTCAAAGTGAATTATAAAGATTACAACTACGAAATGAAAAATGAAACTAAATGAATGACGCTTAGAAACGTATGGTTTTATTATAACTACAAGTATTTTTCCTTAGTGTTGATATAATGTATACAATTTGCATAAATTACCATATAGGTGCGATATATTGTAAACATATTCGGCTGCTCGTTTAGGTTTTAGGAAATTAAAATATTATTGTGTGACATAATTGACATTGACAATTTTCTAAGGAGTTTTTACTTTATTTCTATGAATAAAGGTAAGTTATTCGTCACTTTGGAAGATAACTTAAATAGAATAGTAATTACTATTCTATTTGAGTTATTGTAATTATAATCTCTGTTTAACCCTCTTCAGTTAAAATATTTATATGTAAGTGCTAGCTTTCACATTTTTTAAATATTTTTTAATCTACATAAAATTTCTTAGTAGGAAGAAAAATGTTACTAATTTCTGCAAAAGTCGTGGTACCCAAATTAGCAATTTGCCGTCACATCACAGACGTAATGTCGCATGCAGCGGAGTCGCTTACACCGCCCCACTGACTTGAAGGCACACCGAAAATTTGAAGCTACGTTTCAGGTTTCTATGTTAAAGACATAAATTATGTGCCCTAAATTCTGTACCGCAAATATTCACCAACAAGCTGCTACGTATTTTTTTGTATAATGCTATATGAGAAAAGAATGGTAACCAAATGGATTTTGTATTGTTGGTCCCCGTGTAAGTTCTCTTTTATTACCGTTAGTAAAACCAGCGGTAGTAGCAACTGAACGAATAGGCCGGTTCGATCCAAGAAATACCACAACCTTACAGTAGACGGCTGTGAAAGGGCATCGATAGAGAGCGGTAGGCATCTTACGTGCCTACATATATATATGTAAAAACTGATATTAAGTGTTATACTGTACTGAATATAGTATTAGTACGCTAAATAATTTAAGTACGCCTTCTTTTTTGTTAGTTGTAGTAGTCTAGATGTTGTAGTAGTCTTGTATTCATCAAAAATGTCAAAGTTTTACTTATTTAATACAAGATTACTGCAAAATCGTTTAAGCTATGATCAAAGGCATTGGAATAATGCGTAATTTTTGACATATGAATATTTGTGAATAAATGTTTCATTCATCATATCAATGTTTTTTTGTATCGATAACCTAATTAACTCGATGGAAGAAGAAGACGGCGGTTATAGTCTCCATAACCTTAAGTACATTATCCGCCGCCTAGGTCGAAAACCTTTTCAAATTCGTTCCGTACTGACGCGTTGAGCGCGTGGAAAATTTAATTATCGTTTCTGGGCAGTGGACGACCAGTCGACCAGCATTGATATTCACGAGGTGTCCGACCGCGCGGACGGTGACGTAAGAACTGAATACATCTTGATAGACCGACGACCTCGTCGCTGTTTGTCTAGACTTCAACTCTGGAAACTTCTTTTAATGAAAACCCTCGTCATTTAATTGGTTGTTTGCAGACTATTAATTGTTATGATCACTATATATATATTATAAAACCAAAGCACGCGTTTTTTAACCCTCTATTACGACTCAAGGGATTTTCATACGGTTTTCGCCAACAGAATGAATGATTCATGATAATTTTTTAGGTTTATATTTATTTTGTGCAAAGCCGTGGCGGGTCGCTCTTCCTAGTGTAGTAGTTTATTGGTTATTGAATTAAATTATCAACTTATTTATTGAGCAGGAAAATATCTAGAGTTCGGCATTAAATTTACTCTAACTAATTTGCGCACTGACCTTACACTGACCATGTTAGTTTTATTGGCCAACCGCGCATGCGTTGTTTATCGATAAGTTTGATTTTAAATACTTGCATTTGCGTTGCTATTTTCAAAATGTCTAGTAGCTTTAAATATTCAATATTCACATTACTACTTACTTTCATTTAAATAATAATATTTATTCATAAAAGTGTCTACGTAATAGTTATCTATATTATATTTCGAAAACAATAGAGTGAGCCTCACCTATCATATAACCACGTAAAATATTCAAGTTTCCTACAACATTACGATTTCAAGAAAAGTCCGAAACAGACGTGCCGAGTTGTTACGCTACCTCCCTCCATTCGTTCTGAATAAATTACTGTTCTTTTTAACTTTACTAATGTTGTTTAAACAAAGTCTCAAGTTTCGCAATCAGCTGCTAACGTTTACCTTAACGCCGTCGACTCGAATTATCTCTGAGATCTCTTAGATCTTTTAATTTCTCTTACGAAATTATCCGATATCTTATGCTCTTTGCATGTTTGAAACTGAGGAAAGCCTGTTATGTTATGTCTGTTTTCGACTCTATTAATACGTTGCATACTATATAGAAACTAAACTTTTGTTTTCTTAATTCACATTTTACTTTCAATCATTGATGAAACGTCATGAAGCATGTCATTTTTTGTATGTCATGTCATGTAAAATTGCAAGCGATTTATTTTTCTCTGTATCCTGTAGTAAAGGACAGTAGGAAACTGATCTTAACTTATCCCGGGCCCATGATTCAGAGTAGTCACGCAGTGTCAATTGTCTTGCCAATAACTTACTCTCAGTTCAGACTAACATTTCGACTGTAGTAAAAATATATATAAAAACCCTCCGAAAGGAAAGGATTTCGTTGCATAGATAACAATCGTGTTATATTAAATAAAAAAGGCATTGAATCAGAAATATTACTTTTACAAGCTTAACCTTTGTCCTTCGGTTATTTTTTATCCGAGCGGGATCAGAGAGGCACGACACGGAAATCCCGGCCAGGAACATGCAGATGTCAGCCATTTGTTATTCAAATAGCAAACGTCGCGTCTGAAACGCACTTTGACATCCCAATGAATATGTAAAAATGATTATGGAAAAAGCTTTTGTACGACGCGACATTAACTCTTATTGCTTCGTACTTTAAAGTGAAGCTTGTCAGATTGAAATTAAATGAGCCTTATTATTGTTCGTGTTATTATATTATAATCTTCCTTTCAGCTTGGCCCCACCTCTGAAAAACATCACATAATTAGTAAGTACTTTTATGTGCGTGGTTTTTGTACGGCAAGATAAGTAATAGGTTACCTGTCAGAGTCTCTCACGCGCGTCTTACCCTACACCCGTAAAACTTTTGAAGGTATAAAATAGAATAAGACAGCAATTAAATCTGTCGTTACACCTTACTACTAGTTAGTGTGGCCGCATGTCCAACTGAATGTAAAATAAATTGAAGTGGCACATACAGGCCCATGGTCCGGCCGCCGAGGCCCATGTTAATGGGAAACAATCGTGTTTTATTGTACTCGTAACCTTTGATAGGCATATAAAAGCGCTCACCTCAAGAAAAGGGTCTCCGCTAGTGCGATTATTTTGGCCTTTGTACTTAAGGCACCCTTTTATGCTTCGGTCGCAAAAAATCAACTCTTTATTCATTCGATACAGCAGCAATCTTCTCACGAATCGCTCCTACCGTCACCCGAGACACTCGTCAGTATTGTCTGCGTTGTGCTCGTAAATATAACGACCAGTTTTACGTTATTCGGTTCCTAAGGTCGGATGTAATCGACGCCATATTTTCGTTTGTAGTCAATATCGTGGTCTTTGTTTCGTACGTGTATTGTTTTTTTCTTTTATATTAGAAGCAGTTGTCATCTACTTAATTAATTTTTCCATATACAGCATTTTTTAATTTTTCCTTTATGGGTTGGATTTTCAAAAATCGGGTTTTTGGTGTTCCCATGCATTTTCTTTTTTCGCATGATGAAAGGAAATTATTTGGAACATTTAACGTTCCTAGGATAGGTCATTTGGTGTGTTGCTAGGTTAGCCAATAAGTTTCACTGTTATATAGGTTACAAACTTGTACGTATTGTTTTGTTTCTAATAAGAAGCGTAACTTCTCTTATTCTAATAAAATAAAAAATAATGAAGAATTTATTACATTAATTCTTCATTATTTTTTTATCTACACGAAAATCAGCTGCGGTGAGTTTCTACACCACATAATCCTTTGACAGCACGTCAGCTACTGCTTTTTGAAAATGAATATGTCACCGTATTTTCTGTCTGTCCCATTACATGCTAGAGTAACAATTGATTATTACTTATTCTGATACAAGACTACTTTTTCCTCACAGTTTTACTCACAACGTTGCTTAGTTTAAAGAAAGTTAGATTATATAAATATCCCCGTCGCCTTACGGTCTTAGCTTAATGTTTGACAGCCTATCCTTCAAACTCATAAGCATCATTACATGAGTATAAACTATAATGATTACGATAACGAAAATTCAAAACTATGAACGTATAATGCTAACAGATTAGTCAAAAGTAACAACCATTTGTCTGATACCAAGGCAACGGCTTTTATCGTGTATAACTAGAAAAAGCCATTATTACTCGTTGTATAGTTTTTGATGCGTAGTTTCCAAATCTGTAGGCGGATTACCCAACCACAGTATAAATATTATGAACAGTACGGAAACTTCCTACTAACGCTCGAACCGGCACACTAACAAGAACATGCGCATTGACACGTCCCATAAACGATTCTCGCGGTGCTGTAAGTAGCGCGTGTCGCTTCAAGACGAGTGGTCACAAGTAAGTTTAACAACGCGACCTTTTAAAAAAATAGCGTATTGCTTAGTTTACGGCTGTTTGAACTCGGCTCCATTAAAACCGAAGTTATATTTTAAACTTCCTGCTGATTTTGAAATGTAACAATGATTTATTGTTGTAATCGTTGTCGAATCATAAGTCCGTGTGATCGATCATAATGAATTCGTGAACTTATTTGTAAATCTAGAGTGGTGGCAGTTTTGAGGGTATTAAATAAATACAGTAAATAAATAGATAAAAAGTGAAACGCTCCCGCCAAAGCTTGTAAAAGGTTTCACCGTAGTGACAAAGTTAAAGATCTATAATTCCCCAAGTTTTTACTTCCTACTGAACAAAAATGGTTTAATTAATTTTTTTTTTATCAAAAACATTAAAATGTACAACCCCATTGCTTCAAGAGCGTAGGTACTTATTTCGTCAAATGGGTTTAGTTTCCGTACTGTCCATATTTATACTGTGACTCAACCGCTTGACGATACAAATCAATGACGCTGTATTACAACATTGGTTTTGTCTTAAAACATAATTAAAAACGAATATGTACATAGACAGCATAGTTGGTCTTATGTTTGGGAAACAGAAAAAGAAAGAAAGGTTTTTGACATTACAAACAAACGAGGCTGCATGATTAGAAATCGATTAACACCCGCATCGAGTGACGTAAAACGAGTACTAGACGTCAACGGAGCTCCTGTTTCCGTTCAAAAGCAATTCGTATTTACGAGTGGCTGACGAATTTCAAGTATACACAGTCGAAACGAAACGATCACATTTCCAGCCTATGTTACTGAAGACGCAAATTATCAAGAATGAAAAATCCACCTATTGTAATAAATATTTTGATCAATTAAGCTATGGTTGATACTTTTTGAGGAAGATTTTCTTCGGTACAACCGCATTTTGCTATCTGCAAGTAAGTAGTTATATTAGGACCACATTCCATTAAACGCGCTTCAGTTTATAGCTAACAGTAGCCTCCAAACAAGATCCTCAGTAATATCTAGTCGTCACTGGGTAGACAGTTGTTTATAATCTTCTGTTATGCTGGTAAACTTATCACGATAGAAGCATAAAATCGTTAAGCGTTGTCGTTTTAAAACTTACTCGTCCTAGTTTTTTAATTATTAATAGCTTAATTCATAAGGTAATGTGAGAAATGATTGATTATCGAAAATATTTTGGAATTCACGAATTTTAGTGTAAAACGTAAGGGTAACCTTACTTGTTAAAATAAGTGAGAGCTAAATTATCTATACATATTTTTTATAGTAGTTGGTGTTTACGAAGTAGACCCAAACAAATTCAATATTTGTTCGTAAATGTTGTTTGGCTCAACTCCAACATTGCCGCTACGTCCGTACGCCCTTGTTGTATCTCTCGGTCTTTTGGTATAGTAATGCAAGAGGGTACATGAGCCAATATGTGCAGTGTTACTACGATTCAACAATATTCTGTTAAACATAGGGTCGTTCTATTCGTCGGATATGTTTAACTGTCCCTGCTATGCTTACTACCGACGAGTTTATACTATTTTTATGTGTGACGTGTGAATTCAGCACTTTTAGAGTAAATGTCTTTCATCTACTTATGAAAAAAATGTAACTGTTCGTGGATGAGAAAATAAATAAACCATATAAATTTAGAAATTTTTTAAAGATCAATATTAAGAGAGACTTTAAATATTTAATTTACGCAAGACATTTACATTTTATATTTTTTACATTGGTTTCATAGGTTTCTACTAAGTTAAGATATTATATGGGATCTGAATTGACCTTACTCGATGTGGAAAGGCATTGGGGAAGGCCTATGTCCAGCAGTGGACTGATATAGGCTGATGATGATGATGATGATGATGTATGTATAACTTTATGTTAGAAAATTAGGCAAAGAAAATAGCGCGGGCATAAAGACAAGTTTTATAGTATAATACTTGTAGAAGCTTTAAACAGCTTTTAATAACGGCAGCTTTCTAAACCTCTTCAGCACATAACCACAATGTTATTTACTTTACTGCAGTCTCACTAAGAATTTGTTTATCTTTTACCTAATGTGGTTACCATAAGCGCTATTTGAATGTAAATAAGTTAAGATCACATTTGCTTAGCCAAGTATAAAGTTCCTAAACAAATTAAACTCGATTTATAAGAAAAACAACATAGGTTTTTTATAATTAATAAACTAGCGCTTGACCACAATCACATCTTATGTTAATTGGTGATGTGGTAGAAAGATAGTACGCACTAGTTTTAGCACTTTTTAGTACTTTAGTAATAGCCACTCTTCTCTTGAAGGTACCCACCCATGTCATGGGTCAAAACGGAAGGAGACACTGACGGTGGCAACTTATTCCTTTTTGCCGTACGCACGATCGACGGAGATGGGATAGGATAATAGAATTCAAAGGCATTTGCTAATCTTATAATGCTATCTTCGATTACCTACTACTTATAATATTATTTTATATAATTACTTATGAATAAAATTTGTTACAGGTAGGCTGAAGTGGAGGTGGATTTGTGTGTAAACGGCATATCTGTATGTATAAATAACTACTTTCATCATCTGTGTTCAAAATTTGTTTACACATATTTTTCCGCGACAACTGACTCATACTAATACATAGTAAGAATAATACTCCGCTGTTCGCTATTAATAATATATCTTAGAGCTCTTACACACTGAGCTGATGTTGTTGTGGACCTGGAAAGCGGCTAGTCGAGTCTGATACAACAGATAACGGCGCGTACAGCAACGGTGCGCTGTGTGTGAGTATAGTCCATCCGCGTCCGCGCAATGCGTATAGCAGTGCTCGCCATGGAACGCGCTTCCAGTTTAGCGGTTGCCGCATCCGCCGCCGCCGTTTGAAAGCATTCCTTTCATACATATATTTGAGTACCGCGGTACGCTGCTACCTACAACCGCGGTCACACACGCTTACAAACAAAAAGCACGGGCAGGAGAGCTTTTATGCCAAAATGATTTTTAGTCCTACTGTTATCGGCACAAAATTATTAATTAAAACTTCCTGATAAATCACTCCGATTAATGATGAAAATTCGTTCTATAGTTGTCGAGGTTATCGCATTCAGATAGACAGACAGACTTGGTGGTGAAAGTTGTTTTTAATATACAGTGATACTATTATTCGGAAATATTAGGACAATTTAATTTTTAAAGTCAACATTTCTTTTATAAATAAATAACGGAACTTATTTATCTTCTTTGTTTGTATGTTCACTATCTTCCTAAAAATGTATGACCCTTAGAGAAAAAGCGACGGATTAGATGTGTTTAGAAAAAATATTCGGGGTAACTTAATATCAACTTTAATGTAATCGAATTTAGATTCTATATACGTTGAAGTCGAAGTAACAATTTTCCGCCCACTAAACCTCTAAAGTCGTAGGACGAAGTTTAATCTTATTTCGATCCAATGTTGTGATTTTATTTCGCTCTGAATTGTAACATACTGCACGGTGCAGCGAGATGCAAACTTTTTAAATTAACCTCCGCTTTGACATTGATCTCCTCTGCCTTAATTGAGCATAGATTACGGCCCGCTTTCAACGCCAAAAAATTGTTAGCGAGCTGTCTAATATCAGATCAAATATCAGTTCAGTTGCTGAGTATGATCATTTACTTTTTATTTGTTTTGGAGACTGAAATCGATTGGACGTGACATTCAACTAGACATTTAAGTTGAATAACATTTTGACTAACCTTCCAGAAACCTGACGTTAGTATGTTTTTTTTGTTCCTTTACATGCTTTTTCCAAATAATAATTCCTCATGTCTAATTTGTGGAAATAATGACTTTATCATACAAATATTTTAAAAAAATATTTATCAAACTATAAATTAATTGCAATTCTACGTGTTGCCTTGACTATTAGAATTAGAGACAAGTTTAGTCGTCTCAAAACTTTTTGTCGACCACCAACGTAACCATTATTACATTGCTTTAAGATAGAACTTAAGTTAACTTAAGTCCTTGGCCTGCCAAGGGGATGTTTTTGGGAATTCAATCTTGAATGCAGGCTATTTGGAAATAACAGCAGCTTATTTTAGACAACTTTTATTAAAGTACTTCATGACTAGTATAAAATATCTAACATTTGTGGAAGTAATGGATGAGTATCGGAACGTTAGGCATTGCTGGAAAGATGAGAATGAAAAGGATTACGTGAGCTTCAAGTTCAAGACGAGAAAGATGGCTCAGGATTGAGCAAAGTCGAGACTCTTATTGTCGCAGGCAAGACCCACTTTGGGATACTGCGCCACTCTAGTTAGTTAGTAGAAGCCCTATAAGTTGAAAGTTAAACAGTCTCGAGAACATATTGCGCAATATATTTCTAAATATAATTACATGATAAAATCAATTAACGATGACAAAAATGCTACTATTGTTGCTATCTAAGCACTGCAAGTATAATCCAAAAAGAAAGTTGTAATCTGTGTGTATTTTTGTTTATTGTTTATAGTAGTAGTAGTAATTTGTATAAATGAAGGCTGCGAATTTATTTATAATATTGAATTCCTTATTTATCAACTTTTCTAGAAGCTTTACAATTGTGTGGTTTGAAAAGTCAATAGTGTCAGAGTAATATCGCTGTAGAGATGCGGAGCTTGTGTTTGTCCGGGTGGCGAAGGTTGTCGCGATGGTCATTAAGTTACGGAAATAGCCACTTTTCCCCTCGTTAGTAACTCGCTCGCTGTACCAACATTGAGGCTGTAAAACTATATGTATCCGACGCTTGCCGCTATCTAGGTTACACTTTTTATAACTTTTAATTAGATTTTTTTAGGTCTTATGACATATGTAATGTCTTTCTGTACGGTTTAATCATTGTCGGAGACGACATGACACTTCGGCTGATGCCCATACACCAATAAAAATAATTCAATTGTGCGTTGAATTTCGACAAATCATGGATACTGTCGATAATTGTCTGTCCAGTTGAAGTTAAAAAAACCTTAATTACTTACTTTTTAACTTATCGGGTAACTGTTACACGTAGTAGATGCTGTTCTTACATTACACACCTCCTAGCTTATTTATCTTCCTGTTATAGTTTTCCATAAGGAGAAAAAGAGTTTAGCTATTAATTACACAAAGGTTCCCTAGTACTAAAAACAGGCAAAGAGAATACAAGAGACAAATATAAAACCATCGTTACATTGTATCTTTGTATCATTTAGAAGATAAAATGCTATCATATTAGTTATTTCATGTTACTGTTTTACAATTTTGTTTAAAGTCTCTTTAACTATACTGTACAAAACTTTTGTTTCAAAATATAATTGTTGTTTCGCCTATTGAAACTGTTATAAAAATGTTATGTTTTTTCGCACTTTGTAACTGAGAGGATTCAGTTGTTGGTTTGATTGTATGTTGCACAGACGCGATTAAAAAACACATTTACTTTCACATTTTACTTTTTTACTCGAATCAACTTCCCGATGTCGCCCTAAGTATTTTTTTTTATATGATAAGGTGGCAAACGAGCAAACAAATCAACTGATGTTAAGTGAGCGCTGCCCATAGACATCCGCAACAGGCAGATACGGTGCAGATGCGTTGCCTACCTTTAATGGACAAAGGAGGGCACAGACAGGAAAAAGGATATTTCCCTTTTCCCGCCAACCCCCTCCTCGTCCAATCCTCTTCACTTTCCCGTCCTATCCTTATGAGGAAAGGGTGGGAAGAGAAAGAGGACTGAAATTAGGACTCCGGCACCTCACTCGTCAGACGAAACGCAGAATCCTTCTACTTCACGCCTGTTTTCTGTGAGGTCGTGGTATTTCACCGGTCGAGCCGGCCCATTCGGCAACAGATGTTGTTGTTGCGGGCTCTACCACTGTTGAAAAAGTAGCGATGCATCGCTTAAAAAGTGGACATAGGAAGGTCGTCCAAGGCCGTTTTGTATGGTTTATGGTCTGTAAAGGTGTGGGGTACAGTCTGCAAAACTCAAGACTAGAGATTTTACTGATGGACTATTGTCGTGAACTATTACGATAGATAGACAATAAACTACTAGCGATAGAATGGTTTAAGAGAATGTTAGGCTTTTTTACAAATTGTATTTTTGTGAATTAGTAACGGAATAGAGATTAATTAAAAACTTTCCGTAATATTTTCATACATGCCGGTAGAATTGTATAAACTATTTATAATTATATATATAGACTTCTATAGAAACACTCCGCCCCTTAAAATCTTTTATGGTCTTTTATAATTTGGATTGTGCAAGTGTGTGTTACCACAACTATTTTCAATTAGCACAATTTGCACCGTACGAAATGCTTCTAATATTGTTTCGCTTTCGCTAACGCGATAATCGTTGTTCATGTTTGTGTTATAAGGTTCAATTTTCAAGACGGTGACATTGGACGTTCTGCGCCTTCCAGTTTTCGTCTTAATTAATGTTCGGTGAAGCAATGTTGCGATTGTGTACTTTTTGTGTTGACTGTACAGTACGTTTATTGCAGGAGTTTTAATTTCTGTAGTATTAATTATAGGGTTGCCGGCGATTATGAACCTTAATTGGTGGCTTTGTTCTCGCTCAGAAAAGCAGAAGGAGATTAAATATTAAAATAGAGCAGTGTGTGGAAATAGCCTATGTTATAATCCTAGTAACTTTGTATTGTTTGGGCGCATATTGTTTTGAGTTTATTATGCAGCGGACTTAGCTCGAGACCTGGTTATGCTTCATGTGTGTTTTACTAGTGTGTACTCTTATTACTCTACTATTATTTACTCATACTTACTCATTTTATTTTTTAATAGATTTTTTTTTACCGCATAAGAGCATAGAGCTCTGTAGAGTAGTAGAGGGCTACTCTCAGAGCATTTAACGTTATAGTGAATTTTGATATTCCACGATAAAAATGAAGTGTAAAAGAAAAGTGTAACTTTTTTATTTTAGTTTTGGCTGTTTGTTACAATCGTTTTATTAACGTTCTTTTAAGGTTATTATTATTTATGCATGCTAATTTCGACAATCGCCTCCAATGGCAACAAAGTCGTGACAACATCGCGTGCTCTCATCACCTATTTACCTGGCTCTGTGCTTAACCTACTGCTCAGGTGTAGATATAGGCTCAGCTCATTCTAGTGATGTAGTAAAGTTGTTGTCCGGGAGTTGTACTGATATTAATGTTTTAGGTACGCTTCTAAAGTAATTTTCAACATTGGTTAATATCTTATAGTGGTAGAGACCGTAACTACAATATCTGTTGCACAAATTTCCGGCTTGACCAGTGAAACATCACGACCTCACAGAAGGCAAGCGTGAAGTAGAAGTATTGCTGCGTTCCGTTTGTTCAGTGAGGTGCCGGAGGCCTAACACTAGTTCTTTTTTCATTCCAACTCCAATGCGAGAAGAATGGGAAGAGGAAGTGGATATGACTGGCGAGAGGATGGGTAAGAAAAGGAAATGTTCATGTCTTGTTTAAGCCCTCTTCTGTGCATTAAAGGTAGGCAACAACAACAAAAAAAATGAGTAGCGCTCATTTAATATCGGATGTCCAGCTTGCTGCGTTTGAAACCTTCGTCCATAAAAAATATAAATATATTATGAAACATGATAAAATGCAATTAAGTACATTTGACGTAATATTAATTTATAGTTTTTTAATGTTATCCGCAGGAAATAGTTTTAGAGTGACTTTTATAACGCTAAAATATGAAGACACGTTTAGTTTCCGCGCTTGATAGTTGAACTGGTGTCAATCGCGTTAAGTTAAAAAAAATATAAAATTAGTGTACAATTCATTTGCATAATTACGACCGATAGTTTGCTTTAACCTACTAGTGGCTAGCAGTTTCCCGTAATTACGATGAGCGAAAAAATCTTAAAACATTTTTCGTTAACTTTTCGGTATTATCGCAGTTTTTATTAAATTGATTTTGTAGTTTCAGCATATACCTATTAGTAACAAATCAAAGTAAACTACTTACTGGCAAATTGTGTACTTATCGTATTTAAGCATTAGATTAATCATTTTTTTTATATTTAAATTTAAGCATTAGTTATAGAAACTAATGAAAAAAAAAACAAATTTAAACATTCGTAATAGGAAATATATTTTTCATTTAAAATATAACTGAGGGTTATATATCTTTTTATTTAAAGAGAAAAAAAAGCAGCACTTTTATAAAAGTCATCTCCGACGTTCATGAACATCCGCAAAACCGTAATCCTCCCTTACGTAACGCTTTAAGAAGCTAGCGTACAGGGGGTACGCTAGCTTCTTAAAGCATCCAAAGTGGTTTGGAACCACCGCTTGCGACAGATCATTCCACAGCGCAGTTGGAGAGAAAATGATGTGGATGGTAGTAAGAGCTGTTATTGAAGGATAACGAAATGCTTTTTTATGTGAGAAGGTGGCAAACGAGCAAGCGGATCACCTGATGTAAAGTGAGCGCTACCCATAGACATCCCCAACAAGCAAATATGTTGCAGATGCGTTGCCTACCTTTAATGGACAGAGGGCATAGACATGAAAAAGGATATTTCGTTTTCCCCGTTAACCTCCTCCCCGTCAAATCCTCTTCCCTTTCCCATCCTATCCCCCTTATGAGGAACGCGTGGCCCGGCACCCCACTCATCAGACGAAACGCGGAGTACTTCTACTTCACACCTGTTTTCTGTGAGGTCATGGTATTTCACCGGTCGAGCCGGCCAATTCGTGCAACAGATGTTGTTGTATCGGACTCTACCACTGTAGAAGGGAGGCTTTGAAGGAAGCGCTCTATGCCAAACCCGATGAAAGTCTTTCGCTACGTACATCCAAATTGGTGTTTAAAATTTTATTGTTCTCCTTAGATACGTATATATATTCTACTTTATCATAATCGGAGCCAACAAATGTCTACTGAATTAAACATTTACAAATATCTACTGAATAAACCTTTACAAATGTGTGTCCAATACAGAAAAAAGTCATCTCAATTTTATCTGCCTACTGTGGATTCATGAATTGACTTACGACGACCAGAAGAAATTCAATAAAGCGGCATTCCGATGCCACTTGTGTACCGTCCCATCCCAAAACCGGTCACACTGAAATCCAAGATGGCTGTCGAGGCGGGAATACAATATCTACGTTGACATTTCGCGCCGCAACTGGTTCGTTCACGAGATGTGTGACCTTAACCTCGACGCAGGTGGACCCGCAAGAACGTATCGCATTAAAATTTTTCGTCCGTATACAATTGTACTGACCGACGCCATCGAGGTGTTTTCGTGTACGTTTGTTGCTTCTTAAGTGTATAATCATTGTAAATTGTGATTGCGTTCAACCTTGTAACGTACGTATGGGGTCGATATCTGTCTTTATTTATCGATTTATATTTTTTATAAATATTTTTATTGGAGCTCCTTATGATTGGCTTCTACAGTTTTACATATACACATGCAGTGAGGTTGATTCATGTACGACTAAACACGAAATCAATCATTTACCACACATTTGTTTTGTAATGTACAGGAGTTTTATAGTAAACTAAAACTATATGTATATTATTATTTACAAATCCTTATATTTGACTATAGTATTGATTGAAGATATCTTTGTTTAATTACCTTACGTCTATATCAGTATATTTAGATTTATAATTCACAAATAAATCAGTTAATACTCAACCCATCTGTACAGTCAAGTCTCTTAATTAGATTAGGTGCTATAGATGAGAAACATGTATCTTTCTTCAAAGAGTATAAACTAGTAAATCCCTAACGAAGATAAATCAAATATTATAATTTTTCTTGTCAAATTTGTCGCTTGTAGTAGTCCTGATGGAGCGTGCGGGGACTGACGGCTGTTGTCAACAAATGTTCAGCCGTGAAACTTGTAACATGCGTTAAACAGGCGTAGTTAGGATAGACATGATAGTTATATAATTATAATATTATCGTAAAAATATTTCTATCAAAGAAAAAATGTAATTTTAATAAACTTATTGTTAGAGTGGACACGATTATTACATAGATAATATCTTAAATAGTTATCGAAAGAATATAGATTATTTGATTTTAGAAAGTACTACGGACTTCTCTTGGAGGTTGGAAATTCTTTGTTTTGATATTAGATAATCAAATTGCAGACAAGCAAGCAATTGGAAGTCGTGCCTTAATAAATTTAAGAATTGAGAGCATAAGTATATCAAACAAGTTTGAAACAAATACAAGCTTTAAATCCGATTATGCAAACATCCCATAAGTATTTTTATCAAACCGACGGACGTCCGATACTTGTTTTATGTATGTACGTCCAAACATCATTGCCTTATTACCAGCAGGAGTTCTCTTCAAATGCATCAGAAAAACACTTTTAAAACAACACTGAACAACATTTTGAATATGGAGTTGAATGCAGGTAGTTTGTTTTTATTTCTTCAATGAGCTCTTATGTTTGTACACATAAGTATCAAAATGGTGAAGCAGGTGAAGCGAAGAGCTTACTTTATGAGCTTGGTACGGCAATATTATTTACGTTCAATGGGATCAACTAAAATCATTTGGAATTGAAATGATTGTATTGTTATTGTTCTTGTTTTAGTGATATATTTGTAAACAAAATGTGTATCGTTAAAAGTGCGTGTATTTTAGATAAAATATATTATCACTCTATTGTTAATGTACTGTTTCTTTATTGTTCTAAGTACTTATATAATATAAAATATTATAAAAAAGTACATTAGAAGAGAGTCATTGAATTTAAACAATATATTCTATAACGCATTTTTACTAAAATAATTCACACAACAGTGATATAGATTCACCAACCTTAGTGTGCACTCCGGCGTTTCGTTCTTGTAAGGGTCAACCGTCAACTATACCTATAATTCATTTCTTGTGACACGTTTAGTCGAGGTAATAATAAAATGTTAATATGTTTTATACGACTGAATTCTTAATTCAAATACGTTAGGAGTAAATCTAATGTTTTTGCGCATTATATTAAAACTAATCCAAAGAGCGAGAAAGAGAGAAATATTAGAAGTATGTTTTTTCAACTTTCTCATAACCATTCTTACTAACGATAGTTTTGAGCCTGTAATCTCTTCTTGAAATCACTCTCATTTACAAAATGGCTGCTATATTTCATGAATAAGCATAATCAATGAATAAATCTAATTTAACTGCATTACAGATTATCAGAGAGTGGTCAGTCACGGTTATTACAGGGTGTGATTAATTGAGTAGTACCGCAGGAACGTTGTGCGACTATTATTGTACTCATTTTGCTTAATAGACGGACATCGAGGCTTGAATGTTGCACAGATGTGCATTCGATGTGACTCCAATAATAATTTCTTCATTAAGGACGCCATGTGTCAAAGTCATGGCCAATCCCTTGGGTTTTAGACGCATATTAATATTATTTCTACGATCTTGTACCTACATTAACGAAACAGTAATTGCGTCGGTTCGTTTTATACGATTTTACAAAAAAATATCAGTGTATTATAAATATAATACTTTAAACATGACTTATTGGTATAATACAACCTGTATCAGTCCACTGCTGGACATCGGGCTTCCCCAATGACTTCCACACTATGCGATCCTCCGCGCACCTCATCCAGCGACTTCCTGCCGATTTCACGAAGTCATAGGTCCATCTGGAAGGAGTATATAAACCTGATAGGTATATAGTACTTATACTAAACATGACTGTGGATTCGCCGTTTATTGTAAAACTAAAACTAATGATAAAATAATTACTTTACGAGTATAATTTAATATATAAAATTCTCGTATCACTGTTTGTAACAAAACTCCTCCGAAACGCCTTTACCGAGTTTCATGAAGTTTTTTGTGTATTCGTTAGTTCTGAGATTAGGTCGTGAACGTATTTTTCATGCACCTCAGGGTGGTCCACGCTAATTTATTTTTTTACAAATTTTTAATGTTATTATGATTTTGCATTGCAAAATAGTATGTATTTTTATAAATTTTCACCCTTCTAGAACCAACCCCCATTTTATAACACGTCATTGTTCACAGTGCTCCATTCCTCTTTCAGTCATAGCATAGCACACATGCCCACAAACTTACAATAAGAAATATTTTTTATAAACAAAGCTCGCGTATAGTGAGTCTTACGAGACGATATTATTTGAAAAACCTTTTTTTAAATAAGATTCGACTGGCTAATTCTTGCTTCATTTATTTTTTAACTTATTGTATTAATTTTGTAGTTTGTGACCACCTAAGCCGGCTGATTACGATTACCGGATCGATCGATTTTGGCTATCAATTGGCCAATTCAATTGACGTACGTATTAGTTAGATAAATCGAAATTTACAATGAACAAAGCAAGAATGCCTATCTCATTAAATAGCACATTTGTAAAGAAAATCAAATGGTACTTCTAACACACAACGTTTCGAAATCTAATGGTTTTATTTTGCGACATGAGTCATGACAAAAGGATTCGGGCTAACGTCATAAGATGCTAATGGCGTCGTTTCAAATGCGAATAAAATTACAGACGAACACGAATGCGTTCTAACAAGAAAGAATTACATTCTCGAAACAGTTGCCCACTTGCATAACGGTTGATGCGTGCTGTGATCACAATAATTATTTTATAACATGCAATGCTATTTACTATACATATACTGAAAGTATATAAGCTCCCACGGTTTGCATGAATCAGAATATACTATGATATCAACAGATTTTAAGACATTACAAGATCTCTAAGTGGTGCAACACTTTATTGCACAGAACCGAAAAATAGTGATAAATTGAACGAAAATATAAATAAATGCAGTCAAGGTCATCCGTTTTCGTAAGCCGTAAGTTAATCACACTGGCGTTAGCCATGCCAAAACAGTACTAAGTTTCAAAATATTTTATTTGTTTCTTTGTAAGTGCGTACTTATTTGTTTTGACTGGACAATTATTATTCGAATAACTTATTTTCTTTGCTTGGATGAGAACACCGAATGTCTGGTCAGACTGCCTGTTAGTCAGTGATATATAGTTACAGTGGTAGAGTCCGCAACGACAACATCTGTTGCACGAATGGGCCGTCTCGACCGGTGAAATACCATGACCTTAGAGAAGACAGGCGTGAAGTAGAGTATACTGCATTTTGCGTGAGGTGCCGGAGGCTTAATTTCAGTCCTCTTCCCCTTCCCACCCTTTCGTCATAAGGATAGGATAGGAACGGGAAGAGGATTGGACGGGGAAAAGGACATACCTTTTTCCTGTCTACACCCCCACTTCTGTCCATTAAAAGTAGGCAACGCATCTGGAACACATTTGTTGCGGATGTCTATGGGCAGCGTTCACTTAACATTCCGCTACCAGCGAGTTTCTGCCGTCCTCCTGACGTCATCGGTCCATCTGATAGGAGGGATCCGTGGCCTTCATTCCAAGATATTCCTTCATCTTCATTTTATAATATAAGCGAGCATATTTCCGTGTGTGAGTTTGATTGAGTTTTAATTAGGTCACGTTCATTAAGCTAGGCTAATTAGAGTTTGAAGAATTTCGGAATCGGAGTAGTTTATGTAGTTTATTGGTTCGTTTTAATTAAAGCTCTTAAATATTAAAAGAAACGTAGATCATATGACAGGAGTTGACTAGCTATTATAATAAAGTATTGTAAATGCTTATGGTAATTGTGAAAGGTTTAATATAAAGGAAACTTGAATACGACAAATTTCACTCCTGTTCTTTAAACAACTACTCAAATATAAAAGTGCCGGCTTTGAGCAACTTTTTATTAACATTTATTAAAAATGAGTTGTCACACTATAAAGATTTTTACAATTTAAATTATAATTTATGCACATAGACGACATAAACTAATGAAGCTGAAGAAATTATTATTATTTTAAAAATGAATTTGATTTGAACGGAACTACTTCGCTTTATTAGCAAATATGTTGCCTGCGCATAATTTAGGAAACATATACGGAATACATAACACTATATTTTACGAAACAGTCGTTGAGTGGGTTTGGTTTATGGAGTTACTGCGCAAAGCAAATGCCGACACGTTGTAGCGACTCGTGACGATATGTAAAAAAAACTAGGAAGGCAATTTCGTGAGGAAAGTGATGCTCGTCTTCGTTCTTCGTGGGTAAAAAGTTGATAAGAATGGAAGTTGTTTGGGCAACCTTACTGACCTTGAAACGTAGAGTTGTACAGATAAATACTTATACTGCACAATTGTATCTCTGTGAGGTCGAGGTACGTACATCTCATTTTTTTCCGTGGGGAAATGCCTCCGCATACGCACCCGGATGTGAGGGTGGTTATGTCGGACTCGCATCGACTAAAACCCCACGGTTTCCTCTTGACGCCCATAATCAGGAACATGGCAATACTTTCGCAAACAGCGATCCCAACGGCGTTGACTGCGTCTCCTCTCAGTTATAGCTCCTCAAGGCGCACCGAAACTATGCGCTTCACTACGTACGAGACGTACAGGACGGCAAAATCTCATTGCCGTCCGGGCTTGCATTATGGGGGTTGGAGGAGAGTATGGTATTCCCTCCTTCGACGCCCATTTCTCCGGCTGCGGATTGGTGCATTTGATAACCTTTCCCTATCCCTCTCCGCAGTTTCCTTTCGCGACATTACTTCCTCACAGAAGGTTATGCCGGCGTTCCACGACCTCTGTTTGCAACAATAGCCTTAACAAAGGCTGGAAGCGAGAGGTCGCTCCCCAACGGGGGGTGCGCCAACCTCTCCATCCACCTTCCGAGCAGTAACTCTTGCTCGTGGAACTTAACTGGCCATGTTAGTTGGAGCGTTTGACGTGAGTATTTTTTTACTTATCATAGCTATTCTCTATTGAAAACATAAATACACAACTTGAAAGGCTTTTAATATTGATGTAAAATATTTCAGTAAGGACCTAATATCTCTATCGGAACCTCGTTAACGTACCCACCAAATATTGAATATGTAGGTTAACCCTCCGTTACTCCAGCTATTGAAATTTTATATTCTGGGCCCCTGACAGTCTATTTTAGCGGCCCCAAAGGGGCGACAAAAATAGTCCCGCGGTGGCAAAGTGTTTTCTATGTTAGTTAAAACCCATTTTCGGCTATGGCGCGCTCGGGGTGAATGTAAACAAAGTTTTAAAGCAACATGTAGGCAACACGTACGCCATAATAGGTAAGAGCTGTTTGCTAAATACATTACTAGTATATTACCTTTATTTATTTCTAGAGTGGTTCTATGTTAAAGGTATTTTTAAAAACATACTTAAATTTGCTTCATATAAACCTTTTCTTGTTCCTTAACAATATTTCAAGGATTCTTCCAAATAAAAAGTACATAAACTGAATCAAAATAAGATTTCAGATTTCTTGGTATCACGTTACTTTACTAACAGGTTACTAACAATTATTGTTTGTATGAATATAATAAAATTTTAAATGCGAATGTTAATCACTTTTTTCGTTGGGCGGTTTTAAAACAACCTATTAGGTTTAGGTATAGAAAGGTTAAGAAGTTATTAGCACAGATATAGTGCTGCAAAAGATTAAACAAAATAGATAGCATATGCTCTCTAAGTAACTGCTTTCGAACGTGCATAAGTTTTCGATTTAGTTAAAAATATAGTCATCATCATCATCATCAGCCTATATCAGTCCACTGCTGGAGATAGGCCTTCCCCAGTGCCTTCCACAGTATGCGGTCCTCCGCGCATCGCATCCAGCGACTTCCTGCCGTCCTTATGAGGTCATCGGTCCATCTGGAAGGAGGGCCACACTTACACAAAAATATAGTGAAATGTATAATTGTTAAACTAGTCTCGAAGCTCGAGATAGATTTAGTCATCAGAGGTCAACGTATGCTATTTAGCCACGGTATTCTAAACCAACTTCTTGTCTCTATATAACAGTGTAATACAAAATTTCATATCTCTGCTGACAGACTTTCTAAAATGAAGTCGTGAGAGATTGATTATATTTTTTTATTGTAACAGTAAGTTCTAAAGTAGAAACATAATTTGGGTGACAATTGTACTGCTTAAATAGTAAGTAGTAAGTTAGATAGTATGCTAAATCACCTGTATTTTTTGGAAATTCAAACGCTCCGACCATGTTTCAGGTGACCCAATTATACTGAATGAGTTGGTCAGCCATGCTATCTGGTAGAGGTCGCTTCAGTTTTTGTATGACCATTGAATAATGAGCATCGCGTGCTCGGCTTAGGCGATAACGAACATGTCTAAAAACATTACGTATTCTCGGTTACTACAGTCAGTCGTACCCAAGGGATGCACGCTTGATGTTTTATTTAAAAACTAAATAAGTAAAAAGCCTAAACGGTTGAATACATTATATTAAATAAAGAAATTGTAAGTAGTTGCCGATGTCATAATCGTGGACCAATGGACGGTCGAGTTCACGGAACGATCCGCACGACTGATTCTCTTCAAGCTAGACTTTTTGACTACGTTGTGGAAGCTATCTTGTCCTGTTTGTGGCTGCCATACATCACAAGTGTACTAATATTTATTATAAGTTTGTTATGCTATACCATAATTGCACCTATTTAAATTCTATACATATGATATATAGCAATTAGTCAAAGATTCGTCGTTTGATGTATGTGTTCAAACGTTCACAACATCTGTAAAAATATGTACAAAGTGAGACCGTAAGTCTTCTAGTTGATAACACGTGGCAACATACGGTCTCTAGTGTGCCATCAGGGCAGGGTGAATGTAACGATTAAAATTTCAAAGACTGCCTGTGTACGCCGCACAGACCGAAATAGCGTTCCCTCTCGGCGGATTGAAGTCGTGGCGGGACCTTGTGTTTATCACAACGTTTGTCATACCGCTTGCCATACGACTATTCGCTTTATTGTCATATCTATACATTTGTCGTGCGTATAATTGAATTGTAAACAGTGTATTGCGTTTGTCTAATGACGTATGTTACTTACCGTGCAGGAAGCGAGGGGAGATACTATGTGTTTGCCGGGTGTCTGTCGCGAGATTAAAATCATTCACTCTGCGTTTATTTGACACTTGAATACTAAGATGTCACGTGGAAGGGCGACATCAATGAATAGGCCCGTATTCAATGTGTCATATTGAGGTCAAGGAACTTAGACAATGACGAATTGGCACGTGGTATTGCATCCGACGGAAGTATAATGTCATAGGTAGAAATTATTTTAATCTGATAAGGTTTATAAATACTCTGAATCTATATTAGAAGAATTATTATCAGTTAGGTAGAGTTGAGGTTACTAATCGCCGTTATTATGCTCAAGGCGAGCTTCCTCGGTTGCAGAGGCTGCAATCGAATTTGTGATGTAATTTGTCGTTAGACATTCCAAAACGCCACCTTCGTGCGATATCACTCAGAGTAATCTCCGCTATTGCGAGCGTAATGGCGCGAATGAGCTGTTCCATTCTCACGTCAACGCCTGGCCTCGATGTTCCGTTCCCGCCAACGCCGGACGTCCGTCGCGCCATCTTGTGCCATTTCGCGCCATTCTCAGCAGCTCGCCGCCATCGCTTAACTGTCGCTCGCCGCACAATACCCTGGAACGCGGCGGACCCAGTTTTGTTTTGTTTAATTGAAAATTTTCGTCATATCGCGCACCATTGTCTTCCTGAATGGACGTCCATCAAACATTCGCGAAAGATAAGATATTTTACAACTGACGACTCGTCTCCGCAACGTTAAACTACTAAGTGCGAGGGGAAATAAATATCGTGCTGTTGATTTTAATGTTATCGTATTTTATAATTTATATAGTATAACAGTGCAGATTCTAATGTATTTGTAATTTTTTCTCTTCATTCAAGATACTAAATTTTAAGTTAAATCCTTAATCTTCACTTGCTATATAGTAATATATTTTATATAGAAAATATAGGAACCGCCTTCGAACTTCATAGAAAATATAGCATTCCTGAGCAGTCAACCGGCACGAATAGCCAGAAATACAATGTGTGGTATTGCCGTTACTCGACACTGGATATATTATTTGGCATTCCTTTTAAACAAATGCAACAATGAAAGAATAATATTCTATTCTATTTACAGTTAGACTGAGTCCGCGTCTTTAGCAAGACCTTTAACGAATATAAAAAGTAAATATATCAATTTTTATGGATATCAACGACTTTGATTTAATTTTTCATTATACTTTCACCACTTTTATGTCCAAACATAAACAAACAGCTTGGTCTCCGCCATGGATGTTGTTGGGTACACAAAACTTAAAAATACCAATTTCAATTTGAGTGTACAGTACACTGGAGTAAGGCCGCAAGGAATCATCTGTTCGGCGATTCATGAGGAAGATCTATCGACGTCTTGGCCAAAGATGAGATTGTGACATGTTTTTTTCCGTTCACCCCTGTCCAGATTCGCTATACACAATGCTATAAATATATCTATATAGGTATTGTGATCAGATAAGGATGATAGGAAAAACTTAAGATATCTAATTGATTTTGGGATTATTTTGTACTACATTTCTGCTATTTTGGATGGAATTTGGTTGCTGGATGGAGCTGGATGTCATTTGCAACTTTAACAGTGGCTGAGATATATGAAAATGTACCATTGCTATCTCTGGTCATAAACTTGTAAAGAACCTTTATTAATACAAATGGTTTATAAGAATTACAACTGGTTAACAGAATTTATTATCATGTTTAAGATTAATGTGGAATTACAAAAAAGTCACGTACTTATCCGGTAGCTTCGGCAAATTGCGTCGCCGTGTTGTGTCCCCAACGGCCGCTTATCACGCGTTGACACTCGACCGAGTCAGGGATTTGATGCGGAGATGCGCCACTATTATACTGACTCTACTGTGCATTCATATTCCTTACATGTACGGATATTGATATAGAAATAAAAAAATATCCTTAATTATCGTATCCCTATGTATCTATATAGTTTTGAACAAAAGAACTAAAACATGTATATTTTGTTTTAAAGTGTGGACATGAACGAAGAATGCTCGATCAGGGCAAAAATATGAATAAAATTACTAAATTAAATGTCGTGACGACATATGCGCGTATATTTTGAAAGCGTATTATTTTCAAACTTAAAACTAAAGTTTACATTTCATTCTTCGTTTATTTTATAATGTTTCATAAAGAAGTACTACTAGCACCTTATATAGTAACTAGTTTGCTATGTACTTCAATAAATTAAAGTTCTCGTATGCTAGTTTAATATTAACCGTGCACTCGCGCGTTCTAACGTAACACCCAGGGGAGCTGGTGGTCAGCCCCGACTGACCTACAGCGATAGCTCTGTTTGCGTTCTTGTAATAACTTTCTTATGTTAACTTTCACAATCCAGAGGGAACTTTGTAATTCTGCTAGTAAGTAGGTAGTTGTTGCTAGTCGTTCGCTTGCCCGGGGGTCAAATTTATAAACTTGTTAAATTGAAAACTTCAAGTCGAAACAACAAGAAGTTTGTTGTATTAATGCAAAGGGCAGGAGATGAATATTTTACCAGTTTAACCGTCTAAGTTGCAATAGTATCGTGTTTTTTATGCCTAGTTTATTTAATTATTTTTACAGTGGAATAACCATTTCTATTAAGGAAATAAAATGTAGATGTGCTTACTAATCTTCTGTGAGATCGACCAATCGTCATACTCGAACTAAAAACATTTGATTTGTGGCTGGAATGAATCAAAACCACTACTCAGCACTTGAATAAGTACTCACTTGGCCAGTGTGCCTATTTATTTGAATCTGCTTGGGGTTATAAAAATAAATCTCGATATTTTAATTACTTGTTGTACTTTTTAGAGCAACTTAAAATTCTTTAACACCGTTTAAGGGTTAAAACGGTTGAATTTTCTCACGTCGTACACTAAAGCGCGACGAAAGGTATACGAGTAGGTACTTAAGTAATACCCGACGTTGAGACGCTATTAATTCGAATTGCCTTCGTCCCGGTACGGCGCAGCGTCGCAGAATTATGCCTTTTGAAAACATAACTTGGGGTAATTTAAAATAAAAAAATATATAAAACACACAAATAGAGATTTATGATCCTCTTTTGCGTACCTCATTATATTACCCTGAATAATGATGGGAAGGAAAAATGAAGCTCGGCTTTTAAAGCTTTTGAAGGCTTGCGATCTCTGCGTACCCTAATAATATACAATCGACGGTAGCATAAACTTGTTATTTCGCAGGTATTATTTGTTGTATTTCCTTTACTTTCAATTTAACGTTTTAATAATCGAGTAGATATGCACTTATGAAATATGTGAAACTTTAGTAAACCATCTTGATTCATTGTTTAAAGCATCCTTTATCTTTGAAATTTATTTCTGTATCAAATTTGTATCTCGGATAGATTACGTTAATCATATGAAATTTAAAAAAATCCGAGTTAACAATCGTAAAAATGTATTTTAAATTTTGTTCCTTTGATTTCAGGTAATTGTTACTGTTGACGTAAGTGTAAGCAAATACAACATTATGGAAATAATTCATAATTTAGATATGATAAGGTAAGCATTTTTCTCATTTCCCGCTCTTAAACCTGACATCAATAATTCATTGCGCGCCTAATATGAACTTCAATCTTCGCTAAACGATTTCACACTTAATGAATATTCATTTAAACGTAATGCCATCCGAAAATGGTATTAAAAGAAAAAAACACTCCCTAGTCTAAGCGAATTCATTTAAATTTTTGATTGTGGAAGAACGCTCGGAGCGGAGAAAAGAGTGCCTTAATCGGAGGGTCAATAATTTGTTTTTGAAGACGATTCAATTGTTTTGTTTCTAGAAGGATGTGCGCGACAAATTATTTAAATTTTAAGATTCCAGATATGTTCTAACTTTTTTTTATGTGGGATCCTCTTGGACGGCGCAATAATACACTTTTGATGAGCTCTGTTATTCCGGCAAAGCGTTTTACGTTTAATTTTCTCTCTTACTACCGCGTTTTGTTTAAAATGACAATGCTATTTAAAACTCTAATGTAGATTTATCATAAATGTAACACCACATGTAACTGGCTGAAGGGATGGTTTTATACCGTGTAAAGGGGCAAAGACAAGCAAAACCATCTGCAAACGTCACCAACTGCAAGACGAATGGTCGGGGAACACGCAAAAAGGTTTCTATCCGTGTCATTAGCGCGGCGGATTGTTACGAGGGAGAGTTCAGGCTGACGGAAACATTCTTCATATTGTTAACAATGCTTTATTCAAAAATTCATTTTGGAATGTTGCATCTAATTAAAATTCCTTAACTACACACAGTATTTTAATGGCACACTGACATAAAGAAATCTATAAACTCCTTCATTTTTTATATGACAAATGAGCAGTGAGTCTTGTACCATTAACTTCCTCTCATACACATCAGCAACGCCAGAGGAATTCTTTATTTATTATTAGTATACTTAGCGATTGATCGATATCTTATATTTTTTGCTTAAGAAAAATTATTATAATATGTGTTTCTAACATTTATTTAATTCACAATGCACATTATCCCCACTTGAATGGGGTGGGTACAGTATGGCCGTAGTCCATATTGTATAGGTTTTAGTTATAGTTTCTAGGGTCTGCCGCCTGCCATTTTACAAATAATAAAACGGATAAAATATTTTACATATGAGTTAGTTGTATCCTATATAACATATATTATTAATTCCCGACAAAGCCCAGCGCGGCGGGCAGGAGATGTGACATATAAGGGTGGCGACCAATTGTCCAATTGATCACGTATCATCGGGTCGACGCGGGTGTCCCGCCCGACGCACGGCCTACACTTACATGTGATATTACTGTCCAACTAAACGTTACAACAACCTGTCATTTTCATAGCTTCCGATAATTCTTTTCATCTCCCTTTTTATGTGTTGTCTCTATTTTTATCTTTTGTGTAATTATAGATTGTTTTAGGATTACGCGGAAATTGTTTATGGCTTAAGGTAATTTTGTATTTATTTATGATAAAGCTGGATAATAATTAAATTTAAAATATTCATAAGGATATCATATATAGTATACAATTTAAATTTAACATAGTGAATGATAATTTTAAACAGTTTTTTTTGTTTGATCCCCGACAGTGAATTTGCCATCTGTTTGTATTTATCAATAAAGCTAGCTGTCTTTCTCCTTCATGTAAAAGAATGTATGTTTACAAGAAAAGTAACGTTTGTTTTGTCTGTTATATTGTGATCGATCTTTTACAGGTCAAATATTTCTATTAGTTGACAGTAAAAGCACTGAACCTGTAGCCTATTTGAGAATATTAGGTGAACCGAACCACTCAGTTATTACAACTTTTCAATAAATCCGGCCGGGCATGTCAAATGCTTTGAGAAGAAAAAGGCTCTGACCACTTAAAGAAAATCACATAATTGAAGAACAGTTAACGATGCGTAAAGTAGGGACGACCCTTCCAAATATTTCTCGAGTTAGGAGACGTGCCTTTCGGCGAAGGTCGAAGGGCCGATTGTGGCCATACATCATGCAGTCAGGAAGAGATTAGGTGACGCGCGTGACAAATTTATTTCTTCTAACGTTCGCATTCAAAATTATTATCTATTATTAATGGTATTTCTTTGGCAAGAATTTTTTTGGTATACCGTGATAAGGAAATTTTGTTGCATTTAATTTGAATTAATATTCGATATGCAGACATCGAGCGCATGGTTGGGTCAAGTAATATTTAACGAGTTAATAATTCAGAAAATTAAATTGTAATTGGTCGTGGATGACTGATGTACATATGGCGGTTTCAGTAATAAACTAAACTTGGACGTGAAATAACATGAGATTTTTCATGCAACAGCATATAATTTAATGCATGCAGAATGTATTTTATAAATCAGAATGATTTATAAAATACATTCTTGCGACGTTACGTCTATCGTCCTATTTGAACAAGTTAGCTTCAACAAATGAATGATATCCTAAGTATAGTCAATTGAGAACAATGAATTCGACCTGAGCGCAACTAGGAGCAAGGCGTTCATGCAGTGGCGTCATTTCTTTTGTATCTAACTGCTTCCATTTATTGTCATTTGACACTACAACATTTTACACATTAAATTGTGTTAGACAAAACTTTTGATTTCATAATTTTACGCATACAGATTTTAACTTATCATGAATAAACATGTGCGTATGTATGTATGTCTTTTGTTAACGAAGATGATACCTACCTCAAGATTACGGATTTCAGAGCGTATTTATTTATTATAAATTATAAAGGCTTAGGCTATTTAGTATTTGTTTTTCAAGAAAATTATGTGTAAATTTTATTTTACAGTTAAATAATAAATTTACTCAAACATGTAGCTGACGGGTCAAATTAATAATCTATTTAACATAACAATTTCTTATATTTACGCGAATACTACACAGTACACATTAGAATAAAACTAATTTTATGGATCTTATTGCGTTTTCTTTTTCCTTTTTTATTTCCGCTATTTCGAACACTGAACAACACTCATGGTTACTGGCAAAGTACCCTCATACTACTAAATATTATTGTTGCTCCAATTTATGCAAAATGAGCTCACACTATTATGACATTTTGCAGTTGTTTGGGATTAAATTTTATTAACCACGGTATCCCAGGCATTTGGCATTATATTGGTAGTACCCAGCCAAGATGGCTAAGCGTAAAGTATTCGAAATGTTGGAAAAAAAATCCAATGTAATTAACATGTCAACTTCACCAGCTCTGCAGCAGTGTGTTGAAATTTTAACATTTTAGAGCTCTGTACCTACGTACTACAAACAGAATGTTCTAACTTCAAGGCGTCGAGCACCCGTGACGATTGAACGTGATAGTCAGAGTGCAGCCCACTTTATAGTAAACGTCCATCACAAAAATCGCAGCGACAGAATTTTTTTTAACAGCATCGCTGCAGCTGTGCAGCCAGCACGTTTTTGTTACTTTTTGTTTTTTTCAAACTACAAAATGACGTTCATTTTTTCGTTCATTGTGCCAGTACTTTGTTACATTCTACGTGTTAAAGATTATTCTTATTGACTGTCGCGTATTTAAATAGTAATTGGGAGTTAATATACGCAAGTATTGTTTCAACGGCCCTTTCTCTCAATTGCATTACATTTTAAAGTAGGTTTTTATTAGTTTGAATGGACGCCTGAGTTTTATAGTTTTCTTATAAATAAATGAAAAAAACGGCGTTTTTTTAATCGAGAATGGGGCAAACGAGCAACGGGTCGCCTAAATTTAAGTGATCATCGTCGTCCATTAACATCCACAACTGCAGATGCGCTGCCGGCCTTTAAGTCGTGTAATGTAGACATGAAAATATTTGTGTACGTCACCGTAAAATTGTAATCACCGTTAGTTACCGATATTATAAACTATCGTAAAATTTTGAATTGAACGAATCGTTTACAATTGAAAGTATTTTTCTCGATAGTTTATTATCTATCGACGTTAAATTGTCAAATTGCGACCTGATATTTTGCCTGCCGCTACTTAGGCGTAGTGCCAATAGTGTAGAGTTAGAATGAAAGTGAGATTTATAAGGTCAAACGTGATATTTATGGTATAATTAAAAAAAAAACGATTAATTGAATTAAATGTGTAAGTAAATTTGAATTTCTAAGCTTTATAAATCAGTCTTGAGCTATCAGGGAACGTGTCAGGCTGACACAATATCCAGAGCACTGACGGCCAGCAGCGGTTTTGGTTCCGATAGTGCGATTGCCAATCACCTGCCAAGAGTTGTTAGGTCAAATCCTTGCAATTTTCGAGAGCCTGCGTACGTACAGTATTGCACTGTGAATTGTTGAGACATGAACTATTCGTAAAATACAGCGCAAAACACATTGCGCGAACAATGAATGAATAACATTCAAAATTTTTAAACTTTCAATTAGTTTGCGGCTTATATTTCGTAAGAAAATTCACTATGGTCCTCAAAATATTAGCTTTTGACCAGCAAAAAAAATAAAGAAGAGAGACTTACGTTTAAGAAGTAAGTAATTTGTGGAACTAACGTCCAGTTATACTACTTCTCTAAGTTTCACATCAGCTTTATGAATGTGAGCACCTTAAGTGCCCTCCGCGAAACAGAGTCTAGGCAATACACGCCACAACTGCCTCATAAGAAAAAAAATAAAAAGTTCCGTGTTAAGATTAAGATTAGAAAGGCTAAGTCGTATTACAGTAAAATGGGTAGTTATTTAGTTTTAGTTGTCAAATAGTGGACAAAAATTAGAGCATTCAGTGCTACGTTTCGGAATTCCTGCAAATCTACCAAGTGGCTTACATTGGTAGATAATTAATAAATACTATTATTTTGGTCCGTGCAAGAAGGCTCGAATCCTGAGACGGTCGCTTTCTAATAAATAAGGTTACAATCCGAATGACAGTGTTTTTTTATCAACTTCTTTCCCGTCGAAAGACATATTTATACAATTTTTATGTTTTATATGAATTTCTATGAATAAATCCTTTGACGGTTCTACGCTTTATAATATCTTAGTATTAAGCTAGCCCAGCAAGATTCTCGGTATATACACAATCAATTTTCATTGATCCAAACTCAGGGAATTTGATTTGCGTTAGGCTGAAATCACACTGAGCAAACAGCGTCGAAATTTTCGCAACCTCGTTGATTATCATTCAATTACATGGGATTGAGAACTTAAGACGCTTCGTCGTGTTCCGGAATTCAAGTTTTCGAATATCACGATATTCTAGGTATGCCGACGTTAAAAGGGAATGAAGAAGAAATATTTAATGATAACCAAATATGTATGTATAATACAAAAATGTAGCAGAAACGTCATTTGCGGGTACTCGAAAACGTCCCAATTGGGACTTTAGTTCACATCATGTGATTACAGTGTCAAGCACTAGCTGCCCTCTTCATTCTTATTACTTTAATTACGCTATCCACATTTGGCCGGTGTCTCTGTACGTGTATAACATTTTTATATGTTAACGTAAAATTAATTATGGTTTGACACTTTGACACACTTCACAGTGGTCAAATCAGAGGCTCCATTATCGGTTCTTAAACGTTTTAGGCAACGGAACACTCAACAAAGACCTTTTATTTCTGGAATCCATCATCAAATCTTATTTGATAAAAATCATCATCTTGTCCCTGCCCCTTTAATGTGGGGTCGACACAACATGGCGTTCGATTTAATTTGTAAAATAAATCTCATTATATAACTTTTATTATTAGCAATTAACTTTTAATGTGAACAATGGAACTGTTTCATTGTTTCGCTACTAATTGTTTTAAATATGGAATTATCAGTCTAAATTCAAATTCAATGGTTTCAATACTGCATCTATGGAGGGAACGCGCTGCAGAAAATACCGTGATGCCAGTCGTAACAGTAGATGAGTTCTCTGTTCTTGTGGTTAGAAAAACTGTATGGCATCTTGTCTTATGACATATTACTAAGTTTCCGATAGCTGAGATTTCCAATCGTCAGTGAGATTGATTATTGTCATAGTCTGTACAGAACATAAGATTTACCTAACAGACAAGAAGCAAAGCTAGTGTTATAGTACTTATCGATAAGGTAAAATCTAAAGAGTTCACGAGAAATTGCAATCTATCTTTAAGATAATTTTCATTTATGTGTCTCCGCATTATGAATGAATAATGGTCAGCGCAAATCGGACCGATTGTCGTGAGACGCTCGGCGCGCTGCCAACACGCATTGCCAACTAATATGTATACAGATTAAACTCACGTGTGTTATACACGAATCAGGATACGTGATGTGAAACATATCTTGAATAAAGCACTAACACGCAACTAAAAATTTTCTAGTGTTTAATTACCAGACTTAGCTTTTGGTTTATCATCATTAGCCAAAAGGCGCCTACTGGATGTAAGTCTGAGCCAAAGATCATCACAAACATCGACTCCTTGCTGCTCTTATGCAGTGCACTTCCTCAAACATTCAACAAAACAAACTTCATCATTCCATAACGCAAAAGCATACGCGAAATCTGGAGCTGTGATATGTGTTGATAGGCAGCAAAATACAAGGACAGGAATTGTTCCAAATTTAATAATATTGTTAATCCATGTCGTATATAACGGCGCTATCATCTAAGACGCGTCACTAAAACAATACAAGTTACCCACCACTGTAATCGCTTTAACTCAATTTAGCTGTGACCTTAATTTTAATAGCCTCACCTGTCTGAGCGGCATTAAGCCGGGTTAGGAGAAACCCTTTAAACTTAAACATATGACTCAGAGCTCATCAGGCTACGTAACCCAATATGATATGTTTATCTTCTTATGAGTCAGTATTGCTCTTAGCGCTGGATTATCATAACTATGGAGAGTGGAATGCCGGATAATTGACTATCTGCAACGGAATTATTATCTTTGATCGCGCCGACAGAAGACAGTACAACAAATCATTCCCGGAGTGTTGGCGCGAGGCAGGCGGATGGCCGTAAAACTGTAACCTAAACCTATATAGTATGGAATACGGCCATAATGTGCTGCCCCATATGGAATATGATGTTCAGTCATTATTACTTATACGTATTGATTTTGTAATCACAAAGATATAGATAAAGAAAACCTAGTAAATTATTGTGTTATTTGTATGTTGTAATATGCCCGTTCATAAATTAAACGTATTAAAAAGGTTCTAGGTTCTAAAATAGTGATATTTAAAAAAAAACAGCGTCCTTTTATCTTACAATTAATGTTATTTAGACAGAAAAAATCCTGATTATAAACGCTTTCGACCGTCTTTATAAAATATATTCTTTATTTCAAATTTCTCGGGCTCAATTTCCCTTAATTTATAGATTCAATAGTTTAACTATCTCACTTCAGTTCAAATTATTTTTAAAATTAAAATGAACTCTCCTTAAGTCGTAAAGAAGGGCGATATAAGGAGTACCCGTAATCGACGAGCATGCGAGCAAGTATAAACGTATGGATGTAAAAGAAGCGAGAGACCTAGGACTAGACTGCTAGGCCCGCGACAAACGGAATCTATAATCTCTGCCTAGCCCTCTGGGTTACGGACGTAAGCGCATTTTTATTTATTTTTCTGTTAAATTTATTTTTTAATTTTAATTCTATCAAATATTGTTTACATTTAATGTAGTTCGCCTGGATGTGGCATCGCTCTGAGATACCCTGTATAGTATAATATATTAGGTTCAAAGTGTACAGGGTTACTGGCAAGTTATAATAAGTTTGTTTTACCGGTACTTTGAGTTAACTGGACTAAAACTGATACAATTGTCTGTTATAAATCCATTTAATACACAATGTTGTGGCTTAAACTCGGCAAAGTGAGTTCCGCTAAGTTTGATTGCCATTCATTGTGCCGGCTCCGTGCACTGCTGTGTAGTCGACAACCCTCCTCGCAGTTCTAACTCATCATTTATATTATTTTGAAGTTTAAACATTACTAGCACTATATTAGAACTGACATACATGTATAGCGGAAACATTCTCAATAAACAGGTTTTGTTTTAAAAATATGATTGAAAATTCTATCTCATAAACTGATTGTATAATTAATTGTATACAACTAATTATGTATTATTACATAAAACCTATTTTAATCTATTAAAAAAAAGTGCAATACATCTTTATACGTACCATTCTCAAAATAAGAATGATATTAATAAACGAACAAAAAATATTATTTACTTTTCCAGTACAGTCTAAAAATAAGATATATTTTTCCAATTTAGTTAAATTGAAGAAAGGCACGTAAGCAAGTATGGGTAGGGTAGGTTATATTGCGGGAATGTGTCGAGCTAAGGAATCAATTGAAACATATGGACCAATAAGTGTTAACCGAGCGACCGATTCCTTCTGCCTTTGTTGTACGAGCGGCCACTTCACGCTGCACGCTCGCTGAATCTTAAACGACCTGAGCGTTGTTATGGCCACCATTCCTCGCACTCTAATACTTCGTGGAAAAACACAAGAGTGTTTTTACTAAAACACCACTCACTCACATACATAAGTAACAGAAGTCGTTACAAATTATATTATAACCTGTATTATAACTAAAATATAACCAATATTATACATAAATGCGAATAAGAGTTTACTTGTTTGTTACACTTTATCTCTTTTACGAATCAACCGATCATGGTGATATATTTTCGAGAATATAGGAAATGACATGGGTTACCTTTTCCCGGAAAAAATCTTCTCTAGGGATAGGAAAATGAAATCTTCAATAGGTTGTCATGATCATGTCAGACACGAGAATAACAACCTTTTCACATTTTGTCACATAACATGGCATACATTACCATAGCAACCAATATTAACTTTTTGACATTTATCTACAATTCCATATTACACGTGAAATTAAGTTACAAATTTCCCGCGGTAAGGATAAGAAACGAATGCGTGCGAAGTCACTTGTAACGGCTAGTATTAAAATACAAGAGCTGGCGGGGCTTAGTCATATGAGTCGCAAACAAAACAAACTGATCATTACGGTTCAACGCACAATCAACTTCCAGCAATAAATCGATCACATGTCATTTACATTTTTTGACAAATATTCCTGTGTCTCAATCATTGTCACGTTTCTGATCTAAAAATCCCAGTGATTAACATTTTCGTTGTGCATTCTAACTGAGCTAAGCAGAGCACTCGCGAAAGCTTATAAAATCACCCTACAAAAATCTGTTCAGACGCAAGAATTGTAAACGTTTTGTTCTAAAAATACTTTTCTTTGTTTCAATGCTAATTTTTAACTCGTATACATCCAGTTCCCAGCATAAAGAATCGTTCTATCATTTAACTAGTTATGCGTCACAGTAACGAAGTTCGATGCAGTTTTTAATTTAAATTTTCAAGCGACGCCCCTAGTAAAACATTCCAGAGCACTCTTCTCGGAAATTACTCCAATCTGAATCGAAACTGACCAATTTGAAAAATTCTTTCGCGCTGTTTGCAATTTCTACTGATACATTCACGGACTGACATTTTTTTCATAATTTCTGTGCGTGGCATTGAACTTCATCTGTATATTTTGTTTCATGTTTTTCACAGTTCAGTAGAGTTATATTCGGACACACCTAACTTACTCCTCTTATTCTAAGTGAAGAACTTTACAATATTGTACCTTATACATAAGAATAACACAAGGCACAAAACACAACAGGAGGCTATAAATTTTAAACATATTGAATTGTCCAAAATTTAACGATAAGTGTCAAATAAGGAGATAAAAAATCCCCATATGCGAGCTATTCTGGTGTTCGCTGCAAAAACCTTTACAGTTACACGAATATAATGAGTAATGGAAATGTTAACCGTAAATAGTCCTACAAAAAAGCTAGCGACGGCATATATCTATCTTTTATGTGTAACCCATTATAGCTAAAATAGTGAACCATCTGTTAATTATAGAGCGGAGCGAAGTTTGCCGGCCAGCTAGTTGATAAATAAGTCAAACGTAATAATGAATGCAGTTATAACGACGGGACGAAATCAAGATTTAACCGCATTCATCTAAACCCCTTTCAGATTGATCTTAGCATATTTCACTTTAACAACCCTTTTGTTAAAAAAGCCCTCTTTTGCCTGTCCGTAAATTAAATTAATTGTAATTACGTTTTGATTTAAAAGTACCTTTTTCGAGCCCTCATCATTTGCTATCTTTTACACTGATGGCCTTTTTGGTGTCCATTATGTTTATTAAACTTTAGAATAATTCAATATGCCTAATACATATGAATGTACTCATTTAAAACATTATTATATTCTAAAATATCTTTAGTAAATATTAATCTTATTAATATACTTCAAGCGCCTTCCGTACCAACTTTAAATAACCCACAATTAGGATATCACTGTCACATTTGGGATCCTTATTATTCCGTTGAATACCAGATAGGAGTTGTAACTGTAATTCTGAAATCTTGTCGTTATTTTAGACTTTACCACCGTTAGTGTATTTGTATCGTACTTCAAATCATAATTTGAAGCCGGCATGAGATATTGAATAATGCGTAAATAATACTATTACTAATAAAAGTGAGGTAAAGGAAACTGGTATAGTCTCAACGGTTAAATAAATATATACAAATAGTTGTAGTTTACGGTCGTTTAAAGAAATCGTATTTTCTGCTGTAACAGAAGTACAGCGATAAACCAGGCGAACATAATTCAAAGGAGTTGTATTATATGTTTGTAAGCAATAATTGTCGCGGACCGGCGCGGATCAGACTATATAAAGTAGGCAGCCGAGATTCGTATTACTAAACTTTTATTCCTAATCCAAGATTCAGTTCAATTTATTGCCAAGTTCGATCTAACTATTCTTTATAAAATTTTGTTGTTATGTCGCAAGTCTTATTAACGTCTTCTGTCGTTATTTCAATAAATTCATTTAGTTCCAGTGGGTACGCGGCTACTGATACATCGAGCAAAGCATTCCAAATGATTTTCTCAATAGCAGTGTAGTAGTTGTATTACGCGTCCTTTATTTAGACATATCGTTACTTAGGAAGAGTGAGCTGGGCTGGCTGGAATGGTACACGTCTTGGAGTTGCGATAATGTAGTTCTGAACTAATAACTACGTAGGAAGGAAAAATGGACGCGTATAAAAATAACAATAAAAGAGATGAAGATGTGTCGGGTAACGAGCTATATTGGTTCCCGTCTGTGTGCGTCATAGTCAATATAAACCAATTGAACCTCACATCCTGAGTTACTGATGCAATAAACTACTAGGCTCGCACTCAGCGACCGCTGCATCCCGCTGGGGTTTGACTAGCGTTAAGCTTAATCAATAATACAAGCGTGCAGTGCACTGACATCATCCCGAACTAAAACGCTTAATTAATTCCGAGCCCCGCTTCCGCGATGAATTGGTGTGATATGTTTTTGTTTGTTGACTTCTCTTTAGGGATTTACTAGTTACAAACCTTTTATACTTTAGAATTTATTTGAAAAAAAAATATGCTTTGCAAATATATCTTGTATACTATGTTACAAAAATAAATAATGTGCGTTTATAAAATAAATATTACGAGCAAAGTGTAAACGTAAATCTGATAAGGTCTTTAGTTTTTGTATCGTTATTGTCAATTCACAGCGATCCGCAGATGGCCACAAATCGAGAACGCAATTAGGCTCAGTCAACCCGTACGTACGACGTAATTCCGTTCATAAATTATTTATTGAAACACCTCAATTGTTTATGGACGTTTATATTAGTTAAATAATTGATATAGACAATCCTGGAACTTGATTTATAGATTATTGTTGTAATACTATTATCGTTATTACAGACGTAACATTCCCCGTAACGAAATCTATTGAGGAGTTAGAATAGGTAAACGCTTCTATTATTAATAATTTATTCTAGATTTGAAACTATACGTTTTTATATACATAACTATAGGTATGTTTATAAATATCAAGGTCAAGGTTGTGGTTGGACGAGGGCGGCATGGGATTGAACTTTCTGACAACCCTTGGAGAACCTTGTTCACCAGTGGTCGTTTATTGGCTAATAGTTATGATGTTTGTTTTATATATAAATATTAAATTATTTTTACACTTGGCCAACACAAATGGGTAATATACGACTTACAAAAACATCGGCACTTTGAAGAAAGTATTTTTACTTCTGGATCAGCGTTTTTAAAAGTGTAGCTTTGAAGAAGTTTTGTTTAGAGAAGCGAAAAGCGGTGTACAAAGTTCAGAGTATTTTTTTGCAGTCTGTTTAGTACTTCAACTTTCAGCGCCGCTAAGAATTATGGCGAGGCTCAAGGTTACTGTTAATTACTGCGTTTCCGTCTCGTTTGGGATCTGTTTCGCATTTAGCATTTACGTTAGCAAAATAACAAGTTATATTTTGTAAATAAGATGTAGTAGAGATACATACAACAAATAAGATGTCATTATAACAGTCGAGCTTAAGAGGTAATACGGCTAGAATGCGCCCTTGACCATGTTTGACGACCAAACCATCTACACTATCTTCGCTCAAGTTCACTTGTGTATAATATTATTTGATTTCCACTCTTAAATAGAATGTTGCAAAGTTCAATTAATATCCACAAACCTTGTATGAATATTATAGTGGGGGGAATAGAACACAAGTCACACGCCTCTTATGAAAATAAAAATACACCACGACGCAAGTTCCAATGTAAGATCGCATATTAGCATGTATTTAAGTAGCTCTCAGTTTTCGTTTTTTCTATGTGTTTTTAACGCTCAATGAATGGTAATGAAGGCAAAGCGACAAATCGCTCAGTGGCGTTATGAATACATCGCGGCAGTTTGTCGTCGCTATGATTGATCGCGGTCGTAATTAATTTCTCGGTTGATAAGTTGACAGTTGTGACGGCCCGAGCGCCGGCGCTGCTTGATTACGATACATTTTAGTTAATAAACTGTGTTAAGATGAAAGTTGATGTATTCAAACTATTTAAAATATACATATATTTAAAATCACTAAAGGTGTTTTCAAACAAAACATATTGTCATGTCAGCCACCGATAATGAGCCAGTGTAACGCGGTTTATGTGTTTTCTGTTCATGTTCAACTCTGACCGAACCTGCAGTGTGATTTAACGCCCACAATGGGGCTCACAGTGGGCCTGCTCCCAGTCGGCAGCTGCTAAGGGTTTTGGTACCTTAGGAAGAATGAAATGTACACACCGAAGTTGTCAATGTCATGTCATTGCTAACAGCAATAAACGAGTATCCACGAGTGACGTTTGTTTTAATTGCGTTCAAACACTACACATGCAATCGACGTAAGAGACCACCACTATCTATCAACATGAAGTAGAAGCATACATATCATAGCATACATAACTACGTATGCATGCCATCTCATGGAAACTGGTACTGCAACTCATCTGGATTTTACACATGTCCATTAGTAGCGATGGCCACTTACCATCACATAAGCCTCTTACTTCTTTGTCACCCATTCCTATAAAGATAAATTATGTTATGACAGTTATATGTAAAAAGCTCAAGATTAACTGATGATTTGATTCTACTATCATAGATTTCCTCAGTAAGAAAACTAAATTAAGAGTCTTTATTGCTTAGGAGGGTGTTTAATTTATAATACTCATAAATGCATCTCTCTTTTTTGTCTAATCTTTCATTTTTAGTCATAATATGCTATAGCTAGATTATAAACACAAATTTGCTTTAATCTGGAAAGTATTTTGTACGGTTAATTATGTTCTCTTTAATTCTGTAAGTAATTAACTGTAAAGCTTACGCTAGCCTGTCTAATATGAAAGCGATACGCCGCGCATATTTATAGAGGTAAGACGTTAGGTACATTACTCTTTACTATTTTACGAGTACTTTTATTGAAATTAATGGCGGACGTCTGTCGACGCTATTCCTGCCCTTTATGTCTTCCCAGACTTTATTTTATGAGGTCGAATAGTAGCAATGAAAAACTGACAGTTGTCCACTTGAAGTTGTTGGAAGTTAAATAACGGCGTGGACTGCGAGAAAGGAAAACTTATAACTTAACCGACAATTTATAGTTATGACGAAGAGAACTTGCTCGTTTACTTAATTTTCACTAAATCAATTAATGAGGTCTGTACCACTAAGGGTTACGTTATGGTTAAAGAAACTGGATGAAAGTAGCAGTGGAGAGGTCTTTTGGAGGAAGTCATTTAGATGACTAGATTAATGGCATTAGTGGTATAATATTTGCGACAATGAAACGTCTTGTTAACCCAGATGGTAAAATGTACCGGTTTTCTTTAAATTATCTCTGCTAGATATATTGCGAGATAACTGTACTATGTATTCTCTAGATTGACTGGAGAATACTCCATTATAGAAAATAAATAATTATTTTAACTAATAAATGCGAATATGAGTTTGTTTGTTTAACTCTAACTTAACTTTAACTCCTTAACGACTCAACCGACCATCCTGAAATATTGCACACACATTTTCAGGCGCACAGAAAATAATATGCTTACCTTATATACCGAAAGTAAAACTTTTGACACATGTTACCTATAATTGCACTCGGAATTATCTTACGAAATTTTCCAGCGTGAAAAATGACAAAGGGATGAGTGCGAAGCCGCAGGCAGCAGCTAGTCTAGAATAATGTTAACAACCCACAAGTTGTGAATAGATCTCGATCTTAAACGATTGAGATGAGTTTGACCTTCAAACGTTTTTAATACTGTTAGACGGTTGGCCTAGCGTTACGTAAGACGTTTAAAAGTGGGCCACATCTAATATTCCTTCGTTTAGTAACGTGGGCGGTATTTAGTGATTAAAACTGAATGAGGTCGGAAGTCAGCCTTACATATATGTTGACTTCTTACCTAATTGAAATGTCTTCCTACATAAACATGTGTTTTATACGAAGTAGGTGAAACTCACCTTATGAAAGTGCAGAACTGGTGGGGAACGTTTTTGAGTAAATCTATAGATTTTCGCATCGTGTGGTTTATAAATAAATTTAATGGTAGCCAGCTAATCTTATATGCTTTGGAACATACGTTTAAAAATATATAAAACTCTTAAAATTTGGTAAAGTTTCGATTGAAAGAAGAGATCCATAGAAATAAAAAATACTAAGGAATAATTCAAGGATTTTTAGTTATAATAGAATAAAAAGTTTAATTGGGCATAGAAATTCTTGTTATATTTGAATTGTTGAAATTATACGGATCTTACATTATTTTTACAAAGAAAATTATTTCACACATAAGTGATTCAAATGTTACTAATATATTAATGACGAATTCTTTATTTTCGCTGCGATCTTATACTCAGTATTCAAAAGGCAAAGAAAACACAGAAGATGGGTAAAGCTTTGAGTTTGAGATTGATATAAAAGACTTGTGGAAAATGCACTTTCTTAGAGTTTCGCGGTGCGGATTAAATCTGTGGATGGAACATTTAATATTCGTACACTTTGATTAGATTTTGCATTCTTAATATAGCTTTTAAAATGCTTATTCTGTTTAAATAATTCTTATAATAATCCGTTTTTCATTTTTTATTGAACTAGCTTACGCTATCGATCTATCCGTCCGCTTTCACAATTGTAGCTAATGAGTTACAGATGCGTTGCTTTAATGGATGGAAGAGGGGATCGACAGAAAAAATGATATTTGATATCCATTCCCTCCACCAAGACAGGATGGAAAGGGGAAGAGCATTTTCTCTTTTTCATCCTATCCTTATTAGAAAAAGTACTAGAATTAGGCATAAGACACATCATTCATCAAACGAAACGCAAAATACGACTACTTAGTCTTCTGTGATCTCGAGACGTCCCGTTTGTACATTTGATGTTGTTGCATGCTCTACTATTGTTAATGTTTTTTTAAGGATGTAATAATGCGCAGTAGAAACAAAGTAGCCTAAAGTGACCTAAAAGTTGGAAAACTTTTGGCAATGGGCCGGACAAATTGCTCGCAGCACGGCCGATCGGACCGAAATGTCCCAGAATGCCGACCTCGTATGGCAGACCGACGCTGCGTAGGTAGGCCTCCTAAAATATGGACCGATGGTCTGGCCAGGGCTACTGTAGATCACTGAATGAGGTCGGCAGGGGACCGATATCTGTGGCGATCAATGTGGAAGCCATTGAGCTACGAACTATTCGGCTGAAACGACAACAACGAAGTTTATATCGACCAAACTAGCGCTTGACCATTATCCCAGCTGGTATTAAACGGCGACGTGTTAAAAAGATAGTACGCATTAGTTTACTTTTTTTATAATTTGTTGCAGAAGCCCTCTTGATAAGGGCAGCAAGGGAGCCTGTTTTTGTAGCAGTGTCTGGAAGATATGGATTTGTAAATACATACAAATAATATTTACTCCCTTTACTTTGTTGTAGTAAAAGTCACACAAAAATAATTTATCTGAACTGTCACCGCTATAGTAAACTTATTTTATTTATGCATGTGTATTTAAATAGAATAGTATAAATAGGTATCTACTCATCTCAATTTTTTACTACAATCTGCAATCTGTTAATGTATGAATAATTAAAATAGGTTCGAAACCGGTGTAAACCTAGACCTGCAATGATTAGATTAAGCGTATAATTACAAAACAGTACTCTGCAACCATATCCTTATCACGGACACAAGAAAGGCGTTTAATTACTCAAATTATCATTCATGACAGACGTCCATCTCACAATAAAACTTGCTTAATATAAATTAAACCAACTGAAACTCTCTGTTTACTGTCCGTAATGGAATCAATGATCGTTGTAATTAAATTCCCTGACACTTTGTTCCTTTCTGTCCTTCCTTTGCTTGCTTCAAATTTTCTTAATTAAATAACGTTTAAACAAAAGACGCCAGATCGAAAAGTTATTATGACGCCTTGTCAAGTTGAAGCATTACAATGATCAAGTTTGTCTTTTTAACATTCGTTGTGCGAAGCTAAGCTAAGCGCTACCGGACATTGTTAGAGATTTGGTGGGGGAAGGGGATGAAAGCATTATGCACAAAATTACGGTGATAAGTATGATGTTATATATTTTTAATATTATTCAAGAAATGTGAATCACTACTACGAAGATTTCGCATTCTACTGGTCATTTAGCGTAATCGTCAGGTCCACGTATTGTGGTCGCACTAATGGACTTATCTGGTCCCTATTCAAATATTGACAATGGAATTGTCGTAGTCAGCGCGTTTAATTGAATCTTTATGAGTAGAAATATTACGTGCGATAAGGTTAAACTTTTGAGGCCGATTATCAAATTGTGAATATAAGAGATGCAAACAATTGAATTAGGAAACCCAAATATGATATGTGGCGAGCTTAAACGCATTAAGACGAGTCGAATTAATTCTTGAAGATGTTTGTCTTATCAATTAATCGGTACAAAATAATTGATACATATATTTTTGAAAGAGCGTAAATAAATGTTATAAAATACTCTTAATCGCTTCATCTAATATTTATGCATCGCAGAATTTTTTTAAAATCCAGGTTAATACGTTAAATACATAAATACTAACAACTCAAAGACGCAAACATTCATACTTAACCTATTTTAAAAAATGTTGGGAATTCGATTCATCCAGTACGGAATACCAGCAGATTTGTCCCGCATCCTCAGTGCTACATAAATATCACAAACGTTTCCAGAAGTTTGTTAACAGAACAAAAGTGCTGCCAAGACTTGTATGCGTAACACGAGAATGCTTGGCGGCAAGTCGCATACGGTCGATTGCCGCCAGCAACAAGTCGCTATTCAAAAATAAAGACACTGCGCTTTGGAATCTCTCAATGGAGGACAATTAAGATTCTCGACGCCGCTTCAGCTCCTTCATGCATGCAGAGTGTATCCACTCTCAGACTAGATGCGGTGATTCACAATTCACAATGTGTTTAGAGTCACTCCACACATGCTGACATATAACGGTTTAGTCAAAAGTAAACGTATTTGAGGTAGACCGATCTAATTTAGTTAATATTTTTTTAGAAGAAACCTCTTACTCAATTTTTTGAATCATACAACCAGACTCCTATCGTCGAAGTCACGTATTTGCACGGGACGTTAAAATAAAACGAAAAATTAAAGCTTGCAATACTCATGCCTGTGTTCGCTCAAGTCTTTGGCGTGGGAAATATCACTTGTCATAGGGCTAAGAAGCGAGACTAAATTTTTCACATGACTGCACGTAGGTAGACAAGGCTTCTGGTTCAGTATGAAACAACCGCGACAGTAAAGGATTTCAGACTCAATCAAAAAAGTGTTTGAGTGTAAATCAAATGTGTTTCGACTGAAGCGTTTCAAATGCCTCACATCGCGAACTTTTTTTAACAGCCGGGAAGTAATATCGCGGCATTGGTCCAGCTTTCAAGTCAGCACGGACAAAAATCTATGTGGTGGAGATTTAACGAAGAGGGTGCTATGAACGATTTAGCTGAGCTCACTTACAATATCACGTTTTCACAGCTCCGTACAAAGGTGTCTGTTTATTATTTATACTAGACGTGTTAACGGAATTTAATAAGCGTCTGAGGCAGACTTTCGACTGAAATTTGGGGAATTTCCTTGTTTTCCGCTTTATTATTTTTTCGAATATTCTTGGCGTCAGTATTTCGGTCCTATTATAACGTGTTATATCAAGTTCATAGAGAAGAATTAGTACCAGCATACTAAATCACTTATTTAATTTGATCATTTCGCCACTTGTAGGTATTGTGATTTGCGCAAGTTTATTTACTGAAGAAAAAAAAATAAGCGTAGAAATGCCACTTTTTTATTACTAAATACAACATACGAATTTTTTTATTCATTTCATGCATTCAATGCGTTTTCATAGGCTCTATATATGCGGAACTGCGATGAAATGATTTCTGGGAAAAAACTGTCCATTATGAATACGAATGTGTTTTCATTCGGACACAGTAATTGGCCGGCCGTCCCTCACAACGCGATTCATATTGAGACTTGTTTTAATTTATGAAATATTCGCGAACCGATGAAAACTGATGGACTCGTTGCGGACGCGGGGCTTCGTCCGCATTGGTTCCCTGCCTATGTCCGTTCGTGTTTCAATGCTCTCGAATGTTACGAATATACTGTATATATTTTACCATTCAAACATAAATTTTCAAGAAAAATATGATAAGAAATAACGATAATAAAACTCACACAAATAAATATAAATATTCACAGATAAATCTCCTTTTGTGCTCTTATTCGCTTTAATCAATTATTCCCCTTTTTATAGTTTTACGTAAAACTTACAAAGACTAAGATATTCGAGTAAGTATTCTAACATTTTGTTTAAAACTTCTCAACAGTGCGGAGGTCCGTCGACACCGAAGTTTCTAAGAGACTCTCACCACGAACTGTCTTTGCATCTGACACCTACTTTAGTTTTTTTTCATTGCCATTTCCATATTCTACGAAGTTTGCTGCACTGAAATCCGCTACTAAGTTGTGTATAGTTACGCTTTCGCATTACCCTTGTTTTCGAGTATACAAACATTTTGCATAAGCGAAGTACTGTATCAGAAATGTAACGTCATTAGCGAAACCAACAATGCAACGTAGGTAGAACTCAGTAAACAATAGATTGTTGCTGGTGAGCGCAAGTGGAACAATCGCCGATTAAAATTGCTTATACCTTGCACTTCGATATGCTTGCAGATATCGCGAATGAAAAACTCATTCGTTACATTGGCATTTATTACTTTTATTAGCGTTATTTTCTTAAACTAAACGTTTACATTTTGATACGTCTTAAATCAGGACAGGATCTAATTTGGCTAATGTATTTGTGGTTGACAAAAGCAAAAAGGAACGAATTTTTAGCAGTTTTCTACATTCAAAATAATTTTATAAGTATCAATATCTTAATACAACGTAAAACGACAAAAACTTATTAAACAATTTAATTAACAAAGTAGAATGGTTCCAGCACATCACGACTTGTAAGACCATACCAACTAGCGCCATCTAATACAGTTAGCAAGTCGGCAATAACCTATGATGCCAAATTTTTCTACTTCAAAAATCTTTTATCATGTACCTTTTTCTTTCCTTATTTCCTTTTGTCCACCCCTTTCTCTTTCCTTTTTTATCACATCCGCTCTTACCAACATCTACTCCTATCGACATGGGAGGCGCCCGTGACGTCATTTTAGTTCGATACGAATAATAAATCATACGAAACTCTTCAATTGAATACGTCAAACCACATTCCATGACAACTGACAAGTTGGACAATAGCCCCCCGAACTGCTTATTCGTTTGCCTCCTTCTACTATAAAAAATATCTCTATCGTTAATATAGCATCAGTTATGTCAAATAACCGATGCACGACAATAATGCACTCATGCAGGTAAAGTAGCAAATGATGTATGCATTATCTTGTAGTGTTTACACTATGTTATGTTGAAGCTGTCCCCCGTGACTGCTCAGACAATGGTTTGTATAACGGTCCCGCAATTTCCCCTTCACACCGTGCGGTTTGTTTTATGACTCGTGATGCTTGAACAAATGATGTCACACTACACTCGACTGTTTCTTAGATTTTGTCCTCATTGTCAGATACCTGTTGGGAAACGGTATTCCTCTGGAAACTAATTGTTTCATATGGATATACTGGTATATATGATGCACATTAGTATTACCTTCTGCAAATATTTATAAAAAACAAATCCGGTTTTATTACACGACTGACCCAGAAAGTGAGTAATATTCGCGTGTCTCACTTCTATTGTGACTTCTTATATTATTTTAACCACACTTTTAAGGTTAGTGGATGGATCACAATAATAGTCGAATGGCCGGATCGACGACCGAAATAAATTAAATGTTGGCTGGTATGTTGTAAGTTAATTATTACTTTAAAAACTTTAACAAAAGGACACAGTTCACTTCAACATGATATTTAAAATGAATTTGACTTATGAGGGTGGCGGGTCAATCGTTATGACTCAGTTGTACGACATGTCTCTCCCTTGAGCCTTACCCGCTTATATTCAAGCCATAGATTAATATAGCGGTTTTATTAAAATATGAACTATTGTGATTATAAATTTAGGTACTGTGTTGCTAGTCCGTATATAAATTCCTAATGAACTCTCGTATGTAGCATTTTGAGCAAAATTATAATAGTGCACATTTGTCACTATTGTGGCAAAGTTTGGTGCGGTGCTACATGGGCCGACTGTACACGCTTTTGCGATATGACGCCAATTAGCATAATAGCTCAATAAGCATGCGGCACGCCTATTCAGCTAGTTTAGCTTGGTCTAATGCCGCTACCAGCTTCACAAAGCCGCCATAAACCATGTCAATTTATTTGCACTAATCCCATACTTCATTTTGCTAGTGAAACAAGATTTCGAGTATCAAGAGTTGACTGTTAGAAATTATTTGGTCTCCAGCGATCGTTTTAACCGATGCACGGATATAAAACATCGAAGCGTTTCAAAATGCTACAACGAAAACTTTACCGTGATGACCAAAGTTTATAAACTGTACCGCGCGCGATTTTAGTGGATTTTTCCCTACCCATCCTATCCACATTAGAAAAGATGGAAAGGTGAAGAGGACTGTAATTGGGCCTCTGGTGCCTTACTCATCAGACGAAACGTAGAATACTACTTCACACCTGCCTGCTGTGAGGATATTTCACCAGTCGAGCCGGCCCCATTCATGCAACAGACGTCATTTTATCACTTTTTACAAACAGTTTTTGTGAGATAAAAGGTTCGCTATGTTTTTTCTCTTCCTCTGGCATGTGTATGCAAAATTTCACGAATATCGGTCAAACGATATTCGTGAAATTATGCAAAAAAGAAGAAAAAAGAAGATGAGCCAATGCGTAACATACAAACAAGCAATGTTACAATCGCATTTATAATATTAATTAGGATAAAAAAAAATACTTTGTAGATTTAGCAACACTACAGATTAGATAGTGAGAACGGTAAGAGGAAAGTACCGGTCGGATTCGATGCAGAGTTTGTATTGAGACGTCTATTCACAAAAGGAACTGTGGAAGGTGTAAGTAGACATAACTAAGAATCCTTCGGGATCAAAAGTTTGCAACTGCCCGACGCGATGCTGACACCAAAGTGACCTTTAGTTACGAACTGGCGAATCCTCGTGGGTTCGATAATTCTTGCTAATGGATTTTGATCAAAGTTTCACACTAAAGGAGTTTAATATAAATTGGCCAAGTTATAAATGAAAGGGATGCAATGTCCAATCTATACAATGAGGAAAAGGAAGACTTTTCAAATATGAGATAGTCCGATTAAGCGCCGTATTATTAAAACACAGGGGTTAATTTTTTTTGGCATATTATTTAAATTATTCACTTGTCTAATAACTACCAAAAAGGTATATTTTCTAATGCATTACCATCACCAAATTGTAATTCGTAATTGCTGCCTGCCCATCTGGGTTACAAGCGTGAGTTCTTATTTATTTATGCATATTCTCTAATGTCATGGATGTGTACGTACGTATATACATATTTCAGTTTGTACCCGACGGAATTCATTCTGGGATTTCTATATTTGGAAGCCATCCAAGATTGTTTCGATGTAATAATTGAATGAATGTGATATGTTGTTTCGTGACTTTATTAATAAACTAATGTTTGATTAGAGTTCATTTACGTTTATTTCACGAGTCTTGAGGACTACCACTTAAATTCTGTTTAGTTATAAATATGTATTCACGTACGAGATTATTGTTTAGTGTTAAATCAAGAAAACTTAACCTCATTTATTTTTTCATGAATAATGTATCTTTTGACTATTATCTCACACATCAACCTATTCACTCGACTTTTGTAAGTACCCAGGTAGCCCCATCTCAAATGAATAAATTGATAAAAATCTGGATCGGTCGAGACCTCAGCCTGTTCAGACGTTTACGCTTAAACTTCTCCGACCGGGCTGCCGGAAAATAAAGTATCTATTTCGAACCACGATATTGACGCAGCAAACGAAAATCACATCTCTGTACGTTTATTCTGTTACCGGATCGAATTCTAATTTAGCTGCGTCCAGGCCAATGTTAGCGTTTAACCTTCCGTCCGATGATTAATTAAATGTGTTTCGCGCTCGACGTGCTTGTTGATAATTGAGCAACGCACTCGATAGATTGACATCAGTTATGTTTTGAATAATGAACACGCGGATGTGAAATTGTAATTATTACCTTTATGAATCTACCGAACTGTTTGTTGTAATTTCGCAGATGAATGATCAATAATTTATTCGTTGACCAGATATTGTAAATAATGTTACGTATTTACTATATGCTTTTTTATGAATGGCGTATAACAACAATGTTTTCACAGTGTTTTTAGATTCCAAATGTAACTATACAAAAATCAACTGATTTGCTTTAACTACATCACACAAGTTTGACCCATAAGTTGAGTGAGGCTACTTTATAGTTTTATAATAAATATAGTAAGTTAAATAACACAAAAGTTGTAGTTTAGGAGATTAAGTTTGAGAAAAACACTCGATAGAAAGGTCCGGCGACACATTTTCATCCAAATGCAACTATTTCCCTCGTAGAATTCCGTTATCGCGCGTTCCGCCATTCGTCGCCACCGCCACCGATAACATCGGTGTTAAATCGCCTCAGCAAATCGTTTCCTTACACGTTCAAATACCTTATTTACAACTACCAATTCTATAGACTGCTCGACCCGTTTAAAATGCATATTATAACTGTATTAAATCGTTTTTACGTACAAATTCACGATAGTTCCGGTACATATATTATACTAGATTTTACATTATACGTACATACTTTAACGTTGTGTAATTTTTATTCTCGCTCGAAATGGAAGTTGTTGGAAATTCTATAAAAAGTTTCCGAGTTTCTTTTACTCGGCCCGCTGAGACTTTATTCTTTTGTCTTGGGATGTATGGTAATTTTTGAGCTGTGAAAAAAGAATAACATAAATCAGTTACATTTTTAAGGATTAAGTATAACTAATCAATGTTATTACAGAAGACAAGGCCTAATCTGAAACACGTAATTTGTATCTAAAAGCTGATGTTTATTATATGTTAAAAGAGAAGATAGATACAGAAACATATAACGGTCAGACGAAATGATAGGTATATAGCATAGCTATATATAAATGATAGCTCAATTAAGAATTATAATTTAAACGGCTTTGTTATAAAAGCCTTCACGTTGCCTTTTAGGACGTATCCAAGTCTCGATTCCTCCTTCTATATTCGAAACAATTAACTAAAGATCAATAATTTAAAACTGACGAGATATTTTTTCATAACAATATCTATAAAGTTTAGAGGCTGGCGCTAAACGCCAGTTATTGAAACAGTATGAGAACGTCTTGGCGCCAAGAAGCTTAAATATATCCCATTACTTAAACGTGGCCAACATTGAAGTATGGAATGATGCCAGTAAGCGGCGCGCAGATGCAACCCCGGGCGTTCAACCGCTTCATTCGATTTAGCGATAGTGCCAAAATCTACATTCACTGTGAAAAATGGCGGAATTAGTCCTCGCTCTAGAGTACTTACTGTAAAAGTATGAATAGTGAATTTTGCCCACAATACTTTTCATTAAAAAAACTGCCCGTGCTTCTTCTTTCCAGTAGAATATCTAATCGCCACAAAGATCGGTAGCCCGCCGCGCTCACCATTTGGCCTTCCGCAACTTCAAAATATCGTTTTGTTTTTCATCTTCTTTTGTTATATTCGTGTTTTTTTCGTATTATATGTATGTATAAGTCCGCTTGTTAGAATGTCTGTAAAAGCAAACGAAATTTTCGGTTCAAATGGTGAACTGGACATATTTCAGGAACCATTTTATAAATTTTATAATAAGTTAGTCATAAACGAGGACCGTAATGTTAAATCGTCAATTAATGCTTGTACAGTTTTAAGTTAAACTAGTCTTATGTAATGACATGTAATATAAAATAAAAACAAAATTAAAAAATTCGGAACAATTCACGATGTTGATTCACATACATACAACAAAAAATATGTAATTAAGAATAATTTTAATAATCCCCGACCTTAAGTAGACGCTGCTTATGGGGTTCTTGATAAGAAGAAAGAATTTAGTTCTCAGGTTCTGCCACTACACGGCGCTTAAAGTGGGCATCTTAAATTTAAGTGTCTATATAATGTTAGAATAAAATTTCTGTACTAACTACTAACTTATAAGGAAAATGTGATGTATAGACGAACGGATAAGGTACTACACTAATATTTTAGGGGAAGCATAAAAGTATGATAGAGAAATTAAGAAGCAAATGATCAGCACTGTATGGGCGTGTTTCATAACATGCCCATACAGTGCTGATCATCTGCACTTGTTGTCCCATTATTATGTCCCCATAATAATGGGACATCAAGTAGAGTTTTAGTCCTGAGTATGGAGGGGTATGTGGGTAGAAGCAGGCCTAAGAAGAGATGGACGGATTGCGTGAAAAGTGACATGATTACGAAGAGAGTTAAGATTGAGATTATCGATGGTAGATCGATTTGGGAGACGAAAACCGATTGAATCGACCGCATATGAAGTTGGAACACGGTAGGTATAGGTTTGCGGTTCTATTCAATTATCTGTCTGTAATTTCTGTTATGTATTAATTAGCTGTTTTCAGTTTTCATGTACCGCTTAAGCCCCCCGAGGTCTGGTAACTAAAATAACATAATATGTCTATTTTGTGTTATATGATCCCTTCCTCCTATTGCCGTGATCGGATATTCAATTTTGTAAAATAGCATTTATGCTCCTTTAAGGCAATATTTTATGCGACAGTTCTATGTAATCAATTTTGATGCCAGTTTGCGCTTATGTTAAACGATTTAAATTGGTTTTGATAACAAACTTTATTTATCGAAATATGAATCTATATGCGTGCGTTCTATAGACGTGGATAGTGAATGAGGAAGCATAAACAAACACATTGGAAGGTAAGCGTTAAGGTGGCGTGTTAACGTTTTATCACCGCATTTATGAGTCCGTGGGGAGCACTGAACGTCCATAAGATTTCGTTCCTTGCGTTACTAACTAGTGATGTGTCTTACATATCGATATCATTGAAATAAATATATTTAGGTAGACACATCAAGTAAATTTTGCTTCAGTATAATTTTGTGATGATGATATTGATATGGAGACGATACGCTTATTATATTATTATTTATTATACAAAATTCAAGAAGAGTTAGTTAAATACTTTCAATAAAAAAGGGTGCGACATTGTGTTATTACGTTAGGTAATTTTTACATTTCATAATATTGTTACTAGAATTGAGAAAGACGATTTCAACGTGCTGAGAGGATAAATTTAAAAAGACAAGGAAAATTTAATGCATTTTCGCCAAATGGGACGTGCTAGGCGAAATAACATTGCGCAGGTTTATCGGAAACTAAAGAAGTATGATGATGGCGCCAAACGGAAATATCTGTATTTGCTAGCTTTCTAGGTCGAACGCGGGATTGCTTATAATTAGATTGGTTATCAAGTATATAAGAATAATGTTTCGAGTTCAATGTCTCTATATATATATGTCGTGTATGCAAATAAGGTAGGATCATCACGTAATAAACAGTTAGCTATTGACAGGACAATAGAGACCGCAGCAAATGACACGTTTGATTGACGCCCCCAGTGCACAAACAACCTTTCCGACGCCCGCATCTGGACATGTAATCTGCATTTATCCTATGTTAAGCGTTTTCAGCAGTCTAGTTAATACTGTAATTACAGCTACATAGTGTGTAGATAACACACGCGCAAACTGTAATTAGTCTGCCATTAAACCGCACCGCTGTGATTTGATTAATGATGGCGGGGGACACGGACATGTCAGATTCGGTAGCATCAGTGCGCCGCGTTGTTTTTCATTGATCGATATCAACACGATCACATCACTAATGCTCATTGTATATTCGATGCGTCTCTGAGTTACGGTTATGGACGCATATTGTCTATTTATAGAATATTTTAAAGATGTTTTGACCTCTTGCTGTATAATTGGAAAGTTTTTCATCTGTTTCTCGTTTACTAAGTGTAACTAAAACTTTGAAACCTATCTATATGTATTAGTTAGAGTTAACGCTTATTTTAGCAACTGAATTTTTCAATAGCCCTAGTGCCTTTCGCTAGGGCTATTGAAAATAGGCACTAGGGAAAGTGATTATGCTAATGATATATCTTCTGTCCTGAGATGAAATCAATAACGGCGCAATATTTTTGAGCAGTGTATCAACGAATTCTAAGATCGTCGAATTTGGACACGATAATACACATTAAAATTATTAACACCTGACATAAACGTTTATCATGCCTCCGGAACTTTCGAGGTGTTTCGATTTTAGCGCACTTGATTAGTTACTAAATTATAACTTCTAATGAATTAAGATTGACATCTTACTTCACTTGAAAAAAATATATATAATTTTTGTTTAAAAAATTGTATAAAACTTGGCATTATATAAAATGTGCGCATTATGCACTCGATACTTTAACCCGTCGCCAGAGATTTAGGATTTCCAATTGGCAGGGTCCTGGCTCACCTCTCTCGCTTCCTCTACATTCACATACATACATATGTTCTAGAAAATTATACTTGTTTAATAATACGTTACACAATACACACATTAAATGCGCACAAAATTAGGTGTAAGGCATAAGATTCGTAGTTTTATATTTTAATTTTATTTATACTTACGACGTAAGTGCAAATAAATAATTCGTATTATCATTTTATAAGAATAAACACATAAGTATTGTCATGAATTTAAATGTATTGGTTGGAATTTAACTGGAGATTTCGCCTTAAAGCGCACAATGACTTTTTTTTCTACACGTGCGCCATAACGTACGTTAACCCCGGGGAATTCAATTGTTTGTCGCTTTGTTTTTTATTTGTCAAGTCACCCAGAAGCTAATATTGATACTTGCACCCGGAACTTCAGTGTTTGCAGACATTTGGCTTCGAAGTGTGTGTTAGCAAACAGTGATATAGGCAAACATATAGATTTATCGGAGGCTCGAGCACTATCACGACTGTTAAATGCGATCCTTAACAAACAGAATTAGATGATTGGTAATTATTGATGGATATATGGATTAGACTTTAATATAGTTTGGTACCTAATTTCAATATTCTTTTATAGACAATACTTAAAAAATGATTGTTGAAGTAAGATTAAAGGCAATGTTCGATGTAAAACTTAAAACTTAAGGTATTGATTACTAAATAACATGTGAACATTTTGTTACCCTTTTTTCTATAAATTCAGAAAAGAATCAATAAATATGAAAATGAAAATAAGTTTATTTGCAATAAAAAAACAGAGCCTGCGATGTTACAGAGTTGAGTTGATTATTGAATATGTCCAGCGGCAATCACAGTGTTAGGTTATGCAAGTGATGCCCACACTAGGCAATGCCTGTATCGTGGGCACCGAGGTCAGTACAAAAAAAATACAAAAACCCACAATCTAGGAGTTACAAAATATTGATATATATGCATATATATCCATACTTACATATACACATATATACACATACATATATATATATATATATATATATATATATATATATTCTTAGCAACTATAACTAATATAAAGGGGACGCGGCGCCCCATTACGACCGGACAGTACGTCGGCCTCGCCAGGGCCAAGGCGGAACTCAACGCCCAGCGCGAAAAAGAGCTGGAGCTGCAAACGGAGGCGGAGCTGGCGGCGGAGGAGGAAATGAATGCCAGTACGTGGCTTGCGTCCGCGAGGCGGTGGGCAAGATAGGCAACGTGGTGCCAGCGCTCCGAGCCCGCACGGAGTCGCAGGAGGTCGCCCACCTGCAGACCGAGCTGGCCGCGATGAGGGCGGAGCTAGAGGCGGTGAAACGGCTGGCGGCCGCCCCCTCGCAGATGACCCGGGAGGAGATCTTATGGTTGATTCCCGGATTGCGGGTATTCCGCTGGCGGCGGACGTGCGCAATGCCGCCCGCGCCTCAATAACGGCCAGCGCCAGGCCCGAGGTGGAGCGCGCTGCACCCGCCCCGGTCGTAGAGCCGGTGCCCGACCCGACCCCTGTCCCCGCTGCGAGATACGCCGCGGCGGTTAAAAAGGGAAAGGGGGAGGGAAAGAAGAGCCTGGCGGCCCGTGAGGCCGAGTCTGTAGTGGATCTGTCATTCGCGAGCCCCGCCCTGGCCCGCCGCACAAGAAGGTGGAGGGTGGAGAAGGGAGTGGAGACCCTGTCGGATCACCGATATATCCGATTCGACGTGGTCTCCGCGCCCGCGGAGGCTCTGGCCATGGCGCCGGACCGTGCCTTGCCGGGAGAGGGTCCACGGTGGAAGGTGTCGACCCTGGACCCGGGGCTGGCCAAGGAGGCGGCAGTAGTGGAGAGATGGGTCGCCGACGGCACGTTGAGCGGCACTCATGCGAACGCGAGGTGCGAGCGGCTCACAGGAGCGCTTACTCGCGTCTGCGACGCGGCAGGAAGAGGAGGGACCTCGACCTGTAGGAGGTGCTGCTCGCCGCGTACCGTGCCGCCTGTGCGGCGCTCACCTCGGCCATAAAAGCCGCCAAGGAGGAGGCTTGCAGGAGTGGCTCGACAGCCTTAATCAGGACCCGTGGGGCCGCCCGTACAAGGTCGTGAGCCAAAAGCTCCGACCATGGGCTCCCCGCTAACCAGGTCCCTTGAGCCGCTCCTTACGGCGCAGGTGGTCGGCTCCCTCTTCCTGGCGAGGGAGGAGTGGGTGCCGCCGAGGATGGCGGCGCCGGACCCCGAAGGATCGGCCACTGCGGGCGAGGAAGTCCCGCCCGTGTCCGAGGCCGAGTTGGAGGCTGCGGTTCTGAAGCTAAGACTAAAGAACCGCGCCCCGGGCCCGGACGGTGTCCCTGGGCGGGTTCTCGCCCAAGTCGTCGGAGTGTTTGGCGTCTGGGCGGGTTCCGCGGCGGTGGAAGACGGGCAAGCTCCTGCTTCGCAGGAAGCATGGGCGCCCGGCCGACTCACCGTCGGCCTACCGCCCCATCATGTTGCTCGACGAGGCGAGCAAGCTGTTCGAGCAAGTGCTCGCTGCGTGCCTTGTCGCACACATTGAGACACGCGTCGTCACCGCGTCGGCCCCAACGTTCCGGGACGCGGGCGTGCTCGCAACTGCGGGCACGGCCCACGTGGTGCGCCGCATCAGAGCCCTGGGCCTAAATGTGGCCCTCGAGAAGTCCGAGACCATGTTCTCGTCGTCCTCGACAGCCGATGGGGGTTCGCACTAAAGCTGGTGACGTATGCGGGAATGCTCACCAGGCTGGTCCCCAACTGCGGCGGGCAAGCGGTACGTGCCGCCGCCTGTACGACGGCGTGGTGCGCTCTAAGGCGCTCTACGGAGCGCCCATATGGGAGACGAGGCCCCTGAGCAGGCAGAACATGGTCCTGCTGCGACGTGCGCAGTGCACACAGTGTCGTACGAGGCGGTGTGCCTTATCTCCGGAAGCCGGCAGAGAGGCGAAGAACCCCTCCCGGAAGAGATCGTACGCTGGAGGAGAGAAGGTCGCGTCGATTTCTTCCGGCGATGGGAGGAGAGATTGGCGGACGCCTCGGTAAGCAAACGGCTTGTCGAGGCCGTCCGCCCCGTCCTGCGCCAATTTTCACAATTATATCCGGACTTCCCACTTTGACACGACCTGTCACTTCGCAAGCCAACGAACGAATGTCCCCTCTCTGACGGTAGCTCCCTTTAAATAGGGTGTCAGAGGAATGCCCCCTCTCTGCAGTTGGCTGCCTTAAAATAGTGTCAGAGGTGACGTCACATTTATTTATTATTTTTATATTTATTTCATGCTAATAATATATATATAAGTAAGGGAGGGAATGGTTAATATCTACAGAAATACAATTGTAAGCGTATTAATCAATAGTGCACTGAGTGGTGTAGTGTAGAAATGTTACGATTTTATTTTCAGGAGGTTTTCTGTTTCATTATAGTTCAGTGTGAATAACAATTTTAGTAATGTGGATTTGGCTTGAGTTAAAGTTTTTTCTTTTATGTCACAGAATTTTACCACAGTATTATAAATATGTATCCGAATGAATGAGCCAGTGCGTTGGGCAAAGTATGTGTTAACTGTAGATTAAGCAAGCGGTACATGCAGTAAAATGTCCTAAAGAATAAGGTATTGTCTATGTATTTATCCATATTCGTATTAACTCAACTTCAGATATATTTTACACAATATTTTTTTAAGAAAATTATTAAAATTCATTTAATTGAATTAATATCACTAATTAATATACTGAAAAGGCAAGTCATATAGTAATCGAAAATTTAAAGTATAGAAAGTGGTCATAATCGGATCTTCGAACTTAATATTCTTTTCATGATGTATAATTAATTATTTGTTATAAACATTACTAATCTAATTTGTATAAAGATATACCTAAAAACAGTATTTAATGTGTAGCTTGAAGCTGATGTGATGAAGCAAGCTGTCCTTTAAATTTCATCAAACCTCTGTAACAAGCTTTGGCCGTCAAACGACAACTTTATAGACTAATTATTATTAAAAGTTTGCAAATTCGCTGACGCTTTCAAAACCTTGTATGCCTAAATTACATGACATGGTTATTTTAATGAAATTGCCAATGCTTGTAAAGTGCACAAAATATTATAACCATGTTTACCTTTAATACAGTCAGTCAGCAAATAAATAAATAAATATGCGCTCACGCCCGTAACCCAGAGGGGTAGGCAGAGATCATGGATTTCCATTTGGCGCGATCCTGGTACACCTGTCTCGCTTCTTCCACATTCATACATTTACGCATGCATGCTCGTCGGTTATGGGTGCTCCTTATATCGCCCTTTTTTAGTAAGTCATTAATCTGATCGATATAAGTTTTCCTAGGGCGTCCCCTACCAACACTGCCACTCACTTTTGCAACATAAATTTGTTTTGTTATTCTCTCTTCATTCATCCTTTCAACATGCCCGAACGACCGAAGCATAACTTTCTCAATTCTAGTCACAACGTCCACTTTTAAGCCACACTTTTCCCTTATAACGCTATTTTTAACCCTATGATTCAAAGTCACGCCTAACATACTTCTTAAGGATCGCATCTCAACGGCATTAACTCTACTAGCACTTTTCCTGCCAGACCCAGCTCTCACTTCCATACATTAAAGTGGAGACAGTCAGCAAGTGTTATTTAAATCGTTTAATAATTATGGAAATCACCGACAGACTTTGGAAGCTTACAATTGGACTAGGAATATTATAAACTCTCAGAAAATTGTGGATTGAACAAATCATTTACAATTCAATGTGTCGAGTCAAATGCAACGAACCTATTATTTTTATAATGCACATCTTTTTAAAATATTATTTTTTATTTATAATCTTGCCAAACCTAAGGAATCTAACCTATAATATTCTATTCTTAAATAAAATTTAGTTTAAAAATAATGCAAGCAAAATATCAGTTCACGATTTGACTTCGGCAGTTTATAAACTGTGAGAAATGGCACGTTATATTGTTAATGATTTATTGAGTAGACAATTTATAATATGCCTGTACCGAATATACACTGACATATTCAATATACACACAATTAAACCGACCAAGCGAATTCAGTTAATAATAGGTAATAATATGGTTTTTAAATTATCAATGTCATATTATTAGTTATTTAAGCCTTACATATTCCATAAAAAAAAAACAATAACTATTATATTTACTAAATATACAAGGTCCATAAACATATATGTACTACTAGTATTTACTGGACCCCGTTCGGGAAAAAGTCAAGCAATACGTTCCGAGATTCCGATTCCATTTCCTTCATATTATAGTCTTTGTATTTAATTACTACTATTTTTTTCAAAATCGGCCTTTGCTAGAATGTTTCCCACTGCTGGGACACAGGCCTCCCTCTCCGAGAGAGGGAATGTAATCCACCACGCTGGCCCAGTGCGGGTTGGTGGATGTCTTTGAATTTGATGGTTCTAAGAACATCGAATGGTGGTGCCATTACAACGTCGCTGGATAGAGGCGCGACCAACGGAATCAACACAACAACTTATTATTCTTTTATTATTACAATTGTTGATAATTAGAATTTAAACGATTAAACGTCATCGGATCTTCATGACGAATTTATATTCAACACAACAATAATTATTAAAAGCTATCAAGTAGATTCATATGCGTGTATATTAAGAAAACCTAACAGTACACTTTCAAAAATCTCTTAACCCTACATGAGGAGACAGTTATCTCTATTCACTTTAGGTCGAGTCTGTCACGGCACAAGGTCACAATCTTGACAGAAGTAAGCCTAAAAACATACACTATGTATCGAACAGCCTGAAAATTGAAAAAAAAATTAAAGGCATAAAACGTTTTTTATTTTCTGCAAATCAAAGTAATTTAGTGTTAGGTTAAAATAAATTGAAAGTTATTTGTTTCATAAATTTATATTGATTATTATGTTCATATTTATTCGGACTGGCAACACTGGCGGGTAGAAGGAGAACTGGGGCGGGTCGATTCGTGGCATTTGGACAGTGACGGAGCTAGAAGCAACATCGTTGTGCGAACTAGAGAGTAGTAGATAATATGGAAACATTGGTATTGAAGGGGACGGAAGGTCTTGTGTTAAAAGCAATAAATCCAGTAATATCGAAGCTACGTGGTTTTTTTACATTAGGTAATAATTATAATTGTATTATTGTGAAGAGTATATTAAAAAAAACATGCAGACGAATTGATAATCTTCTCCTTTTTGAAGTCGGTTAACAATGTCACCAACTCAATAACATAAATCGTAGAAACATTATTACAGAGTTGTGTTGACAAAGGTGCAATTTTATTGGGGAAGTTAGTGATTTATTGAGGAAGAAAAGAATTCATTTTTATTTTGTTGGACTAACTTCCTCTCCGCATATTTCTTTTTACACTTTAAACTAAAATGTTTACTAGACGCACCGTTAGGTTTTTTTAAGTCACAAAGGTATTAATTATAAAAATCTACCCCTTAAAGTATTCTGTACACTGTTTCCTCACTAAAATAAACATATATTTATATAAAAGTAGTCAATTCAATATCGATTTGTAAGTTTACTCTGGATCGAGACCAAGAAAATCATCGGTATTTTAATATGAGTTCGTACATCATCAAAGTCATAGATAACAGTTTTATGGTTCAGTTTATTATGTTACACCCGAATTTATAAAGTCGTTTCATAGAAAATACATTCGTCTTTTAGTTATGTAAATTTAAAAGCATTAAATTCGACTTATTTATAACATTTTTATGAGTGTTCATGTAACTATAATTTAAATTTATGATTCCAGAAGCGATGTGTATAACTAACAATAGTTAGTTTTAATTTTATCCAGATCATTTTTTTTAATTAAATGGATACAAATTAACAATTGGTCACTTATCATTTGTGTCTGAATAACACATGTATGTAACATGTAAGAATATAGAAGAAGCGAGAGAGGTGTGTTAGGATCGTGCCCTATGGAAATCCGTAATCTCTGCCTACCCTACCTGCGTACCTGCGTGCTTATTATTTATGTAGACGAACGAATAGGGGAGTTTTTAATTTTATTTTTTAAAGAGGGCTTTAAATGTTGTCACTGAACAGCTGAGCAGTATCGATGGAAGGAGTTAATAAAAAACCTTGATTACTCTGTAGAGGCGTCGCGGGGGCGCGTTATTTTTATTTTAACGGTGACACAAATTGAGGTTCTTTTTTATGAGAATATTCCCTTCACTTGCTTTAACAAACTTTCCAAGTGCCTTTATTGAATTTTCTCAAGTTTTGATAGGTTTTTCCAACGATTTTTCCTTTGTAGCGTTTCGTTACAAAGTTGAGCTGCTTCAGTAACTTGGTAAGGAAACATTAACTACCTAAACACTCTTTAAACAATACATGTTTTAATTATATAAACACTTATTCCTAATGTAACTTATGGTTTTTTAATGAAACGATTATAGTATGCTATTCGAACTTTAATGTATGGAAGTGAGAGCTGGGTTTGGCAAGAAAAGCATGCTAGGAGAGTTAATGCCGTAGAGATGCGATCCTTAAGAAGTATGTTAGGCGTGACATTGAATAATATGATTAAAAATAGCATTATAAAGGAAAAAGTGGATTTTGTGACTAGAATTGAGAAAGGTATGCTTCGGTGGTCCGGGCATGTTGAAAGGACGAATGAAGAGGGAATAACCAAACATATTTATGTTGAAAAAGTGAGTGGTAGTGTTGGTAGGGGACGTCCTAGGAGACCTTATATCGATCAAATTAGTAGCTTATCAAAAAAGGACGAGCATTTACTTGTAGATGTATGATGTAAAAGAAGCGAGAGAGGTGTGCCAGGATCGCGCCAAATGGAAATCCGTGATCTCTGCCTACCCCTCTGGGTTACGGGTGTGAGCGCATATTTAAGCTAGATAAGCCCTAAGCGTTTATTATATTTATTATACCTTGGTAGCAGCTCATTTATTTTTGTAGTTTATCAAACTAATTTTCTTTTCAATGGAAGATTAACTCCTAAAAACTTAACGTACGTACAGTAAAGGTAACAAACCATTAACCAAAATAAATTGCACGTCTTATGCGACATGTGTTAGATTTTATGAGTTTCTACGAGCTAATTATTCAGTACCAACCGTTGGACTAACGGTTCGCTTATTTCTGGATGTGTCGTTGCTCGAATGATGCATGGTCCCCGTGGACGCACGTCTAGTTAAAATGCAATGCATGTTGCAGCGACGACGTGCTTTACCCATTCAGATTTATGGCAAGCGTTTGATATTAGGTATATGAATGCATGATAGATGAACTCTTACATATGGCCGCAAACTGCATAAATAATAAAAGCATCAAGAAATCAAACCAAAACCTGATTAAATGAAACACTAAAACCCTGACGAAATTAACATACTGCGTACAGTTACAGCCACACAACTAATAACCTTTTTTAATGTGAGGAAATAACTACACATGAACATCAACAGTAGTGGAGTCCGCAACAACAACATCTGCTGCGCTAACAGGCGTACTTGACCGGTTATACACCACGACCTCACAGAAAACAGGCGTGAAGTAGAAGTAGTCTGTGTTTCGTAGGATGATTGAGGTATCAGAGACCTAATTTTAATCCTTTTCCCTTCTCACCGTTTCCCAATAAGAAAAGGATGGGAAGGGTAAGAGGATTAGACGGGGACGGGATGAATATGAAAAGGTCTCTTCCATTAAAGGAAGGCAACACTTCCGCAACTCATCTCGCTGTTGCAGATGCCTATAGGTAGCGGTCATCTAACATCAAGTGAACCGAATTATAATTATTTAGTCTGGTTAAGTCGGGAACCCGGTCGCAGAAACCGTTCCGCAGTAACCAAACGAGTTGCAGATTCGTTGCCGACCGGGTTGGGCGGGAAAAAAGCTATTATATCTAGAACGTGTAATTTTACAAGAACCTTTTATGGTGCGAGTAAGAATTGAGAAATAGTTTTTGTAATAGAAAATTGTATAAGACAGTTAAGCTATGTAGAAAATTGCGCAAAAATATGTTTATAATTTGGAGCTCTATTGTGTTGAATATACAAGGGAGCAGATAGATAATTCCAAACCAGATACTTGAAAAAACACTTATAAGAAAGTATTTTATAAAATAAAATATTTCACATACTAATATTAATATCGAATTGACACATTATATTCTTTCAATAGTAAAAAAAATTAAAGACGTAAAAAGGTGTACATTGACCGTTATATTGTCGCGACACAAGTTCATTCATAGTCAGAAGACCCTCATAAATGTGTCACAGTCAATTTACTCGGTCCGACGCCCCTCTAGAAACAATACAGCTTAAATTACTGGACGGCTATTTTTGCTTTAAGCGATGAGCTAAATAGGCATTAAAATTAATAATAGTTTTTCATCTTGTTAACAAAAAAAACATTTAATTCGATGCTTGGCGGTTCCATCTCAAGATTTGTATCAATATCAACTAATCGAAACTTTAATTTATTAAATTTTACTACTTCAATAAATTAATTTATTAATGTAAATTAATTAAAATGAACATAAAATACCTAAATGGCATTATTACATCAGAGCCTATTTTTAAACATCGAACACGATCTCCAGTGAAACCTACGGAAATTCGATGAAACATTCAAAATATTTATGCCCCTAATTAAAAAGTTAGTTATTTATTCTTCATCTGTTATTATCATTAAGCGATGAAACATTTACTTGATAATCGTGATCACGCTATGGTCTGTGTATTTTTTTCTTTATACATTGTATTTGTTTCTTTATATTCAAGATACGACATAAGCAATTAATACCCTCGACTGTTCTTTGATCTAAACCCAGATTATATTTTAGATAGTATGTACATAGATTGATATATCACAAGTGGGTTGCCGAACTAAGTCTAGAACTGACTTTGTTAAATCTTATTTTTTTGTTTAGTGAAATAGGTAACCCAACAGTTGCAAGCGGGTCTCCTGATATTAAGACACTGCTATCCTTAGACATCCAACAAACAAATGAGTCGCAGATGCGTCGTTGCCAACCTTTAATGGACGGAGCAGGGGATAGATCGGAAAAAAGATATTTCCTTTACCCATTTATCCCCAATTTTCACAGCCTAGGATAGGTTAGTTATTAGGATAAAATGGGAAAAGGGAGAGGACTGAAATTGGGCCTCCGGCAACTCACTCATCTGTAGGAACACAGATTACTTCTACTTCACGCATGTGTTCTGTGAGATCGTGGTATTTCATTTGTCTCTGTGCTCTACCACTTTTGAAACATAACCATATTAGGTTGAATTGCTACTAATTGTTGGCGATTCCCTAGGTCCCGATCACGTAACAAACGAGGGTATAAATTTGTTGTGCCGTATCTTAAACCATTAATCTTATAAGTCTTTACGCACTATCAATTGGTGACCGATTCAGACGCGTTGGTTAAGTTACTTTTGTTCGTTTCAAATACAATTTTACTTTTTCACTCTTAACTCGTTCAGAGACAATGTGTATCAATATTTTTTTTCGACAACTGCATACCATGTTTATGTTCCAATTACATGTGAATATGAGCGCTATATAAGAAAATGTTATGTTATAGCGTGTGTAATTCGATACATTTAAAGCCAAGAAATGCTATTTAAATTCAAGTAAGTGCTGATTGCTAAGAGCCAAGCGTCTCTTGCAAGATAGCTTAAGTTAATATGTTAGTAACTTGTTAAAGTCAGATAGTTTCATGTTCGACTCGTTTGTCAATTAACAGCTAACATAAATGTAGTCGCCTAATTTTCAAAACCTAATACTACATTTTTAGTCAATGGCCTCCAATGTTATCACCAGTTTTCATTGTCACATGAGGTCTTCATATAAAACTTCAAAATGTATGGACGTTTAAAAATACTGTAATATGAAATACAAACTTTTAGTAGACCGCAGGAAAGCCACTAATCACCGGAAGGCCAAACTTCCGGATACAAAATTTTTATTTTTTAAATAATCTCGCCTTGAAAATTCTGAAGATGCAATGAACATAAAAAACATCTTGTAGTTCATAGCAATTTTATAAAACTGTCGTTCGGTCTAACAAAACCTTTTCATTTATTGCGAGTCGGGACGTCGGAACTTTTCCCCAGAAAAACTGTCGCTTCGTCTAGCATCGGCCGATATAACTGCGATCCGGGGGCGAAACTTTTAATTACACTTTTAGGTTAAACGACGGGCTATTTTAGATTTAGACAGATTAAGTGATACGGCATGACAATGACTTTGATTGAGCGATACATAAGATAACCAGCGATTCGGCTTTTAGCGTTAATAATAGTTGTTACAAAGTAAAAAAATGTTTTTGTTCAGTTCATTATGACATGCCAAAGGTAAAGCTTTTTTAAATTTAAAATGCCTTCGCCTTAAATTGATATTATGTGACACCCAAATCTCTAAGAATAATAATTATTTGTGCTGGAATCGACAGTGAAGTTTGAACTTTGTTTCAAATACCTTATCGTTATTGACAATCAGTTTCAAGCAGGGAAACCATGTCGGCTCGAGGGAAACTTTCCTATTCTTACTTCAGGGATTAGCAAACTTTTTAATACTCGGTTATCGGGATAAATCCGTTTGGCAAACACTTTCTAACGGCGCAATATTCTTCCTTTAAATCCCGCGATGTAAAAATAATTTGAAAATATTGTACACGTACCAAATGTAATGTTAATGTTTGACATGTTTTGAAGGAAGATTTAAATTTGTTACTTTGAATGCGAGGTACATGCACAATACAATTATGGAGAATAGTATAAAAATGTAATACAAATATAAGAAAATATAGTAATTAATGGAAACGGTTAAACGTCTAATAGGTGGAGATTGTGAACAAAGCAAATCGATGAAAGTCCTTTGTTGTTATTTGTTACATTGAAACATTGGGCCGATAATGTTTATACGCATGTACACACACAACATACTCGGTAATTTAAATCCTCACTTGTTTATTTATCTCAATTTGGTTTGACAGGGATAGCGATTACTTTTAAATAATAAAGCTTATTAGTTTTCGACTCGTGACGAGGGTATGCAAACTGCTGCTTACGAATTACAATAACTTTATTTTAGATGTGAAACATCTATCGGCGCGCCTTGGCGGTAAAATCGAGCAGTACGCCGTGGCCTCAAACGGCATGACGGTCTCTCATACCGTGATGCCCCATCTACTCTGCTGCTAACTACTCTCTTTTATTTGTTTTTATTATTATAAGATTTTTTATTATTATAAGAAATTCAAATATTCGCTGTGATGTTTCACAACTGCTGAGTGTCCCGCGAATACCGTCTTTTTATAAGCATAAGTATCAATAAATCCTTTGTTAAAGTTTTAAAAGAAGCTGTATTTTTCTCTTAAGAAGAGTATCACAAACTGTTGTTACATTAAAAACTGTGTACCAAAGCATTAAGTAGTTATGTCTATGGTGGCGTCTATGAAGACGGCTACATAGCGTGGTCTTGTGTGGAAAAGTGAAATGGGAGCGCCTGCTTCCCAGCGTCGTGCGCAATCTTAGTGCACAAGACACTGGTGCGTTCCGCTAGAGATCGCGGAGCCCCACCTATCGCATACGAGGATTGCCACCGAGAGGGTTTCAGTGAGTAAAACTCCTCTTTTCCTCAGATTCAGTCGGTGGGGAAATCTTGTTTAAGATTTCCCCCCCAAACCAAAAATGAATGAACCGGCGCAGGTTTGAAACAGAATTGGTTTTACTTCCCGTTTAGTATGATATGCAATGTCCCACAATCCCCTTATCTTTCTTATCTTTCATGAAACTAAATATACCTAAGGCTGATATATCCTTGATACTTCATTCTCGATTCTCAATTAAACTCTCCTCTTTTTCTTCTCAATTCCATCCTCCTATCTTCGACTCAAATTATCCAATCGCTTGTCTTTTGCTTCATAAAAAAATGACAAAGTCAACGTTCGTCTTGTTGCTTCCTTTATTTGTATTATATGTAGGTAGAGTAAAGTAAACAAAACCGCGACTTAATTTGTCTGTTGGATGCAGATGTTTCGTGACAGTTTAAATATTGTAATTTATTTAGCAGATTAAAAAAGAATCAATTTAGAAGCTCATTCAGTTCGGAGGTGGATGGAACACGCTCGGTCTTGTCGAGATTGTCAATTTGAATACCGAACTTTTCCATTTAACTTTCGGGTGCCTAACTTTTCACGACATTCTTTCTGAGTTTGTATTGTCGGGGCTTGATGTTAAAAAAAATTCGGTAATTTAATTTTTAATGTTACGCCTAAAGGTACACCTGGTACGATTGTAACGAGATTTTTTCACTCCCCCGTCGAAGAATTATTAACTAATTCGGTTCGAAACGTAATTCTAAAAATTTAAAGCGAGTTTGAGGCTCGTCCCCGTCTTTGTTTAATATTTAATTTTATTATTAACTATGCAAATGAATACTGAAACTAAACATTAAACTAAGAGTTAGGAAACTTTTACTCTAATACAAAGTTTATTATTTTTGTCAATGGTCGTAGTAATTCTTATTTTACACGAATAGAGCTTAGTTTCAACCCTTTGAAGTTTGGTTCGTTGTTATAGTTATGTGGAGACAAAAAGTATTCTTTGTTAACTTAAACGTCGGTTCTTGTCTCTCACCATAAAAACTCCATATATTATTCCAGAGAAGAAATAAAACAAGTTATATTTCGGAATATAAATATGCAATAAACTAATGCTGAATAGTAAAGAAGTATACTTAAAAAGTTTTGTCTGAGTAAAGTTGTTGACAAGGCGAGAGTTGATTTGGAGGCGAGTTAGTTGTAGATTTGTTTCTAGATGGCCTGTCTCGAGCACGCTCGCCTTTTTCTTATAAAGCATCTGCTCCTGATTGTGGTTCCCTGGTGCAAATTCAAGTTGTTTCAACCTTGTGTAACGATGATAATCAAACAATCCACTCGAATGTAAACGAACGACTTGCACTTTAAACTGTCGCAGACTATTTCTTAGTCCTCTCTCTGTCGGTGTTGTTACAAAGTTTATACATTTTTATTATACTCTAAAAAGCAAAATGTTAATACACCATATTTACGTTTAACTTATAGCGACATTTCAGTTTCTAATCCCGACTTGCCAAATAATAGGTATAATACTTCTAATAAAGACCTTACATCGGTATTCATACTATAAGCATCCTTTTTCTATTCACACAAATTAAGTCTTAAAATCGATCGCAAATCTTATGTGGGAATGAGTGATAGTCTTTCCTAAAATCCGAAGTTTAAAGTTTGTTCGTATTTTATAGTTTATGATTGATAAACGTGCAAGCTCCTCGTACTAATCAATATTTACACTTTCCAATTTTATTATTATTTATTTATTTATCACCGTTTTCTTACCATAACATAAAACTCTCTCCTAGTGTATTCTTTTTGTTACAATAAATCGTGTAAGAACCTACAATGAGATTATATTTATAACTGCTAACATTAATTGTTGTTGCGTGTAGCTTTTCGGTAAGAGAAAAACATATTAATTATTGCTTTTCATCTCTGTATTTCAACGACTTCGCTCCCAGCGGCGGAAACGCTCCCCCTAGCAGGATTTCGACAATAAATTACGTAATGTAATAGCCGGGATAGTATTGTAGACGTTATTAATAAGCCATGACATGAAATATATGGCCCAGGTTCACACACGCGGAGTATGCCCGCGTGGATTCATCGCTTGGACGTCGGTGGCGACGTTGGCGAATTGCATACAAGGCCTTAGCGCTAAGTAATGCACGCTCCGGGATCTTTTCATTGCATTTTCATCACGAACATTGCGGTTCTCAAATGGAAATATAATATATTAGAGGTGCTTTTCAAACGGCTAGGAAATAGAAAACTATTTTATCTGAAACTAAATCGCAACAGTCGCCACGATGTGTGTATGCCCAGAACAACCTAATAGATTTGTCATAAAAAAGATACGATTACGACCTGTCGCGTTTATTTTATTACGCTGCAGTGTTTACCGGGAAACTTTTTTATACTCAGATCACTTCATTTCAATAAATGTGACGCGGATTATTAAATTCGAAATGCCAGTCAACAAAATACACAACTGACCCTGATGTGACCGCTGCACTTTCCTATTTATTGTACTAGTGATTCGCCCCGGTTTCGCCGAGGTGTCAAAAGTTATGTTTATCCAATCGCTATCTTAATAATCTCTAACTTAGCAGGAGCACCCGCTTGGTCAATCTGAATATTCCCTGAAAATTTCATTGAAATCGGTCAAGCCGTTTTGGAGTTAACAGGGTACATACATACATCGCCTTTTATCGCCTATATTTATATATAAAAGATGATTCCACATATTTATATAATAAATTGCAATTTTAGATATCATGTAACAAAGTTGTTATTGTCAAAATATAAAAATTTACCATGACAACCGATATTGTTAATGAAGGTAACCAGAAGATAACCCCATATCATTTTCTGAACCCCTGACAATGTTTGTGTGGTCGTTTAGGACTTAAAGTAGTTAGGATGACTTAATTATGTGTTGGTAATTTACCAAACACATGTACATTATTGTTAAGTAGCAAACTAAGGTCATTTACAATCTAAGGTCATCCTATGATGATCATCCATTGATGTTTGCATTATTTTGTAATATGTTTTGTTAGGTTAGGTTCGTAGCTTATTTTTCCTGAGGAGGGTTGGCGTTAGGCAGGCAGCTCAGATCTGACTGATCGCTCGACCCATCACTAGACTGATCGCTCGACTGATCACTACATATATAAGCAAGATGCAAATAATCTATTCTATATACTGATAAATAAAATTGAAGTGTCTGTATGTAATATCGAAATAACATTTCCAAACTCAATACACATGATGTTTATACGGTACTTATAACAAAAATACAATTTTTTAAGTTTTGGTCTATCTGTCTGTCTACTTGTTCCGAGTAATCTCCGAAACGACTTAACCGATTTGGTTGTGATTTTTACTGGAAGATCGCTTATATTGTCGGAATTCAAATAGGCTAATTTAATTAAGTAAAATAAAAGTGAAAAACCCTCGAAATTGTGAAAAAAATACGCGCTGCCGTATGGAAAGCGCCGCCTGCTACATGCAATGTCACAAAGTAGTAAAATTTGAATTGAAGTAGTAAAATGATATAAACATTTTACTATTTCAAGTTTAAACTTCTTTAGCCACGTTTAACGATATGAGGTAGGGGTAAATGTTATATGTTCGCGGGATCGACATGCGCAACATGCGTTAGCGACAGCATCAGCAATTTGATTATTGAACTGACATCATCTTTAACCGCGTTAGACGAGTTTTGGTAGAGTGAGGATAGTGGTGGTATTGGTCATGGTTATAGCGTTGGTAGTGATGTGGTTGTGATGGCAGTGGTATGATGGTGGTGGTATGGTGGTGGTGGTAATAGCGTAAGTGGTGATGCGGTGGTGGTCGAGGTAGTGAAATACTACGATCTCACAGAAGACAGGCATGAAGTAAAAGTATTCAGCGTTTCGTCTGGTTAGCGAGGTGCCGGAGGTAAATACTCCTCTTCCCCATCCATTTCTAATAAGGAAAGGATGGGAACGCATCTTCAACTCATTACCTTGTTGCAGATGCCTATGGGTGCCGGTCGCTTGAAGTCGGGTGGACAACTTGCTCGTTTACCACATTCTATTTTATAAAAAAGTTAATAAAAGCTGCATTATCGTGTTTTTATTAATTCCTGCGTATTGATACTTATTTTGCTTTGTTATTAAAAATCAACACTGTCAATACGGTAGCGTAAGTAAGTGGGCTCGGTCTAGCAAAGCGGATTACTGGGGCTTCCGTGAATTGCACGAGATAGGTTCAAGTCAGTGGCGGGTGCTTTTGTTGTTCGCGCAGATTTCATCGCAGATTAAAACTTCTTTTTTTCTTTTCTCTCCTCTCATCTGGCCTCGGTTTCGCTGTTAATGGTATCCTTTTATCTGATTATTCTATCGATTAAAATGCGGGTCTCGCAATCGCAATCGGTTCTATTGCGTCTTTTTATTATTTTACCGGGCTTAAGATACAGAATGTAAATGATTGTTTAACTCTCGATTTCTTTTAAATACGAAATAAGTCAGTCTCGACATTGGCTATTCTAGTTTTGTAGCCAACACAATTAGTAAACCTGAAATTCTAGGACGATTTTTAAACGGCGTATAAACATATACATATTTGTTGTTCCAAGAAGCTCCGATGAAAAAAATCATAGAAAGCAGCTTCTGGGATAGAATGAATCCAAAAATGCCAAAATATTATTTCTCATATAACACTTTTATGATAAAATTTTATTTTGTTTTGGTACGAACAAGGCTTCGCCTCAGTACTTTTCTTTGTTAAATGTGAATGATAAAATCTCTGCCTGTGTTGGTTCTCGATGAGGTAGTTTTCTAATAGTGAAAGAATTTCGTAGTTTCCTTAAATAATCATCAGAATTATTTTTGAAACTTCATATTTTATTAAAACATTTTCACAATAATTAAATAGTCAATAGTTATACATGTTTCCTTTGTAAACATAAATAATGTATGGGTTGCCACGTGCAGCACACTTTTTGTTATTGCAGAGGAGTAATTTCTCTAATTTTAGTATACTAGTTGGAATTTGGGCCTAACAGCTTATAGCGAAATAACGTCTGAGTCATTGCGCGTTCTGCGAATTCACATTCGACAGTGAGCATTCATATATCTTCTTCAAATAAAACTTATCTTGAATACTCGACATAAACGGTTGGCAAATATATATTTAATATCGTTATATAGGCGATCGCTACTCGGGAATTGTGCATAATAATTCTGTTCTATGCAGTGTTTATGACTTGGCACGGATTCGATCATTTGACGTTCTGTAACAGGTAATAAATTCGATGTACATTCAATGAACCTACTTGGTCCATTTAAATTCCTGCTGACGATAGCATTGAAACGTTAATACTGTCTTCCAGTGTTAGCTATGAGATACCGGGATGCGCATGAGATTCAAAATGCAAAACACTTTTAGATAAATTGTCGCATAGAAGTGGGGCGACAGAATAAGATATAGAAGGCTTAAGTCCGATTTCCTTAATATTTTAGGTTTGTCATATTATCACAACACTATGAGGTTCTTGCAACACAACTGTCAGCTGCGGTATTATTCCTTCTTACTTTCAGTTTAATCTCCTTGACCTTTCCCCACTTATTTGGGGTCGGCACAACCTATACAGTATTATCGTACGCTATACTTTATAGGTTTATACGGCCGGTCGCCTATCTGACGCCATACTTCTTACGATATGACCGGCAGAGGATCTTCATTGTCTTATTGTTCAGTTGTTTTTTCAATTCATAGACGGCCATAACAATTGTTGAGTTGCCGTTCGTTGGTCCCATATTGTGTATGTAATGAAGATAGTTATTCATTCATATCTCAACATTATATTTTTTCTGAGCTTTTAATTATTTACTTATTCAATTTATCTCAACAGTCGTCTATGTGATTGTTTGATACTATGCATATAGTTCAGAATATAAATACGTTCCAGCTCTAAACATTTGACATCAAAGCTTTGTGGTTCATCCTTGTTTATTTCACGTCTAAACATATTTTACTAACATTGTTGTTGCTTGTGAAGCGATCTCGATCTGTCGTGACGTTAATTGAAATATAACATTGTTGAGAATATTACAGCTTATACAATGTACCATAATAATTAATATTGTGCTTGTAATTACTAAATCATAGTATACATTTTCTGTAGCGCCTTAAATTTATTCAAGGTTTTTATCAATATGCATTTCACCTAAGCCATCTTAGTTCTTCTAAATTATGTTTTTGTCCTGTTGCAACGTGTTTTTGCTCGTATTTTAAACTTTAATCCTATGTAACCTCCCTGTAGTCTAAACTACTTGACCGATTTTGAAGAGTGACATGTCATTAGATTAGGCATAGTCATAGCTAACATGATGATGTGATGAAGGATGAAACAATGTTTTAGTTAACCATTACTAGCATCTATTGTAATGGTAAGTACCAGTCTTTGTCATATTGGTACTTTGTCCTATTTCTTATTTCTTAATAATGAACACATTTATTAGAACTAGTATTATTAATAATAATTGACTGCACTGTTCGAACAATTGTATAAACGTATGTTGAGTTTAAATTCACTATAAAGACAAAGCTTTGAAATCTTTTTCGTACCTTTTTGTGTGTGCTATGGAAGAGTCTCAATAAATATGGAGTTGTAAGTTACAAATCAAGTCGGTATTGTAGCGGTTCGGTGGTGGCCGTGGTGGTCGCTCGTAGTTGATCAATGACACGCGGTCGTGTGACGTTGACGTTCTCGGTCATTGTATGTGACACTTTCAAATGGGGTGAGTTCACATACATCACTCAACTGTGTACATTACAGTGGGTTTCCCTGAGTTAATATTATAAATAAAACTAGTTAGTTGTTTACACACAGAACATATTCTTTCTAAATAAATTATTCTTATCTTATAATGTAATTATTAGGATTGATTGATTAGGATTAATATCCTATCCCAATTCGTATAACTACTCCTATCCTAAGCTTACTAAAATATTAAACAACCTATTAAAATTATTCTAAATGTGTAAGCAATCTGATGTTACGTAATCTCATCAAATTACACAATTAAATTGCAAAGCCTGAGCTAAATATATTTAGTATTTACAAAAATTGAATGAGCTCCTTTTCCATAGTAATGTTATAATAATTGTAATTTAGTAGCACCATAAAGCTGTTCGTTCATATCTTTCTTTCACCTAGAGCTCATGTGGTGTTCCACAGCGGTCTTCCTCTTTTAATATAAATTAGGGGTAAACCCGATATTGACACTTCATGTCTTACGATATTAATTTTCATTCTCGATACAACGATACTTTTCAAATTTCGCGCTTTAAAAGTAAAGTAATAGCGCGCGTTTTTCATCATTTTCATTAAAAAGTGCAGACGATGCACTAGTCGCGTTCTTTCGTCTCTTTCATTGTAAATGAGGCACGAACTATATTCGGGGAAACCCCGCGCTTTGTTTGGACTCGCACAAATTAGACTACCTCATTCCATTTCGATTGTGTTTTTTTGCCTTGGTTTTAAAATCACTAAGCACTAAGTATCGGGTATAGCCGATATTGTATCGGTAAAAAGGCGTATCGCTGCATTCTTAATACATTTACATTTAATTGACACTCAATAGTTTGTTAGTCGACAGGATAATCTCACTCTGCGGTTGTCAAACTCAATGATTACTCAGTAAACGTGGAATCTGTATTCCATGCGGCAGATATTGAATGAGCCCCGACGGAAGTTCATTCTGTATGCATAACGCAGTTATTAGTTTCGAACTATTAATCATTTTGTCCACGTTTTTAATATCCTTTATCAGGCTTCAAGTTTCTCAAACTCTAACGTACAATGTAAAAGTTTTAGCTTAAAACTAAATATACGAATTTGTCGACTAGACCAAGAACCAGTAATTTAGAAGAAAAATTTAAATGACAACTCTTAAACTTTTCATGAAACGGCTTTACTCACGTTCGCGTTTTTCTCGGTGTCTTGTACCGACAAGTTTCGGACCTGTCGGAGGTCCTTCTTCAGGGTGAGCGGTATTAATCCGCGGTCGCGGCCCGCCGCGTAGTGCGGTAACTTGCCGGTACAAAACACCGAGAAAAACGCGAACGTGAGTAAAGCCGTTTCATAAAAAGTTTATTGATAATGTCTCACGATAGTTTTAATAATTTTATGACAACTTTTGTTGAAATAAGAGTTTTTTTTACTTTGTGCTCTTAGAATTACTTTATAGTCTTTACTTAATATTATAAATCCGAAAGTTTGTAAAATATTAATTTTAATTGTATTATATTAAATAATTTACAAATAAACAAACAGCTAGAATGAAGTAATGACAATGTAGTACATCCAAACAGAAATATTTCTATAAAGGAGACGAGATCTAAGTTCAGTTAAGATAATAATAATCGACTTACTATGAGTACAACATATAGTACGTGTATAGACGACCCTAGGGACGCCGTAACAGTTCGTTATCGGCTCGGGATAGGCCCGCAACCGAAAATTCGGATACCCTATTGTACAATTTGCCGACGTAATTGTTTTAATTGAGATAAACACCGACCATTACGCTTGCTTTATGTGTTCAACAATACAACTGCATTTCATTATCATTACCTTTTGGTTTGTGTTTCAAGGTTTAGGTAAATAAATGATTTTTCAAAGTTCGTTCAGGAATTGTATAGTGCTTTCTTCTTAAATTACTTTTTATTCATCACCTCATACACCTTTCTCGTTTCTTCTTTCACGCACATGTTGTATTCTTTTTTCTTGGTATTGTGTAAATGTACAATTAAGATATACTTGTCGATTTTGTATTTGTATTTATGTATTATTAATATCTATTTTTACGCTTAGATACTATATATAAAATATATCTTATCTTCTGACATGTGCATTTCCTGATCTGTTAATAGTCAATGTATGAAAATCAATGCATTTAATTTTATAGTGTAATTTGTAAAGACAATGAAGTCAGAAAATATTTAATTTGTAATTTGTAATATTTAAATAGCAACCGTCAAATCAATAAAATTATACTTATAATCTTAAAAAGAAAAGCAATCGTTAGAAACGCGTACTAATTTCGTCAAAAATATAATTATTTCAAAGAGAAGGAAACGAAAAGTTTCATATATATAACATCGGAACATGAAATTAATCTAAACAGCAGCTGTCGCCAGACGTCGCGGGGATGGACGTGAAACGTACGCGGTACAAACAGAATTTGAAGACAAATATCCAGCGGACAGACTTTAAGAAACATAAATAAAATAAAAAAGCTATTTCGCCTTTCAGTCGGAAGCTTAACCGTTGTCCTAGGTGAATGACAAACGCGGCAATGCGACGCAGTGAAAATATCAAATAGTCGTACGTACATATTATTAGCCTACGTTAGCGCCATAATCGGTCACGCTTAATATAATAACTAGTTCCCTGTAGCACAAGGAATCCTATTGAGAAGCTAATGCACATAAAATTGGCGACAATATAATTAGAAAAAAAATGGTATTAACAAATTAATGATATCAATAGCTAGGCTAGTGTGTTAGGTATTTTCTTCAATAAAGAGTATTTTAATGCTCACCTTTAGCAAAAATGTAAATAAGTTTATTTAATTTAAATGCAATCTAGAATAAGTTTTAATTGAAGTTTGTAGTGTTAGTCTAGATATAATTATAACTGTTCGAATACTTCTTAACATCATGTATTACATCTGCGTTGATTTGTTACAAATGTTTTTCTTCTTAATTATATAATGAAATTGTCAAGATTTAAAAAAAAATGTGTTGACATCCACCCGGACGGAAGTTGGGCACGCGAATATACTTTATTTTAAACAAATGAGTATTCTTAACTCTGGGGCTACACGGATTACGGATAAAACAATCACTATAATATAAAAATAGTTTTTATTAATTTACCATAAAATGAACGCACAATCTATCGTTATCCATAAGGTATTAGTTAGAGATAAAGATTCTAAATTTTTTATCCACTTCTTGTCAATAATTTCCGACAGTAATTTTATTTTTCAAAGCATTAGAACGTGTCGGTAGACAGCGTTCTATTTACAATCAGCGCAATCTTGATATATGCGGTAGAATTTGTGTTAATGTAAACACGGTCCGTCAAAATAAATAAAAACAGTCGCTTTCAAAGACTAACCGAATCTCATCGGATGGCGGCTATTTACATTTGACAGCTCATTAGTCTGGCGCAGTTTTTCTTAAATCAAAAAGAAGAAAACATAATTAGTTGACCAGCACGTGCTTCCCTCCGTCGACGATTAGGAAACCGACTAATGTTTATATGATACTTATATTGTTTTATACGTTACACATTTACGTTATTTTAGTATTTTATAATATATTTTATTAACTGCATTCGTGTTACATCTTCGAGGATTTAATAACATATACTTTGAATATGACAAGAGATACTCATTCAAGTATTAACTATTGTTGAATAAGGTACGGTGCGCTGGCAGGTACGGCCTAACTTAAAAAATACAAATAAAATGTTAAATTGTTACATTTCCTTAAATTTTGTATTTATAGAAAGCCAGTTTACATTCTTCGTCATATCCACTCCTTTACGATGTCTGAGACACTTAGAACATTTTTGAAACTGAAGCTCACAGCAGATAACTTACTATAAAATTATACTTACGTTAAATGACAGTGCGTGTCGGTGGTGCAAGCAAATGAAATGAAAGAATTAAGTTGACTTTTTTTAACCCCGGCTCTGCATTATTTTATTCCTATAAAAATGTTTATTTTAGCTGTCACCTGTCCCCCACTTTTACCCGTCACCTTATCAAGTACAAAAGCAAACACGTAAAGTAGATTACAGATTATTTGACTCGTTATTAAGTTTTCTTATCGTAAATTCTGTTATTAATTTATGTTCGCACGCTTTTTATACTGTTATTTTATTTACGTTTATTATACTGCTTTTATTTGGCAACATTAGTTTTCTTAACCTGTTACCTCATTCGTACTTAAAACCAGACTCGGAAATAACATGCAATACGTATACAGAATACAATAATCAACGGGCCGGTTGGCGTGGATTGTAAGATACTTGCTTTTCACGCCGCATGTGGTGGGTTCGATTCCCACCCAGGACAAACTTTTGTGTGCATAAACATGTCTGTTCGTCCTGAGTCTGGGTGTAATTTACCTATTTAAGTATGTATTTACAAAAGAAAATTAGTATGTGTAGTATATCAGTTATCTGGTTGCCATAATACAAGTTCTGCTTAGTTTGGGATCAGGTGGCCGTGTGTGAATATGTCCAAAAGATAAAAAATATATATATCTACATAAAAAACAGCTTTTTCATAAGCCATAGTCCTACTATTATAAATACGAAGGTTGTTAAGTATGGATAAATGGATATTTGTTACTCTTTCACGCAAAAACCTACTTAATGGATCTAGATAAAATTTGGCACAGATATAGACTACAGTCTGCAATAGCATATAGACGACGAAAATATACGCTTCCAGTGGGATATTTTTTAGTTTTCTGTCTAAAGGCGTATGCGTATTCTATGGAATCCAAAAAGGGTACCCGGGCGAATCACTAGTATTTTATATGAAGATATATGGGAATATAAGTAGTGTAATAATGTGCATTGTTTTTAAATCGTGACTCTTTCTTTTATTTAGACATCTAACAGGTAGTTAAAGTACGTGACTCCGACTTGCGTTGTAACTAATAATCGACCTGCACTGAAATAAACCGGATGTTTTAGTTCACGAGTTGCAATTTTCTAGGCGGGTGTACATCGATAAAATACAATGTCGTGAACAAACTACAATGTATCAAACGACTATCCCGGTACTTTGATATTGGTTATAAATGACTTTGTTATAGTCTTGTAGCTAGTAAAAGTAGTTGTAGTACCTTATAAACTTTTTGGAATGTTTATCTATTAAAGCGATATTACTCAAAGTTTCTAGGCGATAAATTTGTATATTTGATGTTATTACTTATGCTATCATTCGATCACTAGTTCAAATCGATTACCATTTAATGTAATGTGGATTGTGTTTAACTACTAGTTTTTCTACATAAGGAAAAGTCTATATATTAAAAGACGATATATCCGTGTGGTATAAAAATTGACGCTAGACTAAAGAAATCAAACCTCAACCTCTGCAACTGTTTAAATAAAACATATTGCTTAGTAGAAAACTCGGTTTCCTTCCAAACGGTCTGAAGTCCCTCATCACCGCGTTTATATTGTCTCGTAAAGTGCCTATTGTACTTCTCCAAGGTTTGTTTATTTAACGAAGGGACGGTAAGGAAATACGTGTCATAAGGATGTCGAAAAACCAAAACGGACCGTTAAATAATTTAGTTGCGTGTTTCACAATATTTCGGTCATATGAACGAAAAATATCAGTATATAAAAATATTAGTATATCAAACTAGAGTGAACAACGCTAAAAGTGTACACAAAAGCTTTACAAACCGCTCTATAAATTACGACTACGTTCGAGAGTATTGTTTTGGGGAAATGTGTCCAAAAGCTTGCAGTTACGCAGTCAGTATTGTCAACGCGTACGCCAGCCAATGAATAAACTGCGCCTATACTTGTTGCACTCTGAATTTACTAATTTGTGTTGTGATTTTTAGCTGCTCTCTTTTTGTGATTGTTTTACATGATAATAGAAACTAGAATCGATTATGAAATTGTATATACAAGGACGCAAGAAAAATTATTTTGCATGTATTTATTTCGTAGGATGTATTTTTAGTATTGATAGTTTGATAAAGTTAATATTATACAAACGCCTAAGAAAAAAAAATGTTACCTGTGATCACAATGCTTCTAAAGGTACTCAATGTGTGTGCATTATTAAATCGCTCATTTATTGACGATGACTGGACGATGCTACCAACGAGAAAATGTGTTGATGTGAGTTATGTTGAATGTCTACCGCATGGTGCCTTCTCATCCTGAATTTGAGTTGTTCGTTGATACGTCCGTGTTGATTTTGAGTTTCAAAATCAACACGGACGTATTACTACACAGGAAGGATACTGGTAGAATCCCATAAAGACGGAAGAAGGCGCTGGTTTTTTTTCTATAAGAGAAAGGGGCAAACGAGCGGCGGGAACACCGAGGTGATCAACGACGCCCATGGCCACCCGCAACACCAGAGGAACTGCAGATGCGTTGCCGGCCTTTAAGAAAAAGATAGGTTCGCTTCTTGAAGGACCCTAAGTCGTACTGGTTTGGAAATACCGCCGAGGACAGACTATTCCACAACGCAGCTGTGCGTGGCAGGAAAGACGGTGTGGATGGTACATGGCGGTCTGTCGTGTTGTCCGATGACGAAACTCGGCGGCAGGAATCGTTCCAAACAGTTCACAGGAATACTCCCCTTGGTATATGCGATAAAAAAAGCAAAGGTAGCTGACGTCCCTCCGCATGGCTAGAGTATCAAGCCGATCGGTATGAGCTTGGTCGTTGATGATTCGATGAGTCGCTCTCCGTTGTATGCGGTCAAGTGGAAGCAGCTGGTATTGGGATGCTCCCGCCCAGAGATGCGAGTAGTATTCCATGGATTATTATTGGATTGAAATCAACAAGATTTTGTCGACCCCAATCCGAGACTTCACCTAAAAGGATCTCCAGAAGGGAATCTGTAGCCGTTTGATTTGGTCCTACTAGGTTCTACAGGAATGGAAAGTAGCACGGAATCATTATCACATAACAGATAAAAGCCGATCAGCTAATGATGAATCTAACGAGAAGGGATGCGCCCGACCAATAACATCCTCGTGACATTTGACTATCTTAGCAACGGAATTATCTTTAACCACACTGACAAAAGAAGACTTAAGTTCAACCAATAGTGGTAGAGCCCACAACAACAACATCTGTTGCTCGAATGGGCCGGCACGACCAATGAAATACCAAGACCTTACAGAAGGCAGGCGTGAAGTAGAGTATTCTCCGTTTCGTCGGATGAGTGAGGTGCCGGAGGCCTAATCCTAGTTCTCTCTCCCTTCCCACCCTTTTCTTTAAGAAAAGGATTTTTTTTTGTTGCAGATGTCTATGGGTAGCGATCACTTGACATCGGGTGTACCGCTTGCTTGTTTGCCACCTAGTACTATAAAAAAAAACAATTATTCCCAAGAAGGGTTGGCATCAGGCGGGCAGCCGGCCGTAAAAACTGTAGCCAAAACTTATGTAGTATGGACTACAATCCTACTGTGCCGACCCCACATGAGTGGGAAAAGGGCAAGGAGATGATAATGAGGTTTTATGACTTAGTGTTATATGTTTATAAAAAGAAATCTTTACATAATATCGCATAGAGACCTCAGTTTTATAGTTTTTATTTATTCCAGATCCTCGTGATTTTCCTGTGTGTGTCACCATTGCTACATTTATCTTCATCATTAGACAAAAGATGTCATATGTATAACATGGACTCCCGCAACCTTGATCAGATGAACGGCATCACATCTTGTGGGAGCTTGGTTCGTCAACGTGCACTTGAAAATATAAACGTAGAAAACAAAATAATTACACACTCCGATAATAAAACAAATATACACACGCGCACAAATTCTACAAAAAATAAAGCACACTTATTACAAATAAAAAAAGGTGATTGAAACACACAGCTTCATTTCACGTTACATTGAACACGGATCTATACAAGCCCCTTCTTACGTGGGAAAGAAATGGTATCAAATTAAAGTGAAAGATTGCTTAATAGAAAATAACATTGCGCATTAAACAGTGAGTGATATAAGTAAATATCAAGATTAATTCTATCTGGTGGCAAGTTAGAATTGTCATGGTATAAATAAATTAAATAACGTATAAGGATAATATCGTATACGTCATTAGATATTGAATAGGCAAGCATCGCCTGCTAAAGGTAATAGCTTATTTTACCTGTTAGTGAGCTACAGTTGTATCTATGTTTTACCGATCGATTGTGAATTGAAGAAATCATCGTCATTTTAATGAATCATCAAACGCACAGTCGGTTACATGTATATTGCATCAAACTGATTTTTTTATAGTAGAACACGGCCCAAAGTCCTGCAACAATCATATTTCCGTGTCTAGTCTTGTGAAGGGAAGGCAATGAAATAGGGAAAAGAGGAGACGAGATACTTCTCACACACTTGTGGACTTTTATTCTCCTATTTATCTAATTTGATCCCAAATGGGTAAACTAAGCTAAGCTTAAATAGACAGAGATGTGTTTTTATGACGAGAGACATGGATGTATTAAACGCTATATGTCTATATAACTCTGTATAAAATATGGTTTAGAGGAGTAGGAAGATCGCTTGTTGATTTTTATCAACAAGCCATACTCAACGAAAACAAAGCAAATGATCAAATAAAAAACTAACAGTATTCTATTTCGGATACATCTAAAGATTCCAAATATCGCAAAGCCGATTACATTATCCCGCAACCGTTGTAAGTGAAACGGATTGTGGTCCTTATTGAATTTGTAGAGTTACCCACATACCGCGCCGGAATAGAGCCGACTCGTCCCTCGCCCTCCCTACAGATCGGCGATCTCATTAAAATCAGGAAAGACTCCGCTCCGTTCATCGCTGCGTTACCACTCCCTATAAAAATGCTCTTTATACTCGTCCACGTAGTTGTTTTTCAGGTCAAGAAAATTTAATTAATTAATAATGAATAAAACGTAATGCTTTATAATTATTTTATTACTTCAACTCTCTATCTTAAAAACGACAATAACTTTGATCCATTTATACCTTCGTCATCCAAGTGGAAAGTGGCATCCCGTGTTACGGCGTCGTTAGCTTGTATAAGGCAACTTTAACTATAATTATCGCGTTGTTGATGAACATTGCCAAACCACACTGGACGTCTTTTAACAATTTTCAGAAGCAGACGGATTAGGTTCACAATCCGCTTGATGTTTTCTATATTTGTCGCCAGATTGGTCCTATTCAAATTTAATCCCGTTTTCATAAGTTGTATGTATGTCTAATTACTATGTAGTCCGTTTCCTTGTTAGCTTCTTTACCAATAAATAGATAAACCCGCCAATAAGAAACAATTTCCTTAAACTCGATACCGAAGGTAAGCAATGCGGTGCTCATACATTGTTCTAAAACATTTACTTTCGTCAACAACAGTGTATAATCTCCTTTCTATATGGTAAATAATTTCAAAAGGATTATATCGTGAATAGATATTTATCAACGTGACAATATACAGTGCGAAATTTGTATGAACAATCTTATTAATATGTTTTGACTAGATCGTATGTTGAAATCTTCATAATTCTAGAAAGCGACAGAAGTAACGAGAAACACGTAGAACAATGTGTAATATAATAAATATTGACAATAGTTGAGCAATATTGTAAAAAAAGTAAAAAGCTTAAGTTGTTATTTTTATCCATTTGGTTATTACGTATTCCTTGTATTTCTCCTTTCTCCGGCCCTACACTGACCCTTCCCTAATCTTACATATTCATAACCAAAGGGTACACGGAACATCCTAATGGAGTAGGATTAAGCAATTCGTCTCTGGAGACAGATCATATCAACTGCACGTCTATAAATAAATAAAATAAAATAAATAAAGTAAATTATTGATATAATAATTTACACGCTGTACTTTGGTCATGTTTGTTATTTCATTGTTAGGAAATTCATGTCATCTCTCGCGTTATTCGTCACTTCACACTCACCTAGGATGCAATGTCCACATCAATCAAGTTTAAAAACCGTTTAAACTTGTTTTTCAATATTCTTATTTTATTTTTAAACTGATTGACTTAGTCAATTTGTTTTTTACGTGGTTTGAGGATATCAATTTTGTTTTATTCTAATCAAACATTCCGTTCCGACTTCCTTCGTCCGGGGATAGCCAGTGTATAAAGGGCATGCATACACCAAACTCAGTTTATTCTGAAATATCAAATATATTAAAAGTCGGTAGTGACTAATGTTATAGACGTTTAGAAAACGGTGTTTATTTTACGACCATCAACAAAACCACGTGACAATTTTTTCCTTTTAATGGAAAACAGTAAAATTTATATAAAATTCATATTATAGTTTGGTTTTTCATTTACTATACTTATTGTTAAGTGAATTTCTTTGTGCGCAATTGTGCACTTCTTGAACTCGCTTACTATTGAATGTATTATCACGCGACAGACAACATTGTTACGAATTTCCATATGTGTTAATTCGTACACATTAATTATAACAGTAGAGCAATAAATCATTCGAAGCCATCAGCTCGCGTCGGTATAGCATTAGTGATTAATATTATAAGTCCTCAATGGAATTGATTATTCTCATAAAATGTTTTTATTGCCTTTTTGAAAGATAATATTTCACTCACGACTATAGTGTAAGGAACTAAGTTCTGTTCATTCATTTGTACATAAATATCATCATTATTCGTCAGTATAATAAAGAAAAAAATATGTCTCAAATTTATTTTAAACTTTAATAAGTATGTAGCTGTATAGTTAGCTTAAAAAAATATTTGACTATCTGGCCAGGCAAACTTCGTTCCGCCCTGTAATTAATAGATGGTTCACTATTTTGGCGATAATGGCTTATATATAAAAGATAGGTGTATGCTGTCGCGGGCTTTTTTGTAGAACTATTAACATTTCCAATACACATTATACACGTGTACCTCAACGGTTTTTGCAGCGCACACCACAATAGCTTTCATATGGCGGAATTGTTTCTCCTTACTTGACAATTATCATTATATTTTGGACAATTCACACAATATATTTATAAATAAGGGTCTATTATTCTTATGTGTTCAATATTATTGTAAAATTTCATAAAAATCTATTGATTTTCTTGAAAGACTAACAAACATCCACACATCTATACTTTAAACTTTCGCATTGATAATATTTATAATGGTATGATTGTTAACGCTAACTTCAAACTCGATGCGACCAAATATTTAAATGCAATTTTCATTCGCTTCCAAGCATCTAAAATCTGATTAATTAGTATACGGCATCAAACGTTGTCTATTCACATCTTATGTTATGTCGAGTATATTGCGCGGTCTGTCGCGAAGTAGACCAATGGAACTTACAGCGTCGACACAAGGACTAAAGTCCTGCAATTGCTCTACAATTGTTCTTCTGCTGACTGTACAAACATAAAGATCGGTTCAATCAGTGTGCGAGAAGAGGATGGATGTATTGAGTGGAAGGACACCGCTGCACGAGCGCGAAACTAAATTGGCCTAAATTGACTTATATTAAATTAAGGCATTCGGTTTTGTGCGCGTCCGCCTCCATTATTGTGCAACGTACTAATATTTGTGTGTTTCTGCATATGATTTGTTTATAAAAAATGTTTGTAATTAATTGTTTTTGTTTACTATTATATAAAAGTTTGAACTTTTGTTTTTATTACTTACTATTGATCGCCCACTTGTAGAAATTCGAATTATTTAAGTTTCATTCCTTTTAATGATTTTAAGCACATTTTCCTATTCCTCCACAATAATGTTTGCGTACCTCCGTCTAATTTTATTTAAAACGTTACTTAGTATAACTTAACGCTGAACTGCGACACACAATCAAGCACATATTAAGTTTTTGACAGTGAAGCCCAACATCATTACGCATACCAACCTATTCACTCTGCTTTTGTACATCGAGGAAAGAAATGTCTCTAAAATTCTAAATATATTTGCGGCTTTTGCTTTATAAACCTAAAAAAGATTAAAGCGCTTTGAATGCCCGTAACAAAAAATAAGAGACTGAAAGTTGTGGTCGCCCAGGGCGACGCTATAATGATCATACAGTGATATACTGAATAAAGTCGAGGGTGAGAATATCTACGTTACATTAAGCGTGTATGTCTCAGAAAGATGAATGAATATATCAATGGACAATTGCTTAGTCAAGATTCAAATCCTATGACACCAGTTTTACGATGAAATATTGCCACGTAATAATCGTGAACTTGCTACGGGTTATGTCTTTCCAAATAAAGTCAGGTTCTAGGTTCAAAACCCTAGACGTCTTAGGATATTTTCAGCATTCACCTACGACACTTGAACCTTATAACACAAACGTTCTTCTGGCCATTCTAAGCAGGTAATAAAGGGTATTTTATGTGGAATATGCCGTGATGATTTTTTTTATAAAGATTACGATGTTTTGTTTTGATAATAAGACTGTACATTAGTTAATTTTGTTTCGTAAACAACAGAATAAACAAAAACTATCATTAGGCAGTAACAACGAGAAGGTACTGGCACCTAAAGGTCTTAGATTTATTTTCTCAACTACTTAGCCACTACAAGAAACTTCTAATACTCATTAGACCTCAATTTACTCTTTGCCCTGGTTCTTTCTAGTATTACGAAGTTACGATTAAAATGTTTCACATAGAGTTCACACAAGATAACATCTTACATAAGTATTACTTATATACTTAATTGTTTGTTTACTTTGCCACCACGGCATTGCTATTAATAATATTCTTATAATATTATCTTATATCTTAGTGTTTTTAATTGCTATGTGGCATGATTCGACTTGGCTTGCCGATATAAATCAACTTGCTGGCATGGCTGGTCAGACAGGTTGGCATTAATGGCTAGGCAGTCTATAATGTCTGCTAAAACTAGAATTCAACTATAATTTTACTAAATTACTATTAAACCGGATGATGAGTTAAATGACATACGTAAAACTTTAAAATACAGATTTTGTGTGTTAAAGGGGAAATAATACTATTAATACATAAAATGAATGCACCTTTATCGTAAATCCGTATACCTGATTTTTGGTAGTAAATGTTTATATATTTATGAACATTAACTGCGGCTTAAAACAAGAACAGAAGTCGAGCAACAGTAACTAGGTACTTTGCATTAGTCTACCATTGAATAAAGTTTAATCCGGATCAAGTCGGAGCTCAATTCTTTAATAAACACGCACAATTCACATTTCACAATAAATTCTAGAACGCGGACGTAACAACAAGCAATAAAACGTAAAAACTTTTGATCCAGTTTTGTCGAGTCGCGGCCCGTATGTCGAATTATTTTTCATTGTCGGCTCCCGCTTGGCCGCCGCCCAACTTTGCTTTTATGATTATCCCGATTTTATAGTTTCCTCAATATAAACCGTTTGACGTTACGATTTTGAGAAACTGGAACATGGTTACATCAAAACGCCCATTTTGATTTATTCGATTGCGTTTTAAAAAACATAGATAAAACTTTTATATTTATTTAGTTATAAAACGTTGTTTCATTTCTTGCTGCTTAACACGTGAGCGATCTGTTGTCTAAATACTCGAAAAATTCGGCTTTAAAGAATGGGCACTTGTAAATAAAACTTTATCAGTGGTAGAGTCCGCAACAACATCTGTTGCACGAATTGGCCGGCTTGACCGTTGAAATACCATGACCTCACAGAAAACAGGCGTGAAGTAGAAGTACTCTGCGTTTCGTCCGACGAGTGAGGTGCCGGAGGCCTAATTTCAGTCCTCTTCCCTTTTCCACCCGTTCCCCATAAGAGGGATAGGATGGGAAATGGAAGAGGATTGGATAGGATAGGATTGGATGGAGAGGGGATTAACGGAGAAAAGGAAATATCCTTTTCCTGTCTATGCCCTCCTCTGTCCATTAAAGGTAGGCAACGCATCTGCAACACATTTGCTTGTTGCGGATGTCTATGGGCAGTGTTCACTTAACATCGAGTGATCCGCTTGCTCGTTTACCACCTGCTCACTTAAAAAAAAACAAGTGCCCAACAAGAAAAACAAAACAAAAATACAAACAAGAATATAAGTGCACGGAAGTGCACTCATAAATCTGAGTGGTTTTAGTGATGAAAGAGCAGAGACAGACGACTTCTGGGAATTGTGACATCTTCGCTAGATTTTTCTAATGGAATTTATGTCTGAACATTTAGACATTTAAATTTAATGGAACATTACGATGATATGCCATATAAACAGCTTTACGACGTGTTTAAGAATTACATGAAATAGCATTTTTATGAGGTTAGTTGGTTTCCTGCAACATCATTTGTAAGTGTTAAATGAAATTAATAAAATTTTGATTCCTCTAAGTATTTTCCGATAGCTTTACTTTATAAAAGTTGAAACGTCCCTAACAAACAATACCGATATTAGAAAACAACTTCTATGACGACAGGTTACCAATCCGTCCTGTTAGACTTATCATTTGTAGGAGCAGTAAACGTTTCGGAACGGAAATTCAAATGCCGGATAGATATTTGTTAGAGTAGTTCAGGAAACTTTTCTTCATAAATGAAATAATTAGCTGATTAAAACAGAAGGTTGTTGTATTGGTAGGGTACGAAATCTATGCCATTGAAGACAATTGGAAGTGGCTCGTGCGTATCAGTATTATTTCAAAGTCTAGTGTTTCGATGCATGAATGAGAAAAAACGTATATCTGAATTTTTTAACTATAGAATTTGAAAAGATTTATAACAAAGATAATTAGTTATAAATCTTAAATATGTTTTGAAGTTTGAGTGAGAGATGATAGTTTCGCCATTGCTGGCATCCTTTCATTTCTCAGGAATTCGTATCGAAGCCACGTTTACACGTTCAAGTCAACTTGAACATACACGTTTAAAGAACGTTGCTACAACCAGAGTAAGAAAATATATATATTTTCCTATTTTGAACTTATCAATGCAACTGCGTAACAACACTATTAAAAAACGTTTTACACATTGATTTTTTAATTACTTGATGGCAGAAAATAGCCACAACAAGGCTGATGCAATTTATTCAAGCTTTCGTTCAAATATGAATACTTTTTTTATGGAAGTAGGTGGCAAACGAGCAAGCGGATCACCTGATGTTGAGTAAGCGCTACCCATAGGCATAGACATCCGCACCAAGCAAATGTGTTGCAGATGCGTTGTCTATCTTCAATGGACAGAGGAGGGCATAGATAGGAAAAAAGATATTTCCTACTTCCCGCTAACCCCCTCCCCGTTCCAATCCTCTTCGCGTTCCCATCCTATCCTTATGAGTAAATGGTAAAAAGGGGAAGAGGACTGAAATTAGGCCCCCGGCACCTCATTACTTCTACTTCACGCCAGTTTTCTGTGAGGTCGTGGTATTTCACCGGTCGAACCGGCCCATTCGTGCAATAGATGTTGTTTTTGCGGACCACTGTTATATGAATGTAATTTTGTTCAATATGTAATAACTAACATGCACTATGACTGGATCGGACGAATGGTGGCTCAGCAACGCCATGATCGGTTGCTCGGTCGAAGGAACTTTTACAAACCACATAAATTACGCAGATGACTAGGTCACTCAGTCAGGTCCCATCAGTTCCTTAAGGTTTATGAACTTTTTTTATTTAATTGGATGGATGGATTTAATGAGAGTTTTGCGGTAACTCACGACATTAAGTATAATGCGGCAAATAATAATAAATAGGGAAATATTGATCTGTCAGGCTAGTAACAGATGCTACCTAGATATTTCGCCGGTTACTTAAATAGTGAATCCGTACAAATATTTGGGCGGTCAATACCTCACACAAGACAGGCGTGAAGTAGAAGTATTCTGCGTTATGTCCAATGACTAAGGTCCCGGATGCCCAGTTTTGGTCGTTTTGCCCTTTATTTTCTTATAATAAGGAAAGAATATAAATAGAACAAGGAAATAACCTCTTCCCTGTCTATCCCCCTATACAGGCAGACCATTAAAGGTAGGCAACCCATCTGCAACTGATTAGCTCGTTGCCTATGGTCAAAAAATGTGGGTCACTTTTTCTAAAAAACAAAGTGGCAATTAAACTGAAAACACCAAAATTATTTTAATTATTAAATTTCAGACGTACAAATTTTGGACATATTTAACTTGTTTACGTATATAAATATAAGACTGTATTTACCAACTTGAACGAGGCAACCAAAGAGAGCATAGCATTCCGAAGGCAACCCCGCTACTTCCTAATGGTGTCGCACGCCTTCACCCTAAAGTCCCCACTCTAAATATTGAATTTTCATTCGTTTTTACCTCTCGTTCCAAATCGAAGATAGGAATGAATAAGTTTTAACGTTATCTTTTTATCCACGAGGAAGCGGGATTTCCGTTATCTTTTTTAAGTTTTAGTTACAATGTTTTGTTGTGTATATGATATTAGTATACTTAACTATTTCTGCTTTATTGTTAATTAAAAAAAAATAGATTGGTGAATTACTTACGATTACATCCGTACATGTATGGATTTTGAGGAAGCGTGAGGTTTGTGCCGGGAACGTGCCAAATGGAAATTCGTAATCTCTGCCCATCCTTCTGGGTTACTGGCTTATTAATTGTAACGAGCTAAATACTAGATCTGACAGTTTATTAGTTACTCAAACAAACTTATTTGGCTCCATAATTTATTAGGTTTTGTATTAATTGTTTTATTTTGTACATTTCTTATGAATTTAATGTAAAATTTGTTGTTGTATACGAAAATTGTTTATTATATGCAAAGATTTGTACTGTCGAGCTTGCCAACTCATACCTTGCTGTAGTTTATTACACTGGCGCCGTTATCACAAAGCTATTTCATGCTCCTCAATGCTTCGAAAATTTCTTCGCTATTGAGGAACAATACAAAATTATTTTACAGTTGCTAATATAATGAACAGTTTATTTTATTTCATTAGCAATGAGGTATAATTTCGAATGGATATTAGTTTCGGCAGTGGCAAACGTATATTTGTCGTTGAATAGTGCCAGAACAGTAAACTGCTGAAATTTACAACCGGCTGAATGAAACGCGAAACTAATATTAGTTCAGGAAGGGTGTCGCCTTCGGTTCTTACCTTTATTTATGGTTTGGCGAAATATAAATTATTTAGTCTTATTGGTGTATTTGCTTGAAGAAATGTATCGTACATATTTGTTTCCAATAGCTGTGTCTGAAACAAATGAATCACTTGATTCTTTTGGTAAAATATGCAAACTTGTTAAAGTTGTAACAAGTTCTTGTTACACACCATGTGCTGGAGCGGGATGGACAGAGATCGCTTACTACGATTTACTTGTTCTTAAAAGAAATAACGACAAGTACATGGAGAATAGTCGATTTTACTTTAGTTCATCGTGTCTCGGTCACCGTCACCATACGAAAAAAGGAGCATGCCTTAAAATAAAATTTCATACAAGGATTTTATTTCATAATTATGCTATCAAGTGCGATTGAAGTTAAGTACTGCTTAAATTAAAATAAAAACAATAAAATTTATTGCCAAAAGATAAACTACATAAAAAAAGAGAGAAAATAAAAAACACATTTTTTTTGGGTAAATTTGAAAAAAAAATTAAACTGCAAGGCGCGCTCATTTTCGGTTTTCACATCCTTACTGCGATGAAGTTCGAGAAAATATGTACAGGGGTCTAGTGTGTAGTAGTAGTAGTGTAGATATCGACGCATTCGTGTTGTGTGATTGTGTGTATCGTTATAATACATAGAAATTGGTACTTTAAGTTAATTCACCGAACAAACTTAGAGTACCAATTTGCAGGCCTGTAAGGCGTGTCCTTATAATCTTTACTTATTCATCATAACGCTTAATAGAATGTCATGAGCAAACTAAAATGGGCATAGCGTACAGCAGTTCAAACGCGGTCTCGTTTGCAAACAGAGACCTGCTTGTGACGTGGCAGTTGTGACGTTATTTATGTATGCATATTGTAGGCTCACTCGTTGGAGACCTCAAGTGTGTTCTGTAGTTTCTATACTAGATTAGAGAACATACATAAATATAAAACTTTAATACAATTGTCACGGTATGAAAGATTCGGTTTTTAGATTCAACTCAATATTTGTATGAAGTCTTTCATAAAGCACAAATTGTCGCATGCTAGCATCATTTCTTTCAAAATTCCTAGAATGATGCATAATTATGAAGATTTTTCGAAATTCCTCAAACGGAAACACTAGTAGCGACATGACTTGGACCATGGACAATAATCAATTGGCATATTGAAGTTTTGTTTATAGTTACATTTATGTCGTTGAGCTACATCCCTCAAACTGTCTCACGTTGGTAGAAATACTTTTAACTTCTGAGCTTCACCAGTCGCCAAGTAACCGCGAATGATTAAGTGGAATTGTTGCTTTTGTGTAACTTTGTACATTAATTCTGCACTTACGCGTTTGTTGCATTTACTGACTCTCATACTAATGGGTTTCGTTTTTAGTGAAAACAATAAGGTATATGTAAAATTAGACGTTTTATGATATGAAAACGACGTTTAAACGACCATTGTGATGATAAGGGTTTTACGATATGGTTACCACATTAGTTATTTATATCATTAGCCCATATATGTATGGCGCACGAAGAAAAGCGTTAACTAGATGTGCATAAATGTTAGTTTTGGCAGGATAACTTCCGCTGGGAACTAGTAAACTATTGAGAAATATACTATACATATGTACGGTTTAATACTCTACCATCATCAAATAGTTTATTAAATGTAGTTATTTTGCGAGAGTTCCGCAGTTCGCATGACTAGACTTGGTAGACCAAAAAGGTCTACCAAGAGTTGGAGTGAAAGGCATGAGTCCCTACATATCTTTATACTGGGGACTTTAAAACCCATTTTACATTTTTTGTCGCATCTTTTAATCGAATCCGTAAAAGAATCATAGCTGGACAAGATAATGGCATCGTTATAAAGGAGTATACAATAAAACGTAGGGAGACATTAAGGACTTTGTTCCTTCTATTTTTACAAGTGATGAATCATCGTGAATTTTAAACAAGACACCGATTTCCTTTTGTATAACGATAGAGCTGTGTTTATTTTCCTGCTTGCCAAGTTAGGTCGTCGACTCCGGATGTCTACAAAAATAAGACGCATTGACAACAGTTGATTTAAATCTTAAATCGCATAAAGTTCCTATCATAATATCTCACTGACAGTCCACTATAGTAACTGTTTTTTTTTACGAAAGCAATACAAAAAAAACGAATACTACACACTAAGTACTCGAAACGTCGGTAACAAAATCTTGAAATACCTAAACGTTTCTGATACGATTACAAGCTACAACCAAATCACAAAATATACAGACATTTACTAATCTATTTACACGATTTATCAAGAATACATGAAGCAGCCGAGAAGGCGTGTTCTGTCGCCAACTCAACGTTTGTTGACTCCGCCCTGACTAGTTTTTGCTCAGATCGTTTGATGAATGTTTCCTGTCAGCTTACGATTCTTGTCGATAAGTGCCAATGTAACTGTCAATAAAATGAAATGAAGATGAGATTTTATATTTTTTCATTTCTGCAGACCTTGGTCAGCCTAATGGACGCATTATATCAAAATGACACCAAAATAGAGAACTGTTGGTAATAATTTATTACTCGTGCTTAATAACCACATACTAATATGTGGATCCTAGAAAGGTTTTTTTTTAGTTAGACATCAAGGTGTTGTCAATTTTTCTTTCCCGTCCGATTGTGTAAATCTTTCGTACTATCTGTATATGTCAAATGTGTAAATATAAATTGCATATTCAAATTCGATGCAATAGGAAAATATAATTTTAGAGCTGAGGCGTTACATTTTAAGGGATGCTTATGTGTATACGAATTAGTACTAAACAGAACATATGGAAACTTGAACGGTTACGCTGCATCACGTTTTATAAGATTAACTAATGCCATCTATTACAATAATAAAATTATCACGACGGTGATAGAAACTCATAAAATTTTACGTTTAATAACTGGTTTAATAACTGGCAAAATTGGCTTAAAACAAGTTCGAAATAATTTCCGACAGCTTGGGTTTTAAATGAGAACTGCGATTACACATTTTATATTTTAGCGTAATGAACATACGTTTACAAGAAGTTTGAAATTACAAATAAACAAAAGGATGACGGGTCGGCGTAGTTAAACAGTGAATAGACTTGTAAATGAAGCGAAACGACACATTTGCATAAAACGTTTTGCTTTCTGACTCTCGCCCTTCATTTCGACTTCATTTTTCGACATAAGCTTGAAGAACATATTCCATGTTTGAACTTGATTATTTTTTAATTTTTTTGATACTTTTTATGTCAGGTCTGCGCGAAATTTAAACATTTCCTTCGAATTTCGTGCACTTCTACTATACCATATATATATACCCCACCGCAGTAGATACCGCTGTACAAGTAATACGCGTACTAGATATTATTATATAAGACCAGGTTATTGAAATTAAAAAAAATGCGGATATTATTGCGTTGGACGTATACGTTGTACGTATGTACGTTGGATTAATATAAGAAATCATTATGAAGACCAGGTTATTTCTATGATAGAACCGGTAACGGTGAAGCGGCTTACCAATACATATCCACATTCTGTACAATCAGAGATAAGAAGAAAGTTTTAAAAAATGGGAAGTATGGAGACTGTAGCACCTCAATTAGCACGCACAATGAAGTAGGTATAAATACCTCTAGTTGTATGAATTCTGGCAACTCTTGTACAATATATGCAGCTACTTTTTAATGGAAGAAGGTACCACACGAACAAGCGGTTCACCTGATGTTAAGTGATCACCACTAATAGACAACAACATACAAATGTGTCGCAGATGCTTTGCCTGCCTGCCTTTAATGGACAGGATAGACAGAAAAGATATTGCCTTTTTCTTTCGTCCCTTCCCCGTCCAATCCTCTTCTCCTTCCCATTCTATCCTTATTAGGAAAGGATGGGAATATGCAAAAGACTGTTGAGAGCTAACGGAACTTAACTCATAACACGAAGTACGTAAGCATACTTCACGCTTGTCTCCTGTGAGGGCCATTCGTGCAACCGATGGTTGTTGTTTACACCCATTAAAACTTCCTATCAGCTAAACTACTTATTTGCATGCTCTTTTATTTCCATCGATAAAAATATCTAAGTAAATAAAAAAGTCATTATTACCACTAACTTTTTTATGTCATTTAGTATTTTATTCTTTTTTGTTTACAAATACTCATTATTTTTTTGCAGGTAAAATTGTTTATATAACTGATTATGAGACACGGAGAACACAGAGCTTGCGCTTGGTAAGTGATTTGCACTGTAAAAAAGTAACCGGAATTATCGTAATACTGAAATGAGTTACGGCGCTAGCATCGACGTTAGTCAACCAAGCGTGTAGTTTGCGATGGGAAGCGCTTGACGCTCCTGTTAGGAGATAGCACTGTTGCGTTAGTGCTAAGTGAATGGCATAGATGGCGCCCTTCTTAGTTTCTATAAATCTCATCTTATTTGATATTAATATCTAAATCCATCTATATAATTAAAATAAAACTGTTATTGAGTAAAAAATTAAACAATATTGCGAAGATGAGAAAATGCGAACATAGGTATAGGCATTTCACATGCAATTCTAATAATAAAAAATAAAGCTTTCGAAGGGTGCCAAAATTATTAAAATGGATAAAAGGTTTAAATTAAACGATTTTGGTTAGCGTATACAATACAAAATAGATAAATCTTTCCTGATTTTAATACTAATATATTACATGAATAATAAGGTACAAAAACAAGATGGTAAATATAAATTTTTCAATAAAAATGTTATACATTTTTTCCATGTATATAAAAGGCGACGTTTATGTGTTCCCTATAGACTCCGAAATGGCTGGACAAATTTCAATAAAATTTTATAATGAGGTGGCGTAAGGTTTCGGTAACAATCGGATCAATATAATAATTACTACCCGTGCGAAGAGGGGGTGGGTCAGTAGTGCATATAATTGTGTTTAAGCTATTTTATGAATAAAGTAATTATGTAAATCTAATCTATATCACAACAATAGCCAGAGCAATATGCTAATAAGCAGCAGAAAAGGTGGAATTGATTTAATAATACTATTTTAGACTTAATAGTCTTTTCGCTGTTTTTTAACTTGTAAATCGTTTAAACTTGTTTTTCTTTTATTAAATTTTGTAATTTAAGTTGATTGAGTTTGCTTTTTAGCTTGGAATTAGTAAATTTACAAATTCAATATTTTAATATTTGCCCTGAAACTTTTGTTGATTTACTTACACACAATTTTGTTAGAAATTGTGTTATTGTAATATAATTAATCACCCATTAAGAATAGGACGCTATAATAAGCCATCCGATATTTGTTGTTTCATTTTAATAATTTATCGGTAGTCCACTTAACACTATATTGTGTGATATGTACAAAACATTAGGAAGAAATAATTTCTCAGAAAGATTGCCTAATATATATAAGTGTTTTGTTACGCAATAAAAATAAGCCATTTTTGTATTACTCATACAAAAACGTAACAAAGGAAATGTAAACAAAGCTAATTATTAATAGAGGTGTGCAACAATGAAATATTTCCGTTGTTTACAACAATATCCTCAAGAAAGCAGTCGAGTGCGCGTGGTTTGGGCACGTTCGCAAGTAAATACAGGCGGACGCAATATATTTGAGTTAGTGTTACGTTGTAATTTAATCATTTCGTCCAAACGTGAGTGTCCCCGCCCGAGATGCGCCGAGATAACTCTACCTAGAGCGTTAAGTTGTGTGCACACTGACACTGTTAACACTTCCACTGCTTGCATGTCGGTACTTATCGTCTCAAATAAATGTAAAAACATACATAGTGTTGCATAAAACATATTGATGCCTTAACAATCTTGCATATGTGTTGCATAAGCTTATTGTATAAGATAATAGAGAAATCGCGTGGTCGTTGTCCTGGAACAAACGAAATATAAGGTAAGACGTCAATATCCGTATAAATGCATAGATATTCAAAAGGAAAATACTTGAGGGCATTACCAAGTTACCAAGATGGCGGTGGCTTAGCTGACAGTTACCTCGCTTGGCTATTGCTTATTCAAAAGATTTTTTTTATGTGAGAAGATGGCAAACGAGCAAGCGGATCACCTGATGTCAAGTGAGCGCCGCGCCGCCCATGAACATCCGCAACAGACAAATGCGTTGCAGGTGCGTTGCCTACCTTTAAAGGACCAAGGAGGGCATAGACAGGAAAAAGGATATTTCCTTTCCCCCGTTAACCCCTTCCCCATCCTATCCTCTTCCCCTTCCCGTCCTATCCTTATTAGGGGAAGAGGGCTAAAATTTGGCCTCTGGCACCTCACTCATCAGCCTAAACGCAGAGTACTTCTACTTCACGCCTGTTTTCTGTGAGGTCGTGGTATTTCACCGGTCGAGCCGGCCAATTCGTGCAACAGATGTTGTTGTTGCGGGCTCTACCACTGTTGAAAAAGATGAAAGAAACTTATCACTTAATCACCCATTACGTCATACGTAAAGAAGCAGTTGTAGTTTTATCATCGCTAAGAGCATACTAGATCTGCAAGCATTCTTATAAATGTATTATTGAAGTTTTTTTTCTACCAATCATCATACCAATACGGTTACCTCTTTGGTTGTTGGACTCAACTTAATTAAATATGTGCACAGAATTGTAACCGCCGATGATGTTAACGGCCTTACATCGCTAAATTCGCCAGACCGCAAGATGGCAGCGGGGACGGGGAGCAAAGTTTGCTTACCTGTGTAAGATCAGCCCCACGCGAGTAATTAAAGGTTAATCCCCGGTCTTATGCTAACTCCGTAACGAAATTTTGAACTTATCATACTGGTACTCGTTACATTGTAAATTTACCTTACCCTCGAATAAACAACAGACAGAAAATTACACTTTTAACTTCTTCGTTATTGATATATACATTTATTAGATTTTTTGTCTGACTCCCGATACGAATGTGACGTTAAATATCGTTTCTAAAGCATGTTTGTGCCAGAGATGTCTATTATTATTTTATTATACATTGTATCTTTAATTAAGGATAGGTTAGGATAGGCAAAATGATGCTATCCTGTTTCTTTTTAATATTGCCTGTATGTCTTGTTGGTTAGTTGAGTATTCATTTGATAAGAATTATAAATATTCCTAATTGATTTGAAATAAATGTGTATAATGTTTCTATTTATAATTTGTTCTCTATTTAACATTTTGCGGATAGCCATATAAATAAGCCATTAAATTACATCATTTTTTGTAATATTTTTTAAATAGTTTTAATATTAATGTAAATAAAAATGAGATCCTATAAAAAATTCATACTGAGTCGCTGGGAAAACAAATACGCCGTTCTAAAGGAAGCATTTCGAGCTCGCGACAAGCTAATTAAAAGCTTAATATTATTAATTTCTTACTATAACGCACCCAGTTTGGAAGCGCCCCCAGAGGGGGGATATTTTATGAGATTCTTTGTCTTCACAACAATTCTCCCGTGTCAGAGGAAATCTAATGTAAAATAAGGCATTTCAAATAAAATACCCCGAGGCCAGAAATTGTGTTTACCTAAATTCGCTTTGTATCTCATATTTTATTTACTGTTTAAATTGTTGAAGTCAGAATTTTACATTTTTGTTTTTAAGATAATTTGTGTACGAAATTGATTTTTGGAACCTCTGTAATAGCAATTTAATTTTTAAGAATGTGATGGTCTTAGGAATTTGGAGACTATATAACTATCTATAGATATTTTTTATGGAATTAGATGGCAAACGAGCAAGCGGATCACCTGATGTTATGTGAGCCCTACCTATAGACATCCGCAGCAAGCAAATGTGTTGCAGATGCGTTACCTACCTTTAATGGACGGAGAAAGGCACATAGACAAGAAAATGGATAATTCCTATTCCCCGCCAACGTCCACCCGTCCAATCCTCTTCCTGTTCCCATCCTATCCTTTTGAAGATAGGGTGGGAAGAGGTTTTTTTGTGAGGTTGCAGTATTTCACCGGTCGAGCCGGCCTATTTGTGCAACAGATGTTGTTGTTGCGGGCTTTACCGCTGTTATAGATGCAACGATTGCGACTGGGTTATCCGCATATCTTCAGTAGAATAGAAAGAAAATTTAGTATTTCATTTAATCTAATCACAAACTTTATTAATTACTTGCCCATTTTCTTCTCCTTTCCATACAGAAATAAGCCTGATGATTTATCTTATTTCTTTAAATATTTTCATTTTTATTACACATTTTTCTTCTATAACTTTAATATGTAAATACTTTAAGTAATTATGGTTTCATAAAAGGCACAGGGTTCTGAAAAAGAAAATATATTCCTTAAGACAACTTTTTTGTCGACAATTTTTCAAGAAAACCTCACAAGGGCTTCTGCTATTAAATTTCTGAAATTAAAACGTCGGCCAGAGGGACACACGCCATGACGTCAAAGTATAATTATGATAACCATTATAAAAAAATATTCGCACGCATTCCTTTATTTTCCACTCTGACATTTTTTGTATTCCGCGTATATCTACTTATAGGTAATAAATATAAATTAAAGGCATATTAAGTCAAAAAGGTTCTTGTTCACATAATTATGTTAGTATGTTACGTACGTTTTAACATGAACTGTAAAAAGAATGGTGAAAGTAACTTACATATTAATTACTAATGGCGCTAACTCAGACGGATTTTCTACATCCAAACATCTACGCTTATCTGCCCTCAGGGTACGGATAGTTTTAGTATACCACTAATTTTGTTAATATAGGTTCGTCTGTTAAGTTTCCTTTAAATACTGACAGTATTTTCTACATAAATTTGTCACTCTTTCTGCATACATTCTTTCAATTTGCCCGAAGTTATTAATATGCGTTCACGTCTATAACCCAGAGGGATAGGCAGAGGTCATGGATTTCCATTTGGTACGATCCTATCACACCTCTCTCACTTCTTCTACATTCATACATCTACGCATATATGCTCGTCGGTACGGGTGCTCCTTATATCGTTCTTTTTTTGTAAGCCTCTAATCTAATAGATATACATAAGTTCTTCTAGGACACTCCCCACCATCACTGCCACTCACTGGCGTATTATACCTCTTGAGAATGTCAGAAAGTCGCTGGATGCGGTGCACGAGGGACCGCGTACTTTGGAAGGCATTGTACCCTATATTCATCAGTGGAATGCTACACAATGAGGTTAATTTAACTAACGTTGGTAACTACGCAATGTTGCCATTTACCTTTAGCGTCCACAGCCAGACGAGACATAAAAGTTTTGTGGAACAGAAGAAGAAAGTAAAGACGTTAGTGTACGTTTTTTCAATTGATTCATCTATTTTTCACGAATAATAAAAAGTTGTTTTTTTTTTGTTTTGTTTTTGGGCACACTTAAAGAGATCCCTCGGGCGCCATTTTCCTTTGAAGTGAACGAAACAAAAAACATTTAAGATAAACTTTGTTGATGATATTCAGACATCGACTATTACAAATAACAAATACGGGGCACGTCGAATAATATTCTTTGTCATATCGTTGTGCTCGGAGTGGCGGGCCGGGCCCTACGCGCCTCGCGACCTTATGCATTTCTTATGAACCCCGCCTCCGAACGCTTTCAGACAAATGTACAGCTATTTAAATGGAATATTCAGTATTGTAATTTGGAAAATCCATTGTAAGTATAAATTCCTTATTCACTGTTTAAGCTGAAAACTTGAAGAACTCAAAATTCACATGAAGACCTTTTTATCCGACAGTGGGACGAAGTGGGTTGTTCAAACAGAATGTTTAAATTGGGATCCGTGATCTGCTTGGAGTGCAAATAAGAGCTCCTCTCATTATTTATTTTAACCATAATTCAACAAGGGCCTTTAAGAGCGGTACGTAAACAAATATTTTAATATTCCCGACATTCAAACCAGAGTAATGTTATTAATAAAATTCGAGTGTACTTTTACGATGTTTTTTGTTCGGGGATTTGTGGAAACGGTTATTACTTACTGACTTATAAAAAAGTCAAATAAAAGCTCTTACGACCAAATACAAATACACCACGAGGCGGGTGAAGGTGAACTTAAAGATTTTTTTTCATTAGAAAAAAGAGGAGGCAAAACAATAAGCAGGCAAGCAGAGTATCCGCAATTATCACGTTTTAAGAACTGCCTTTTTCAGAGGGAAATGGATAAACTGCATTGCAAAATATTATGATAAATATTTAGGTAATCCGATTATCAATACATAGCTTCGGGATGAACTTGGCTCTGCCATCTTTATCAAGTTGGCACAAATGCAGAGGTACAAATTCTGTACAGCAAAAAATACTCTTATAAAGTCACGTTTGATCGGGCCAATATTTTATATTGTTATAACTATTCATCCAATCTAAAGTCGTAAAAATTGCAATCATAGTTGAAAATTGCATTTTAATGTTTTATTTAAAGTGTCCAATAGCTTGGAAGGAGCTAAGTGGGCGGTAAGAAATTCTCCTCCGGGGGCATTAAAATATGTAAAGGGCAAAAATAACAGATGGTAGACCGACGTAACGAAGCGAAATATAAAAGCCCAGACCTAAGAGGGCCCCTGGGCTCTTTGTGATGTTAGTTTAGGGATGTGTACGATGTTTGCCTGGAATATTGTTATTTGCCTATGATTTTTGCAGCAAATCTGGGGATAATCGGATCTTGTTTGTGCAATCTATGTCGTCTAAGCAACGAAAAGCCTTTAGGGGATATATTGAATACTAATCGCGAATTCGCTGTAATGTTCACTTTGCTTGAGTCCACTCAACAGAACGGAACGGATATTTGCAGAATTTATTTTGATAAATGGAAATGTTACGTTGCTAGCACAAATTGGGAACGGATAGACATGATTACACTGACACATTGTTGCTGTATACACACATCAAAAAAGTCTAAACAATTAAGTCTGGGTTTAAAGATCTTTATTTCTCATAAGAAACATAATTTCACTTATAATGAGAATTAGAGCAAAACAATATGGCGCTGCGGGTACATACGTGATACGTTATTAAAGAAAAACACACATTAAACGTATAAGTCAATAAAGTCAAAACGTAAGAAAAATCTAAGAAGTCAGAAATGGTAATAAAAAACAATATATATATATATATATATATATATATATATATATATATATATATATAAATACTAACGATTTAATACGAAAACACATTGTAAAATTGAAAATTGTATGGGTTTCTTAGACTTTTTTGATGTGTATATGTAAAATTATATTTATAAAATAGTAGGTCAATAATATGTCCGGTAAATACTGTGTTATTTATCATTCCAACTTTCAACACCAAACTCCTTTGTTCTCTATAATACTAAAATTAGTTTTGATATTTAATAGATTAGTTTTAGTGCTTACAGTCAAAAAATAGCCTGTAAGATTAAGAAATAATTCCAGACATTATGTGGTTTGTTACCCTCTGTTTATATTTAACATTTTAATAACTGCCGCGTTATAAGAAATTTAAGGTACTAGGAGTATGAATGTTAAATAAGAGTACGTGTCTAGTTTCGCTTGCATCCAAGCCCCCTGTCGGCTGCGCAATGTTCCTTATTTGTTACGTGCTGTCTCTCCATTGCAAACACTTTTGGCACGCTTCTGCTTATGGGAAATGTTTTGCTGCGCATAACATTACATACAATAACTCCCAAAGCGACAATTTTTATATGGTATTATACAATAAATATAGTGATGGTTTTTTTTAATTATTTTAGATTAATGAATTTAATGCCCACTAAAATACAAAACTATTTCCATTTTTCATCCTTAAAGTTTTTATATCCAGGTTCACTACTATTGTGCAGATTACATGGCAGACTACATCAAACTATGGTTATTTGAATTTAAAACATTTGTTATATAAGACAGTTGTTTTTAATTTCAAAAAGAAATATAATCAAAGGTTTAAATGTAGTTCATAATTGTAAATGTTGCCCGTGATAGGCAACAGTTAACTTAAAAAAAAAAACAATAAACCGAACCGACCGAAAAAATCGAATGGACACATCAGACGTTAAAATCGCTGAAGGCGATACAATAGGATACAAAAGGACGTCAAAATATAATGTAGCCTGTCATATATAATATAATATAAAACAATAGAAAATAATAGGGATCTTATGACATGTCACTCGTCAAAATCGTTCAAGCCGTTTAGGCTATAGGAGATTACAATAGAACGGACTTATATACATAAATAAGCGCAAAAAATATGACGTTCCTTACGGGTTAGTCGTGTAAAAATCGGTGGGCACAAATACTTTTTATTCTATACCATAATAATATTGTTATTGAAAATATAGTTTGTATTTACGGGCATAAATGCAAGTCAATGAAATACACATGCGAATTCATCGATATCTAGGAATGAATTATAGATACGATATGATATGAATAACCTAGTCAATATTGTTTATGGGGTGGAATAACAGGTAGCACGGTTCTGGAGAATATTCGTAGCCCATTAGTAAGTAATACTGCAACACTACGCTTGTGTCGAATTATTTGGTTATTATTAATTTGAAACAGCTATTGAGTATCATTGTTATCATTGTTTGCCGGTATCGTTCAATTAAATATTATGTATTAACTATACATTCATTCGAATTCATTATATTGTATAATATTTCATTTCACCCTCATAAGCAAATAAAATAATTAGAACTCGGTAAAAGCAAGGCATATGTTATAATTATGAACTTTATCATTATTGGCTTGGGCTTGGATGCAAGTGAAACTAGACACGTACTCTTATTTAACATTCATACTCCAAGTACCTTAAATTTCTTATAACGCGGCAGTTATTAAAATGGTAAATATAAACAAAGGGTTAAAAAGCACATAATGTCTGGAATTACTTCTTAGTAAGATACAGGCAATATAGGCTATTTATTGACTGTAAGCACTAAAACTTATCTATTAAATATCAAAATTGTGTAGCACTAAAACTAATAATTGCTGCAAAGTAAAACAATTCAGGCTTGAAGAAGAAGCCGTATTATGCTGGTACGTGATCATAAAACAAAATAATTATTGGTATACATATACTATGATACCCGTGCTTAGCCGGGGCGGGCTTCTAGCTTTTGAAATGTTCAAAAAGTTTCAAATCCAAATATTTAAGTTACATATAAAAAGACAAGTCATGGAAGCATTAGCGTGAAGGCGCCCGGTCTCCGTTCATGACAAATCGTCGTTCCCGCCTCTTCGGGACTCGTTTATTGAATGATTGATTTATTTGGCCTGCTCCAGCGTATCTGGTTGAGCGCCAACAGGTGAATCCCTTCCACTGTTTGATTTACTAACTCTAATGCTTTTCTAAATCACCCGATCCTAATTCTTGGGCCTTTTCCCTTCTCAAAATGTGACACGGGGAAACGGTATCAGTGCGCACATCCACTCCATAGGGACCTTACGGGATTACGATAAAGTATGTGCGCGTGCTAAGCAAGTAACGACCTGAAACTAGCTGATTGATTTTGAAGGAAGGTTTTAGATTGCTGACGGTAAGAATGTTGTAATGAGTAATGAAATAGCAATAACATAAATAAGAGCGGAATCAAATAAATCAAGGAATTTAGTAATCTAAATCATGAGGAGAATAATGTAACGCGGAATTTGGAGCCGGCTACAAAAATTCTAAAATCTATAATAGAAATATTTGCGTGACAATCTTACCGTCTACATAGTAAACATTTATAGTGAAAGCAGCCAAACAAGCAAGCGGGTCAATTGATGTAATGTGGCGACTGGCCGGTGGACCGCATTCTGTCGGTTGCATTGCGGAACACTGTGTCCAGCAATGAACTGACACAAACTGATTATGATGATGATGTTGGATTTGTATGTTGTCTGTCGTCAGTTGATGCGTTAGCAGCTTTTTATAGGAAAGAGGAGGGAGTGGCAAACGGAAAAACAAAAAGTAGAGAAATAGACCTCACTCTTCCTCATTCATTCATTATAGGTATTACGGCTGTATTCTATAAACTCATACGGTCGTATATATAGTCATCTCTACCGCTATAATTGGCTTAAAGAAGTTGAAGGATGCAACTGGATATACTAAAATTATTGGAATAATGTTATAACTTTTACTTTTTGCTGAAAAATTTGCAAAGTAACATGATTTATTTTTAAAATTTACCTAAAAACATATTGTTACGATACAGTACAGGTCATTACGTTATAAAATTTTATCTGTATTCATGTTCCGCATCATATTTGTCGCTATTCATTACTTGCATCACAACTTGCGAGCGTAACTCGCTAAGCGCCTGCGCGTATCTTTTAAATAATCCCGTCATATCGTCTCCTTCACAGAAGAGGTACACTCACGTAATTGGCAATTTGAATCCAGGTAGCAGTATCCCTGGGACACGAATAATACATACAAAGTAAACTAACAAACAGACCTCACAATTAACTTAAACGCTCCCTTATTCAATATCGCAATTGAGATTTATTTATAGTATAAGTAATATTAATGCGAAGTAGCTCTCGGCGTCGTAAGAAGCTTTCCTGGGGAAAGATTGTTACTCATAAACTATGATTTTTCTCTATGAATATTGTGGAGGTTGAGTGCTCGAGACAGACGTCCGGCTACGCGAGAGACATAAATTTTCGTTTATTAACCCCAACTACCGCACACTAAATTGAAATAACAATAGCTTTATAAATGCTTTTTAATATTTGTTTCAGTGAAACTATCTCTGGGGTTTTACAAAAAAACATTTTACGTTAAGAAAAGAAGCACAAGAATTTTACATCTAATTTTTGGATTTTTGTCTGTCTCAAAGATTTGAAGTAAATAAGATAGTTTAAAACCATTGAATTTCTCAACGTTCCGCTCCATTTATATAATATGCTTTTATAAGCTTGGTATATTCGTTTGTTTATTGTTGGTTTCTTTGTTTGTGTGTAATTATAAAGCAATTTGTTTGTAATTAAGGTTTAGGTTCACTAATATTAACTATGTTTGAAAAGTAATGCAATATTGCATTACGAGGTTTACCTAGGCCTACTAGTTGGTATATAAAGAAGTTGGTGGATAATGAAGTATACTACAGCATTGTCCGAATCCGACTATCGTATTAGGTCAAATCCGGTAAATCCATATTAAGCGTGTGCGTGACATTTGTTTGTAATCCTCGCTAAGCCTCACGCGTGCTTGTGCCAATAATAAGCTTCGCACGACGGTCACCTCAGTCGAATTCTTCTCAGGGACACCGGACGTGTCGGGTGGGGACGAGTGGGGGTATATCTGCATAAATACGTAAAGCGGTCACGTTCCAATACCTCGCATTTAACTTGTTTCATCTACGTTACAGATCGTGCGGTTGGCAAAACGAGCTTGAACAAGTCAAAAAGCAAGTTACTTATGTATTTGTTTATTTAAAAAATAACCGATGTCTTATAGCCCTACTGTAATAGAAAAGAGACAGAAAAATATCTCTCCTCGTTAATATATCCTCTTTTCATTGATTGGAGAAAAAGAGAGTAAAAGATGCTTAAAAATTTTGTGCATTTCTCATGACACTCTTCTCTCGTGTCTACACATACATGCACGGGTACTCTTAATACCGCCTTTCTTTAGTGTCACTGATCGTTATAAGTACGCCTAGGCCGACCCCGGCCTTATTATCAACTGCTTCTTATCAACCTTCTTTTATTCATCCTCTCAATATGCCCGAACCATCGAAGCATACATTTCTCAATTTTAGACACGAAGCCACACTTTTCCACAACGCTATTACTCAACCTATCATTCAGATACTTGTCTTGCTTAGTTAATTGCAATGGCTGAAATGTGTTAATCAAATGTTGCTAGTATTTAGATTTAAAATACGTGTTCTATATTAATTGTATGCATGTCGATGTTTTACAATAGTTGTATGAGTCACTGGCGCTCGGGGGCGGTGCGCGCGATAGGCGGCGTTCGATTGTTGTTGTTCCGCCCACCGACAGATAACATAATTAAAATCGTTTCCCGACGAATATCTTTCTAGTTGCTTTATTGACAGATTACGCATCGTTATTGTATTTGTTGCGTTTGTTTTCGATTAAATTAACCATTCTTAATAAAAATTTATTCTATTTAAAAATATGTAATTTATATCTTTCACTATCCCAAATAAGCTTAGGATGAGGGTTTTATGTTCTGGACTTAACTTTGCGTAGTCCTGTGCCTAAACCGTTAGACTATTGTCGTTTAAAAAAATGTTTATTCTAACTTGTGAATCAGGTCGGGATCACAAATGTAAGAGCTTTTAAGAATTTATTTAGTTACCTTACTAAAGACTCCGTACAAAGTTTAATTTAAAAAACAGCTCAATTTAGAAATAACGCAAATTAAAAAAATACAGATGTGAAATAAATAAAACAAAAAGCTTTTTATAAATTTTGTGCAATATTTGGGATACAACAAATTTAATGAAATGTATGAAACGATTGTTATCCCGGTTTAAATAAATAAAATCATAAACTTTAAAGTTTTTAACAAAAAATATATTTCAGATATGATTTAAATCTATTTACTTTTAAATGTTATTTTCTTTCGAATGACAAAAAGGACACATTAAATAAATATCGTTTAATAGTTTTTATAGATAAAAAAAATTCAATTGGACTCAGACGAAAAACAAGTTTTAAATTATCTCTGCTCCATTAGGAAAATGCGGTCACGTAAGTTTGTTGTGAATAAACTTTTGTTATTTAACTTTAAACTTTCGAGGTTTTATATTAGTAAAACGATTAGCCTTTTAGAGGTCCACTTCCGCACAGCTGTATGCGCCATGATCACGGGTTGTTGACTGTCTTTTTGTATAGTCCGCTTATATGTTTTTGTATTAACTTAACCCGATACTCGCCTTCTTAAAAAAGCGGGGGTGAACTGGACTAACAATAAAAACGGTCACAATCTTAAAAGGCTATCTCGTTTTAATACCTACGTCTCAGTTTTGTTTTGAAGAATTAAAGTATATATCAATATTTTTTAACAACTAACTATAAATGTTTGAAATATTTCAAGCGAAACGAATTTTATTTATCCATTCTATGCAATATCATTTTCATAGATGGTATGTAGATTTTCGAGGATCGTTTCTTGTTTAAAGTCCTGATTTATGCATTACCGTAGAACCGACCGCGGCTCATGAAGCGGCGCCACCTGCTCCCAGCTAAACACTCATTTGTCAGTCTCGAATGTAAGTTAAAAAGGATTGCTAATATCTCAGATGGGCTTTGTCTGGTCTTGCTTTGTTTACGATTGTACGCGGCAGCAGGAGATTTGTGCGAGTTGTAGTACACTTTGAACGTAGTCACGATAACACTAAACATTTCACGCTACGTTGAATAAATACTTACCGTTTAAACATTAATATCTAGGTATAACTCTCGGTGTTGTCAAAAGATTGTGCCCTGTGCCTGAGGACATATATCTTCAAATACGGATCCTAATTTAAAATGTTACCAATTGTTATTACTATCTATATTAAGTAAAAACTCAATTAATTTAAAATTATGTAATGTCTTAGAATAATAATTTAAAATAATTCACACAATCCATTTTTATTTCTTATTAGTCACCTGCCTGTCTCATAATGGCTTACCACTTTTAAAACCATTACCTAATATATAATATAAGAATACTTTTCCGCTTTTTAGCCAATCTGCGTTCGTAGTCGTATAATATTTTAAACAATTATCAGGTAATTTATTAGTACTTTGGCAGGCTATAATTGAGTATGTAAGGATTACTTTGAAGTTTATTTTTTATAACAATCTGTTGATAATATCTTCAATTAATAACTAAATTCAGAATTAGTAGTCATTGTCATAAGAACGTATATTTTTTTGTCATTAATAGTTCACGTGTTAGTCTGTTGTCGCTTATTTTTGTAGTATATTTTTGTTAGATACAAACGTAACGTTTATGATCCAATTGCGATTAGGGGAATAGACGTAAATTTTTATCTCGGACTTTTATTCCTTATCTGACGTTGATGGTCGATCATTATAATTCAAAATGTAATCACAATAAAGTTCCGATATCGTAAAGATAAAAGGTATTTACGATCTCTTAAAAATAAATTACTATTTTACTAACTTTTATTGCATAAGAAATCTACAAAGACTGCCTAAAGCGCGTTCTTAATTAATTTTTATATAGAACTTGCTAGTACTATTAATTATATTATTATTATAAAAACACAGGCAGAAATAAGCACTGCGGACAAAAGTGGCAACTATTACAAGGTAGGAAGGCACTATGATAATACAAAAATAAACCCTTGAGTATTAACAATAAAATTAAAATTTGAATACAATAACAATAGATGAAAAAAGTTTGCCGAAACTGTTCCAAATTCGAATAAGCATATTATGTTGAGCTTGTTGTTTTAACGAGAACCTATAAGAATTTTCCGTACTAAATATTGTCGAAGTTTGCACTTCAATAAACAAAAGTAAATAGAGCACTTGTTTAGTCGTTACATAACGGTGGAATAGGCGACCACGCTCTATTGTCATCAACGTACTGAGAATATTAATTATTCAATGTTTTGGATAGCTCCTGCCGCTGTTCCACGGCAGAGATGAGACGCTTCAATAACAGATCAAGCTTTACTTCTCATTAATTCGCTTTGTACCTGTTGAGTAAGCGAAACTTAAACAAATATTTTAGAAAACTAAACTGCTTATTTAACCGTGCTGTTTATGTACTCTATAATATTTTATATATTCTTTGGGGTATTAGAAATAACATAGGATACTTTTTATGAAAATTTTTTTTTTACAATTGACTATAGTCTTAGCTGTTGGGATTCTTGGGATTTTTCTTTATTCATTGTTATTTTTTCTGTCATTGTATATGCAGTATAAAACTATTTGAATTTTTGAGGCTGGATATCATTGCCGATGTATGTATGTTCCCTATAGAACTATAACTATTACTATTGTCCATATTGGCACAGCGGGTGTTCCTGTGTTTGGTAGCGATCGGGTAAACATAATTAGTGGTACCCGGGCGAAGCCGGGGCGGGTCACTAGTAATATTATAAAGTATCTTTGTGTAATTTATTGCATCACAACACACAACTCCAATCCAAAAACGATGAATGAAAACATCGTGAGGAAACCGACATGTCCTAGAACCACCAGATTCGAACACATGTGACATCCAACAACCCGCACTGGGCCAGCGTGGGTGAATTACAGCCCATTCTCTCTATTGGGGAGGAAGCCAGTGTCCCTGCAGTGGGGAACATTTAAAAAAAGGCTGATTTATTATTATAATAGAAAGCTCTTCTATCAGCTAGTAACATAGGATATATACTTTTATATTATCCCAGGCAAAGGGCAAGCTGCCAGTGTCATATAAGTGTTTTATAGTATTATTTAGACAAAGAAAACTTTTCGTTAATTGTTAATATTCTTGAAGAAAACCATTAGTTGTTGTTAGTTTTGATATATACTTATATCAGTAGTTGAAGTTTCAGAAGATTTAACTTGAATCAATTACTTAGCAATCATTATGTAATGTAACGTCAACAATTGGGTAATAAAATTGTGTTACATTGTTATGAACTAATCCCATTCAATAAACACAACGTAGTTTTTAAGGTTAACGTAAATACAAATATAATCATTGTCACGCTATTAATAAAGAAGTAAATAATTAAAATACATTTATTTACTGAAAAAATATATCTAAATACTTAATTATGTAATATTTCTTATTCGGTAAATTAGGTAAAAAAATGGAATAAGCAAATGTAACGGTTTTTCAATGTAAACGGTCTTGGACCACCTGTTCTGCACGCATCATAGATATTCCATAAATTCCCTAATACTTTTTAACTGACATTTTTAAATAACTGTTCGTTCCGGATGTATAACTTTAACGGGAGGCTTAATAGTAACAATTGTTGTTTTTATTTATCCTTTCTGAATATCTATTGCACCAAAGAGTATTTTCGAGTGATACATAGCCAAAATGGTTAATGAATCAGCAGTTAATATGGCTGGACCGTAAAGCTACACAATTATCATAGTCAAAATACATTCTGTAATTCATTCTGGAGACAGCTCACTCAAATTGTACGGCAAAATGTTATAGCGCTTTTACCTACTAATCCCCGTCGCCTGCCAAAGTGAGGGTTGTCATAAGATGTAACTAACACTGCCAATTTTCACTACATTTTCTACGGAATTTCATGTTACCTATTTGAAGAAGACTTTGTGTGCCTACAGTTTTTAAACTTATAAAATGACTAAAAATAAAGTTTACCCACATCCGATACTGTACTTATATCATAATATGCGACCACAAACAAACCAAACTGATGCATTTAATATGTATGATAATAATTGTTTATATATAAATAGTGTTTGTTATACACGTTAACAAGAAAGCTGGAATATTTAGGTCACATAATGAGGAACGCAAAATACGGACTGCTGCAGCTCATTGTGGCCCGAAGTAGAATATCCTGGCTAAAGAATCTAAGCTAGTGGTTTGGAAAGAACACCCGTCCGCTATTCAGAGCTGCGGTATCAAGGTTGCCTTAATGATTGCCGACTTTCTAAAATGGCGCTTTAAAAAGATATATAAATGTAAAAGCATATTCTTACAAATGTGAAGCTTTACTAAAAGATACGATAAATCTGAAGTGCAACTAGCTCGTGAAAATATCTTCAAAACTCTCGTCACTCAAATATTAAGATGACAAGTGACGTAGAAAAATATACAGAAACTTTATAAATTTTCTCAGAAGAGGGACACTATGTAAAAACAGAAGGAAGGGACAATTTACGCAGATTGCTCGGTAAGTCGAGGGTAGGTGCCGGCACACATCTTTAAGCGAAGCAACAGGTTGCCGATTTGCGCAGAGAACTTTGTATAATGTAAAAAAGCTGCGTTTGTAAGTCAGGCCTCAGTTGGTTGAGTTATGAAGCCGCTGACGATCTTCGAAGAGAATTACTTAGCTCATTAATTTCTCTTCCGTGACAAATTCTCCTTAATCGGGATGTCAAAACTTGGGAACATTTTTTACATTATCATCTTTTCAACTTACTTGTTACTTAACATAATTTCTCCTCGTATTTAACACGAGTTTGCGTTATTCAAATCGCCTAACTAGAGTCTAATCGTCGAGTCTTTTCAAATAATTTTCCTTTCACTCCGTGAATTTTCATAACAAGTACATAAAACGAGGAAATTCGTGCTTCTCGTTAAATAAGGCCAATAGCTTTCTCACAGTCGTTCCCTGTCAAGGCTCGGCGCGCTGGCATTATCCCTCTACGCAGACATCAATATTATAATACGAAACCGTCTAAATATTTGCCGAACCTTTCTACAGTTAGAGAAAATCATCCTAATATCATCAATTTGAAATATCCACTGCTGCTCAAAATTATTATACCAAGATACTAATGCATTAGCAAACTTGTTAGTTTGTTGCAGATGCCTATGGGTAGCGATCACTTAATGTCAGGTGAAACGTTTGTTCAATTGCCACCTTCTAACATTAAAAAAAATGGAAATTATGATGTGGGTGATATAAATCTTAATACTCTATGGCCCGCCTTTATTTTATATGTAAAGGCAGGCCACAGAGTATATAAAGTATACATATATCGGCAATTTAAACTAAAATCAAAGAATGAAACAACGATTTGGAATCCTTAATCTTTCCGTTCTCAGCAGTTTTATAAATAAAATAATAATTTTGCAAAGATGCAGGTACTATTTACAACGATATGGTTCTCATGGTAAATTCTTTTTTTGAGCTTAGCATCGGGAATACTAAAATAATACATTCATTACATATACATGCATCTGTAGAAACGAGCATTGCGGTCTAGATGCAAGCTATATTGATTATATGTACTTTGAAGTTTTCTATCCGCGTAAGTGCACTCGGTTTTAATTATCGCCTTACCTTAAAGATACGTTTCTAAAGCCAATTAGTGCCACTCTGCAGTGCATTGTTCAGAAAATTCAACAGGATATCGTGATTAATAACCGCGGAACATCGAAATTGATGATTGCCCATTTTTTTTGTTCTACCATATGGAGAAAATTTAATTGTTTCTTTTTTGTTTCTTATTCTGTCTTATGATATGATATGATTAGAAAATCTTCTAAATCTGTTTCATAATTACTTTCATTGATAGAAAACTCTTCTGTGATCTGTGAGAAAGCTATCTAACCAATTACAGGAGCGAAGCTGGGCAATATGCTTTTATATTATGAAAATAGAAAAAAAAGAAGGTGTTTGTTTATAATATGTAACGAATAACTATTGCAATTTTTGACTTTATAATGGTAAAGGCAATGTTGTTGCGATAGCTTTTCATCGGCAAAGCACTGCGCTGAAAGTGACTGAACGAAAATCTCCGATGAAACGAATCAGCCTGCAAAAATTCCATTTACTCGCAGTAATCTCACTGAAAGAATTTTCAACGAGCAGATAATTATAAATCCATATTCGTTAAGCTTTTAATGTTCGGATAGCGGGCCTCGTGTTTCGTTGTGTATTTATATTACGTGTATTTTTGGAATAAAAAAATAATCCTTGTGACTTTATTTTATACTAGCTATTCCCGCAACTACGTCAGCGTGGAAACCTATAAAAATGTTTTTTTTCTCTTCAAACAGTGCAAATTCTTACCCCTCCTACCCTCACGCTATTCCCTCTCAATGACGACCCTATAACAATATATATAATTTCCCTTATATAAAGTGTGTGTCACTTAACTGCTTTCCTTTTAAGCATGATTCAGGAGTTTATGTTAATAAATTCGAGAGTAAATCAAAAACTTAACTGACTTAATATATAAGCATAAATATTTAATATCAACTTATTGTTATTTATTGTAGTATTGTTACTTAAATTGTGAGCAGCATGGAACAAAATAAAAAGTAGGAATGCTTATGTTAATTCTCACAGTATTACCGATCTTCCAGTAAAACTCCCACCAAAATCGGTTCTGTCATTTCGGAGATTACCCGGCACCTCTGTACAGACAGAAAAACACATATTTATATTGTTTATACATAAAACATATTTGCTATGTTCTTGTTGCCGTAAGTTGAGGATATACGTCATGTGCTTACACGTCGTATATTTTATTATGATATTACATGCAGACACTCCAATTTTATTTATTCTTATAGACTAGAAATTAGACCTCAAAGCTCTAAAGTAGGAGTTAATTTTTTTATGGAAAAACTACCCCTGCGAAGCCAGGGCGAAGCGCTAGTATTAGCACGTCCCCTCAATGGTCGTCTGAAAGAGTTCGCTCTAAGTAATAACAGCTCCAAGTATGCAAACATTTTTGTTCATTTGTATATCTTCTTAGTTTAATTAAGCCAATGAAGAAATAAAAAATCAATACAACATTGAAACGAGTCAGTATATATTATATTAATCTTAAGCATTTAATTAATTTTGCTAATAAAATTAGGCACGGCCAATAATTAGGTAGTCTGTTACACAAAACCCATTCATCTTATGTGTCGATGGGTTCCTTGATTCTGTAATGGAGGAGCCTAGTGACGTCATTGTCGCCATTCCTCATTGTCGGCGGCCACGCACTGCATCTGCAATCTCCATTGTCCGACCGATTGATTACAATTCCCATTCACGGCGTACTACTCAATTCCTCGGGTACGGTGCGTACACGACGTATGTAATTACATATGGCCATAAGCCGATTAGTAACGCTTGTTGTACTTAATCGCACGCTATAGTATTAGCTAAAAGCTTTAAACACCGCACATTGTAACATTAACAATAAACAGCATTGAATACCTATTTCACACATCAGTGGAAGATAAAAAATACAGTTTTCAATGGATAAATTGTTTTAAAATATTTCTTGGCATACTATAGTATTTAAATGTTTATTTTATTAAATGATACGAAGAGTAAGTGACCAATTGATATACATTTCAAAATCCGTAATAATAATTTGAGTAACGGATGGAGGAGTAGCCTTTAGGAAGGAGGGAAGTGGATAAGGGAAAGGAAAGAAGAAAACAATGATTAGAAGGTGGAAAGTATGCAACAAAACGGCAATCTTACTCGGTGAAGAGGTTAACATGTGTAAATATAATTTGTTGCTAACAGTTCGCTAACATGTAAAACCTAAGTAGCTGGACAAAAACAGCTAGCGGGTAAAATCTTTTTCTACCTAGGGTTTAAGACATCATCATCATCATTATAACACAAAAATATGCATGATTTTTAACGTTCCGAACAAAATACTTTTATTATTACACAATATATATTCTCGAATTATTTAATAATTGGTTCTGTTACGCCACGTTTCGTCTGAGTATAAAATTAATTATAAGAAATGTAAGTAATGTATAGTAAATTTTGTGTCCTGTTCATAAACTTCTTGACGTCCATATAGATTATATTGCATTACCATTATTAATTCTAGTTCAGTTCAGCGCTAAGCTCCTTCTGCACAAAGCTTGCTGAGGCGAAAATCTACTTATCTAATTGGTACCAACGTCGCTACGCATACGTTGTATCGGATATGCCATTAGTAATATTATATGTGCATTCCTAATCCACGAAGCTAACTTAATTGCTTATTTATATACGCCTGTCAAGTTTAACTTCTAAGTCTCACGATAATTACGGGATTTCAGTTATGTTAACTTATTGACGAGTTCATTTCTTCCATGTTTGTATCGACGATTCCTTTACCGCTATACTGTATGGATCCTGGATTTGATTTCCGGCCGAAGTACTACAACATATTTGTGCTATCTACTCTGTTCGCGGTAAACCATTTTTACCATATATATTTAGAAAATATAAAATCGCCCACGTGAATATCATACATACATTCACGGTATTTTTTTCTTTAAATACGGTCTCCTTTTAGATGTTATTCAATTTTAAGAAGCGAAAAAGAGACCTCAGAGATATGCGGTAAAATAATATTAACAATTATATCATACATACAACAGTGGTAGAGTCCGCAACAACATCTGTTGCACGAATTGGCTGGCTCGACCGGTGAAATACCACGACCACGCAGAAGACAAGCGTACAAGCGACAAGTTGAAGTACTTTGCGTTTCGTTCGATGAGTGAGGTGCCGGTGGCCTAATTTCAGTCCTCTTCCCCTTCCCACCCTTTCCTCATACGGATAGAATGGGAACGAGAAGAGCATTGGAGGGGGGGGGGCGGGGATATGTTGTCAGAAAAGAAAATATCCTTTTTCTTGTCTATGCCCTCTGTCCATTAAGGTAGGCAACGCATCTGCAACCCATTTGCTTGTTGCGGATGTCTATGGGTAGCGGTCACTTAAAATCCTTATAACATTAAAAAAAATGGAACTACAATCCGACACCTTCCATAAAACGAAACTAAGATGACCTCGGAATAACAATACATAAACACGTAAACTAAAATCCTACAATCCAAAAATATTAGGATTCAGGAAGGCGCAATAAATAACTTTCGTCGTGCAGTAATAACGTTCATATCAATAAATTATGAAGAATGAATAATAACATAACTTCGTTATATTCAAAAAAATGATAAATACGTATAACATCGAAATGCCCACTGCCGTATTGTGTAAGACGAATTCGGTAGTCAATCATGTAGAACTGTCTAGAGAAATTACAGAAATAGTCAATAGATTTGCTGGGCTGTAAAACTTTGTATTTACTGGCCTTAGGAATAACCTATACATTTTAATGCCAAATCAAGCTTTCACGTATTGACTATACTTAATATCCTTGTTACGTTTTTCATATGATTATAAATCTAATCTTTATACGATAACGGACAAGAAAGCCATATGACCGTGCGTTGCACTTATTCTAGATATATTTTACTTGGCTTCGATAGATTTTGACGTAATGTAACACTATTCTTTAGCTCAGTTGGTTCTCTAGCTGTCTTTATTTAAAAGTAAATTCCTGTTGTATAGATATTAACGCGCATTACTGCTTTGTATACATTTCTAACGGCCCTCTAACCCTTACCGCAATGGGACTAGAGGTGTCATCGGATGTTATACCTGTAAATACTATTTATTTACAAATTGTTCAATTTAAAAAATTAACGTAAAATAAAGTTAATGGAAAAAAGGCTAGTTGCTTCGAAAATATGGCTCTATGAAATAGTCCGTAGCTGATTGAAATCGAATTACCCCAACTTTTTGCTATGCAGCGCTTGTTTTGGCGTATATTTTAGAATTTGATTGCGGTCAACCGACGGACTGGACCTTTTTCCATTACCGTACCCAGTCCACTTTCATCATTGCTCATTACTTTGCTCTTATTGAACGTGGACTCCGACATACACCAAATATATTTATTATTTATTTATACAAATATGACAGGACTTCTTTCATCATGATAAATGAGGATCTTATTGTTAGTCTTCGGGTCTTTTATCTTAAATAAAACTGCGAGATGATAATTGACATCAAATCTACTCGGCGACCATGATTAATTGAGTGGCAGATGGAATTAGTAACAGGGCCACATAAATCTATTGTGCAGGTGTTTATCTCACACCAAGATACCACGTAGATAAGCGTGCGTCTATCGAATGTACTTCTCAATTTGTATACAGGTCTAAAGACTGGGTTAAAGGTTATTAAAATAATACGACGGCAGCATTAAATTGTTATCGAAATCACGTATCTGGTGAAACTGTCATAATAATATATAGCGTGGAGCATTAATTCCTTAGTAGACATTTTCTCTACACGCCATCACGCTATTTGGGTATAAATCAACCCTTCGAGATCTATATACTTCACGTGATTAAGACTAGATGGTATAGGAATATATATTTAAATATAAAAAATGTCACGTTAGCTAGTATGTATACTAGACAAAAGATTTATTAGCTTATACTAATTAAGTATTTTGTTTTTAATGAATAAACTAGCGACCCACCATAATTCTTACGTGATGGTGTGGTCGAAAGATTCTACGCACTAGGTTAGCAACAAACTTCTTTTGTAGGTAGGTACCTACATCAGAATTGGACGGGGTCATTTGAACGGAATCATCATCACCAGTTGAAGGACACTACTGGACGAAGACCCCTTCTGATCGCCTCGAATATTAGTTTCTTATCCAATTTATTCCCGTCACCTTGAACATATAGCAGGTGTTTCTCTTGTGGAGGGTGTCCTTATACTGTATGTGTAGTCTCATATATGGACGCCGTATATGTTTTTCTGCCAATCAGCCATTAATTCATTGGCGTAGATACACGATATATACGTACCAATACACGGCTACAATTATTCGTTAATTTAAAATGTTTATATAAAAATTCTTATAGAAAGTTGAATGGTATTAAATGAAATATTGAGTAAAGAAATTGCTCAGCAAATAATGTGAAATACGATGCGCTCATCAATTGCTTACGTACACCTGAGCGACTGCGATGCGAGCGGATCCGATATATATCCGGCATACACGACGCCGGTGTACCGTACGTAAATAGCGTAATCTTCTCGAAGTAAGAGGCCGTAAGCGTCGTCTTGATTCTCGTCATCTCACTGCCATTGTAAACGGGCTTATTGTGGCACGGGATTGGTTTCCCCGCGAAGAAAGCGCCAGGGAATCGATTTAAAATTTCCTTGAAAAGCTCCGCAACAATAGCCTCTAATACTCGGATTGAACACACCTCATACTTAATATCATATTGAGATACATTAATTGCGTTGAGCGCTGGGGTTTACGAAACGAAAATATTATTAATATTAGAATGACAAATTAAAATGAACAAAACTACTCTTTTTTTTTCTAGTAGATGAAGGAAAATAAATTAGCTGATCAGCTGTTTAATTGACTCACTCTTCAACGTCCAGAACAATCGGAAGAATTACAATCAAGAGTGTCAAAAAAATAAGGTGATAATAAAATGCTCAAATGATTCTTAATAACATTAAAATAGTAACATAGTTATTTGATAAAAATCTAAATTAGGTTTAATGTTAAACCGGACATTGACGCTTGAAGCTTGCGTCTTCGCCAAACTGTGTGAGTCTTCTGTAAAGAATAGATAAAGCAAACGGTGAGTCACATAATATTTAGCTGTCTCCCATCTGCTAAGAGGACAATCGAAATAAAATGAAGTGGGGCAGTGGCAATTACACTAAGTAGCCGAAACATTATAATTGACGATAATACTTGGCGACATAAATTAATCGAATTCGTTGTTTAAAATGATTGATAAAGGGAATGGAAACAGGACAACCGACGTTGACTCATGAGCACTGCTATTATAAAGTATTAATTATTCTTAATCTAAAATGGCACAAAAAACACAGGCAATACAGAAGGACTGCCGATAGAAATGAAAACTCAAAACAGGCAATACGACAATAGTTTAATAATAAAAAAACTTTGTATCTTACAATGAAATTGAAATTAACTTTATTAAAAGTTTTCGGCATTATTTACTAACTTTGGATTTTATATATATTTAGCAGGAAAAAATAATTAATAATCAACATAAATAAACCTTTGTGTCTTAACAAGAAAAGTAAATAAAAAAATTGTTCATCGAAATTGGTCCAAATTAAAATAAGCATGTTGCACGTCGCTCTTCCGAATCTGTAAGACTTTCTCCTGCCAAATATCGTAGAACGCGGCTAAATAAGGTTTTACTTCAATAAACCCTTGTACCCTTAGCAATAACATTTAAATTGAATACGAGAAAATGGAATGAAATAAATGTTCGTCGAAACTATTCCAAATTCCAATAAGCATGTTTCTGACGCATGTTACATGTCGTTCACGCGAACCTATAAGATTTTCCGCCTACCAAATATAGTCTTATGCGGCTAATCAAGTTCTCCCTTCAAAAAGCAGAAAAAAGGATACTGTAGAAAAGCATTAGTTATAAAAGGGAAAAATCTTGGATTTAGTAAAAAATTATGTGGTAGTATTATAGGATTTTACATACATCTGGATTAATACAAATTATATGACCGGAATGCTTTCAGCACCTCCTAGCATAAATCCTAAATAATTAAAGGAATTGGATTTTTTCCTCCTTATATAATGGGAAAGTATCTGAAAATTTAACTTTATATCGTATGTTTATGTTCGTAATATTTTTAATTTAAACTGTCTATTTTTATACCACATCCGATGAAACATTTTATAGTTCTCTGTTGCCGTCTAAAGGGGCACGTAAAGTTTAGTGTTAAGACAACATAAAACTCACTGTAATACCCCACATCCACATTTTCATATTCATTGACCGTAAAAATATTTTCTATTTTGTGAGATTGAATTTCGCTAACAATGTTTGTAGGCGTTCGTCAGGTGAGACCGTTCTGTGGATTTTATTCTTATAGAGCGCAAACGGCGCTCGTCGTCGCTACATTTTGCCTTACTATAGTTGGACAGCGGACGTCAAGCCGTGATAGAAGCTTTGATCATATAAAAAACGAATAAATTTAATTTTACGTGTACACTTGGTGTTTAAAATTGTTATATCTTTTTTATGTATTATAAGACGTTGTATTAGACTGGATGCTAAGGAAATAAATCTCATTACGTCCCATGAGCATGTAGGTTGACTACGAGCTAAACTTTAACTAAACAATGCAATAAACTGGTCAGAGTGAACATTGCATCTAAAGAACAATTTTCCGAACAGCGTTCATGACGCAACGCATTTTTGCTGTCCATCCCGTCTAACAGTGAGATTAAGTACTTACCTATATGGCCTTATTTACGCTCTTAATTATGTGAACGACAGAAACATTAATGTTTTCTAAAACTAACACTTTTTTCGGATCTAGTTTTCCAGATGATTGGTGCTAGGCTCAAATCTAGGGAATAATGACGCTCGTAGCCTTGTAACATAGTTAATACAACTCTTACATACTGACCTATTTCCACCTTAGTAAAAATGTTGTGTAATTTATTGATACGGTCTTAAAACTGTTATAATTACTTTCTCTACCATTAGTCATTACAACATTCTGGAGCAACAAGAGCCGGTCCGAAACCATTCGTCAAAAGACTGTAACTTCATTTAAGAGAAACGAGCGTCTGGTCTACTTACCTTAAAAAGGACCAGATTCAAAAGACATTTTCGTTAAAGATGTGACGATTGTACGAACCCGAGTTATTGTTCTAGAATGTCCTTCGCGTGGCGTGTAGCAGAAATATAAGGGAATCGACTTCCCTATCTCATAGGGACGTTACATTAGGATAATTACGTTCGCGTAGGTATTTATAGCGATACGTCACGGCAGTCGGCCGCTCGACTACAGGATTTAACAAGGGTAAATATTTTAAATTGATATCGCGGAGTTTTCGTCGCGGATCATTTCAGCCCGCCCCCGGGGGCCATTGTGCGTCTAATGATATTACAAACCCGACAGTCCTACGAATTGGATAAGCCCGATGTTATTCAAATTTACTTTTCTTCTAACCGAGTATACTGTGAGTTTCTGTTTAAAAAAAGTCAACCTAAAATCCTTTTTGCTATTGAATCAGTTGAGTTTTAATTTCTTAATAAAATAGACTTGGATTTTTAAGGGGTGATTCTTGTATTTTCTCTTCTCGTTTAAATTATCTTGCAGTAATTGGCTAGATTTTTTTATGTATAAAAATGGAACTGATATTCTTTCTTGATAGTATTAAACGAAATTTTATGACTATTTTTGTAAAAATATTTTTATCATAATTTTTATGTCCAGAGGTTCGTATCGTTCATGTATATTGGGTCCCAACAAAATAAATCATAAATATTATTAGTTTGTGGTTTGAAAATTTTGACAACAGTTCCAAATATAAGCAATCTTAAATGTATTACAATTCAGAACGGAAACGCAAACAAACTGAACTGGAAGTTAAACAATTGAGAAAATGTTCTTGTGTTGAGAACAAGTCGTTTGGTTAAGTTTGAAGAGGCTTTGACTGAATAAACTTCTTTTTACTTTTGTTAGTTGAAAAGGCTTGTGAAGTCCTCAATTTGTTCTAGGATCAAGAGTTTTAAAGTCGTTTGAAGCTATTATTCGTTTACATCATGCACTCTTATCAACTCTTCCACACTATTTTTGTATGATGGTTCATTTGGGAAGCGGTATCATAACTATCTTATTAACGGACACAATCAAAATAATATCTCGGTCGCTACCGGACAATACCTCTACTTATCAAATGTCTCGTAGTATCCATTTCGTAATCAACAAACTTTGAAAATATTCGCAAATACCTACAGCCAAGTGTCTTGGAGGTAGCGAAGCGCGTAGACTCAGGGAGCGTGAACGCGTAACCGTAACACAGATGTATAGATTATTTGGCAAATTTAAGAGACTACTCATGAGCAGCGGAGTCTGTAACTTTGTAAGCATATTATCTTATAGGTGGATATATTACAAGGCTTATCCAGTTATATTTTATTGACCGTAGAACAATTTAGCGTAAAGCTTTTATGAATTTCATCTTCAGTTAGGGATTTTGATCAGTAGCAAACATATGTACGATGTTTTCGTATTCGTTACGAGTATTTTGATTTTGGTCAATATATATTGACATATAATATCTTATCGTATTATAATCACTACTATGCTGTTATATTTTGACATATGTACTAACTATACATGTTTAAAAGTAAATTGGTAGGCGAATTAAAAATGTTATACCAAAAACTTTCTCTCAACTCTCTTTTAATGACACGATATCAATATAAATTAAATGGTGAGCTTAAGTTTTTCTTAAATATATTTATATTGTATTTTGTAAAAAGTTATTCGCTCTAAGAAAAGAAAAATAACTGTTTTTCAGATGCAGTATAATCTATTTCTGTTTTCGTGTATTAAATTATCTTAATTGATGTGACGATTCCAGAAATGTGTCTCCTTATCGTATCCAGTTACTTTGTTATTTTCTCTCAAGTTGCTACAAATCAAACCTTAAAACTTCTCCAAAGATTCCCGATAAAACTAAGGGAGTCGAACAACTTTTCCGTTGTGTATTTGTTCTTAATTTGTATGGAATCGAAGTTTTCATTGTTACCTTGCTGTCTCTATCGAACATAAGAAAACGGCTTTTATTATACATTTTTGCGATTTAACACATACAGACTGCTATTGGTTGCTATTAAAATAATTGCAATGAAATAAGTTACAATTCTTTGATATTTAAGCGATATGTGTACATCATCGGATCCAAGGCGTGCAATCAATACGTTAATATGTTTGATAAAAAGCAGACAACAATTTAAATGAAACAACTAAACAAATTACCTAAATTTGTTTTAACATTTTAAAGATACAAATACAAATAATCAATATCAAATGTAAGTACTAAATAACCGTGTATGATTCTCACATGGACTATTTGAATTATATTTTTCATTTTGCTTTCGAAACCTTACTACCGTCTTATCCATCATTTACAATTGTCAATAATTCCACGTCAATAGCATTCAATATTTAACGCATGCCATTTTGTTCCTAATTGAGTAATACGACTGTCGTCTGTAGGTGTATATAACGACTCCGCACGTACATTTTACAATTCCCGATGCCTCTAATGGTTCTCATACGTCTTAGCGAATACAAACGGATTAAACTTCAGGCTTCGGATGGGGAGCTTCTTCATAATTTATTCGACGCGCATACGTCGGTCGGATTACCTTTTACATTTTTAAATAAAGCAGATGTTTCGTTATAGGTTTGATGAAATGCTGATTTAATTTTTAAGACTCATGATTTATTTCATGGGAAGTGGTTCAAATTCCCTAAATTACCTTTTAAAGATAGATTTCAGCTTTGTGCATCGAATGTATGATGTTTTTTTGTAAATATCAGAGAAATTGAATTATAGTTTGGGTTCTATAATAGAGTAAGAAATACGTTTGTCGACTGGTGCCACCGGCGTTAGTAATTTTAGAACGTTAATAAGTAGAAAGTTTTATATTGAGTAAACAATTCGGCGACTCACCAAACACTAACGAACACCGCCGTCAAAACAGACAAGACCTGTGTGCAGCATTCGCGACGCCCGTAAAGCAGAACAAAAGCCGATGTGGGTAATAAAATTTGTAAACGGCGGAATGATACGGCCGCTTAACTCTTCCCGCGTTCCCCCGACGTGTCGCTCTAATAAGAACGGGAACAAATTCCACGTTTTCATACAACTCCAAGATTACATATATAAACTCTCTTATCTTTTGGTCCCAATCGGGACTACTAAGATAGTTTTTTGTGCGTATAAATGTTGTAAGAGCCGATGTTTTTTTAACAAACAAATCGTTCCTCCTATATATTACTAGATGTGTCATGCGGTTTCATCCACTGCGCCGTTTAATATAATCGAAATCAGAATCTACCTGTTCTAAGAATTTGAGAACTTCAATATGAACTCGTTCATTCACGCTATTATATCGATGTCGCATATTTTCTTTTGTGTTCGGCTCCTAAGGGTCGTAGCGTGATATTAAATAGCCTAAAACCATTCTATACAATTAGGGTGTCAAATAAAAAACAAGAATCTTTGAAACTCGATTAGCGCGTTTAATTCTTCGACTGTATTATATTAATAGATTAGAAATAATGATTACAGACAAAAATCAATAAGATTTATAGACTTACTTTTATTTCTATTCTTTTATCTCTGCAATGTAAGAAAACACCTAAGCTACCTCCGATCTGGGCACGTATCCAATTATAATAGACGTAAAAAGCGAAAAATGCCCGGACACCGCTATCACAGTTATGTTCGCAGATGAGTCGAGTTACCTCTTATGTTCAAATTATACGAGTCCCGGTCGAAATAATACTCGTTTTGGCTTTTGGACTGCAGCTGAATAATTTAACGATACAATATACTTCTGCTTTAAAACTGGACTTTGAAGTAAACTTTGTAAAATGAAGCTTTATTCTTTGTTCTATTCGACTGCAACAAGGGTTATTATAGCCGTCAAGGTATTGAACAGACTTAGGACATGTCCTATCTAATGACGAATATAAATAAAAAAGTAAGAAAGTATAAATATCAAGCTAGATTTAAAGTAAAGCATTGATTAGTCGTAGGGTATAAACAGTTTTTATAGCCCAATTAGAAAAATAAAATAACAGGAATTTAGGAACTTTATTGGTTCTTCAGCCTTCGAGAGTATGAATCTGTACTCACTTTATCCACCACAATAATATCAAACTCTCCGTTTCCCTGGTTTTTCAATTATTCTATCTTATTCGCGTATATGTAGGAACGCGTCGATAAATTTGCTGTTTTTCAAATTAAGAAGCTGCTCGTTGCAAAGCGAATAATGCAATTTATATTTTAGATTGGTTACCGATGTGATTTGTTAAATGTTCATATTCTGTAACAATTATCAGCATAATCTAATTTTTAATCTTCCAACACACAATGGACTGTTGCTACTCCATTTCATCCATCAAGTCTGCCCAAGAAAATGCAAAAGATAAAAACACGAAGCACATAACGAGTAGACAGGAACAATTCATGTAAGGTTTGGGGCATAAAAACGTGCAACAGTTAGTCAGGCTTCACAAAGGCGCTGTCTGAGAACACTAACAACAGGTAGGCTGGCGACCGGCCAACTGATCCTCTACGACGCTACGCTTTGTCCTACGTGACTACGACACTCCTTAATCATGATATATTTTTATTTTACCTTTACACGCCTACCGACTTTGGACATTGAAAGTTAAATTCTATCAGAGTTTGCAATATAAACTGATGTAAAATTATTTTTTTCCACAACAAATCACAAAACTTAGGCAAACAATGGCGATAATAGTAAAAGTTATACATGTTCTGGTAGCCATCTTATCTACCATCACACTATATTCAACGGAATTCAAATAACAGTAGAATTAGTAGAACATCACTGTTGCTCGAATGCACCGGTTCGACGGGAAGGTACCTACTATGACCTCACAGAATACTGGCTGGAATAATTCTGCGTTTCGTTTGATATGTAAGGGCCTGTGCCCTTCATCCCTGCAAATCTCTCCCCCTTTTTCTTATTGAATTTCTCTTTCTTTCTTACAAAAATACGGGCCCCGCGCTTTTGTTTATCTGCTCCTACCATAAAAAATGCAATAAGGTGTTTTTGCATCACATCTTAATGATTTAAGTAACGATATTATACGCTTGATGAAAAGTAACAATAACGTATCTTTTACTACTAAGTACTACTGCGAATAGTACACTTATTGACTATATCTAATATATAATTATTTGTTTTAAAACAAACAATTACAATATTCCACAAGCATTAATGCAAACTCTTATATGTAAAGCAGGAAGGCGTAGTGAGTGTGCTTGCGGTCGCCCGCTGATCACAAATGGACCGGCCAGTGCCGTTATCATGGCACAATCCGGCTATTGAATTTAATAGGTAACTACAGTGTAATATGTTAAATTGGCCTAGCGACGTAAGCGGTGGCTTAAGCCGAGTAGTTTTGTAGAAGGCTACCCGCGCTGGCTTGCCGCCAACGACACCTGTTGAATTGCATGCGATCATTTATTCAATCTTTTTAATATCCTTTATTACCAATACCGGTTTTCGAAAAGAGATTAAGTCGGAAAGTCAGTCTGTCTGTCGCAGACAATTGTGCCTAGAGTCCCAGCTACCTTGTATGACCATATTTCTATTTCGACAATTGTAAAGCGTGTAGCGTGCAAACAGTGTTATCGCACAACAGTCCTTAATTTGCGATTTACGAATATTGCATTCAAACTTGTAAAATTTCTAGTTTAGTAGGGTGGGTACAAAAATCTCATGACATAGTTTTCAATATTTTTTTATGGCAATGTTACGTTTATGCAGCGTAGAAGAAAATAACTTGGAATTGTTATCAATATTCAAGTACAATAACTGACATTATATAATACATATATAATAATTAATAGAAACTTGTACACTAATACACCCACAATAAACCTTCACTTTCCCAAGATAAAAGATGTACAGGGGAGCTTAAATCGGTATGAGTAAAGCTCGCCTCTACAACTTCTTAAATTGTCTACAAAGTTTAAAAATAAAATAAATAAATAATTCTTTCCAGAGTATGCAACGGTATGAAAAAGTCTATTAGGTAATTGATGTCAAATCTTGTTGTCTTACATAATTTAACACTTAGAATCAGTCTTCTAAATTCAAACGATCCCCGTGTAAAGCTTCGCAATTTTCTACATCTCGTAAAGTTTGCCGGCGGTGCCAAGTAATATTCGCAATATAGTGTAATTCAAAAAATTCTAATTAGGGCGCCCACCTGTTCCGTGTTTTTAATTTCGTCGACGAATTAAGGTGACAGGTGGCGCGAAGGGCGTCACGGCCCTAAGCGGAACAACAAACTTGCGGACTTGCACCTCTTATCTTATGACGTCTACATTCACGCTGAAGCACCGTCCTCGACTTTCCTAACTGTTTATTGCTTCACATTTTGTAGGTACAATATTTTGTTGTGTAATAGTTGTTCTGTAAACGTATATCGTCAGCGAAACGAATAAATAAAATATATTCGAGTTTAAAAACAAGTCATGTTATTTAAAATCTGCATTGATGGATGTTACACGGAATAAAGTAAAATAAATATTTAACTGGTATTTCCAGTTGATATTTAAATTTAAAATATTGACATAGCTCCCATTGCGCGCATTCGATTACCGGTTTTCAATTCGTTTTAACAGAGCTAAAGCTTGGCCTCAGGGCTTGCTGGAAAACATACGGTTCATAATTTACGAGGTTTGCGACCGGAAACGATGTCCCGAACAAAAATGGATAATGAAAACAATATAATTCCGAATCAGATATGTAATCGATTATGTAAAGCATTTTACAAATATTCGAACTAAAGATGGACACACAAAAACCTGTATAGAGAATTAATGAACTGCGGTATCTAATTAGGATGAAGGTATTATATAATAATCTTGTCGACTCATTGAATTTTAATCGACGATGTTTCAAAAATAGGTAGAGTCGGTTTAAAAGAGACCCATATCTTGTTAATTAAATCTCAGTAGGGGTGCCGCTAGGCGGGAGAGGCGTCTTGGGCCGGCTTTTATTATTCTACCGAATTTTCAGACACAAGCTAGCGTTAATTTAAACTTAAATCGGGGAGGATCGGGAACTAAAAATGTCTACGTTTATTTGTCAAAAACAATGTGTTACGAACGACATGGTCGTTTAATTAATAATTTAATCGTTCAAATAATTTAGTTTAATAGAATTAATTATAGAAATAAACGCCGGACACTTTTCGAAAATTTTAATAATTATACTCGTGTACTTTTCTCGTGTATTTGTCTTTTATGATTAAACAAATACCATCTCTTATGTCTGCTGAACTTATTATATTATTTTAAAAAATATACAAGTAAGAAATACATGACGTTGATAGAGCCGTCAGCGTTCCTTCTTCCTCTCTCTAATTCTTTCCCACCAAAAGACTGGGCAATATTTTTTTAAAGATTTCGACTTCAAAAATGTAGTCTTCAGTGTTCTTAGTGATTATAAAAGTAATTTAGAACAGTAGTATGTATTAAGTTCTTCACCAAATACATAATTAGATATATAAAAGCTAAGATAAGAGCTTTAGAAAGCGTAAAGGAAAATATTAATGTTACAAGTACAAATTTATGTTACAGCATTTATTATACGAATTTTCCCTAATTACTATTCACAAACACATGTAAGGGTTTCTCTTTGTGAAAAGTAAATGGTATGAGCTTCTCGCATCAAAGGAGAAGATGGAATAAAGAATTATATGGTAACAAAGCGCGCGATAACTAAATTAAAATCCTTTGTTCGGGCGGTCAGCTAATGCTAATACGGTCCAAAGGCAACCTTTGATGGATCGACTGTGTGATAACATTAAGGGAAAACTCCATTTACTTACCTCGTTGCCCACACCGGCGCGCCGCGGAGGCCTTTGTATCCGAACTACCGCCCGCCCGCGGCTCCGCTCGCTTTCACAAGATGAGCCCTCTTCTCGCTGCTTTTTAATTTATACTCACCGAAGTGGTTTCGGCTTTGGCTTCTTTGACAAGAGTTGGCAAGTGTTCCTTTTATTCATCATAAGTGTCGTTATTCACGAGGTATCGTCATAATTCATACTTTCTGTGATCCGTTACTAATAATATAAAAAAATCGTATTAAATACTTTCTGAAAGAATATTTATTAATTAAGATTGCTCCGATTCCAAGCGGCAAGATCTTGCATCAAATCTGTAAGGTTGCACCTTTTTCAAAAATTATATTAGTAATAAATTTGGTCAAGAATTTCAAATTCTTGTAAAAAAATGATTCGAATTAATAAATAAAAGTAAATTGTAATCATTTTTGTATCCAAAATTAACTGTTGGTGAAAGGTATAAGTTTCCTGTACTTTGTATTTGGATTGTTTTCTTTTGTTTCAATTTGATGGCTCTGAAATTAGTGAGCATCTAGTAATATTTATTATTAGTAATATTTGATACTGCAACAATTCGAACAGGGGGATGTTGGAATCAAAATTAATTATTGACGGAGACAAGGGAGTTGTGTAACAATAACTATTTATGTTGGAATTTGAAACAATTGAACAATTATTAACTGTAGTTTAAAATTTTGTCTGAGAGTTGTTTAAAAAAGCAAAATTGCTTTGATTGATTTGAATCGAAAATTTTCTAAGAAATCTTTGTGAAAGCAATCTGTATTGAAATAAGAAATAAATAATAGTAAGTTTGTGCGGAACCGCTACGTCAATATTAGTACAGCCGGAGGCGTGGATGTTGCGTTCAATTAATAGGCAACGGGATTTCATTCTCATTAATGGAAATGTCCATATTTACCAATTTAACATCATTACAAACAGGTGCATTTCCCCCCAATATCGTCCAAACATTATAAACTGTATTCTGCGGGCTATCAAATACACTTTGATATGTTTGATATGTGCTAAATTCGTTTCGTTTATTTTCTACCGAATTACTTTGCATATTTCTCTAACTACACATTGCTACTCAAATTAAGTTTCGGTGGAAAACGACCAAGCAGTGACTCATATTAGGCGACTATTTGCCATAGGTACATGCAACAGCATAATATTTTGCAGATGCATTCCCTACCTTTAATGGATAGAGGAGAGGATAAACAAGAAAAAGGATATTTTTTTCCTACGCATTCGTTTCTCCGTCAAATCCTCTTCCTCCTCCCATCCAATCCCTAAAAGAAAAGGATAGGCGGGGGAACAGAACTGGAATTAGGCCTCCGACACCTCACTCATCAGGCGCAACGCAAAATACTTGACGCCTCTTTTCTGTGAGGTCGTGATATCTCACCGGTTCAACCGACCCATTAGTCCAACAGATGTTGCTTTATCACTCTCAAAGATTTTACTTAATAAAGACGTATCACTTTGTGTATTAAGGTGACGAGGTGCATAGGATTTGAAATTACAATAATAAATCATCTAAGAATTGATAAACAGTGACCGCCGATGGAGACAAAAGTTCTGGAGTAGCAGCCACTCACAGGACGACGTAAGAAGGATCGATGACCAGAAGGTCGATTTTTGAGTATGAACTATCGACTTTTTTTATACGTAATTTAGCAAAAACTATGAAGTGCTGTTTTTGAGGTCGAGGGATGTGAAATTATAAAAAAAGTGGTTGACCATTAACATTCGATTATACCATTAAAAATAACCTAACCTACGTTTTGACATCTCTCAAACGAATATATTTAACTTGTCTCACCCTGGTCTCACCACACCGTTGATTTGCACTAGCTCTTTTTCCTAAATCGCCCCCTGACCAACTTACGACTTAAAATAATTCAGATTATAGAATATAAGTAATCTTGTGTTTTTTTTTACTTTTGCAAAAGATAAGTGGTTTAAGTATTAGAAATAAAACAAATGAATAGGAATACTTTTATCTTCTTAACAAAGGTAACTATTAGTCATATTATTATTGCCATTATACAGATTACGTCTTAATTAAAAACACAGGACCTCTTTATACGGACGGCGATTGCCGTAGCAATTAAGATTCAAGTGAAATCGTAGAATCTGCGGAATATTCATCGACGTTTTACGAGTAATCATTTTTCAAATTCAAGGTTCAATTTCGATGGGACATACTTCTTATTATTTCAAGGAAATCAAGCAATGGTGTTTTATTAAAAATAGCACAGAGGATAAAATTTCGATGTGTTCTTACGTATTTTAAATTTTTATAACTTTATTTATTAATGTTCACACTATTCTCTCATCAATAAACATAGCAATTTCTATACCTTAATACACAGCAAGAGAGTTATTTTATATGTACATATAAGCGTCATTTACCATACATGGCGGCCATTACACTTCTTTCTTAGGAAATTTTGTAATTATATGGAAATTGGCGTTTAGGAAATTTAATGTAAAAACCTTAGCTTACAAAAATTCCATCTTGCTGTGAAGCAATATATAGGGCTTAACACATCAAAAAATCTGTTTGTAATTTCAGATGCCTCTGGATAAGGGTGAGTAGAAACAGTTTTTTTGGGCAATAAATATAATTTACTTTATACGGTTGGAATAGGAAACAGTTCTTTTAGTTATTTACTTTTAATTTTTAGTATTTACTGGTATTGATGTTTGCATGTTTGTAATATAACGCAAGAAGTATTTTAAATATGGTTTTATCTATATATTTAGATTTTAACGTTTTTTTTAACTAAATAATGCAATTTTACTAGAAATACTGTTAAAGATTACTGTACCCTTAATGTTAGTATAATCTTCCAACATATTTATGGTTAATATGTCGACACAATAACTTCCTTCTCTCTGAGGAAGTAATAGAAAACGTCTATATTGAATGGTTAAGTAAACGTTTTCCTTTTACGATCGTAATGACAATCGGCCATTCGCTTGTCAGCCACCGAGATGCCTCATATCAAGTTTCTTTAATATTCTCTTTTATGGTTTCTTGAAAATATAAAGTCTACCAAAGTAAATCAAGACTCTTGTATAAAAACGACTACAAAAACAGCACTAAGTACACATTCGGAAAATGTAACAACATACTTACACATATGTCTATATACATATATACTTTAACAACTTTTAATAACTCTTAGGAGGCGAATTTGTGTAGAAATTTAATTTCAGCTCCAAATAAGTGAGCCAAATACAGAAGGTGAATTTAAAATCGGTTATAGACAAAAGAGGGCTGCACAAAGTGGTTTATAAAATCAATTCAGCGAAAACTGTTTATAATTTGATGCGAATTAATTAATATTGACTCGAAAGGCTTTGAATAACGCCGCTCCATTTACTTAATATTGTGTTAAACTCGCTTACCGTTTATAATTGGCGGCGGGTACAAAGAGCGTAAAAAGAGCGGGCGCCTGGCATTGTTTTTGTTTGCGGACCCGTATGCCGCGGCTGCGAACCTCGGCCATGCGTCAGCGGCTATTTAACTTTATAATTAACACTTTATTGAATACTCTCTAATCTAACGCATTATCGCAATTATAATTTCATTCTATTGTACTCTTAATTTTTTTTGCAAGGCTCTTAAATGTACACAGTTAAGGTTCATAGTCTTTTAATATAATTAAGTTTGGCTTAAATATAACTTTATGAATATTCTGCTGTCCGATAGGCTCCACACTCTGATCACTGATTATTGCGCTTGACAGCAGTCTTTAAAGTAAATTATTAGTTTATTACGGAGAAAGTATGTGTTGAGTAAGTATTTCTATAGAAGGGCAAAGTTCACATTAACCCCAGCCCGCAAGTCTGTAACAATGAAATGATAGAATAAACAAATAGTTCAATTTTTCGGTGGTACAAAATGATTAAGAGCACAAGTTTCACTTAGGTGAATGAACGTATATAGGTCAGCGGCGAAAACCGTGAACTATACCAACGGCGTTACATTAGAGAAATTAAAATCTACCAAATGAACAATAGTGGAAAAGGTTTGTATTTTATCTGGATAAATTAAATGGACGCATAACTATACGTGGAACACGCGGTGGTGCCTGAGGCGAGTCCCGGTACAAAGGGTCGAGTTCCCGTTTGCGTTCTATTATTGAAAGAGGGTGATCAAAGCCAAACGATACGTTTTCATATATTGTAGTCGTTTTTCTTTTTCTGTTTGTGCAGGTGTTTTTTGTGCTCGAGCTCTGAGAGCAATGTAAAGTTATTACAGGGCTGCGTTGCCGCCTCGTTTCGGCTATGAAAATGGTTTCAAAAATGATGAAAATATACGACTTTATTTGTTGTGTTGCATTCGTTTTTAACGTTATTGTCCGTCCATTGTTGTGTCGCCTATACGGCAAAATTGTATGTGGAAATCCTTGCCGCCGCTAGATGGTTAACTAACAATGGAATCTGGTTCCGACCTCGCAGTACAACGACATTTATCAATCTTTTATGTTTGTTTCAGGTGAAAAAGCTCCGCTACATAAAGTTTGTTTAAGTAAATTAAATTTACTGCCAAATGCAGGTAAAGTTTGATGTGTGTGAAAATCTCGTTCATTTTTTTTTAAAATTGTTCAGCTACAATCTAGCATGCATGCACTATTCTTTTGTTAAATTAGATTTCAAAAAGAATTCTTACAACGAATGCCACATTCAATTACATAAATAATATAATAAAGTTACCTGTGTCTACTGGACTCTCGTCGCTTGTAGAAATATGGGTAATGATGATCTATACATCTATATATTATATAATTAATATAGTTAATCGGAAGAGTTTGTTTGTTTGTACACTCTAATCCGAGAAATTGCCAATATAATTTAAAAAAATCTCATCTCATTAATAGCCGAATTATTCTTATTTTAAGTGGGCAAGCGTGCATGCGGTTTACCTAAAATTAAGTGAACACCCTAATGTGTTGACCTGCGTTGCTTGCCTTTAATGTACAGAGTAGGGTAAACAAAAAAGGATATTTCTTTGTCCCTATCACAGTCTCTCACTTCCCTATATGAGAAAAGAATAGAAAGTGGGGAAAAACTAGGATTAATTCTCTGGCACGGCACATTTTGCACTCATCAGACGAAACGCAAAATACATCTACGTGAAGTATTTGTATTTTTCATCTTAGATAACGATGGGTTAGGTTAGGTTAGGTTAGGTTAAAAATATTGTTGTGCAACCAATTATTCCGAGGAGGGTCGGCGTCAGGCAGACCTAAAAGCTAGCCAAAACCAAAACATTATATAATAGACTACGGTTGTATTGTGCTCAGCCCCCACACATCGTGGGAAAAGGGCAGGGAGATGATGTTTTTTTATTTGGAAAAAGTTATTCGTTAAGAAAATATGTTGCTTTAAACTAAAGCGTTAATGTTCTGAAGCATTAATGATTTCTCCATCATACCAATCGGTTCGAAGAAAAGTTAATGAAAGTATATCGGCTTACAGGATCAAAATAAAAGACAAGCTGCGGAAGTCAAAGTAATTGAATAACACGGAATCAAATAAGAAAATGTCGAACATTGGAGTTCGTTTTTCACAAACATAACCTAACAAAGAGTAGTCTGCACGCTGAGCTATGTACAGCCAGTCGTCCAATAATGGAGATTTTTTAACGCTAAAACTGGCGGCGAACAATACCTTCGAACCGGGATTGAACCAAACAATTGGTTTTTATTCGAAAATTTACAAAGGCATGAATGTCCATGTACTCGCTCGCACGGAATCAAAAGTCAAAGCATCTGTATAAAATTTAATTAAGTCTCGTCGTTTAATTGCTAGCAATGGATACAGTGGAAGTATGTGATAACGAAATGATAATTTAGAATTTTAGACATTTGATATCGTGTGATATAAATTTATGTATATGAGATAGATTACGACGTGCAGTGAGGACGATGGCACACAGTAGCTTAGCATGGGCCTATTTACTCTCTCGTCGTAATCAGACGAAATCACGGATCATAACATTACTTAGTTCTATAAAACTCCCACTAAATGTACTACTGACTTCATAACATTACTATAACGTTATGTTTGTAATAATTGTCACTACTCTATTATGTATCGCAATCTTTTATTAGAATGAAGTGATGTAGTGATGTGTTAGATTAATGAAAACAAGCTACGAAGAGGTTATTATCAATTTGTATCTTGAATGCAGCTTTCGTACAAATTTATGAACAATTTTGAAGTAAGGCGTATACTATTATCCATTTTAAGATGGTCCAAGAGATGTATAGTCATTCTGATTTCAAAAGTAGAATATAGTAGCTATATTTGTTATATTAAGTTGGCAAGAAATGTATTCCCAAATTCAAATTATGAACGGTTTATGTTTTTGATGTCAATAATAAATCCGAACGCCATAAGTTATCACGGATAAGAAGGCAACAATTCATCTTGTCACAATTTATAGAAACCATTTGAAAAACAACATCCACAAAAAAACTTAGGAAATTTACACTCACTCAATAACGTTAAACATGAGCTTCGAATAGAAAGAAAATTGTTTTCCCGCCCAACATCATCCGATACATTGCCAAAATGAAAAGTTTCCCCATCAGCCGCTGACACGTCGATTGGCGTTTACATCTTTGTAAAATAAATTGTTGGGCGCCATGCAAAGCAACATGGCTGATAATGCCACGGTTACTGCGACCCTAGAGTCGCTTTTTCTTTGCTACATTTTGAGTTGATGTTTACGTTATACCCCGTGCTATCCGGTTAGCGATCGATCACTTATGAAAGGTAAGAAACAAAGACGGAAGTATAGGACGTGTGATATATTCGCCAATGATTAACGCTGAGTAAGTCCATCAATATTATAAGGAATTATCTTCGTTGTCATTTAAATTAAAATTTATTTAGGAAAATAACAACTGATTAATTATTCATCTGATGTAAAGTGTTACTTTTAATTAATAATCATTCCCGGCTACGTATAACTGCAGTTCAGAAGTAAATTACATTCTTGAACGGCGTTACAATTAAAATACCACTTGCACACAATACAAAATATCAAACACAAGCTATATATAGTATTACATAGTTTTCTATCAACATTTAAGTTGGATTGTGGTACGTTTGTTTGTTTTTTATCTATGAAACTATAATTATTTGATATGACTTTTAACTTGACAGGAGTGTTCAAATTGACAAAAATAAAGCCAGATTGTATGATTGATTGTGTCATTGTTGATATACACTTTATCAATTTTAATTCGCGTACCAAATTGAAAGGTAATGTTCACGTGCGTTGAAGACGCCGCTAAGATTGACACACGAGGACATAGAATCCATTTCGGAATGGATTCCCTTATTGATAGCCATGTAAGATGAGTGATAGGCGTTGCGGGCGTGCCACCTCGCATATGTATATAGCGGGAGTAATTGCTTTCATTGACATGCCGTACGTGGAAGCTGCGCTCGAGAATGTCTCGATAATTAAACGGACATAAACGCTGATGGAAGTCACTTTATGCAACCGTACGGTATGGGCGTAGCGTTGTATCTTATTGCCTAGTGCATCATCATTGAAGCTAATGTGCGTATGTTCAAGAACACGTACACAAATCGGCGATAGTTAGGCATCTCTCTCAGATTGTAGATCTCCTTTGAATGGCGTGATGTATTCACTGGAGTACTGTTATTGTCGCTCTGTAAGATTATACACAGAATCTCTCAAAGGTAGAAAATGAATGCAGTATCGTGTCGGATTGCGTCGGAAAGGGGAATATGTTGTTAATAAAAACTTTAATGATGTAACTTATATAATAGTTGCTCTTGATTTATGGTTATGCATCTACGGAGTGTATTTTAATTTATAATTATTTTATAATAATTATAATTATTACTTTATGATGATTAAATAATTATTTGATGGAACAACCGTTTTGATATATGGTCCGTTACAAACCAAATAAGGAATATTTACTGAATTATTTTATTTTAATCAATATGCAATATTATATTTAAATTAGTAATGAATTAAAAGTTCTAGATTTTTCTAATAATAAAATAATATTTACGTATTAACCAATAATATAAATTCTTACGTTACCTTCATTCGTATTAATTTAATGACTACTATTACTAAACGCTTATTATAACACAAAGAATAAGTTTGTATAAATCTCCCTCTAACTAGTACCGGGTAGATATAAAGTTACCGCAAAAGTCCTTTAGGGGTTTTACTGATGCTCGACGGAGATTGTTCATAATACTATCTTAAAAGGTACAACATGATAAGTTAAATCTCCTGTAACAAGCTTTACTTTCTAACGGATGAATACAAAGTAACAGCTTTAAGAACCGTGCTTAATGAATGCTGGTATAAAATAACGTTCAATTTGAATTTAACATTGAGCAAGTTGTTAAACTTTATGAACACTAAAACCAAAAACTTGAATTATGCCACAAACAATGTTTTTTTGCCTCTAATTAGTCCATGTTTTAGACAGTTATAGTCTCAATTGTGATGGTTGTGCTGCTTAATTGGGCCTCCTTGTAATAAATACGGTCCATTGTTAAGGAAGTAGGCAAGGGTTTTATTGTTATTTGCAATACCTGTTATCGAGATCGTTTCTTAGTAGGTTGCCTCCGTGGTACCTAATATGCGATCCTTGGACAGAAATAAATTCTGTAGACAATGCTCAAACTCGAATGGCGGCTTTTTCAGTTATTTGACATTAATGACGGATCGTGCCATGTGTAATAATTTAGCCAGACAGCGCCGTCGACGTTATTTACAGCTTGGTGTGTAAATATGTATGTTTGTATGTAACAGAATCTTTGAACGTGATTTTGAATTCTATCAAAACGCTGAAGTAATTCGGAACGTTGCACATTTATCAAGGACCGATGATACCAGGATCTGTAATTTTTTAAAGATTGAGAACAACTCCATCTAGGTATTGAAATTGTAAACAGCAATATTAATGCAATTTAATAAGCGTATTTTTTTATTGATATCAAATACCAGTGTACCATGTACCAGTGATCGAACGACCAGTTGGTGTTTAACTCGTTTTCGAAGTTGAGTCCAGGAATTTACCAACTTAATCATTATTGATAACTAAAAGGTAAGTATTTAAAATATTCTTTATTAATATATTTTTTATATCTGCTGAATATTGTTAGGAAATGCGGAGCCCGAAAGTTTCTGTCTCCTTCGGAAGCTAAAGTATCACGAACATTAATCAGCGAGCAGAGGTATAACTGTTGCTGTAATATTGTATTCCTGTAACATGATATTCTGTTTGGTTTGTTGAGAACACGGGCCTGCAGGTTAAACCCTGTTGTATCCAAACAATGTCGTCATAAGCCGGGTGAGCGGCGCCTGATTCTAGTTTGTCTTACACGCCCTAAGCTACAACTTGGCGCAATGTTGACTGGAATTTGTTATCCGTGCAAACGTTTGATTTCATCTTATATACACTCGCATGTTGCTTGTCTGTGTACCTTATCCAAAGTTGTGTGATTTGAGTCAAAATTGTTATTGAATAGTTAACGATTTCCAAATAAAACCGTTTTTAATTTTAAAGGACTAATTCTCATGTGAGTCGTAATAATGCGATTTATAAGCGGGTAACGATTTCATTTTCTTTTCCAAATGGATTATAATTTAATAAACAAGAAAATGAGGGGACATTTCTTTGTTATCGTAAGGGTGCCGGTTACGTGTAATTTGTAATATTCTGCCATTAAGATCAAACTTGTCCTCTGCGATGAAGTTATAATCACTGAGCTGCCTGCGCTTGGATTGCTGTAAACAAGCGGTCAGTGGTCTATTGTTCTTCCGCCGAGAGCCGAGCAAACTCCTGTGTGTTGTCTTAATAACTTTCCGCAATTACGGCCCGCAATGTTTGCTTATCTGTTAACATATTCAATTTGGCTGATGGCACTGGGACAAGGGCAGCGGACTGTGGATGGAACATGCGCTTGGTGAGTTTAACGCCGAGAAATACAAACTCCTATGATCACTTGGTAATTTCTTGCTCGCAGATGATTGCTTTCTTTATCTGCATTATTGTCTTTCTTGTTCCTTCAATTGTTGTCTCTTGTTATAACGTCTTTATTCATCTCATGCTAGTAATGATAGCTTCAAGTTAATCAATTCCTTACATTGATGCTGTGCATGAATGTATTTAATGTATCTAAAATATGGATAAATATTTAAAAAGAAAATCATACGAATATAAACATACTATACAGAAGCTTTATTTTGCTGTATATCAATGCACAGATTGATCAAAATTCGTATTATATATTCGTATCAGATCATACTATATATTATGTTGCATGTGTGTAGTATTTCATATATCAATGCAGCGTTGAACATAAAATCACCGCGCCAAACCGAGAATTAGTCGTGAGTAAATTTTAATTAGTATTAGTTTTAGCACCGACCTATGGGTTCCCCCGTGCATTGTACCAAATAATACACCTCAAAGGAACCCACGAGCATAATTAAACAATACACCGTCTCTGTAAGCCGGCGTAAGAACCTCTGTTCGTATTATTTAATCATAAAACACTTGCAGCGTTTCGTAGATTGCTCAAGTTTAAATTATTTCATGTTAAAACGTTGACTTATTAAAAGTTCCGCAGTAGTTATTTTGTAAACGAGCTCAATAAATCCGCTTAATATAGTCTAGCAGCATTCTGAACCATAAAAGACTTACTTTATAATGAAATCTTTTCGGCTCTTCGGGTCTAATTAAAACGATCGAAATAATTCATAATGGAGTGAAAAACGCATTAAAAGTTTATCGAGAGTACCGCCGCTTCTGCCCGCCAAAACAAAAACAGTACCAAATATTGTATTAACAAACTTTTTTTCGTTCTTCTTACAATTGAATTATCTTGTCTTTTTGATATTCTTTTTTGTTGTTTGACATTTCGTTTGAAATTGTTTTAATACAAATTGTTTTATTATAATACGTGTTAGGCATAAGTCGTTTTTGTATCACATAAGCGACTTAAATGATAATAACCCACCCATAGGCGTAGGTACGCATCATATCTGCATTCTTAAACAACTATTTCCGTTCAATTTCAGTTAATTCAGAATTATGTAGGACTTCTTGTCAGAAATCGACCATAGCGGATGCGTTGTGGTGGCAACTGAACTTGTTTGTTTTTAAATCTTATTTAAAGATACTAAAACATTTCTTTTCTCATTATATCATTTTTACACTACACTAGATCTATTCACACCTAATATATGCCTTATTAGGTTATCAAAGTGTATATGCTTTCTATTTAATACCAGTTCATTAAAAAATATGTTATAACAAATATTTTCAAGCTTCGTATATGTCCTTTATTATTCTAGTTGCAGAGAGATTTCAATCAAAATTTTATAGTTTATGTAAAAATCCGCGTGTCAGCTGGCGTTGTCAGTGTACCGTGGCAGAATGTTCCACCTCATTACACGGGATTACTCACTTTAAAGTAACTCATTTTAGTGAATGGCCCGGTACTTTGTAAAAATGAGCGCGAATTAAAACTACATTGGCGCGTAATTGGACAACTAAACATTATATTCTTGAACTATTGTTAAACTTCATCTTGTATGCTGTTTTGCTAGACAAAATTTTTTGGTTTTTAAATTTAAAAAGATACCTGAAATCGTTCACCCTTTATAAATGAATCGTTATTTAATTAATAAATTCTAACGATGTAATTTTCCACTGGTGAAAATGAAGAGGGAAGAAAAAGTAAAATTCGCATTCGAAATTACGACACAAAAAACGTCGGGATAAATGTTGCGAAGCCGAGATGATTTAATTAAAGCGATAGTTAATTAATTAATTTCGGTTCTATTCAAGCTTCAGCAAAGACCGATAAAATAATTAAATACGTCAAAATTATAGGAAGCCAATCACTTTTAAATATTATTGATTGAAGAAGGCACATTTATTATACCGTAAAGTGTTTCATTTATCTGTGTCTTCTTGATGTTTCCTTATAAAATTATATTTCCAATCCGATTTATGCAATTAGTCTTAAGAAGTCCACTGTTAGACATAAGCTTATTCAAACGGGGATTTAGCTTTTTTTATTTGTTTTAAAGTATATTTAACTTTTTGCTTGTGACTTGTTTATGTCTACAGTAGTATTTCTTAACAATTAAGATTTAGTATTTTTAAGGAACTTTCGGAAGGTACTTAGTTCTTAGGCTTTGACCGCATTTTACTTTTAACCAAAAATAGTTGCAACTCTTGACTAAATTGTTTTCGAGACATCCATATCTAATCATATTTATACCTATCTATACATATTCGGCACCGGGCAAAGTTACGTTATTATGACAGTTGGCGAACTTCATTAATTACATAAATTACCGCGTTAATGTAATACATAGCCTGTCTAACTGTGTCGACAACAACCGCGTAATTACATTGATGCAGACGATCGAAACTTTATTTGTATAAAATAAAACATACATACCTTCGTGGACGCTTAGTTATAATTAATGTACGAAGATTTAGATTTAGTAAACCTTTACAGATAGTACAAAGAACTGAAAACTCATTGTTAGCGAATTTAATATTAAAACAACAGCGTCAAAGAGATGATATTTGCCTTTTGACGTCAATTGTTAAGTTTATTAAATTTCGTTTAATTCGTTTTCTTTCTTTAGTCCTCGACTTAATCCTATTTTCTGGCTAAATTTAATTGTTACTTTAAATTTATGTTAATATTTTTTTTACTATAAATTATTTTCAAATGAGCGTGGTATTAAACTTTTCAAACATTTTAGTAGGCTCTACAGGAGAAACAGAGTGTTAAAAGTTCCTGCCATAAGTTTACGATGTGTGCATGTCGGCGCTCAATAACAAAGGTTGTTTATGAACGCGCGCACGTGCAACTTGACGTCATCGAACCACTCTTTGAGTCAGGAAAGGTGGAGACTGATGATATAAACCAGCGTGTTGTACGGCCGAATTGGCACGATAGCCTCTCAATCCGGTAATAATAATAAAGTAACGGCCCGAGCCGAGGCTCCCTCTACGGAGGGAGTCCTCGAGCTAAGTTACTCTTTGAAATGTTAAGGCTAGGTGTCTTCTACGCCCTGCCGCCTCGAGCCCGGTGTAGCTGTAGATGCCTCGGCTAGGCAAACGGTGACGATTTGTCACTGTTTGCCTCTTTGTCTTTGTCTAGAGAGTCACATCACAAAAAAACGACCGAAATGATTACCATCGAGGCGTTAATTCCGTCAGCACCTTGTTTATGTGACGCGGGTCACACCTGATTTCACTACCAGTCCAGAGTTGCTGGTTGCTTCGACAACAAGTTTCGGTTTCATCCCACATGTATGTAGTGATCAAATCTTAGAATTGATTACGTGCCCAGCCGAATTTCATATAATGGACAATACACCTAGACTCAGGACAAACAGACATGTTCATGTACACAAATGTTTGTCCTGGGTGGGAAACGAACCCACGGCCTGCGGCGTGTAAAGCAAGTATGTTACAAACCACGCCAACCGGCCCGTCCAATTTTAAAGGGAAGACTTATAGCTAGTTATTGGGTCAATGACCTGTTCACTATTAATTGATAAAATAACAAAGTAAAAAAAAATATCAATCTCAAGTAACCACTTCTAAAAAATTCTTGTTTACTCAATAACTTAAAAGGTCTGATTAAATACCATCTTGCGAAGGAATTTGCGGGACCGTAAAAGTTGTAGCTCTCTTTTCACCGTTCACGTCCGTTAACAACGACGATCGTGTCGCTGTAGAGGAAACTCTTTGTTTGTTTCATACAAAGTAATATAGCTCAAGTGAATTTGAGAAAATTCCCTTACTTATAACTTATTATATACTATAATGACTAAGCGATATTTTTTGTTCAAAAAAATCCAAGGTAGTTATTTCACTTATAGACCACTTTTAAATGTTATAATAAAAACTCCAAGCACTTCAATGATTAATAATTTAACGTTTAAATTAACTCTTTGTTAATTGTGCGTGCGGCAAAGTATTGGAACAAGTTATCAGTGTCAGTGTTCAGTCCAAGACGTGAGTGAATAGGCTGTTGCTCTAAGTTAGTGCTTACCATCTTTCGACCGGCACTTAACATCAGGTGGTATCGTGGTTAAGCGCTGGTTATGGCAATATGAAACAATACGTATGTGTTTAATTTTAAATCACTAACATATTACAAAACAAAGACCCTTTGCCACGTATATCTGTCACGAAAGCGATGCACTTTAAACTGCTGAGCGCATTTCCAGATTTTTTCCGTATTTATTTATGAGGGAATTAAGCGAATTGTATTCGGTGTATGATGCGTCCTATGGACTACATTCTTATTAAAATCTAATTAGGTCACTGATTTGCACGGCGCATTTTAATTTGATCAATTCAACAACAAATCGAAAGAAATCAGCAAGGCTCAGAGTCACGAGATTATTTTACTAAGGAAAAAAACTTAATCACAGAGGTTCCAACAGGTATCTCGTTTTCCACGCAAACGCATACACAAATGCCAGTAACATTCAATTTTATACGAACTACTAACAATTCGTTACACTTTCATACAAAAACTACAAATATATTTTATGTTTACAGATCGGGTTTCACGTAAGCTGTAATTTTTGTGATAAAAATTCAACTAAAGTTTAAGAAATGTATAAAATTGCTCGTGACCCAGAGAGGCAAGCAAGATGACGTACATATGTGCAATTTGTAAGATTCCAACGCAACAATATCAACAACAAATCCAGGCATACGAGTAAATATACAACATACCTGCTTGTCAGTAACATGTTGTATTTTTAACGAAAACAATTTTAATAGATGTGTGCTCGAGGACGTCATTCAAAAAAAAATATATTCAATTAGTGTACCCATATCTGTATTTCTGTTCAAACTTGCAAAGCTTTGAATATTCGATCCTATTGACAGATTAGACAGGTGTCAGTTATAGGAATAAATGGATCGTACACTTTATAATTGACACTCGTTGATTAATAGGATTTTGCGAATTTTTAAAATGTCCATGTTTGCCATTCAAATTTCTATTACATCAGGGATAAAACGAATTACCAATGCCACTGTTCAATTTTTCTATTTTCCATTTTTACGCTATGTTATTATATTCACACCTTTTTTGTTGTAAAATGCAACTGTTAGGTTTTCTTAATATATGAATCAAGTTGATACCTTGATTTTAACAATGATCGTTGTGTTGAATATGAATTCCTCATGAAGATCCGGTGACGTGTAAACGTTTAAATTCTAATTATCAACAATAAGAATATTACGTTGTTGTGTTGATTTCGATTGTCGCGCCTCTATCGACTCGCGCCTCTATCGACTCGCGCGACGTTGTCGATGGTGGTGGGGGCGAGTGATGCACCGGTGGCGGCCGGCAGCCTTGAGAGGGAACGAAGGAAAACAACAAGTGAAGTAGACAAAATTAAGTAAAATAAAGTGAAATATTGTGAAGTGACTCTGTGTGTAAGTCCCCTGGCCTAAAACTCTATAAATACTAACCTATAACGTTCTAACAATCATCCTCATTATTCAGCACATTTTCATCAATCCAATGTTTACAAAAACAAAATTAATAAAATATATGTCTTCAACTTCGTTATAAGTTACTCTGACTGTAAAATTGTATGAATCCATTAATTCGTTTTTGTGCTTATAGTGTTAAGATAGACATATCGTTTGTTTTATATATAGTGTCTTCTTAAATATTTTAATTGTTTAGTTCTCTAAATGTAATTTTATTTAAGTACCATTACATTATTATAATACTCACCCAATAACTTGCCATGAATGCTTTACAAAAGAGCGGACGACCCTGTCGCTTTAACTTTCATCAATTTCATCCGCACACCCCGCACATTTAAACAACTTCAACCAAAATGACAAGTATTGCAATAAATTAAAATTTGTATTAAAACCGTTTAAGCCTTTCACATTTTAATCAGTTTTGGCTCCGTACCATTGTTGCACTGCAATAAATCTACTGAAGGAAATACGATCAATTTAAGCATAACAATCAATTTATCTTAACTTTAATATGTTAACCAATTACGAATCATAATTAAGTTAATTTTATTTGATCAATGATTTTCTTAATGATTGTTCATACAGATTTGAGGTCAACTTATAGATAATTTCTCAACATAAACGTTCATCTCCTACTTTAATAGTTTGCGGGATTTATTGAGGAGAATCTTTTTTTATGGTCACCTACGTAATAACAAATATCTGCGCAAAATATGTGTCTAGGCCCAGTGGTTTGACCTGCGCGTTATCAGTTAGTTTTTCTTTTATATACATTGATTTTGGATAGTGTGCAATTTTGTATCGGAGAAGCAGAGCCCGTTCATTAAATTTATGAAGGTACAAATAGTTAAGGTATAATGTAATAGAATATACGATAACTGCTATAATATCGTACTGATATAATAAGATTGATGCGCATAACAAACTTTACAGCATCAATGTAATTGGGAAAGAAGCTACCGGCGAGATCTTCCTCGAGTTCATTTTTCAGCGGCGGCAATTTAGATAAGCACTCGCGAAAAAGTAAAACAGGAAATTGTTTCAAACAGCACGGAAAAATCTTGTTTACTCATAGCCGGGACAAAGTTTGAACTGAATCACAACAGGTGCAATAAAACGCCTTCATGCATTTGTTCTGTATTCTGACCATATTTTGTAGTCAACATAGTTTATTTTATAAAGGATTTTATAATATAAGTTATATATATTTGTATACATTTAATCGTCGTCATTTTTATCGTTATTGGCAACTGCTTTGCAAAGCGCTAATAAAATGTTCGCTTTAATGAACGAAACATGCATCGCTACCATTCACTTTTTCCCTTGTATTTGTCATTGCACTTCTTTGATGATAGGGTAATGTCACCAATTGATTCTGCATTAACACTTAAATATAACATAATGTTTTCAACTTAAGGGGCAGCCCGTACGGAATATGAGAGGCTTAGAGTCGTATCTACTTAGGCTATCCGGCCTCTTTTAAATTCATCCCTGAAGTTTTTATGTTTTCTACTGCCGATTGGTGCTGGTGGTTCTTTTTAGTTAGCCTTTTGATTATATTTTAAACAACATCTGGATTTCTCATCAATAAAATTAGCAAATTGTTTAAGCAGATTTCATTTAAATCTAGACTCTCGTGTAAGCCATTGAATGTAATAAATTGAGTTTATGTAATTATTTTGATCCCGGAATAGTTGGTTATATCTCGAATTACTTTCATAAATCGATTGGACAACTAAAAAGGAAGAAACTAAAACAACTTACTGAGAGACATATTTTTAAATAAGACATTGTTGTTGTCAGATTGGCGCAGCTATGATGTCCTGTCCTTTGCCCCTGCCGCTGCTGCCGGCCCTTCATCCACAGCCCACGCTGACTTCGGACTTCCCTATTCACATCGGCATAAAGGTGAGAACCAATTCATGCATAGCGCATGCTTTTTGTTTACCTTTAACTTAACACTGGTACAAAAGCCACATCAAAATATATTGATTAACATTTTCATTAAAGTACAACTTTTAATCTCTAAAGTTTTGTGGTAACGCATACGCGTTGTTCATAATCTATACACATCAATCTTTATAAAGTGGAAGAGATCAATTGTTTGACTGCGCTCATTTCAGGAAGTATTTATCGGATCTCTTTGCATTTTAAAACATAGTTTAGTATTACTAAGAGTTAGAGTTAGTTAGTATAGATTATGTTCAATATAATTACACGGCTTGGCGTGTGAAATCGCAGTGCACAGTTAGTATAGTCAGCATTCTTCTGGTTGCATCCACATCCGCTCAGTGCGTATGAGGCTATAAGAATTAATCGTCCATTTTTTTTCTGAGCCTATCAATTCATGATTGAAATAGATTGCAAAAATAAGACCAATAACACTTAACTACTCGAAATATTTTTGCTTTCATCAATTTTTCTCAAAGCAGACAATTTTTTTATAGTAGAAGTTGGCAAAAGAGCAATCGGTAAATTTCATATAAAATGATCTCTTCCCATAGGCATCTAAACCAAGCTAATGAGTTGCACATGGGCTGATGGGCCTACCTTTAATAGATAAAAAAGGAAAAAATCAGAAAAAAGTATATCCAGCCCGGATAAGAAAAGGAAATATTCCCCCGTCGCCCTTTTCTTATTAGAACAGGATACGAAGGGGAAGAGGACCCCATACCTCGGACAAAACGCAGAAGCATAATTCTACCTCACGCCTGTCTTCTGTAGGTGGTATTTCACCGGTCGAATAGGCTTATTCGCACAATATATTTGTGTTGCGGGCTCTACCACTGTTAAAAATTATTATTAAAACATCTGTTATAATTCTTTAGATTTTTAATGTAAATAAAACGTCCCGATACAATCTAGTTTAAGAAAATATTCGTATTTTTGTGTAATATTAACAAGTCGCTTTTATTTTTCATCAACGCTTCAAGTTTACGGTCGAAAGTCGTTTGGCGTCGTAGTTAAGTAGAAAAAATATAATTTAATCCGGCCGCCTCCTCCGACGAGTTTCAGACAACTTAAATTGCGAATATATCAAAGCTAAATAATATAAAGTAAGCAAAGAATATAGGGTAACTTTCTGTCGAAGCTCAAGTTTAAGGGAGGTTCACACTGTTTGTTGTAATGTCAGCTCAAAATATTAATTAAATACAAAATATAAATAATTATTTTACTAACCCACTTGTAGCATATACCCGCGTTACAACGTACTAAGCTAAGCATCAAAAACATGTGTGCTTTTATTAAAACACGCAAACTAAAGCCTTTTTTCCCATTTATAAGCTTGAGCTATATCAATCTATCAATCGTTCATTGGGAAAGAATCATTCTACTTTATTCTTACTGACTTAAAGACGTCCAATGAAATTTAAAATTTGAAATCCTTTGAAAGAACGATGACAGTATATTTTTCTTAAGTATCAGCAGAGCAAAACTAATAACAGATATTTTTAATATAACTCGTTAAACATTGAAAACTTTATGCAAGTTCGATAAAATTTCAATATCTAAAATTTATCTGACGATAGTTATACACCGTATCTTAGCGCAAACTTTTTTAAACCTTTTACTTCTACAAAAACGTAAAAAACGTATGAAAATAAATTGGAAATGTACAAAATCCTATTTATAAAGTCATCACCTGGTATAGGTGTAAACACTCGCTTAAAGTCAAAATGTCCCTAAAGGAGAGTTGACGTCACGCAGTCTACCAATGCAAACATTTGAGATGAACTTCTGCCCAATTACCTTTGCGAGTTAAACCGTCTTAATTTATAAGTAGGTATCGATTCCTTCTGTCGACTTTAATTAGTTTCCAGCTCTGAGAAGCGCTTCGTTTGTTTCATTTTAAACGCTCAGCCCCGGGACAACAAACTTTTTGTCTCACGTACTTTGATTAATTTAAAGAATAACGCTTAGGATTAAAAATTATATACGTATAAAGCTATCTGTAATGGTTATATGGCATCAACATAGGAAGCCGTTTAATTAAACACTGCGCGACACATCAACGACGCTTAAGACGATAAAGTGGACGTTGTCAGAGCATTTGTATCCCGGGAACCTAAATATCACCAACAATGGCAATAACGCTTCGGTTTCGCTCTCGTCATAATCGCCGGCGCTCCCCGTGCCGCGACGTGCTAGCACAGGTGGGCAAAGCGTTACGGCCTACGACTGCGAACTAAGCCTAGACCCACCTACTCTCACCAACAGTGGTAGAGCCCGCAACAATCACTCACACGTGTGACACGATGGCCCGGCTCAACCTGTGAAATACCACAACCTCACAGAAAACAGGCGTGAAGTAGAAGTACTCTGCGTTTCGTGTGCTTTGTGAGGTGTCGGAGGCCTAATTTCAGTCCTCTGATGTCGTATGGGTGGCGCTCACTTAACATCAGGTGATCCGCTTGCTCATTTGCCACCTTCTTCTATAAAAAAATCGTGAGGAAGGGTCCTCGAAACTAGTCGGTGCATAACCCTTCCTAGACATTAAGCCATTTTTTTTTAAGTTTATGTGTTGCCATGTTAGATTTCAAAAAGGATTGCATAGAAAATGTTTCACTACTCTAAGAGCAGTTCAACCCCGACTTTTATTTAGACTAGAGTTTAAATAAACTAGTGAACGCCATTACTGTGTTTTAACATAATGTTCGCTGTTGATTCAATTTTCGTCAACGAGAGCCATATTTCAGTAGTCGCTAGCGGAGATTTCAATTCATACATAATATTTGAATAAATAAATATGCATGGAACCAATTTGTAGAGGCCGTAGCGTTGCCTATGGCCGGCCGACCAGTCTGCGATATCATTTGCTGACCTCTCTATAGGCTACGTACTATGCGCTACGATTGAGCTACGTAGCAGTCTACGAGGGCGCTGGAACTACGTAGAACGCGTTCGGCTAACTTCAATGTTTCGTGACAATTTCGGTATAGTGAGGGCAACCTTGTTATTGTTTGTTGTATCGTGTATCCTACGTCCTTTGTGCAGGGATCACGAGTTAAACGATTAGGCACATTTGCATGTTACGTGGTAGAAAGCAAAGGTGCATGTTGTTGTGTTCTCTTAGAGTGAATTTACAACAGACGATCGACGAAATTAAATGAAAACGTCATCTGTTTATTTTGGTTTGTTATCATGGGTTTCATCAAAACCTACAAAAATAAATCCTTAACAAAACTATGCGAAATAGAAATTACTTAATTTTGTAATTGACTTATGAATACCTAAAATAAATGTAAACATATTTTACAACTTTCAACTTTTTATATTATCGAATGAAATTAAAATAATATATCTTGTTACATGACACTTGTCTATCAGTCAAATAAGAACAACTTTTATACAAATTGTTGTACAACCAAACAGAAATGAAAACCAATGAAAAATCTGTGGCGATGGGAATCGAGCTGAACAACCTCCGCTTCTTATCAGTATATATTAGTAACAATCAAATTATTACAGAAGGAAAAGATAGAAAGGACAAAAGGGGCCTTCCGCCGCAGAAATAAGATACCTGTAGTACCATCGTACTTCTCTGGTTTACACGCCCTTCTACTTCCACTAAGAAGACCACGACTGCTAAAAACACCACTTACAAAAAAAGATAAACGTGTAACACCGAAATACAAGAATAGCAGAAATAGAAAAATGATTGCGTAGTGTTTTAAAACTCAATCGGTCAAATATTCCTATAAAATTGTAATAGTGACCTAGATTGTAACTAAAGCTCCGATGGGAATGCTTTCTCGCAGGCTGCGGATAATGAGATGTTTTCTTTTATAAGAGAATTTTCTAGATTTTATTCCGCTCCGAGCAGTAAGTTCTTAGTATCGTTAATTTGTTTTAATCTGGGTATTTTCTTTGTAAGCAGTTGCCGATATCAGGAACACTCGTGCGTTCCTCATTAAAAATAAAATTCATGTTTCTGTACTGGTTTAGCGTCTATTATTTAATATGTGATAATGAAATCAAATAAGTTGATGCGCCAATAGTCTGATGAGTCGTGGTACGGACATTCCATGTGATTGAATCCATCTTATTAGTATGGTTTTTTTAGGATATTTTTTTACATAATATGCTAACATTTTAAGGAAGTAAGAAATATACTTTATAACCTTTACCTTGTTTGCTCTATCCATTGAAGGTAAGGCATTTGTTTGCTTGCTTGTTAGAGATGCCTATGCGTAGCGGTCACATAATATTAACAGCTTGATCATTTCCCGCTTGTTCTATTTAAAATAATATATTTTTGAATATTTTTGACAATAGGGACCTTAGGCCAAAAATTTAATTGAACTGAAGAAATCATTGCAATACGCATGATATAACAATACAATTTATGTACAGACACCTACGACATTACAATATTACAGATTAAGTAATTAGTAAAGTAATTACTCATACATCATACATTCATACATATTACCTGGTTTTGATTTTAATAAACATTTAAATATTGTACTGAGACTGTTTAACCTAGAGTATGAGATTACATTATATCCTGTTGTGTTTCGATTTATTTATAAAGGATGTTACAATTATAAATTAAACAACACAGTTTGTTGGCCTTACCACGGCTTTCATTTATGGCATAAGTTATTTATTTAGTTTACGTCCAAACATTAAACAAAGAGGGTTTAGGTCTTTGTAACCTTGGATGTTGTTTAAGACGATTTTAATTATTCTGTATTAAATTTCCTTGATCCCTTCGGCGGAACATAATTCTACTCTTTTTACTGTCGGGCTTGAGATTAGAAAGGCGGTAATGGTGTATTAATATAAGATAATCCCTAATCTTACTTGCAGAATTCAATATTTGTGTAATTATCAAGATATTACGTTTAATATATAAGGTATAATATATTGTAAGCATGAAAAAAACACAGAATTTTCTTGTAACTTCTTAAAAAGTTTGTTGGGTTTACTTAAACTAAGTGATGTCGTAACTACGAGGAAATACTGTGTTATAAAGGACCTTTAAGGCTATTATAACGATACTTTAATGTGAAAAGTGATACGTGACAAATTCCTTATGCTAGCGGTAAATGAATACCTCGGCTCAAACGAGCCCTGGAACCATTAAACACATCACAAACGATAGGTTAAACTCTCGTGTAGTTTCAAAACCATTCGGGGATCAAATTAACCGAGCTCTTTGAACAGGTAACGCGAGAAACACTACCGACCGCACGCCGGCGCCGGTTGCCTCTGACTGATCAAATGAAAGCCATTATATGGTTCAAATTTGTGACGACTCGTGTACTTCGGTATTTTATACATTAAAATATTTCGTTTTTAATGATATTTTGTGTGTTTAATTCAATGTAATTAGGTATATAAACATTCTGCTCTAAAAAAAATTCTCTCTGCCTTACTTTACAAACGTAGTTCCTTCGATTGTGTTTCGGCGTATCCCACAAGAATTTATAAGACTCATTTTTGTCATAAAACATTGGATGGATCTTTTCATCTCCGCTAACAAGAAGCGACGTCGTGAATGAAAAAAACTCCTAAATATTAGTGTAGTAACGTCGAGGCACATTAAATAACAGGCATTATCTGGCCTACAATATAAACGTCGCGACCTGGGCCGCAATAACCGACGCCCCCCAGATAATGGCCGCCCGTCCGTCATCTTCCCCGCGCGGGAACAGCCCGTCTCGATGACAATTTTTATTTTATATTACACCTCTAATTATGTCGCCAGTATCGGTTATAACTTAATAGAATTGTCAATTAATTTATTATATATATGATTAAACTTTATAGGCGATTACTTTTTAAACGATATAAAAAGCTTTAAAGTAAGATAGCCCTTATTATTAAAATGGTTTTTTTGTTAACATCAGTTGCTGATGGACGACAAAAATCAAAATATAAATAAGTTCTAAGAAAAAGTGAAGATAGCCTAGAAGTTCAATCTAGCTTAAATGGAGTTTGTAGTTAGGTCCATGCCCGATATATAGTTCATCCCCTGTTTCACTTGGCAATGACGGCAGTCTTCGTCTGATGGACCTCTTGTCACGCCTACGCAACCAGATAAGATTATATATACAGGTGCATTTTTCAAGTGAGCTTGTTGTGCATGGTTAAATTCGAAACTACGAGGAATAACGAAAATGACGAGGAAAATAATGGATATTATTTTGAAAAATCAATAAGTAAATGTAATAAAAAAAAGTGTTTGGGAAAAATGAGCTCTTTTCTTATGCCGTTACCCGTATGTCATTACTTGAAATGTAAATATTTTCTATGGAAATAAGATCGTGACCGTGTTGTGGTCGACATAGATAAATATGTAGCCATTAAGTTTAATCGGCAATAACCGACATTATGCTTAACAAAATTGCGTTGTATCTAATAACACAAAACAATCTCAACGTTGTAACGTCCGTATATTTAATTCCAATTGTTCGGTTATCGCACAATTAAAGCAAGAGATCGCTTACGCGGCCTTTAAAGCTGAATAAATTCAAAGTAATTTACCTTTAAAGTTGCTAATTGAATTTATACAAAACCCATGGCCGTTGTGCCATAATTCTATGCAATACCGTGTAAAGCGATTCCAAATCACGATATAATAACCCAAACATTTTTGAGCGGAATTTAAAATTATTATCCACGATGTTTGTACCGCCTCGCTTCTATTAAACTCCATGTACGGTGATGTCGATCGATACTCATTATTATTTAAAAAAAGAAAACAATATTCACTTTAACTTAAGCGATCACCGCCGTCCGAGGAATGGTTATGATGAATGAAGAAACTTATGGACGAGGACGGAAATTGTTCTGTTGAACCATTTTACTATCAAATAAATAATATGAAAAGCCTTAGACTCAAATAAACTGTTTAGATACTGCTGGACAAACACAACTTATCAACACGAATAGTGGAATACACAAAAACACTTGCTTGCTTAACTTGCCCAATATTCCATTCGGTTAACACGATTTTTAAAACTCGTTTCGGTATTTTGTTCGTTGTCGAAAATATTAAAACACACATTCACCTCATAAAATGTCCTTTTATAAAACATAAGGTTGTGTGCAACAAAGTGTTCTATTTTAGGGAAAATATTAAAATTAATTGTAAAATAAAAAATATAAATTTTGATTGTGCCTGAAATGTGCATAATCATAGTGCGCCAGCCAGTGAACGAAATACAATTATAACAATTAAAGGCTACGTTGTTTAGATATTACTAAAATTCATACAAACGTATGCGTCTATCTCACAGTTGCACATGTTCCATTTCCACGTCGAAACATTTCCCCGGGAACTAACTAATGAACCAATGCATTAATAGAATTGTTTGTACGCGCGTGCGGGCGCTCAACGTACGCTGCATGTTTCCGCTGTGTTATTTAAGCTTTATTACAATGCAAACAATTTTTGACGTTACTCTACTAACGATTTTGAATATAGATTGTTACTGCAAATCGAATATCGCGTATCATTTTAGATAATTCGATCAATTAGTATCTGTTTATCAAATACTTATGTACAAAAAATATTTGTGACATGTGCACGCGTCATACGCTATCATTTTATTATAATATATCCGAAAAAGCTATAGCTTATTACTAATCAAATATATTTAAAAACAGCCTTAAACTCGAAAATAAGCGGTTATCTTTTGCGAGATAGGTTACGTACCAGTGATACTTACAGGCGCCGAGTTGGTACCTCTCTCCAATAGGGATTCTGAGGTTGGGATATTTTCTAGGAAAGCGCTCCATAAATCAACCAAGCATACGTAGACCCTCGCAAAAATATGATTCCCATTGTCTTTTCTTTCGAGCTAACTGTCTATTACGACAAATAGAAGTTATTTAGATAACCAAAACACCGGATTAATTGATATCATCGTTCATCATATTCATGAGGTGGAGTATCATAGCCCAGAGGGCAGCAGATACGACAATACGGATCTAACTCACCATCCGCTTAGATTACAGGAGGTCACAATGGAATTCAATGAAATTTACAGGGATAGTCCAGATTGGCACAGCGAGTGTTCCTGTGTTTGGTAGCGATCGGATCAACATAATTAGTGGTACCTGGGCGAAGCCGGGGCAGGTCCCTAGTTTTATTACATAAAAGGCGACGTGTATGACTATAGACTATCCCTATAGACTCAGAAACGGCTGGATTAATTTCAATGAAATTTTCAGGAAACGTTCAGATTGGCCTAGCCGGTGATCCTGTTACGTTTGGTAGGGATCGGATAATTAGTGCTACCCGCGTGAAGCCGGGACGCGTCAATAATTATATATAAATACGAACATACATACGAGTTTCAAGAAACTTACCCTACTTCTGGGTCAATCAGATAAAAATCAATTAAGGCTCCTAAAATAATTCATTTACTTATAGTCACTCATCGATCTTGACTTAACTAAAAAAAACGATTTTCCAATGGAGTGCTCATACAGAGTTTATTAATGGATAGTATCCCAAACAGAATTTTTTAAAAGGACGCCCGGGTTTATCCCGGTGCTCCATTACTTTTGACATTTTCAGCAATGAGACTTTTTACTAACAACCATCGGCAGACCTATATACAAACTAACAAAAAACAAGTTTTAGTCAAACTTGTTTTCAAAATAATTGTATGAGTTATGTGCTTTAGTCATACATAGACATTGGTAAAATATATTTGGCATTTTAGTGATATTAAAACAGGTTAAAATATATTATAAAATAAATTATAAACTGAAAATGGAAGGTAGTTTTACAAAATTTAATTTAGCTTATAGAATCACAGATAATCATCGTACTATTCAGTAAACAAAATGTTAGAAATATTGAAACAAATTGTATTTTTAAAAGTTCAGTGTATACAAGCCCTTAAGTGATTCGATCTTATCGACGTGCTCACAACTGGTGGCCGCTATCGGCCGGCCGTTATGTCTTATTTGTGCCACGTTCAACAACTTTATTTTCCATGCTCCTTATATCGCCACAAAAAGTTTTCCAATAAAAGAGCCTTTCTAACTGCTAAGTTTGTGCTATTGTTCCCGCTTATTGCCTACAGGTGACAATTGATGACGATAGCTCTTTTTAACTGACTTCGAAAACAGAAAAGTTTTTGTGTTAGCCACATTGTTTCGTGGGGATCAAGAGGCGAAATGTTATTCCTTTACATTGTTCTCATGTGGGTATGACTTCAGATATATTTATTGTATACCATTTTCACTAACAGATATTTTATTACAGTAATTACCTGTGTTCAATATCAATAAAGTCAGTTAACACAATATTATTTATCATAAAGATCTCCAGCGACACCCATAAGGAGTGTAAGATTCTTCATCTGTGATCATTATAAAATAAGAAATAATAACTCCACCCCCGCACCCCTCCTCCAGCAACTGTTCGAAACCTGACAGCGATAGCTTTTATTTCACCGTAGTCGCAATACTTAATTACCGCTCGAGTTACCTAACTAACCGTACGGTTACCATTTAAATATTTCTTCAAACTACCAAAATTTACATGATAAAAAAATCAAGTCAATTGTATTTCATTTTGTTTTTTCATTATATAAAATTTCAAAGGGTTACATGATTATAATAATTTTAAAATTCTTAAAGCTGGATAAAGTTGGGGACGGAAGAGGCTTAGAGTAAGAAAAGTCCGTTTAGAAACTCCAAGAGATTTGTACAGCCACAACAACAATTAAAAATACAGAACAAACGGACGCAAATCCACTTATCGTCGCGGAGGCCGGAAGTGGCCGGGCGGCAAGACTTCCGGACAAGAATCCCGACTAGAATTGGCGCGGACGCCTAGCTTCCGGTCGCAACGACGACTTAATCCTTCAACGATTAAATACACTAACGCCAACATTTGAGACCTTCGATAAAAACGTTACCCGTATTAACTATTTTGTATGACTGAAAAAATGACGTATAATATTATGTTAATGATGTATCGTAAAATATAACTTTTAAATAATATATAAGTCCGTACCGTAAAATGAAGCACAGTTGATAATTTTCTCCTACATTCCGCTTGCAGTTGGTTTAGGTCCACACTTTATTAACATTTTGCTCTTATTTGAATTTAAGTTAACTACTCACTTTAACGAAGCTTAAATTTCGGGATTAACAATTTAAAAGGCATATTTTCCTCTCAATGTTACGAAATTTTCCTTTGTTAACTTGTTTATCTAGCGCACCACATCTTCCAAGATTTTTTTAATTCTTAATGCGTCTTACATCTCCCTTTAAACCAGCAAGGGCCACCTTCGTAATACTTGTTTCGTATACCTTTTGAATATATAATGTTCGTTAATGTAAGCGTTTAATGATACGTGCATTATGTCGTCAGATTTTAATAAGCTTTTATTATTTAAAAGGTTTTAGTGAATTTTCTCTTACGAGCTTTCTACAATATAAGTTGATTACGACTTCGATATTAACGCGCAGCTAATGGCATACAATATTTTAACTCTGAGGTAAAGTTTTTGTCACCTATTATGTTTAAACGAGTTGTTTGTGTGCTACAAATTATATTATTGGACCTAATTATTGTTTTTTCGTACGAGGCACAAGTATATATACATTTATACAAACTGATTACATTAACATTAATTTTAATAGTACACATTTACGTTATGACGTTTCTAATATCTACGTTTATACCTTTAAAGTTTAAATTCGCAGACGGTAGATCGCGCTGTGCAAAGTTAAGAGAGCCAACAATGTATTCAGCCCAACAAACGTTTACGTTTACAAGCTCCATATTAAATTTTCAGCAGCTCAAACAAGTTGACAGTAAAAATTTTACCGAGATAAGAACTTTGAGCGGTAGCAGTGTGCGGACGTTTAGGTACAAAGGTACTAATTGTGCTATATTTGTTTTGTTACCGCATCTCGCTTCAGCAACAAAGATCCAACGCTGGCTTCATCATGTGACAACATTGATTACACTTACATTGTATAGAGTTTCACTCGCCTTCATGTTATAATTCTTTCCTTACTATTCCCGAGCGAGAACAATTAGTATAGTATAACATATAACAGTATGTAATTCGTTTTATAATTTTGTCGTATTTCAATTTATAATTTAATTTAAAGCTAGGTGTAGCTGTGTTAATGCGTCCCGGCGTGAAGCTATCTTATTCTATGTAACTCCTTCTCATAAAGCTTAGTAAAGAGTCCTAGAGATAACAACTACCGGTCTCTCATTGAATAACGTGAGCGTCCGAGTTAACTGAAACGCACTGGTCAACCATGACTATCGTAACTCTAAAGTTAAACATCACCGATCTAGAGGATATTCTAGTCCGACGAAATTAACTTGAACTCTGTTTAAAACATTTTTTCCTTAATATACACATATTAGTAATATACATTACGTTTAAGTATTTCATCGTTCTTCCAATTATATTAATAACACATCGTAAATATACGTTTACGCGCGTAACCCAGAGGGATAGGCAAAGATTACGGATTTCCATTCGTGGTACACTTCCCTAGCTTCTGTATCCATTCATCTACGCATATGTACATGTGCGTCCTCCGTTGGTCCTCCTTATATCGTTTTTTTGGTATGGCACTAATCTGATCGATATGAGCTCCCCTTGTTCTCTGCCAAATAACAAAGTAATAACAAAATATAGGTATAAAAATTGATTATTGTTTTATTATCCTTGTATATCAAATCCATATGCATACGTGTGTCGTTTCGTTTAAATATAGAACAAAAGATATATAGTCAAGCATAGTGTAGTCAACTAAAACTCCACAAAAAGCCTTAACATAACAGGGTACTATGGCAGCGCATAAATCTCCAGGTAAGGAAATTGGTCTAATGTTTATGTGTGCGATGTCTAAAGACATCCCAGCTCCCCTGCCATTTCCCGGACCGCGCTCTTTTTATTCCCCGGCCTGTCGACACGGCTTACCATTCGATATGTTTACGATATTTACCTTTTTAATGATTTCCATCTAGGCCGTCGGTCGGTTCCTTTTTCCCCCTTTCATTTGGACTTGGAGAGTTTTTATTATTCGCTTCCTTAGAATTATTTTACTCATCGAATAGGTATTCCGACTATTATACGATGAAACAGAATTGTTTCGTTTTGTCCTTTATTTTAAAAATTATTTACAGCGTTCTCACAAATTTTATGCTTTTATAAGTGATTATTATATACATTATATTATTGCACGTATAAGAAACATTCTCAATTTGGGGTAGAGCGGTAGTTATTTATGATCACTTTTACCTGAGATTTTCATCAGCTGAATCATAGTCTGCATTAACACCGAATTCTTTACTAACGTGTACATTCCCTAAATTAACATGCAGATGCAATACGAACTAGTAACTCATGTAATTAAATTTGTTCTGACTGGAAAGCAATGTCATACAAATTAAAAAAATACAAAAACATTTGTCAGAAATACTGTAGTGAATAAATACTTCTTAAGACTTCTCTGATCAAAGTCATATTTTACTAAGGAATATATCAATGCTTATTGCAGGCGCTACATTGTTGATATTTTTTGGATTAATTAAGGCTGTGCCAGGTTTTATAGAAAAGAGTTGGGAGTAGCTGAGAGAAAGAGAAGAGCGTAAAAATAAGTCGCCCCAGAGCCGGCAATAAGACTTGCCGGTAAGTCCCTCCCAATTCTAAATTATTATTATTAATATAATATATTTACTATATTTTATCTCCCATTTTTAATCATGGTAATATAATATTCTTAATGCAAGAAATAATTGGAGATCCATTTACCCGAGCGCCGAGGCAATGCTTATATTTTTTATGCTTTATTATATTAATTAAGCAGACATACGTTTTCGGGGCTACTTAAATACTAATTTATCGATGAATGAGAATCGGTACTAATATAAGGACTCAATGGCGAAAGGTTTTATGTCGTAAACAATAAATAAGTCTTTTTTCATAAATTATTAGAAATTCCCGAATTATTTTTATTAGAATGTGTGGCGTGGCGCACGGAGTAAAGCTGAAAATTGTTAAAACATCGTTCCCAGAAAAAGTAATCCAAACGTAGATTCAATACGAATTTAATCAGAAATCACTTGGAATTTCGACTTCACTTTTAAAATAAACTGAGCTCTCCGCAACCTGTTTGTATAATACTGTACAAATTATCCGGTATCCCGCCGCTTAAACTTCTTTAAGGGAATATCCGATCAAACGTCGGTGTAAACTAATTCCGGCGAGCAAACTCGAAGCTCGCTTAAAAAAGTACACCAATATCCACATCGGTTCCAACTAAATTGGTTACCTATTACACTGTCGATTTAACCCGATGATCATCATATTGCTTTAAGCTTTAAAATAACACTTACAGCGTTTCACGAGTCAGTTTTTAACATGGAAGCGGTTTATTATTGAGTCCATTTATTAAAAAAATGGCTTTAAACGTCACCAACTTATAGCGCTTTTGCGCTGAAAATTCCCAATCTTGAAATCAAAAATTCACCTTTTACAATTATGAAATAAAATTCTATGAATATTCCGGTTCAGTAAGTACCTAACTTCGATGTAAAATAATATATGAATTAATTTCCAGGGCCCGTTCTTATCCTGAACTGCGACTGAAGACGTTAAAAATAAACTTTAGAACCCAAGTGCTTAATATACGTGCCTTGAGCACCGCTCAGTGTTAAATTCACCTGGTCCGAATTCTGCTGCTAGAGGTTGACAGACGCATTACGTGAAATGGTCAAGGTAATTCAAAAATCTGTATGAATTATTCACCGCTCCTGGTTTACGCCACGCTAACCCTTTCGTGTTTGGGCTTCACTTTGTAAATATATTCCTAAATCACTCATCACACCCTCGTGTTATTATTAATATTTGGCCTTGCTATTTTTGTTGTGTATTTGTGTCTATTTGTTTTGCTTAGAATTTGGCGAGGCATTTTCTTTTTTCTGTCCACCACATTATTTTACTTACAATATTTAATGTAGTTAATAGAGAAATTGGTAACAAAGGCTTATTAACAGTTACCCATTGTATTTTCATTGATTTTCTATTTTTTGGACATTTATTTGTAAAATATCTATTGTAGTTATGCTCTTTTTTGCAAGTTGGGTGAATTTATGAGAGTAATTTTTTACTATGCGCGATATTTAAAAGCGACACCAACTTAATCGTGTTTACCAACGAAATCGATAATAATGTTGTGACATCCTTACATAGTATAAAACAACCGGTCGGTTCCGCAATCTGTTTCTAAGATTTAAACAACGCAACGGATTTTAATACGGTTATCATCACTAGATAGAGTGATTCAAGAGAAAGGTTAATATGTATAATGTATGCATATATATAGGAGTAAAAGCTAAAAAGATAATTTGTAATGTCTTGCCGTAAAGACATATTTTTGTGCGCTTACATTGCAGTTTACTTCAGAATCTTATATCATAAAAAGATCTAATAAAAAGTCCGCGATGACATCTATTAAGGATAGCTTACGATACCCGTCCCAACCTCTAAAAACATGGTCACGTACAATGCGGTAATTGAAAAGCCATCCAGAGGGATACCGTATTAATCCTTATCAACGTAAATACATTAGTTACCTTAAGCATTTCAGTACATACATACATAGTGACAATCTTCTACACAATATAATTTTAATGATTATCTGAAGAGTTACGCGCGGAAACAAAATCCAGCGCAGGTCTCACACCGATGTTGGGATTGTCAACTTGATGCGACCACTCCTGCGTCGCGCCCCTCGGTGTCGCCCACTGTAGGCTCAATGCGCTTCAATAGAAGGATTGATTCGGTTATAACCCACCTAGCAAATAATACAGCTAATAAGGTAACACAACATGAATATATTCTATTGAAGAACGAAGTTTGCCGGTACACGTGGATTTAGAGCTGCCCACCATAGCTCAACACTTGAAGTTGGCGTCGCGCCGCTATTTCGACTCCGCCTTCGGTCTTTCTTACAATTATTTAGTTGTAGGTGCCGCCACCTACAAACCCATCGCGCTCGGTACGTTCCGCCACGACTATAGACGTCCGAGGCACGTCCTCGACTATCGAGACGATGCAATAACCATCGCTCAAGCTAGGATGAAACAACATCGCAAACAAATTACACACCGTCTTCGCCGGCGAGGACGGCTATTACCTTACCGATACAGCCACATAGTCGGCAGAGTTTTTTCCCCTATTCATGATAGAAGCGTTGCTGGAGTTTCTTCCGCCACTTCTTCTCCCAGCGCTAACGCTTTCCGAAGTGGTAGTAATGTTAGTTGTAATGCTACTTGTAATCAGATAATGGCTACCAATCGAGCCGAGGCTCGGCCCTCTCGGGCACCCTCGAATCGGAATGCTAAACGCGTAAAGAGTGACAGCCCAAGCCGAGGTCCCCTCTCGGGGGCCCTTGAGCCCAGTCACTCCATGGAGCGTCCACCGAAGCGACCTAAGAGCTCGGCGGCCTCCCAATCCGGTAAAAATAATAAAGTAACGGCCCGAGCCGAGGTTCCCTCTACGGAGGGAGCCCTCGAGCTTAGTTACTCTTAAAGAGGCTTAGGCTAGGCGCCCTCTGCGCCCTGCCGCCTCGTGCCCGGTGTAGCTGTAAATGTCTCCTCAAGGCAAACAGTGACCTTTCAGTCACAAAAAAAAGTTTGCCGGATAATAAGAAAGTTGTAGGTTCCCCATCGACTCTGAAACAGCTGCACATAATTCGATGGTTTTTTTTCGGAAATGTTTGGGTGATTGTGTGAAGTTTGGCAGCGATTGTTGGCAGACAATGTGTATCATAAAGAAAGTAATATATCATTAAAAAGTAATATAATTCTAATTCTATTGATTTTTTAAAGCACGTCAAAATCTTTTTTTTATCATTTTCAAAGTTTTAAAAGTTAATTTCGATATTTAATACTTACATACATATGATTTGTTTTCTCCGAAAATCGCCGCCTGTATTTTTTTCTTTCTTTCAATAACAGCCTAATCCGAATTCGTCATCCCTTAACCGCTTCCCTCGACTTCTCTCACCTCGTATCACTTCTCGCCAAGGCGTTCTTTATCCAATTACCCGAAGATAAATCTCACCTGTGACTGCAGAGGAAATAGCGAAGGAAAACGTTCTGTAGGAACGAAATTATACGAACGTATTTTTACAATACCAGATTTTTTCTTGCCTTTGTTTGGTTTTAGTTTCCTTTGCCTTTAGTTTTCTTGGGTAACAGACTTTGTGTGCAATGTTATTTTATTTATCTTCGATTAAATAGCGAAAGAATATGGCTACATTGCTGAAAATGTAAAGGCTACTTGATTTAATATTACGGCCTTTTCTTTGACACAGATTCTTTGTTTTATAATTTTCCTTAATGTCATTTTCAAGATATTTTATGCCGACCTGTAGTGTCTTTTACTTGTAAGTATATTACTGAGACATATAACGCTAAAGATGTTATTATCTGTCCTCATAGGTATCAAATCAGATATGTATATTGACGGTAATAAAACCTTGCACCTACTTTTGGGTTGCTTAATGGCGGCCATGGCAATATTAAACTGTAGAATAGTTCGTTCGAATTATAAAATTCGATCGATTTCGGAATAATTATATTGATTTTGTTGCAAGACAATGTAACTATTATCCTCCTAATATTATAATTGTGAAAGTTTGTAAGTATGGATGTGTGCTTATACAAATATCTTATACATCAGAATAACATGTAGGCTATTATTTATAAAAATATTCTGCGAATTGACCAAAATATAACAATAAGTGTCGAATAAGGAAAAAATCCACTATATGCCAGCTATTTCGCTGCAAAAACCATTCAAGTTACACGTCTATAATTTATAATGGAAATGTTTAACTTAAATATCCCACAAAAAAGCCTGGGACAGCATATATATATATATATATATATTTATATATATATACATTCTCTATGTTCTAACTATCTGTTAATTACAGGGCGGAGCAAAGTTTGCCGGGCCAGCTAGGAACATTGTAAACAAAAGATTGTTACATTAAACTTTAACATAATTATAAAGATACAGTACAGATTTGTAAATAGTAAACAGTATGAGTTCGAAGATCGAAAACATGCGTAAAAGATTCCCAGTGAGCTGAATCGATTATATTTTCATATGCTTCCCCGATTTAGCAAATTAGATCGGCACTCCAAGCGGTCAGAAGCCGACACCGGGCTCTTCAGTCTGATATGACGTTTTGCCCTCTTAGCAATCACCGACAAATTTAACGTGAGAGGTAGCTCTATTGCAATTATTAAACTGGGTTCCTTACATATTTACGGTCGTTTTATATTCATTTTTCATTTATTTTACTTAACATAACAATAGTTAACTGGGCATCTTGGACAACTAAAAACTACAAGAATTGTCTGTAATTTCTATATCGTCATCAATCAAAACGAACAAATATAGGAAAAGCTATTGAAATTATAAAAGCATTAGCACTCGTAATTTAAAACAAATAATATCTAACAAAGACATCTTTTTTAAAATTTTATATTTATTTAATGATAGCTTATAATTACGCGAATAATACACATTAGATTTTATTGCGTTTATTTTAAGTTTTGCCTTCCGACGTATAGTCTTCCATTAATATTTATTTAAACCCTCATTTGGTATTTGATCAGGACCTGATTTTTATGTCAGATAATATGTAAATTTGTAAATCACTAATGGGTTGCCGAGCTAAATCTGGGACCAACACTGTTAAATCGTAAGACCCAAACTAGTTTGAGCCCTTGCGTAACTCGTTATAGGCGATTCTAGGGGTCAAGTTTATTTCGACGTATATACATAAATTGAGCCCGGGCCGTCTCACATTCCCTTGAGCGTTGTGACTCCATTGCACACGCAATGATACGCAGTAGAACAAAAAGTAGTTTTTATAATAATCCCAATAAAAACCACTTATTCGAATAAAATATTCGTGACGACGGTTCGACCACAATGCCCACGGGACCCTAAAACGGGAAGGATAATTTCTTTTTCGCGCGTATCGGAAGCAGATCCCATTTCCTCCGACAACATCAAAGTGAGATAGCAATCAGTTTTTTTTTATTGAATCAGCAATATTTTTAAATATTTGACTAGTTAGTGCCACACAGCCGCGGAAATTATACAGTCAGCTATGATTTAATGTAAATTATTTCTGATCAGCGCGGTAAATAATTGTTCACAATGTTGAAACCCATTATCTAAAACACCCGAGGTTCTAGTTCGCACGTCCTGAGTTCGGTTCCCAATTTTAAAATTCGCGAATTATTGTTTTCGGGGCTTCCATAGCCGAAATTGTCAAAAATTCCAAATATCCTCATCTCATTCAATTCCCCTTTCCATCCTTTCTGATTTCCCCCTACCGACAAATTCCTCCATATTCCTGTCTCAGAATTTTTATATGCTAATTTACCCTCCTCATGCCCGTATCATATTAGCCTTTTTCCCCTTAATTTATCTACCACTGGTGCTACTTTCGTGCTTCCCCTATTATCCTCGTTTTGTAACTTACTCTCTTTCTCTTTTCTCTTACTTTCCTCGTACTTTGTAAGTACTTTTTATGGAAGAAGGTGGCAAACGAGCAAGCTGTTCATCTGATATCAATTTACTGCTAAACTTAGGCATCTGCCACAAGCTAACAAATTGCAGATGCGTTGCCTGTTTTTAATAAACAGAGAAGGGGAGAAATAGAATAAATATATTTTCTTTTCCTATTCCTGCGTCAAATTCTTCTGCTCTTTTTTATTACTCTTCGGATTAGAACTAGGCCTCCGGCACCTCACTTGCGCTTGTCTTGGTATACCGGTCGAGCCAGCCCATTCGCCAGGCTCTTCCACTGTCGGATATTTTAAACTAATTATTTTAAGGGTAATTCATTTAAACGTAAATAAAGGAATACACTTCCAAGGAAATAGTGTTTTTCACAAGTTATCTCTAACTTTCTAGATTTTCTTGCGCTTGCGTGAGATGCGCGATGCCGGCAACACGAACTAGTTAGTTTCAATTTTAAACACTGATTAACCACGTACTCGTAGCAACTACAAGCAGCATCACATGTTCGAAAAGTAAAAAGAACCCCGCTCTGGACTCCAACCGTTATTCAGTTTACTTATTTAACTCATGATAAATACGAGTTGATGTTTTTTTAATTATAAATATTTATAAACACCCATCGTGTCTTATTTTTGCAGTTTTTTTTTACGAAATTATGGAATAACAATCTTAGAAAATGTAACATAAAACTTAAGATTGAAATGAATTATTATTATACAATTCAACAATTTCTAAAGTATATAGAAATGTATAAACAAAGATAAAAAATCGCGAATAATTTAATTAAGTACTCTTCTTTTTTTATGATGCCGAATTGAAACTTGTAATCTTGCTTGCTTTCTATTATGTAAGTTTTATTTGTAATCCATGACTTAATGCAAAAAAAATAAAAAAAACTCTTGGATGTACTACTATTTTATTGCATTATTATGACTTCTACATATGTATCTCCATACTGGATTCAAATTTCCGACATTTTCAATGTATTGCAATTATTTTTTTATTACATCTTTACAAAAGTGAATTCTGATCAGATGCTGGGGTTAAATTAAATAAATTGTACAATGTGGTACATTCGGTCTTTATTTAAATAAAAAAATACGGAAGAAGTACTATTAAGTAAAATATTTACCTCACGTACAAAATTCCAGTGGAAAAGCAAACATTCATGTGAGATATTTCATATAGGAGAGTTCAATTAAGACAGATGGCGGTACCGGCGCCATTCGATAGATTTACTACGCAACAATAACCAAGGCTTCAGCTTTTACTATTCAAGGATATTTTGTGCGGATTTCTCGGATTAGCTTTCGATTTATTATCTACTGACGTCCCGCCTGGGCTTCGCAGGTGTATGCTACACCGATCTCGACTTGTTTAATAATCATTGTGATATTTGAGCCATTTAACTCTAAGCCTTTTTTTATACTAATATATATCATTATAAACATAAAGAGGTTATATTCATTAGTGAGAATCTTTTGATTATAATTATATAATAAAAAACTAAATTAATCATTAATGTGTTCAGTAGTTTTTCAGCTGTCGCGTTCTGACAGATCAGTCACACGTACCGAGGCAACTTTCATGATAAACTAGCTGCCCGCGGCTTCATCCGTATTATTTGTAAGATGAATCCGCATATCATAACTATGACCGCGCATAAATATAAATAAATATAATATTGTCAAGACATGTAAGATTACCATTACAACCGATTTTGTAACGAAGGTTTGATGTATTTCACTATCATGATCGGTTGAGTGGCTGAAGAGTAGCCGTAACAAACAAACTTACACTAGCATTTATAATATTAAGATAGCATATCTATTTTAACTTACGTTTCTTTAGATTCTTACAATAGGGCTTGTACAATACATTGTTCATTGTTGTCATTGGTCAGTAAGGTCCACGCATACATTTTCATGATTAACAAAAAAGGTCATAAATAATGTGATATGTCGTAAGTAATTTGTTATGATGTTGGTATGTAATTACTAAAGGTAGACGTTATTGCTTTTTCGAATCATGATTTCAATTATTTATATAGCTTAATGGCATTAGTTAATGCTATTAGTTTTTTTTGTTAGACGTTTAAATTTAAAAAGTTTATGTACACCTGAGGCTAGTTTAAGATTCTTCAGAGCGATGCGCTTATTTTATTATCTAATAAATAAATTGAGATACTTAAACTAACTTACTATGAACATAAATTTTAGTAAAAGTTTATTTTTTATTGTATTTTACTTACTATTCAGTTTTAACTAAAAACGCTAAATTAAATACTGAAATCGGTGCCTTAACATATAGATCGTAGTCAGAATTACATTAAACATAGAAAACAAATCGAAATTATAAGAACAAGTCCATTTAATCTTAGGTTAATTTTTAGTAGTAAATCTTTTAAATTAGAAATATATCACAGTTTTAATGGAATTACTGTCTAAATTTGCTCTTCACTTCAATGTATTTGTATTTTTGACTAAATCTTAAGTTGCTTGTATCACCACTGAAACTAACTTAGTGTTTGTTCAAGTTGGAGCCCGATAGAGCGCGGGTCTTGCAACTTGCTACCTGAAAGCATCTTAGGTAACTTCGGCTAAGTAAACAAATGACTTTCAACAATTAATAAATATTAACGTGACCAAGAAACTTATCGCGTGTAGTCCAAACGTTAGCGTACGTTATAACTTGTTCTTTGCTCAAACACTGCTTAAATTTTAGTATGAACGCTTTCTATACGTTTTAGTTTTTCACCAGTAATACAATCCGGACTTCAAATATAATATAACAATACTTATAAAGATGTAGTTAAATGAAAATATTGTAAGCAAATTGAAATCGGCCGATTTTTTAAAAATAATTAATATTTTTTAATGAGAAGTTATGTTTAATTGGGATCTACTTTTTTACATAAAAAAATTCTGAAAACTTTCTAAAGTAAATCCGAGGCATTTTGGCTTGGCCATCAATCGTCAATGCATAAAAATCATTAACAACAACAATCCACTATTTAAAATCCATACATTATATAATGTACATAGTATAATAAAATCGTACATATAATAAAATACTCTTTACGTTATCAGGGGGCGCACACCGTGAATGGCCGACGCGGCGTTCGCCGGCTTCACCAAAATTAAAACAAGTAAATTCAATTGACTTTTAATGATGCAAATTTTTCGAATTCCATTACAAATCAGTACTCGTCAGCGCTCTGATCAAAGGCGTACAATTTACACATTGAACACACGCGGCCTCCGCTGTCGCTCTGTCAATTAAAATGTATTGAAAACTGCGATCTTCTTTGTTTAATAAACATTTCCTTTTACACACATTCAAGCTATCAACGGCTTGATGCTGACGCGCAGTTGCCGTTTAAATAAATTATGGCGCTGACCGATGCAGTAGCGATCTACGATTGTATTATACAATATCATGTCGACATGTCTTGAGATGGTATTATGTTCAACAATTAACTACCGTCTCTTGATGAAATGATCATTGTCTAATAAATATCTACTAAGTATTGTACAGCAAATTAGGTACTAAGGTTACCTTACTTAGGTACAAAGGTTATAAACACTTTACGTACAAATTACGCTAAACATACTATGAATACAGTTCCGTAGACAGGAGCACGGTTTAAAGAATAACACAGTTGGGCAACGCCTTGGCATTGCGGGTGACACAGCTGCCCGTGTAGGTGCTTTTACACTAGCAGTCGCAAATAAAAAAAACAATTGTTATGTAACCATAATCAATTATTTACATTTAGGTTTTCAGTTTTTGATTATTAAAAATTATGCCTCGCATTCGAATGAACAATCTCGCAATAAAAGTTCTAAATAATCACTTCTATTAATCCTATTATTATGTATAAATTTATTTATTTCTTGAATGATTCTCGCTTGAAATTAAATAGTGTCGATCGTTAACGTTCGAGTGCGCAAACTAAGCGCGGTCAGGGGCCGCGTACCAAGCCGGCCACGTCCCCGCTAGATTCCCGCCGTGGCTCTATGCAAGTACATTCGTTGCCTAATTGTGTGTGAATGATTGTATATATATTTACAGTTTTCATGGCGTTGGTGCAAAAAAAGAGGTATACAAGGCAGTAGTATAGACGTATAAGTACATGCGAAACATACTCTATGTGTACATGACTTTACATTAAGTGATGCTTAAGACTAATATTTGCAACTGACTTACTTACTGCTATGTGATTTTTTACTGTGCAATGATACGAAAAACTTATTTTTTCCTAATAATATTTCATTTATATTATATTATTTATAAAAAATCATGTTTTTTCGACATGTTATAAAATATATTATCCGTTAGCATAAAATCGCGATTCCCTGTTCTCAATTATCAGTCGATACGGCGGTCCCCTGACGAGAAGTTTACATCAAAGTTAATAGTGAGAGGCGCCTGCGTGGCCGACGCGCTCCGCTAAGTGATATATGGGCCCGAGGAAACCCGCCGCTGCGCCAGAGCGGAACACTCTCCGCACCGCAACCGAATAAAACTGCCAAGTTTTCCGCATAAACTATCCACCGCCTCTAATGTATAACATTTGAAGACTTATGTATTAACCTGCAAGGCAGACCGTAGGCCCGAATCATCTGTTATTTTGTAATGTTTGCGAAACTTTATAACGTGATTACAATTTATACGAAAAGAAGCTATTTGTTGTTTAAATGGTAAACTAACTTTAAGATGTTAAGCCTTTAGATTATGTTATTTTAATGGTGTAATAATGGTGCACCACTGTCAAATTAATTATTGACGATTGTTAAAAAAAGTCAAATCTACAATTTTTAAACTGATTCTAGACAATTGTCTAGAATCAGAAGTTTCAAAATTGTAGATTAACTGCCCGATATCCTCTTAACATTCTCGCTCCCGAGCCTTTTCTTTCAAGGTGGGGGAACAAGAAATATTAACAAAATTTGTGACAAAAATTAAATTAGGGAACACAGTTGATCTTAAGTCTAATATTTGTGAACGGTACTGGTGCTTTTTTTAAAAATGAACCCTTATTCTATATCCAGTAGAAATAGTGTCCTTCATGTGGAAAATTTCAGTTCTTTTTATTTTATGTACAGTAACCTAAATATATGATTTATATAACAGTGCCCGGAATATAAAATGAAGGGTCCGAAAGCGGAAATATAAATAATATGTGTAATACAGCGCGCATAATATGATACAACAAAATTATAATTATATAATACAAAGAATTAATTTAACGGCGAAGCCAGTTAGCGGCCTTTGAGGTTCGCGTTAATTTGACCGATAAACAAGTTTAATTAAAACCAAAGCAAATTAATTTAACTGATGATCTCAATGCCAGATTGAATTACGGCTTCAGAGGATATAAAATGAAGGGTCCGAAAGCGGAAATATAAATAATATGTGTAATACAGCGCGCATAATATGATACAACAAAATTATAATTATATAATACAAAGAATTAATTTAACGGCGAAGCCAGTTAGCGGCCTTTGAGGTTCGCGTTAATTTGACCGATAAACAAGTTTAATTAAAACCAAAGCAAATTAATTTAACTGATGATCTCAATGCCAGATTGAATTACGGCTTCAGAGGATATAAAATGAAGGGTCCGAAAGCGGAAATATAAATAATATGTGTAATACAGCGCGCATAATATGATACAACAAAATTATAATTATATAATACAAAGAATTAATTTAACGGCGAAGCCAGTTAGCGGCCTTTGAGGTTCGCGTTAATTTGACCGATAAACAAGTTTAATTAAAACCAAAGCAAATTAATTTAACTGATGATCTCAATGCCAGATTGAATTACGGCTTCAGAGGATTTCAAAATTAGTTTGACCTAGACAATAGCCGGCTCTGATAATATCGTTCAAATATTTGTAGATCTAGTCGCGGGGCCGTCGTAAACCAGCGATATTGTCAGAGTATTGTCTCAAAGAGATTAGTTTCCTTACGTTTCTGTGTTGTTGGCGGTACCGGAAATCGTGTGTACCTCGATTGACCGGATACAAGTGGCTTAATATGAATATTGCTTATGACGAGTTGCTTTGATACGTATGATTATATTCTGTTTTTAGAAAACCATAAAATCATATGTATTGGTTTGTTACAATTTGTATAAGACAAATCGATGTCACAGTATTAGAAAACTGATAAAACTTACTCAGAGCCTTAATTTAATTTGGCTTGTAGATCACAAACTACGATATTCTACGTTTAGCAAATGTAATCTAAGTGTATGATAAACAAGCTTCGCGGGAACTACACTGGAAATCACGCCGTTTTCCGGTTTTCTAAGTTTGACCGCAACATTCGGCGCCAAACGCCCGCATCGTATGCGGAGACAAGTTTCGCGCAGATTAAAGATAGCTATATCAGTTTCGGCAACCTTACATTAGAAATGGTACAAAGGCAACGCAATTACAGCGACGAGCGCGACATCTGGTGGCTTTATCGTTAAAGGGCTGCATCTTACGCTGCGGCATTTCAACGTCTCCGTCTTTAACAAGCACTGTAATTTGACGCTATGTTGCTGGACCCTAATAATTTAATGCGGGCCAGATAACCTCTAAGGTATTAAATCTAATAAAAAAATACTTTGGTTACTAACATACGTTAACGTGACCTTAATAGCCTATAATAATTGAGGCATACTGGATATATTATTCGGCGTGAATTATAAAAAGGATAAAATTGAGGAACATGATAGTACAATTTGGTCTTAACAACGTATTGAAGACGAGGCGAGGCGACTGTTTAAATATCTCAGTTGTTTGCGACGGTATGAGTTATTTCTCTTGCAAATTCTGAAACCTATAATAATGGTAAAAATCTTTGGTAAAAGAAGCGGGCGGGCTGAACTTTAATATATAAAATAAATATATAAACATACGGAAATTAATTGTGTTTTTTGTTTCGTACGTAATTTCTTTTGGATATAAAGGCACAGTTGCCTATTTCACAAATTCCTTGAACACTGTATTAGAATGGAAATAATCGTATGAAATTGTGGTATTAATTTCGGGGTGAAGTTTAAAATTAAAACGAAACGATCCCTTAGAGATATATTCGAAAATATGATTTGCCGAGTCGCAAGTCGCGAATCTCGACGACGTAATATAATCGACACTTGAACAATGTAACTGAGACAATATTTGCTTTGAGTTGGGGCGCGGCGTCGACTTGTGAGAATGCCAATACGAAACGCGCGTATACATTTACTTGTATGATTAAGAAAATTATATCAGTATTAAAAGCTTTTCCCGCTGATTGTGTGGATGATATTGTACTGTGTCTTTGTGTTAACAACTAATCTGCTAAAATGTAAACTATGCTAATGAAGAATTTTAAATTGAATTTATTTATTTAGGATTATATTTTTTATAAGAAGGTGGTAAACGAGCAAGCGGTGTACCCGATTTTAAGCGACCTCCACTCATAGCCATCTGTAACAAGCTAACAAGTTTCAGAGGCGTTGCCTACCTTTAATGGACAGAGTAATATACAAGGGGACAAACACATAAAAAATCATTTTCCCATTATCAAATCCCCGATAAAATTCTCATCCTTGATAATAATATAAATTTATTGATAAGGATGGGAAGCGTTATTAAGAATGGAAGAAAAGGGGAAGAGAAATATGACAAGGCCTATTATTTACTTGATGCTTGTCTTCTGTAGATCGTGGTATTTCACCGGGTCATTCGTGTAACAGATTTTGTTGTTGCGGGCTCTACAACAGTTATTTAAAAAAAACTTAATATTACATTTTAATAAATTTTTACTTTGATTGTTTTGTTGCAGGTAATAAATACGCGATTAATTGATTCATCGTAATACAAAGGTATATGTACGTATAAAGCTTAATGTACAACAAATGAAGCATATCATATCATCACATACACAAGTATTATATTTTTTATAAATAGGCTTACGCTATTATTAAGCAGTACGGCAAATATGAAAATAAGTTATATTTATAGATATAAGTTACGTTATATCGTCCCCTTTGACGGCGGACTTACGTTTAACTATTAACTACATAGCTTACATGTTTACAAAATAAGCAATTTATGTTGTTTTTAGGTTTTTTATAGAATTAAAATGGATGAGGCTAGTAGAACCAACTTCTTTTCTTGATTAATTTAGATACGACTTAAAAGGGAGTCATTTTTTATTATGACTTATTACCTAAATGCAACAAAAAAGCATTTGACGTCTGTACTCAAGTTACTAACACAATACCGTTAGAGGTAATCCAATAAAACGCTCAAGTAAACCATTTCCATAATTGACAAGACATGACGAAGTCTTGGCAGTCACAACTTGATCATAGTTGTAATTAAGTAATAACTAAGCTCTTCTGCATTTTAGAAGCCGCATGTTTGTTAAGTTAACTAAACTAATTTCGACGTGTGACTTTAGATTGCAGTTGTGGTCCAGACTCGGAGCTCTAAAGTAAACCTAGATGTGCTCCAGGACTGTACGAAAGAATTGGAACATTATTAACTGGAATGGCCCTAAGTGGTGTTTATGATCAATTTTGACTCCCTTTTCCTTTCTTGATACATATATACGTAGTATCTCTAATCGGTTCTATGATAGCATTAAAACTAGTATTAGTACTACTACTACTAGATAGTAAAAAAAATACTACACTTTGCTCTCAAATCCTGTTGTTAATACCTAATGGAATACAAATCGCATATTATCAATTGCCATAACAACGTATGCACAATAAATATGAGTAGCTTAACTGATTTAGTTTCCGCTTAATCGGCTTTTTAGAAAACTCATTTGACTGGCAAATTGTTTTAAGCTCACACAATTGCAAAGAGTTGTTATCGATAGAAGCAGATATTGTAATTATATTAAGTTTTTTTTTTAATTCAGCTATCAGACTTGTTATATTTTAGTTGATGAATTTATATTATCTTTGCTTTGATACAGAACAATCTGAAATGTACCTAAAAAGTATAAAGAAAATTTCGTGTTTCAATTTTCAAATGAAACTTAAATAAATAAATTTATATTTTGTTTAGAAAAGTAATCTGTAACTAGAAAATTAAGAAATGTTATTAAAAACTAAAATATTTTGGACCAAAATATATTAATTGAGCTGAGTCGTGTAGAACAGATGGCCGATGGACCAAAACTTTCTAAGATGGTTAGGTTGGCTACGTACAGGTCGACGCAGGACTCAGACATCCGACGATTTGATATAGGTAGGACTGGGTGAAGGCAGCAAGGACGGCCCCTTTTCATTTCAAGGTGAGTCATGGTGAAGGCCTTCTTCCCACAGTGATAATCTTTTTCCTGACGATAATGATGAGGATGTACTGTTGTAAATAAACAGATAAAAGTCCCACAGTAAATTAAAATAATTCCTAGCGGCCTTTCTGATTTAAAATCGCCAATAATTTATTTAATTTTAGATATCCATGAAGGTAATTTTTAAATTTGCGGGTTCCTGTTTTGACTTATAAGTGATTTATTATAAAATTAATATAAATATAATTTCAAATAAATTTATTTCAATATCAACTGATGCCTCTGTACTAATTTCTAACGCAACCTGTATATTACCATTAAATGCTATTGAAATTTATCCGCTACGGTGGTTTCTAATATTGGCGAGCGAATACGTGAACATAACAGTTCGTTGTTCGTCGAACCGTGGATAATAACTGGATATCGTATAATAGAGTTTTAAAGTAATACAGTCGGTGCAAGCGCTTTTTCTCGTAGCAGCGTAGTGTAACGTCCATCGCACAGAACTTCTTTACTTGTGGTAACATCCAAGTCAGGGTTAATGGATACTACACGTGTGCTCAGTTTAGCTGTTTTGATACCAACACCAATTTATCCTTCTCGTGGGGCTAATTTGTTAAGTCCGTAACCAAAAGAAAATGAGTAATGTCTCAAAATGCATACAATTTTACTTTTGTTTAAATGTGAATAAAAGTGTAACTTGTGCTTTTTAATTGTGTAAGAGGTTATACCTTATAGTTCGCAGTCCTGATTTTCAAGAGAAATTGTGTATGTTTTTTGTAAAGAATATTGTTTCAACTTTATTTTAACATTAACATCTACGAATGGCTTGAAAAATGATTTAATTAAAGTTAGAAATTTACTTCTTACGTTTTCACAAAACAAGAGGGTGATTTAATCCAATTTGCGCTATAATTATTACGTCATTGGAGAAGAATTTAATTAAAGACCTTTTGAGGGCCTCCGAGGTAATTGTTGTTCAATGACTCTTTGTAGCCGGATAGCCTCAGACTGTTTGTACTTAGTGATTATGTTTCGGCCAGTCCGTTTGTCATCGTCTGTTTCGGTTAATTTACTGCTAATATTGTCTGCGTCTTCTAAAGAAACCTTAAAAGATAGATTCATTTAAAAAACCATCACGAATGTGTGTCTGTATGTCTAATTTTTTTACAAAAATTGCTCGCTTTATGTGCTATGAGTTAAGATTATCTATTTATTTCTTTCATTTTTTGCAAACAAATGTGATTTTTACGAATGTTAATTGATAATTATCTTCGTTTCCTGTCGTATGCCATTTAAACAATACAATTTATTTTAACTTCTTCTAGTACTCTCCTAGCGGAGACTGGAGATCCTTATGGCAAACTAGTCTCTGTGCAACGTAACCCTGGATAGTGATTTCGTGCTCGTGTTGTACCACAGGCGTAGGTCCTCTACCCAGGAGATTCTATTACGAGCAAGTCTACGTTCTTCTTTTTATTATTAAGAGTTCACAAAACTAATAATGACTAACGAGTATTCATTTTGAATTTAATTATTATTTAAATAAAAATGCAATGAAACGTGTTAGTTTATACTGTAGGATGCTGTTAATGGCGCAAAGAGATTTTAATACGCGCCAGGAAAATTCTCAGTGGGGTGGCGTCTGGGTGCAGACTCCTGGTAAACATTCCCTTTCTTAGCTCCGAAAACACAAATGGGATTTACGCTTGAAAGTTAATATAAATTTTAATATGTGTGAATAATGAGAATTGTAGTTGTAGCGGATTTTTACAACTGTATTTCTATTGATTTCTTATATTTATGGGAATGCTACATAATGAAATAAAACTAAAAGAAATAAAACAGATATCACTGTTCTTAAGTTTTTGTTCCCGACGTTACGAGTACATCACAGGGCTCATAGTCACGGGGGTGCTGAGGTGTCTAACGTCCCAATTGCAAAGTAGCTGGCAAAGTACCCTCGTATTTTTATTTATTATTTCTCCTCTGACCTCCACAGAATGAGCTAACAGTATTTTGAGATTACTGATAACTTGTAATGTGAGCTCATTCTCCTGTCTTATTTTTTCATTTTTCTTTGAACGAGGCTTCTTTGATCTGATGACCGCCCGCGGTGCTTTTTTAAAAGAATACAACAATATTTTGATTGTCTATACAATTTTTCCATTTATTTCACTTTTAATTCCATAGTTTCGAATTAACCCTATGTTCACACTTCGTAAAAAAATCTTGCATTCACATTTTAATCTGATAATACAATATACCTAAAAGCCTAAGTAAAATTCATAAAATGCTTAACTATTTACAAAACCTACTTTATTTGAAGATCTTAGGAACAATACAATAATAAAGTTTATACTTAAAGTTCAATTTAAAACTTTAAAATTATTGTAAAAACATTTATTAGGCGATAGAGGAAAACCCGATATGTGATTGAAAATTAACCCTAACCTACATGTAATTAGGTCGTTTTTAGCTTAAACTCGAACTAAAGTGCACAACTCCGGTTCGCTTCACTTTGATTGATGGTCATCCATGTGACAAATTTTATAGAGCCCTTGGGGTTATTAGTTTCGACTGATACCTACATAACCTGGTCATTATAGTGTCTGACCGTTTAAGCTTCTATCAAGCGGATTGCGGTCAGGTTATGCTGGTGTTAAATTGACGCCTATTTAAATTAGTATCAGCGCCCTTTAGTTATTGAAAATACGCTAAAAGTGTTCCTAATCTTACTTTAAAGTTTATAATGTATTTACGTTTGTTAATGTGTAATTTTGCATCAAATTATAGTAATTACAATCAAATAGATTCAAGAATGGCTCATGATATTCTAGTATTCCACTTGGTGACTTTTCCCTCATGTTAAGAGTCGATGTGAATAAGGTATGGGACGCGGGATTAGTTTAACCTATTCTCTCGCCGTGAAACTCTTGATTCTACCGTAATCTGAATATTTTTAATGACTCGATCATCAATGAACAATGAACTTAAATCTCTGTCTACCACTCTGGGTTACGAGCGTGATACATAAGCAGTATCTTTGCATGTACGAATGTAAATATTTGATTGACGATACTTGTTGACGAGTAAGCAATGATAAATTGAACTCGCAATACGAACGAAGCGATCGCGAACGGTAAAGTATAAAAAACCGCAATATTTTTTTGCAAACAAATAGAGCCGCAGAGCCAACGCGCAGTAGAGAACGAGGAACGAATAACCCGTGCATATATTTAATTAAAAACGATTATACGCGGTAGTTTTCCGCTTTATCGACATTTTATGACTACAGTAAATAAAACTGCATTTGAGTTTTGTGTACCGAAAGGGCATATAGGATAGCCCGGGCTTAACCACAATTCCGTTCTGGGGTTCGTTTGGACTTATTAAAATTATTTAGCTTAATAATATATATAGTAAAGCACAAGTTTAAAAATATATATATTTCTTCTAAATTTCTTTTGGGGTGATTGTTTGTTCTAGAAAGGTTATATTTAAAAAAAACGTATCAAATATTTATCACAATCATAGAATATAATATTTCATAAATCGAAAACAAAAGTACAAATAATTTGTCTTCTCTTTTAAACCAATTTGATAAGACAAATATAGCAGTCGCTATTAAACTTTCATCTAGCTAAAGAACTAGAAACAGCTTGTTAATCCGACCACTAAACCGAATTATATCAACTTCAATGTTAAACAGCTCAGTAACGAAGACAAATCTGTCTTTATAGAAGAGTAAGTTACCTTTGTACTCCTCGACTCAAGATTATTCCGCCCATTAATTCCATTTCGTCTTATGAAATTTCTTACGTTTGAGACGGGTTACAGGAATCTTGAACAATTACAAAGAATTAAAGTAAAATAAACGTCTATATTGTTCCGTAGAGGTATCCGGAACTAATTAGTCGCCCGGCATTTGTTGCACAAGATATTTACTGAACAATTTTCAATAATAGTAACCATGGATGGACCATCGGCGGCGCGCTTGCGGCTGGACTATTTGTTTAATTAATATCGGATGTAATCAACTGGCGCGCTGCTTTCATACATAAAACGAAATACGTTCAAAATATTGTTGTTTGTTTTGTAGAATTAAGGGCTGTGCATAGACACGCATAATAATACAAATTATGCTAGAACTCTCTTATATTTTAATATCAATTTTCCAGTTTACTTTACTTTTGCTTGACGTACCAAGGTAACTATCCTCACTAAACTTATACACTCCTTCTCTAACTGTCGCCGCCGCGGTTGGTTCTGACATCTCTGAATCCAAAAAATCATCTGAAACAGTTAATTAAAATTAAAAATTCAAATAATTTTAAAACCAAATTAGGTTCACCAAAATCACTGAAAAGCTTATTAACTTTTTATCCTTATTAATTTCTCCTAAACAACTTTATGTGTCAACAATCTGTACATGTATATGTATATATATATATATATATATATATATTTATGAATATGTTTTTATATTGTGTATGTATGTAAGTAGTAATAGTGTACATATAAATAATTGCTACCCTGCAAACCTCCTCTCTCTGTCGCATGGTAAGCTGTAAGAGAGCTCTTTCAGAGTTTAGCTTCCCGGTACTTCACCATTCTTTCAAATGTAATATATTTGTAACTGAGTTCATGTACAAAGTGTCAATAAATAAATAAACAATAAATGAATAAACATACCATTATGAATTACTTAATTGAGTTCAACTGAGAACATAAAGATTAAAATTTATAAAGATTTGATAATCGTTCTTTAAAACAATCGATATTATTTAAACGATAACATGTGTACACAATTCTTGTCTTATAAACCCTTATTTAGAATTAAAACTTGTATACTCGTAGTACACATAACAATTTTAATTACAAACTAGTCGTACGATTTCATGTGTGTAGATGACTACCCGCTCGTTTTACACTGGATAATTAATAATTACGCTTAATTCTATTAAAATGTAATACCCAACGTACACGGATCATTCGTAAAGTATTACAAACATATCACCGCAAAATTTCGACCGGGGATTTAGTTCCGGCTCCGAATTAGTGATTTCGTGCAATATATCCGTACAGAACTTAATCTAACTGATCATTCGAAGTATTAATTAGTTGATTAAAATAGTTAATACCAAATTTGCCGTTGCTTATGAAAGTAAAACATGAAGTATATGTAATATAGTTCAAAAAGAGAAGTTAAAAACATGACAAATATGAAATGATTATTTTACTCCTTTGAAGACAATAAAAAAGCTTTATTGGAAAGGATACTGTTTCTATTTAATTTGAGGTGAAACATAAAGCGATAAATGTCATACAACTTTATTAATAAAAGTGTAAAGTTTTTGAAAGTAACGAAAAGTGTTGTTTTTTTTCATGTGAGATGGTGCCAATCGAATAAGCGGCTCACCTGATGTAAGGTGAGCGCTACCCATAGACATCCGCAACAAGCAAATGTGTTGCAGATGCGTTGCCTACCTTTAATAAATAGAGGGCAAAGAAAGGAAAAAGGATATTTCCTTTTTCCCGTCAACCGCCTCCCCGTCCAATCCTCTTCCCTTTCCCATCCTATCCCCCTTATGAGGAACGGGTGGGAATCGGGACAGGATTAAAATTAGGCCTCCGGCACCTCACTCATCAGACGAAACGCAGAGTACTTCTACTTCACGCCTGTTTTCTGTGAGGTCGTGGTATTTCACCGGTCGAGCCGGCCAATTCGTGCAACGGATGTTGTTGTTGCAGACTCTACCACTGTTAGAAAACATTTGTTGTTGAAACATTTGCTTACTTTTGCTATCTAATACATAAATGTTATATAATGTAATAATTTTGTAAAAGATTTAAAGAGTTAATTTCAAATTTACGTACAGTATTACATTGTAAAATAAATAAAATTAATATGCGCTCACGCCCGTAACCCAGAGGGGTAGACAGAGATCATGGATTTCCATTTGGCACGACTCTGGCACACCTCTCTCGCTTCTTCTGCATTCATTCATATACGCATACATGCTCGTCGGTTATGGGTGCTCCTTATATCGCCCTTTTTAGTAAATCACTAATCTGATCGATATAAGTTCTTCTAGGGCGTCCCCTACCAACAGCGCTACTCACTTTCGCTACATAAATTTGTTTCGTTATTCTCTCTTCATTCATCCTTGGAACATCCACGAACCACCGAAACATACCAAATTCTAGTCACTACATCAACTTTTAAGCCACACTTTTCACATTATTACATTGTTTCAATATGAATAAGATTTGTTTATAAAGTTAACAAAAACACATTAGTGTCCTCCTCACATAACTCATTCATCATACTTAGCAAATCGGAACTGAGAGTTGGTTCAAGCATGTTTGGCACTGGACTGTCGGTGATCTAAAATAGATTTACGATCCATCACTTTCCACTATATCACTAAGAAAAACATGTTTTATCCGTTTCATCGCTTTCTTCATCTTTAATACATGCGTATGTTTTATTGTATTTAAATTTGGTATATTTTAAGTTGGATGTCGCGCCTTGTTTATTTAACTTCTCACTTTTGCGTAAGTTATATGCATGCAACAAAATGTATATACACACAAATAACATTTTAACCTATCTGCCAAGCGTTTGTCACACAAAATACAATACTAATTCTTAGGTTGATAGAAAAATCATCACTATGAAATTAGATATTTATCCCAGAGACAGTAACATGAAACTTATACGGATATGATGGACAATGATATCTTAGGTTTGACCGTTTGCTTTGTTTTGTTATTATAGTATAATTCTTTAAGCAACACTTCGAGATCTGTAATATCTTAATAAGCAATCAAAGGATTGTTCATTAAAATCCCATATCCAGCCGATATTTGATGTTGTAACTACATGTTAGTAAAATGTACAATCGTATTTTATTGAAAACCAAAAGATCATTTAGTAAAGTACTTAGGTCGACTCAAACAGCGATACCGTCTACCCTCCTCATATTGGTTTCACCCTTAATTTAACTCTTAAGGTGACGTATCGGTGGCGTCGACGAGCCAGAAAGTTGTATATAGCCCAGAGTTGAGGTCTTACCAATTGACAGAAGCCATTCTGGTTGTACGCCTCATTACCTTGCGGCGAATGCGATGTGATTTTGCAAGCGTTTCTTTTTTTTATTGTCACTAATTTGTAATTTTGATGTCGTCGTATTTAATATAAATGTATTCACTTTAAATGTTATGTCTTGAAAACGCTTGGTACATGTATATTTTGACAATCATACGAATATATAATTTAGGTTACAGTGAGACATTAAAATAGATTATGATGCATGTATGTGTATTATTTATGTGTGTAACAACAAAGAAACCTTATCAAGCTAATTATTTGAGGAGAGAGAAGCTACTATACAATAAATAAAAATCATATCACAAAAACGGGTCCGTAAAACCACGGTAAAGGTGGATAGCGAAGTAAGGGAGAACACACATACCATTGTAATACATTTTTTATCTGCACACATCTCGTGCATTGTAATTGCAAACAAATGCAGTAACTCTTCTTTAACCGCTCACCCACCCCGCGGTTTTTGACACAACAAAAAATCTCCCCACAGTCGATTTTGCATAATAACTTAATCTAACACTGTGAAAACAAACCTAATTGGATTTCCTGTTTGCCTCACTTTATTTGTCTTTCGTAATATGAATAACAGCGCGTATTCTTTTTACGCGCACTGTACAAGTTTAATTTACCGAAGTACTGACTCTTGCTCTTGTTTTGACCGTACGGATTATACGTATATTGTATACTACTGACGGGTTGTTTATTATACATTGCGGTTGTTATATTAATTACTGTAAGCTTATTTTACTCTCATTTTAATAGTTTGATCTGCTTAACATTTGAAAATGATTCCTATTAGTACCGTAAATAATTTAAGTTAAACATGTGTAATATTAGAATTAAAGTAGAGCGTTAAGCCAATGGGAGACGTACGTTGTCGTTTTTAGTTGTTCAAAAACAAATAAAAAATATTTATTTCTTTCGCAAATATTCTATTATAGAAAGACTACACAAAATTAGTTAAAGCAACGTTGCGGTTCATTATTTTAAATATATAAGATGTGACCTCTATCGCAAGTCCTTATAATGTATAAGTATAACTGTATTATAGCATCTCACTGCTCACAGGCTCAGTAACTTGTACCAAAGTGGACGTCTCAAGCTTCATTGATTAACACCGTGATTTGGCTGAGTAGAATAATAAAATATTTAAAAACATTTACAAGAATGTAATAATATTTATTTTAGAAAAAGAGATAAAACGTAAGACTTGCAAACGAAATAACTCCCGACGTCTTTTTCTCTATTTGTGTCCTTGCTCAAAATAACGTTTTCTCGGACTGCGTTAGTTTAACTGCCACTGAGTTAGCAGAGGAATATTTAATTTTCTGTGTGTTTCAAAAACTAGTCTGTTTTGTATCTAAGTACGAGCTTTGTAGCCGGCGCGCCTCGGCCAGCTTAGGTGTGGTCCGGGAGATTCTGACCGCAGATATCGCTTTGGTCTGTATAAATGTAAATTCAGTGATAGAGAAACAAGTTTCTGTACTGTCATATTTATTTTATATTTAATAATACAAATAACATTTCGGCGTAAACGTAAGCTAGGAACATGTCTACTGTTTGCATCGAACAATTAATTAATAGAGCTAAAGTTACCTGATTATAAGTGCTACCACCGTAAACATAACCAGTAGAATATCAGGCCTATATAGGAAAGAGCACTTCCAAAAATCTGACTTAATGGCGGAAACGCATACTAGTATCTGTTTTATGAAACTACTTCAGTCATCGCGCCGCCTCACAATTTAACATAATATACGTGATCAATAAATCACTAGTCGAGCTCATGAGTCCTATCAAAAATCGTTGCATTCCGACCCAGTGTCTGTTCTTGTGACATTCGTAGCTACTTACTATGACTATGTAAAAATTCATAGGATAAAAAATGCACAGCGTCTCCCAGCGAAAATTTCAGTATAGTTTTGAAATCCACACATTGGTTAGTTTGTATGCTGAATGTAATACATACTGAATAGATAATATATATGACTCATGTAACTGAGAGTTAGCGATGCCTTAATAAAATCTTCGCACACTCAGTATTTGAAACTTTGTTAATTTACCATAAGATTCACAGAATTTATCCTTTCGGTAAATTTTTAATTGCAATCGGAAGTTGATAACTCGTGAGCCTGACATAGGTACAACAACGGTTCAAAGTTCGACGGTTGTGAAGTTCTCTTTGTTTATTCATCTTTGAGTTTACGAAAGCAGGTAAGTTTTGGAACATTGCGGTTTTAATGATCTAATATTAACGAACGTTGAGGGTATTAATTAGGGATTCCGAGTATAATATCAATAGGGAGATTGTAGGCGCAGCCGCACCGCAAATTTTAGCTTTACAGAGAATTTGCAGCGATGTAAACATGCGCGATACAATTTCCCTATCATCACAAGTGAGCTAATGTTCATGAGCAGCTAGAAGATGGTGTGACATAGGTTGAATGTCGGATTTGAGCCCTAGACCTCGCGGTTTGCAGTCTATACCATAAACCGTGACCACACCAAGTGAATCAGTGCCTTTACTGTTCTTAAAATGATGGAAAGGAGTCTGTAGCACCTCAGTGAAGCCCATTCCCTTTACATCATTTTCACACCTATTGAACTTCCTTAATAATTTTCTTAGATTCATAAATACACTTAAATATTTTTCAGTCAGGTTTCTAAAAGACCTTCTTCCTTCTAAAAATCTTAAAATACTGTAGACGACAATGTAAAGAGTTTTTCCGTTAACAAGTGTCAGATTTATTGACGTGATCGCGGTCGACTAAGCCTATCCATGCGAAGATCAAAAGAAAATTTGGATGTCTGGAAGTGTCATATTATTGTTTATTATAAAAGAGTTTGTTTTATTATTATGTTATTATGTTAATTATCGATAATGTTATTAAGACCAACTATGGATATATGCTATGGTGCTAAACATAAAATCTTTGTATTTTTATCAAAATTATTCTGTGTTCTCTGTACGAAGCGCCGGTGGATATAGATTGTACTCCTACTTATATACAGCGCACTGCAAAAACACTGCGTTAATCAATGTTAATCTTTTTTCTTCAACGAAATAAACTGATTTTATTTTAAGACGACTGCCCCGGTCCGACTCGTTTAAGTTCTACAGCCGTATTTTTTTAAACAAAGATTTATGGGTTGTTGTCATGAGCAATCGTCATGAGTCGTCGAAGCTACTAGTTTAACTAAGTTTTTTTTTAATTAAAATACCAAATATAAAAATGTATCAGCACAAGATGACTGAAAATGGCATCTCATGTCATCGTAAGTTATATTAAAAGATAATGTTAATTTTTCTAATAAAACTTAACCAAAAAATAATTAAACTTATTTATATTTGATGTCAATGACGCTTCAACCACTGAAGTATCTTCTCAAGTAAGGTATACCCGATCATGTCAATCTGATAGGATAGGCCCCGAGTCGCAGCGCTGTCTATAATTAATTCAGTCTTTGACTAACAGCTCTAATAACGTATCAAGATATCGGAGCGCTCTCTAACTGTGTCAGTTCTAGCGATCTCTGTATTTCTCTTTCGGCATTTATTGGCTGACGCGGCGCCGTTCAGGTAATCCTACTACGTCAGCTTCGTGACCTCTTTAATCCTTCTTCCCTTTTTTTTGGAAAAATCACCACGGTAGCATGCTTTATTCAGATTTAACGTTTTTTTTCTTCAGATATTAATCCTGATTCAGTAATTTGAACGTTTAGATATTATGTGCGTGTTTAATTGTTTATCTATATATATTTACGATCAATCGGTCACCTGTTCAAATCTTCGCCATCGGCTGTATATGAGTTTCCAATAACTCTTCTTGTAGTTTCTAGGGATTGTATAGATTCATTTCATCAGATACGTAATATTGTTTGTCGTGCTTATGTATAAAGTAAATTATGTATAAATTTCCCTCTAATAGAGTTATAAACTATCATAAGTTGAAGATAAACTATCCTCGTTGAAACTAATGCAGGCAATCAATAGGTCTTTTCATTAAATTAATAAAGCCACTTATCACAAAACTAGTTCGTTGAGCTCACCTTCAATACTTACATACACAAGAGTCGCTCAGGTGTCTCCAAGTTATTCCTTGCGAAACTTGTAAGCTGCTTATAGCGCGTACGCCCGTTTGTAATATTCACAAAATTACTCGTCTAGCCAATTTCTGTACGTAGTTATTTGAATATTAGATGTAGCTTCGCGAGCCGGTACAAACATTTGCTATCTGCAATCAAAGGTCCGACTCGCCCCCGGTACAGCTGAGCTACTTTGACTTGCATGCTTCAAATTATAGGATCACTGCCAGAGAAATAATGTGTACACAATAGTAGACTCGTCTATATAAATTATTCTTCGGTCTCTAAATACCAAAACAAAACAGCAAATAATCCCGAATTCAATATAGAAAAAAATTAAAAACGTAATGATTGTGTCTGGTGTGAAAAGTTGGGTTTTAAAATACTAAATTGTAGACCATCGCACGCCTTAGTGTTAAGCAGATCAGCTAGTTTTAAATCTTTTTCAAAAATATACCCAAACATTTGTAGATTTATATGTACTCACTCGCTTCTAGAAGTTTAATTTCTCAGTATTTGTTTTGCAAAATATTTGTGTTTAAATATTTTCTCACAAAACAGCAGCAGAGAAGGCGACGTAATTTAAGGAGAAATGAATACTAAAGAAATACTTACTGCATCCTCTATGAAAAAGAGACAGAATATATGGTATATACATTTTTATTTTCTTGTAAGTTCATTCCGTTTTAAAGTAAAGTAACCTTCCGATCCAAGTGAATGAATGCTATTTATATTTTAAAAGAACGGCTTGAGGAGTCCCGTTTATGTAAAAACTTAAAATTACAATAGTATAGGTACATTTCATACTGCTGCACAATCAGTGTACAATTCTATTTATACTTTGACATAATTCATATTTGTGTAGTAGAAGAAAACAAACGAAAAAACGGCTTCTTATCAACACAATGCTAAGCAGCCACCATCCCCCAGCATCTGCAACGATCAGCAAAGTCTCAGATGCGTTGCCAACGTTATAGGAACATGAAGAAATAGGTAAGGATAAGATAAAGAGAAGACGAGAAACTCAGAATTCCAAATATTTCTACACCACGATGATATTCTACGAGGTAGTGTTCATGGTCACGACTTGATTACACAGGCTACAAATTTAAATGAAAATCATTGTATTTATACTTTACCTATCCTTTTAGATGATAGAAGACTTTAGTCTACCAACATTCTTTTTACTTCCTCCAAACCTGGGGATTAACCCACACATCTGCGGCTTGATATCAAACAATGTTTTCCTGAACGTATGAAAGCGTCACAATTTAGTTAGGTTGGCGGAAGTGGTCGTGTGCCGCGGCAATTGTTCTCGTTTGTTTGGATTTACGCGCCGCTTGTTTAGAGCTTCAGCTAAGCCTCAATTGCTTATGTGTTATAAGTAATATAGAGACAATTTCGCAAACCTCAAATTCAATTTACAACGTTTTTCAATGACATTTCCTCAATAAAGAATCACTTTCCTTACGAATTTTAATTTTAAATGCATTAATCTTTATAAATAATATGTATAATGTTTAAATATTTATCCAAATTTGTAACCATGTAGTAAATCCAATGTTTGATTAAAAAATGTAGTAACTTAAATATTTATCCAAATTTGTAACCATGTAGTAAATCCAATGTTTGATTAAAAAATGTAGTAACTTAAATATTTATCCAAATTTGTAACCATGTAGTAAATCCAATGTTTGATTAAAAAATGTAGTAACTTAAATATTTATCCAAATTTGTAACCATGTAGTAAATCCAATGTTTGATTAAAAAATGTAGTAACTTAAATATTTATCCAAATTTGTAACCATGTAGTAAATCCAATGTTTGATTAAAAAATGTAGTAACTTAAATATTTATCCAAATTTGTAACCATGTAGTAAATCCAATGTTTGATTAAAAAATGTAGTAACTTAAATATTTATCCAAATTTGTAACCATGTAGTAAATCCAATGTTTGATTAAAAAATGTAGTAACTTAAATATTTATCCAAATTTGTAACCATGTAGTAAATCCAATGTTTGATTAAAAAATGTAGTAACTTAAATATTTATCCAAATTTGTAACCATGTAGTAAATCCAATGTTTGATTAAAAAATGTAGTAACTTAAATATTTATCCAAATTTGTAACCATGTAGTAAATCCAATGTTTGATTAAAAAATGTAGTAACTTAAATATTTATCCAAATTTGTAACCATGTAGTAAATCCAATGTTTGATTAAAAAATGTAGTAACTTAAATATTTATCCAAATTTGTAACCATGTAGTAAATCCAATGTTTGATTAAAAAATGTAGTAACTTAAATATTTATCCAAATTTGTAACCATGTAGTAAATCCAATGTTTGATTAAAAAATGTAGTAACTTAAATATTTATCCAAATTTGTAACCATGTAGTAAATCCAATGTTTGATTAAAAAATGTAGTAACTTAAATATTTATCCAAATTTGTAACCATGTAGTAAATCCAATGTTTGATTAAAAAATGTAGTAACTTAAATATTTATCCAAATTTGTAACCATGTAGTAAATCCAATGTTTGATTAAAAAATGTAGTAACTTAAATATTTATCCAAATTTGTAACCATGTAGTAAATCCAATGTTTGATTAAAAAATGTAGTAACTTAAATATTTATCCAAATTTGTAACCATGTAGTAAATCCAATGTTTGATTAAAAAATGTAGTAACTTAAATATTTATCCAAATTTGTAACCATGTAGTAAATCCAATGTTTGATTAAAAAATGTAGTAACTTAAATATTTATCCAAATTTGTAACCATGTAGTAAATCCAATGTTTGATTAAAAAATATAGTAACTTAAATATCTATCCAAATTTGTAACCATGTAGTAAATCCAATGTTTGATTAAAAAATGTAGTAACTTAAATATTTATCCAAATTTGTAACCATGTAGTAAATCCAATGTTTGATTAAAAAATGTAGTAACTTAAATATTTATCCAAATTTGTAACCATGTAGTAAATCCAATGTTTGATTAAAAAATGTAGTAACTTAAATATTTATCCAAATTTGTAACCATGTAGTAAATCCAATGTTTGATTAAAAAATGTAATAATTTAAATATTTATCCAAATTTGTAACCATGTAGTAAATCCAATGTTTGATTAAAAAATGTAGTAACTTAAATATTTATCCAAATTTGTAACCATGTAGTAAATCCAATGTTTGATTAAAAAATGTAGTAACTTAAATATTTATCCAAATTTGTAACCATGTAGTAAATCCAATGTTTGATTAAAAAATGTAGTAACTTAAATATTTATCCAAATTTGTAACCATGTAGTAAATCCAATGTTTGATTAAAAAATGTAGTAACTTCAATATTTATCCAAATTTGTAACCATGTAGTAAATCCAATGTTTGATTAAAAAATGTAGTAACTTAAATATTTATCCAAATTTGTAACCATGTAGTAAATCCAATGTTTGATTAAAAAATGTAGTAACTTAAATATTTATCCAAATTTGTAACCATGTAGTAAATCCAATGTTTGATTAAAAAATGTAGTAACTTAAATATTTATCCAAATTTGTAACCATGTAGTAAATCCAATGTTTGATTAAAAAATATAGTAACTTAAATATTTATCCAAATTTGTAACCATGTAGTAAATCCAATGTTTGATTAAAAAATGTAGTAACTTAAATATTTATCCAAATTTGTAACCATGTAGTAAATCCAATGTTTGATTAAAAAATGTAGTAACTTAAATATTTATCCAAATTTGTAACCATGTAGTAAATCCAATGTTTGATTAAAAAATGTAGTAACTTAAATATTTATCCAAATTTGTAACCATGTAGTAAATCCAATGTTTGATTAAAAAATGTAGTAACTTAAATATTTATCCAAATTTGTAACCATGTAGTAAATCCAATGTTTGATTAAAAAATGTAGTAACTTAAATATTTATCCAAATTTGTAACCATGTAGTAAATCCAATGTTTGATTAAAAAATGTAGTAACTTAAATATTTATCCAAATTTGTAACCATGTAGTAAATCCAATGTTTGATTAAAAAATGTAGTAACTTAAATATTTATCCAAATTTGTAACCATGTAGTAAATCCAATGTTTGATTAAAAAATGTAGTAACTTAAATATTTATCCAAATTTGTAACCATGTAGTAAATCCAATGTTTGATTAAAAAATGTAGTAACTTAAATATTTATCCAAATTTGTAACCATGTAGTAAATCCAATGTTTGATTAAAAAATGTAGTAACTTAAATATTTATCCAAATTTGTAACCATGTAGTAAATCCAATGTTTGATTAAAAAATGTAGTAACTTAAATATTTATCCAAATTTGTAACCATGTAGTAAATCCAATGTTTGATTAAAAAATGTAGTAACTTAAATATTTATCCAAATTTGTAACCATGTAGTAAATCCAATGTTTGATTAAAAAATGTAGTAACTTAAATATTTATCCAAATTTGTAACCATGTAGTAAATCCAATGTTTGATTAAAAAATGTAGTAACTTAAATATTTATCCAAATTTGTAACCATGTAGTAAATCCAATGTTTGATTAAAAAATGTAGTAACTTAAATATTTATCCAAATTTGTAACCATGTAGTAAATCCAATGTTTGATTAAAAAATGTAGTAACTTAAATATTTATCCAAATTTGTAACCATGTAGTAAATCCAATGTTTGATTAAAAAATGTAGTAACTTAAATATTTATCCAAATTTGTAACCATGTAGTAAATCCAATGTTTGATTAAAAAATGTAGTAACTTAAATATTTATCCAAATTTGTAACCATGTAGTAAATCCAATGTTTGATTAAAAAATGTAGTAACTTAAATATTTATCCAAATTTGTAACCATGTAGTAAATCCAATGTTTGATTAAAAAATGTAGTAACTTAAATATTTATCCAAATTTGTAACCATGTAGTAAATCCAATGTTTGATTAAAAAATGTAGTAACTTAAATATTTATCCAAATTTGTAACCATGTAGTAAATCCAATGTTTGATTAAAAAATGTAGTAACTTAAATATTTATCCAAATTTGTAACCATGTAGTAAATCCAATGTTTGATTAAAAAATGTAGTAACTTAAATATTTATCCAAATTTGTAACCATGTAGTAAATCCAATGTTTGATTAAAAAATGTAGTAACTTAAATATTTATCCAAATTTGTAACCATGTAGTAAATCCAATGTTTGATTAAAAAATGTAGTAACTTAAATATTTATCCAAATTTGTAACCATGTAGTAAATCCAATGTTTGATTAAAAAATGTAGTAACTTAAATATTTATCCAAATTTGTAACCATGTAGTAAATCCAATGTTTGATTAAAAAATGTAGTAACTTAAATATTTATCCAAATTTGTAACCATGTAGTAAATCCAATGTTTGATTAAAAAATGTAGTAACTTAAATATTTATCCAAATTTGTAACCATGTAGTAAATCCAATGTTTGATTAAAAAATGTAGTAACTTAAATATTTTCAATTTTCAATACTGAAAGAATGCTAATTAAAACAAAAGGCTTTATGAATAAGGTCGAAATGTTTAAAAGTTTTACAATTTTGCACTGTATATAAAACATAATTACAAAGTTACGTACATTCTTTAATTAGGCTTGTTATTAAATTCTTGGTATAAGATTACGGAATTTAAGACTCGATATGGAAAATACAATATAATTTCTCTCACAGTGAAATTATTTTTTTAATAATTTACTAAATCATTTATATTTAACTAGCTGTTTCACGCGCTGCGCCGTTTACTCCATACAAACTTTCATCCCTTACTTTGGAATATAAATTTCTAGAGAAAAATCTTTCTTATTACTTGCCTATGTGATAAAAGAAATCCCTGTGCACATTTTCAAGTCTCAAGGCCCGGCAATATGGCCTGTGCGTTGATATACCTTACCAGTCAGTTAGTTTCTTCACCTCCTTCGCTGTGTTTTTTTTTCATCATACAATTATTGATAAGATATTATCGAAAAATACATTTTTTTTAAAATATTTATATTGATAAAAATTTATTGATTTCACACTCATGAAATCCGTTAATTGAAATTAATAATTAATTTTAGCTGCCATGCAAAACAATGAAACTCATGACATTTAGCGTTTTAATCAATCACATATTCAGGGTACGATACAATAAATGTGCAGAATTCACTTATAATAGTATTCAATTAAATTATTTACTATATAAAGGATAAGTGCTGCTGTGCACCAGCATGATTGTAAAAGTTATCGAGGGATCAGCCTTCTCAGCGATGTGGTAAAGTAATGATTGAAAGAGTCATGAAAGAAACAGAAGAAAAAATGTGGGATGTGCAAGCAGGGTTAAGAAAAGGAATGGGTTGCATGGAACATATTTTTTCTTTACGTATGAACACAGAAAAGTTTTTGGCTGTAAACCAAAAAAATTGGCGCCTTCAGATTCACTTTTGTGTCATATTCATTGCGTGACGCCCTTAGTAGATTTTGCACTGAATAGTGTTCTTGTACGAGTATTAAAGTCGCTTTATAAAGAATCTACTGCTTGTGTTAGGATTAACGGGGCTTACTCAACAAACCAGTTTGTTGTGCCAGTGTTGCTAGGGGACGCCTTATGAGAACTTATATAGATATACAAGGAGCACCCATAACCGAAGAGCATGTATGCGTATGAAGGTAGAAGAAGCGAAAGAGGTTTGCCATGATCGCGCCAAATAGAATCCATAACCTCTGCTTACTCCTCTGGGTTACGGGCGTGAGCGCATATTTATTTATTGATATGTTTATATGGTGGAACATTCAGATCGCAATAATTTTAGCCAAACTTTGGCAAATTCCATGTAGTATCCAGATGAATGGAATGAAAATATTACTCATCCGTATTAACACACATTTGAGGTGTCAGAAGAGCATGTTTAAGAGCTCTCTTTAAAAAAATATTTGAATATGAAATAATTTTATTATCTAGTGTTAGTTAATTCATTGTGTTTAACTTTTTAAATTTTTGTTACTCAATAACTGCTTTATTTATTTTCAAATTTATGTATTGCTGAAAGAAATCCATAATTCATCTTAAGTTATATCTTAAGTAAAGTTAAAAAAAAACTTATCTACAGGAGAGTCTTCTCTCCTCTTCCCCTTCCCACCCGTTCCCTATTAGGGGGATAGGTTGGGAAAGCGAAGAGGATTGGACGGGGAGGAATTTTGCGTGGAAAAGGACCGGCCCTCCTCTGTCCATTAAAGGTAGGCAACGTATCTGCAACACATTTGCTAGTTGCGGATGTCTATGGGCAGCGCTCACTTTACATCAGGTGATCCGCTTGCTCGTTTGTCACCTTCTCATATAAAAAAAGTATTTTATTTTATTCAGTAACATAAAATTGTTAGAATTAAAGTAAAACATAAACAATATTTGTAAGAGGCGGAAACCGAGTGGAAATCTATGCGAGTAGAACCGCGAGTTGGCTTGCAACATGCCATACGGCGTGTGTCGCATGCCAACGGCCCGAGCAACAAGTAAATCTGCAGCTCTTTATCTCATGTTCAATTTCCGATTTAGCGCTTTGAATAACAAGCGTTTTCAGGAGTAGCTTATTGTTTCAGCAGTATTTTATCAATTATATTCACGAACAAAATATAAACAAATTTTAAAATGAAATTTAGGCTCTGTACACGTTTTAAGAATGTACTCTTCCCTTTTTAATCTTAATCTAGTTTTTAGTACACTATTTATATTATTCAATTCCTTAACCATATCCCTACTATATTATTATAAACTAGTTGTTTCCCGCGACTTCGTCCGCGTAGAAGTAAATTAAAACATATTTTTCACTTCGCAGGATAAAAGTATATAATTGTATTTTTTACAATAAAACGTAAACATCAGTCTCAAAATTATATTACAACAAACAATTTTATTTTATTTATAGGCTACCACCAACTCTACCTAAAATCCTCTAACGCAGTTAAAGATGTTTTCAGTACAATAAGAATGTTGCTGACGCTGTCGCTAACGCATGTTGCTCATGTCGATCTCGCGAACCTGTAATATTTACCCCTACCTACTATCGTTTAACGTGGCTAAAGAGGTTTTTACGCTTCAGATAGTAAAATGTTCATGTTATTTTACTACTTAAGGTAACCTTTGTGACATTGCAGGTAGCGGGCGGCGCTTTCGACACGGCGCCGCATAGGTTTTTTTAAAATTTCGAGGGTTTTTCACTTTTCGCACGGCACCCTAATTATTTTGCTTAAATTAAATTATTTGTCTATTTGAATCTCGACAATATTAGCTATCTTCCAGTAAAATCCCATCCAAATCGGTTCAGTCGTTTCGGAGATTACCCGGAATAAACAGACAGACAAACATTTTAAAAATTGTATTTTCGTTATAAGTACAGTATATACATCATGTGTATTGAGTATGGCCTTGTTATTTTGATATTACATACAGACACTTCAATTTTATTTATCAGTATAGATGCGAAAGTAACCCTGTTTCGTTTTAACGCCTTAACTACCGGTTGGGAAAAAATTCTATGTATACTAATTCGTTTAAACGATGTGCGAGTGTTAGAAATACTTCAAACGATCGATTCGAAACAAATTTATGTGAAAAATTCTCAATAATATTTAAGCAAGCATTGTAATAACAATAAAGCAGCATTCGTCTGACTGTCTGTCAATACTTTTTTTGTAACTCACTGGAGAAACAAATGTTTATTTACTGCATTTTAACATCTTTCGACTATAGTTAATAAAATTATTAACTTTTTATAAGTCGAAAATGTAAATTCATTACACTTCATTACCTTTTTCCGTTTCATTTGCTTTTCCGCAATAAGAAAAAAACAGGCTAAAAATAAACTTTCTTCTCTTCCGACTTAAAACGCTATGACGCTCTGAACACAAAAATTTTCTCAAGTGCTCCTCCGGTAATAGTGCAATAACCAAGAAATATGAACATGAGAGGGTGGCTTCTCTCTTTTGATTAAGAATCAGTGCGATACGCTTGGATCGCCAGCCCTCATTGATATCAAAATCGTCATGCGGTTTTATTTTGATTCACAGTACAGTTACAGTATTTTGAATGTTATATTTTTCAATAATTATTCGTATAAATGTCACGTTGCCTCATTTTTTCATATCTTATGCAATACGAAATACTCTTACATACGTTTTAGAGTCACAGTAACATTCATGAAATTTTTAAAGGTTGTGACAATTGTAAAAAATTATACGATTTAATTTGTTTTTTAAAACTTTCTGTTTTAATAGTTTTGTAGGTATTAAGTCAGTATTTTTAAGATTTACCTATTACAATATATCCTTTTTATTATGTACTAAGTAGAGACGGTATACAGAGCTGCAGGTATTATATTTATGTGTAGGAATATAATATTTCTCATAATTGCATAGATTAATAGTTCATCGAATGCGCGCCGGGGCGCATGAGTGCCATTAATTATTTATTCAAAATGTACGTCGTAAATAACTCGCTCAACAATTCTACAGAATTGGATTTGAGCAGAGTGCAGAAATATTCAATTTCATTGTCGAGGTGCTTTGTAAGATTGATAGACACAACATTTTACAGCAAGATAATTTGCCGAACTACCTGTGATGGATTCTGTCATTCTAAGTTGTGAAATTTAGGTATACCAATATACCTATTAAATATTGAAGAAATGATACAATGTTATGTAACACTTAAATCAAGATAATGGTGTAAGCTTTACATACGTTGAAAAAAAAACAATTCTTAAATTTTTATACTTAATTTTATTCTTATATCAGCTAAAATGTTTCTACTTTAGTACGAATATTTATTGCGGATTATCAAAAAGAACTGGTAACATTGTCTCAGCCTCCATGGCGCTAACTGAACTGTTGTTGTTATAATCTGTGGGTATTATGTTGTGGCTTATGTTGTATTGTACGTTTTTTTAACTCGACCTTGAAGAAATGTAAGATTTAAAATTTATTAATACAATAAGATAATAAAACAATTTAACGTGTTTCCTTAAATGTCATATCTCAATCATCTATAATTTTAAAACGATATGTAGAACATTTAAATTGTTGGCCCGATGAATAAACATTAGATCGTAGACATGCAACTCCCCAATGTTCTTGCTGAGGCAGATGTTCCGCGTGTGCTGTAGATGCTGCATATGCTCATGGGGCTGATGCCTCGCGATTATTTCGCCATTTAAAAAGCTCGTAACGTTGCAGCGCAGAGGAAAGAGTTGCAAGTGGTCGTTAGGGCAGACATGTCTAGGATGCTTTAGTTATCTTAAACTTATGATAAATTATATTTTATCGCTTTTCTTATTCACTTTGCAAACAACACAACATTTATTTTATTTTGTTTCTACTTTTAAAGTAAGAGGTTGAAGGATCACATAGTTTGATAGTTTATAGAAAATATCTTCTGTTTAATTATAACACCTACTGATGTCGTAAGTCTTATTCGAACTAACGGAAAATTCAAATCGAGAAAACATAGTTATAACTATAAATTTACATTTATATTTATTACTATGTTATCTTGATTTATTTCTTACTAGTGGCCCGCTCCGGCTTCGTCCGGGTCCCACTAATTATGTTGATCCGATCGCTACCAAACACAGGGATGTGCCAATCTGACAATCCCTGTTTCGGAGTCTATAGGTGAATAGGGAACATCCATACTTCGCTTATTGTATACTATTTTTTTTTCATAAAAAGAATCCTATGTTACTTCTAATCCAAGAATATGTGTACAAAGTATCATCATGATCGGTTGAGTAGTTTTCGCGTGAAAGCGTAACAAACAAACTTACATTCACATTTATAATATTGGTAGGGATTAATTTCTTGTACTACATACATACAAGAGAGTCAAGGTAAAGCTTATTAACAAAACGCATATGTCAATCAAATACAACTATCAGATTTGTTTTGTGTATCATTTTGTTAGAATTTTAGATGTATTCTAAAACTCCACCTACTTCAATTAAATGGTTTTGTACCAACCTCCAGTAGTGGGGAGGAACTCACAGAGAGGGAGAGAGAGAGAGTAAGTAACTTCCTTCTGCTCAAATTATTTAGTACTTAAATATTTTTTTTAACCTGTAGATATTGCTTCTTACTTTCTTCTCTCTGGTTTTTTGTTTTGCTTTTTCTTTTTTTTGTGTATTATATATAGTTTTAAGTCCTCATTTAATTTGAATTCTGATAAAACGAATAGATTTAATCATAAGTGTTCTCAGTGAGATAATCAGTAGTAAATATTAATTTTTATATTTTATTTTCATAGATTTTATCTTTTGTTTTTGTATGTCTCCTTAAATTAATATATCTAACACAAAATTTTACACCAAAATTTTGCATAGAAACATTATTTTAAATCGTTATGTTGGATATGCGTTCATGTATGTCATTTACTGTGCTTAATCCATAAAGATACATTGTCCACCTACCTATCTTGTTGAATCGAATAACTTGTTGTCCAATCGATTGGCTTATTAAACTTAAGTTACCGTCGTAAACCAAGCGAGGCAATGCAATCTCAAGTTTACCAAGTACGCTCTCTGTTTTAAAACAACTTTTATTAACTTTTCTAGATATTTCATCTGATCTCAAGAAATGTAGTTTTAATAATGTGAGACGATATTTTACTGTCGTTAGGTAGAGGGAACTAGTGACTTGCCTTATTGGCTCTATTACGCATCAACACCCGCAACAAGTAACAGGTAATTATAATAAAAATGCCACCGACTCCTTGATTATCATATATCATGCATCACATCATCGTATTCGCTATGACAATCCGGAGAAATATACTAATCTGATACATATAATACATACGCGTGTAATCATAACCATTCTGGATGCATTGGTCAGCCTTAGGGTATTCATTATTGCGTTTGGGATTAGGACAGTAGGAAGCGATAGGATTGACGAAGTGAAAGTGTAAAATTCTATGCCTCAGGCCTGTTCTTTTTGAGCTCATGGCGAAATCCTGTCGAGCCGACCGTTCCTACAACTACTGCTGCTATCTCTACTTTTATTCTGGCCGTAGTTTTAAGATGACAAGATCTCTATTAAAGCCTGTCAGTTAAATGTATAAAATAGAAGAATGAAAACCAGATGTATATTAACATGAGAGCTTATACATAGTTTTTTTTCAATCGGTACATTTAAAAATCATCCATAAACCTAAATACCTGGAATTATAAGAATCAGAAGCTCACCGTTTGAAATTATTTTCGCAAAAATCCATCCTTAAAATATTCCAGAAGAGCTTCATCCTATCTTGTAGCAATTGGTCCTTGCCAACCACTATCCGTTGTAAATTGAGGTTAAATTCAATCGAACATTTTATACCGTGTAATAGTACATTGAATTTTACCACTTAATAGCATAATACGTTCTACTAGAACTACCTAAACCAAAATTACTCAACTCTTGTTTAGTTTTATATTCGTACTAACTATTCAGCGAATACTGTAGTTAGGTGCGATAGATAACGCGGCTATTAGTTAGCTGCACATTTTGTGAGCGTATTGACTGCGGATAACAACAGTTTCTGATTTCCAGTTAATCATCAACTCGTTACCGGCTGAACCGAGCTCCCGTCCGGATAACGATACCATAATAGCGCCGGCTATCCGTCCGTTCTGTTACATCAAAATTTGACGGAAGTTTTAGTGTTAGAATACTATTGCTGTGCTTTAACTATTCTATAAACTAACGATTTTGATAGGTTTGTGGCAGATATACCTTGTTTCATAGCAAGATGGAATTTTTGTGAACAAAGGTTTTACGTTAAAATTCGTAAATTCCAAAATATTTTCGATAAACAACTCTTTACATTACCTTATAACATGAGCTATCATAACACAATTACAGTTAACTTTATCTCACGATTGCTGCAAAATCACAATATTTCCGATGAAAGTATAAAAAGTGTAATGGCCGCTATGTATGACATATGATGTTTCTTTGTGTACAAAAATTCTATCTTGCTGTGAAACAAGGTATAATACTTCACATTGACTATTTTGTCGTTGGGTTTTTGAATATTTCTAACGATTGATTAGGCAGTATGTTGTACATTAGATAAAATAAAATCAACAGTCAAAGTAACAAGTACAGTAACGACTATCTAGATTGAATTGTTTGTGGCTGTAACAATAACAAACATAATTGTAAAATTTTCAATGTTTCATTCGAAGTCTACCAGAGGTGTAATGTTTGCCAAACAGTTTAATATCCGAATTAGTAGGATTCCGTTTCGTCTTTTTAGAGACAAGTTGCTAAATGTGAAGCTAAAAATTTCATATTTCCTTATGAGTATGTTTATATCCTTGTACGTTGTTATAAATGGCGCTGATTTAATCTTGACAAAATTTCGCAGCGCTGTAGAGAACTACATCCAGAAAATGAACATGCACTTTCTCATTCAAATTTACTATCTGGAAGCTGTAAATTATTTTGAACTCTGAATAATGGGAACCTGTACAGCCGAATGGGCTCTGAATATGTTGGTCGTTAGTTTTGCGTTTCCCTCGTCTTAATTGTAGTGCAGCATGTATAGAGCTACATAAAGTCTTGATTTAACAAAAGACCTTGACATTGACATCCAAGTAACCTTATTCAGAATCATTTATATATGTATATATAAGCGGTTGGTTAATGTATTTTCTTATTTTCCTTAAAAATAAAAAAAATCTCATACTTGATGGAAGATAATTTAATAACAAATAGGAGAGAGAAAAAGTATGATTTTGGATCCGGTATACATTATAGATATGATAATATTTATTTATGTAGGCAGAGATTATGGATTTCCATTAGGCGCGATCCTCACCTCTCTCGCTTCTTCGACATCCACACATCTGCGTAGAGGTATGTATGGATGTAGCCCTCAGCGATTGCGGATACTCCTTATATCGCCCTTCTGTATACTACAGAATCACTGATCTAATCCATAGAAGTTCTCCTTGGACGACTCCTGCCCATTGTCACTAACTTTTGCAACATATTTTTTTTAGTTCTCTCTCTTAATTTTTTCTTCAACATCCTTAAACGCCGGAACATACCTTTAAAATTTTAGTTACAACATACATTTTTAGTCTATACTTTTCCGCCTCATTCAACGTCACGCCTAATATATTTCTCCTCACTGGCATTAACTTGACTAACATCCTATTCCTGCCAAACCCAGATCTAACTTTCATCCATAAAAAAACATAACAGCAGTGTATTGCGAAACGACAGACTTCATAAATACATGCTGACGTCTGTTTAGTATAACCATTAAAACATGTAGTGCTAGTGTAAAGCTTTCATTCATTAACAAAGTGGCTACAAACTAAGACGGAAAGGATAGTCATATCAGAGAAGCCCTGGCCGAAGATCACTATAATTACCAATTCAAATTTCTATAGGAATCGTTCGTTGTTCACTTTTAGTTAACAGTTATATTTCGTCGAAATTGTCCTTGATCCTTAACACTACCTGAGTTAAAGCTTCTTTACATCAAACGGCATAACGAATTCATACATTATGTATAAACGGCTTAATGGAGCTGGCATGAGGTCAGGCCGACTTGGCATTAAGAGCTTTGGCGGGCCTGCGGGGGCCGTGGGGAGGGAGCAAAGTGAATATTATAATAGGATGTATATGACTTGTTTTACACTAAGTAAAGCTGATTCCAGCCATTATAAGTTATTGTCCGAAGAATCAACTAAAATCGACGTTTAACACAAATTTGCCAACAAGTCGCAGAGTCGTAATTGCAGGTTAGGGTTATTGTTTATTAACGCATCGTGCGGACCCGTTCGTGTTCAATTTTCGAAGAATCGATTCATAGCATTTGTATGGTTACATGCTCAAATATATATGACTGTAACAACAGACAACGTTTAGCTTATGTCCTAATTAAGTAAAAAACATGATAATCAAATTTTTATAAATGTAAGATGAATTGATCATGATCAATTTAATATACATTATGATTCATTTCCAATCATGTATTATAATTTCTTGACAACGTAATTAATTGGAGTAAACCATTGATTAATATTGTAGAATTGTATATCTCGCTCAAATGCAATAAACGAACATTTTAATGGTGAAAGAATTATTAAAATCGGTACAGGTAATTAAATAAGTAGTTTAAACTTTTTTTTCATATTGAATATTATTAGCTATGTATAATTGTTGACGCGAAAATTTTTAAGCGTTACAAAAAATAAAACAGCTGTACTTAATGTCAATAATCATACACATTACACTGTCAAATTAATTCCCAATACAAAAGTTTTACAACACTAAAACATCGCAGGACGACGTGACCAGAACTAATTTCAGATTGAAAGATCGCGTTCCAAATGTCACAGCGGAATTCATCGCCCCATTAATCGCACCTTTATACTTTTGTAATGTTAGAAAGTATTACAAACCTATTTAAGTAAAAGCTACCTAACTAATACTGGCATGAATAATACGCATGTAAAAGTTACATGAGAGGTTATTTCATTTAGTATACGTCTTAATATTAAAGATGTTTGTTGCATGTTGTTTTCCACAATTTGTTGAACTATAACTACCATGATATTAGCTGTAATATATGTAAACGTTGTAAGATATAAAATGAATGTATACCAGAGTACACAGGTGTAATATGTAAATACCAAATACAGAGATTTGATATTTACTATATCAATATTACACTAAAATTATTCGAAGAGGCGCCTGAGACTATATTGGCGTTATGTTCATGAAATCATCTTGCCTGCAAATTGCAACCTTTCAATTTTCTCACTTGTGTTTCACAGGTTTGGCAGTGCGCCGCAAAATAAATTCTCATCGTCGCAACTTTTAAACCATTTGTCAAAATTACTTAGTATAAATTATTAACAATTTATTTTGTGTGAAAGATGAGATATGTAAAAAAGCACTACCGAAATGACGGATGTTACAACGACTTGGAAGGCGAAAGCGTGTTGTGCCGACCCCACATAAAGTGGAAGTTGGGGAGAAAGATGACTATAATGCCGCTTCTGGCGTTCAAAGTAGATATACATATAACTTTAACTTAACTTCCTCAGGGTCAAAACTATGTCTGTACCAAATTTCATTTAAATCGATTCAGTAGTGAAAGCGTAACAGACAGACAGAGCTTACGCCCATAATCCAGAGGGGTAGACAAAGATCATGGATGGCTCGATACTGGCCTCCATACATGCTCATAGGTTACGGGTACTCCTTATATCGCCCTTTTTAGTAATCAATTATTATTAATTTTTATAAGTAATATTTAATTTAATAAGACCTAATTTAATTTATTATAATGTAATTCTTTTCATTCATTCATTCTTCAATTGAACGTCAAAAACTTACACGTTTGTAATATAAGTCGGATCTATTCTTTAACGTTGCTTTAATGTGGTATTTGTAAGAACACTAAACAAACCCAAAATACAAAGCCATTGTCTCTTAACTACTTAACGTGTTCTCTGTAACGAATAAGCGAACACATTTAACGGTATTAATTATTACTATCTAAACATAAGTTAGAGCGTCTGTGGAGAGAGCCAACCATTTACATATCTAAGTTGTTAAACTTTCATCAAGAAAACGTTCGCCAAGGAATTAGAATAAACGCTGCTAATTGCCGTTTTAGTCTGCTTATTACTTCATTTACGACGTGTTCAGATCCTGATTTAATTATAAGAGAGTATTAATATTTTTACATATAAATGGCTAAATCTTTGTAAATAAATGCTCATAGAGCCATTTATATTAAATATCAATGGGCCGATCACATCTGTCAAGTCAGTCGAATTGAGGCTACGTGTGAAGATTATGAAAAATAATCATTATATATAAAAACAGCATGTTAGAATATAAACAATCTCGCGCAGGAATTGTGCCAGGCAAACTATAGCTAAGACTACGGCCATGGACATTATAACAAAAGTGTCCATGCTCATTTCCTTAACCACCCAACTAATTCGTGTGTCATAGATGTACTATGACTTAACAAATCATTTAAAAAAGTAGATAGCGGTACATACAACGCATAGTTTCCGTAAATATTATTATTATCAATCTTAGACATTTAAGTTCTAGAATATGAAAATGATGTGTAATTTTAACGGTTGCATTTCAAACTCCAGAAATTATTACGTTAATATTAGTAGTTACATTAGTAGTTTGTGTTTCCACTATTCTTATTTGTACGGGGAATCGATTTTTGCGGCACGTATCAAAATTTATGCATACAAACATGTTTTTCAGAGCGAGCCGAGGACTCGTAATGAGTTTTTAACGTACAAACGGAGAAGAGTAAGCAGACATACATAGTTACTTTAATTTATAAAGTGTAACAAACGAAGTTGCACAGTTTGTATTAATAAGAATATATTTAGGGGTTTTACGCACAATATATCACTTACTAAAAATTGTATTCAATGTTTAAAGACTACCCTCTATCACATTTGTAGTATAGTAAGCTCGCATGAAAACGGATACCGCTTACCTTTTTAATTATTATAAATCTTGGGTAAAAATTTCAAACTATTATATTAATATGAAACTAAAACCAGACTAAATACGACAAAAATTCCGTTGTTGTGGAACGCTTCCCATACACGAAAATACGTAGAGCAAATGCAAATATATTAGTATATGTATGTATGTATACTTGCCAGGAGTTACTCCGAGCCGAAGTGTGAAAGGGGAAAAGTGAATAGGCCTAGCGACGCCTCTATGAAATGTTTTCCTTGTCAAATGGTTATTTTTTACTGAAACGGATGGTATTTTTTACTTGAATGGTCGTTTTGTGTCAGATAAAGTGATTTCTTGTCTGCAAATGATCATCGTATTTCATTCTTGTATTGTATTTGATTTCGTCGGAAAGATTTTTGTAATGAGAAAGATTACACTTATGTAATTTCGGCTTAATAGAATTTTATACGTTAGTGATTGATATTGAAAGAATGTATCGTTTTGAAAAACAATAACAATGTTTTTTACTATTATATATAGGGCTTATAGAGTATAAATATTTCATTTAATTAAATCAATTAATACAATTATGATAATTACGCCTTAGTATCAAGCATATTTTTTTATTAAATTCTTAACGTTACAATTCAATTGTAATAATTCAATACAAAATTAAAAAGTTAAATTCATTGTTGACGAGACACACGCTGTTCCTTGATCAACATCACATATTCCACAATATTTTGTATACCCGTCATAACGTATCCATATAGTACGAAGTCAAATGTAATCTGTATTTGTCCCTTAGCGTACAGCCAAATGATTGTTTACATTTATACTATCCATAACTAACACAAATATCAACTAAATTAAAACAATGCCTTTTAGTTAAAGCATTCACAAGTCAAAGAGTAAATATGTTTTCTTATTAATTTCTAAACAAGTCTGGCCGATGCGCGCTAGAGGTTTGGGCCTAAGTAAACGTCGTTTCGTGTGCTCGACATAGTGAATTCGCGAAGAAACCACCGCTTTGGGCCTGGGACTGTTGACGGGTCCCAGACAAATATTCATATTTAATTTGGACCTCGCTTTCAACTTCCAGCAAACAGAGAAAAGGGCTAATTTTGCATATAAGATCACAACTTTCTGTTTTGACTCATATTGTTCGCAACAACATCAAATATTTATGACTTGCTCATGTTATTTATCGGACTCCGGACTAATTTCTACTAATGAAAGTTTAATGAAAGCTCCACAGTGGTAGAGTCCGCAACAACATCCGTTGCACGAATTGGCCGGCTCGACCGGTGAAATACCACGACCTCACAGAAAACAGGCGTGAAGTAGATGTACTCTGCGTTTCGTCTGATGAGTAAGGTGCCGGAGGCCTAATATCAGATAGGATGGAAGAGGGAAGAGAATTGGACGGGGAGGGGATTAACGGGGAAAAGGAAATATTTTTTTCATGTTTATGTCCTCCTCTGTCCATGAAACAATACTTGTTGCAGATGTCTATGGGTAGCGCTCACCTTACATCAGGTGCTCCGCTTGCTCGGTTGCCACCTTGTCACATAAAAAAAAACTATTACTTGTTATGTTTTTACATAGATATAGATATAAATTCTAATTGATTTTGAATCGTGCTTCTATACATATAATTTTATACTTCTGCAATTCGTGCAAGTGCTAGGATCTAACTCACTTATCCTTTCAATGTTAAATTGAAGCGCTGATAGCTTAATGGTTAAGGATACGGACTGCGAATTATCAGGCCATGGGTTTGAAACCGCCATTTCACCATCGTCGTGAACTAATATTATTATGTTAACTTTATGTTAGGATATGGTTTATTAATTAATAATTAGATCTACACCTTTGGTGGGTGGCCCACGGCAATAATCTAATTATTTGCCATGGTTAAAGAAACTTTTGTATATATAATAGTATTTTACAAAAAAATATATCCCTCTCTCACTCTCCCCTCCTCTACTGGAAAATAAAATTAAATCCTAGCATGATCTTAATATTTACCTAACTAAACCTAAAATTGTCAATCAATTTAATGACAAACGTTATTTCGTGTCGCCCGGATTTCACGAAACTGTCGTGTTGCGAACCCCTTTTATATAAAAATTTAAAATGTGTAATAAATATTTTTTTAATAGATAAAACAAGGATAATTGGAAATAAGCGTTTCCTTGATCAAAACGGTAAATCTTTTGTTAGAGACGGCCTCTCTCACTACCGTCTTTTTTACCGTATTTTTCGAATCCTATCATACAATTTGATAAAAGCTCACCCGTGGCCCGCACGCCGCGGGCGCGCTCTATATAACTCACTGATATTTTATGATCTACTTTGCTATTTTGATGAAGAGCACGAAAGTTATTTATTGTTCGTCAAGTACTGTGAAATCGTTTTACTGTTATTATCTTTTACTGTTGCTACTATTGATAATTCTCGATGTGTTTTTTTATGGGAGAGGGTGGCAAACGAGCACGCCATCCACTTAATGATAAGCGACCGTTACCCATATGCATATGTAACAAGCTTATGAGTATGAAGGGTGGGAAATATTATAATTATAAATAACTAGAAACCGTGTTCTGTAAAGGTCTAATTCGAGTCATTTTCCCCTTGTCATCTTTTTCTAATAACAAAATGATCAGAAGGAGATGGATGGACAGAAAAAGGAAATATTTTTTTTATTTATAACTCTTCCTCTGTTCATTATATGTAAGCAATGCATCTGCAACTCATTAGCTTGCTCTATATATGCCTACCGGTCACATAATTTCAGGTAAACCGCTTTCGTGCTTGGCACCGTCTTAAAAAAAGAAGTCGCGGTACTTCTACCAATTGATGCTTCCTACATGCATCGCTACTTGTTCATTCCACGTCCATGGTTGAAATTGTCCATTCGTGCAACAATTATTACAACTGTTGGCTCTACCCAACTTGGCTTACCCTTTATTTTAGTAGTACTATCGCTTAACGAATTTGACACTAACGTCTGAAAGATAACAAACTTTAAATTGAATACCAGAATAACTTAAAATAATATGATTTCTTAAAACTAATGCAAATGTTATGCTCGCAATAAAACATTTATAAATAAATACTCTTACATGCTTCCAGAAGCGTAAACACAGAGTTATGTTAATTTTAAAACTAATTGCTGTTCCGAAGTACATTATCCCCACGACACAACATTAGGCTTGTCTAACCCTTCGCAGTGTTAATCTAAATATCCTATTCTGTTTGTACGTTTTACAATTAAGTAGCAAAAACATGGAGTGCGGTCAGTCGCTCGCTCGTTTCAACGCCCGACGAGTCAAGGTCATATTGCATTAAATATTTAACAATACTTATAACAAAATCCCTTTTTAATTTAATCTGGCATTGATGCGAGATAGCATTGGGATTGATATTGTGAAATTACTTTTATATATTCCTCAAGCGAATTTATTTCTCGCCATTTTAATTTGGGTAATACAATCCATTTACGGTCGCATGTATAAAATTTATCTTCCTCCCTCGAATTATTTACTCTTTAATTTAAGTAATTGATAATAATATATGGATTGCTTTATTTCACAATACCTTCGACTACATATTACTTCAAAAAGGAAGGAAGAACGCAGAACAAATATAAACAAATAGATCGTACTGCATTAATATTTCATCTGTTACAGTGATGACTGAATTGCAAAATGGATTACCCAGCTAGGTAAATACCAGAAGTAAAGTCGTTTTGTATCATCTCGCTGCCCTCTTCCCACCTGCTTGCGGTCGGCACAGCTTATAACTATCCTCCAAATTCTTCTATCAGCCATCATATCCGAATTCACGCCCTGCTTGAACACATCAACTTTCACATAAACCACCCATAATTCGGTCTTTCAAGTGTAACTTCCCTTGTAATTGTCAAAGTGATTTTTTATTATTATTTATTTTCATTTTTCGTTTTGATTATTTTATTTTTTATACAAATACATTCTAAGTTTCTACCAGCGCTTTTCCTTAATATTTATACCGATTCTATAGGGCATTAGCTATTGGCATTTGGATTTGTGCATTTGTATGCGTCACTCAATATGTATATGTAATGTACATATACGTGTACATATATATATGTACTGATCACTGGCACGTAATGGTAAAAACGTATTTTTATCGTCTCAGATATCCGTCGACGCAAGGTTTAATGTCTAGTAACGTTCCTGGTATCCCAGCCAAGTGGTACAATGTTCTGCAGAAATCGAATTCCGTGAGTTAGTTCTTGGAAAACTAATTATGTCACTATGATGTATGTGACAATTTTCTTTCCTCGCGTCCAACCTGTAATCCTTTTGTTAAATAAAGTATCTGTAAGTTAGTATCTAATATTTGAAAACTCCCCAACATTTTCGTGTTATTTGAAAGAGTAAACTAAGAGAGGTGCAGAGCTCCAAACGTGTTATGGTCACTTTAAGTTCTCAACGAAAATAAAAGGTGAGACATATTGGCGAGCTCTCGGAACTGTTTTGTCGTTTATAGTTGCTAGTGCGATATGATTTGTTGAACTTTAAAGACAAAAGTTCGTTAATGCACTTCGTATACTATGCTACATATATAGTATACGAAGTGCATATAATATATATCGTATAATATTTTGATTTTATTACAGTTTATTTTAACAAAACTTTTATGATTAAATAAACGCTAACGTCTTTTAAATCAATTGGAATAGAAATAAATAGCAATCAATATATTTTCAGGTTAACTCCGGTTGTGCATACAACCAATTTAAATGCCGATTTTATGTACATACTCATCTTTCTGCTCTTTTACTTACTTACTTTAGTCGGCAAAGTGTGACCGTAGTACAAACTGTATACATGTTTTGGTTACAGTTTGTACGACCGCCTGCCTGTCAACCCTCGCTGAAAATAATAGATTATACTTAAATCTTATTCTATTCTTATCTAGTGTGACAAGAACAATTCCGTCGCGTGGGCGGCTATGGTCGGGCACATCCCTTCTCGTCGGGCTCACCGTTACACTACGTACCACTGACCGGCAGTCATCTTTTCTGACTTCATCTTCCGTCTTATCGTCTAAAATATCTTCCGTCTCGTATTGCATCATCTGTTTATTCATGTTTTCGAAACATTCAAATTCAGTATGAGATGGCCGCATGTGGTAAACATTCACCAAAGCATATACATATATCACCTTGCGAACTCTATTACGGAATTTAAAAGTCTGAAGTGGGATCAAGAAAATATTTAATAGGTTACTTCGGGGCTGATTCGTAACATCGTTCAATAATATCGCATCTTAACATCAGGGCAATTATTTTTTTAAACTGACGTTATAACATGGTGGTACTGCGAACAAAAAAGAAACCAACGCCATATACGATAGTCAGCAAAGTGTAAATGCCAAGATCACCCATCGTGACGCCACGATCGGTTTTTCTGTGGTTGTTGAAACGTTTTTAATCAATTTCTTTTGCATTCCACGGGCGATTTATTTGCGTTACGGTTCCTGTGCTGTGCTGTTTTCTTTTTATCGTCCGTTATTATGCATATTTAAGTATTGCAATACCAAACAATTACAGTTATTGATTGTCTAGGGCAAACGCCTATATTAATACTGATACTTTACTCTGGTAAGGGTACTTATACGGTAAGGTATTTTCAATCTATTATTCTTTTGATAGCAAAATATAATTAAACGATTACCGAAGAGGCGTTAATACGCGGGCGTCAAACGTTTTATTATTAGGAGGGCGTTGGCAAAATTATCCATTTTTATGTTTAAATTATAATTTATATATTTTTATTTAAAATCTATTGATTTGAATAAGTTTTCATAGAGTGGAATAGTATAACAGCATACCGCTGTCTACCTACTGCTGGGTGAAACGAAATTATTGAATTAATTATTATTAGTATAGAATTTAATACATTAAGTTCTAAACTAACACACTTATTAAAATGAGGCCTGCACAGATCAGAATAAGCTGGACCACTTGAGGTCTGGCCGGAGTACTGCCTATACTGCTAGAATACTGCACCAAGGTTATATTTAAAAATTATCTGGCGTGAGGGATCTTGCCATGCGACTAAGGAAACTTAACGACTATCTTAACCTACCATGGCACATCCAGTCTTGGTCAGCATTATAAAGAAATGCAGCTTTTGCTGAGTCCCCTTCAGTCTTGAGACAGAGGGGTAAGGTGGATCTATAACTATGTATCATATCATCGTTTATATTGTAAAGGTAATATGTTTTTAATACATTAAATGGTATTTAGATTTAAGTCCGGAATACCTGCCAATAAAAAACTCAGAGTCGACGAGAATTTGTCGCAATGTTTCAACAAGTTGTTGTTGGGTTTTTGTTGGTTGTTGTGTTTCGATGTCCTGCTATAAACCGGATGGTATTTGATATTGTGCCGGTGATAAATAATTTAATTAAACAATTTATTATTACTTGATGCCGAGGATGTAAAATGATTAGATCTCTTTAGACTACAGCGCGCGGTTTCCGTGTAGAATATATTTCTGATGATAATTTCCAGGGTATACGTATTATCGTTTAAGATTTGCTTTTAAGTTTTGTTTAGCTTACTTAAGGTCGGGGTTGTGATAATTTATCAAAACAAAGAGATGATATCGTTTTTTACGTTCATTCAAAAGTTATGAATACAATAGGCCATAAGGAAAATTCGTTAGTGTCTTTTTTTCGACGAGTAATAACATGATAGCAAAAAAATCGGACGGCCCACATTTACCTTACAATTTTTTAATGACGGGAGGTATAGGCAATTAAAAATTTGTTACACGTTTATAGGGTAATTGGTGTAATTTACAGATTTGTGCAATTTCGTACGCCAATTAATCAAGAAAGCTGATAATATTGGAGATATTGGACCAATCTCTGGTTGTGTTGATATGTTAACATTTGATTACTTAACTCTGAATCAAGAAAAAAATCTTAAAGCATTTGCCTAAAACTCTTAATATATTTAAGTAAACAATTCGGTAGACAAAGGAAGCATGTTAAACGAATACAAATATTTAACGTCGTAAATGTTGTGATTACGATCGCAACATTCAAAATAAGGTCTCGTTTCACAGGCCAATGTTAAGGTCACATTACATAACATGTCTGGTAGACTGCATGGCGCTCGACTCGCGTGGGTCAATGACCGGGGCCCGCGCGGGCGCACCGTAACTTTGAACTGTGGAATTCGCTAGCATGCCTTGTACCTTCGCTCACTCGCTTAACTATGACACGCATACACACAAATGCATTCCTATACTAACACTCACACGCATAAAAGTCTATACAAACACATCTCGCACGCATACATGCAGTCAAACACACACAATCACTGAGTCACTGTTATTTTAGATCGCTGGAACAAAATCGATTGCAAGTTGCATGTAATCTAGGCAAGAAATCGGGCTTATTGTGCAAAAAGTTAAATTATACTAATATGTCTGTAGAATAAAAAATGTTTTTTCTAAGGATATTACTCCTATTAAATTAGTATAAAATGTTATTAGTATTGCAGTCGGTAACGTTTTTAATTAAAGTATTTAATTTGCTGATTTGAAGTTATAACAAGTATGTTGACCTCATTGAAATAAGAATACATTTTAATAGGAATGGTGAAAATAACTAATTTATAAACGACGTGTGAATGCGGGAAATAAAATGAATTTGACTACATGTAGTGAAGAGTCAGCATGCGTCTATGTAGGCTCATCTGGGCAATACACAATACTGTAGTCCCCACTTTAATGTATGGAAGTGAGAGCTGGGATTGGCATGAAAACCATGTTAGTAGAGTTAATGCTGTTGAGATGCGATCCTTAAAACTATGTTATGACGTTAAATAATGTGATTATAAATAGTGTTCTAAGAGAAAAGTGTGGTCTAAAAGTGGAAGTAGAATGAGAAAGTTATAACTTCGATGATTCGAGCTTGTTTAAAGAATTAATGAAGTGAAACAAATTTACATTGCACAAGCGAGTGGCAGCGTTGGCAGGGGATGCCCAAGGAGAATTTATATCGATCGAAGGAGTGACTTACTAAAGAAGGGTGATATATGGAGTAGCCGTAACCGGTGAGCATGTATGGATGTAGAAGAAGCAATAGACGTGTCCCGAGATCGCGCTAAATAGAAATAATCCTTGTCGATGTCCTTGGGTAAGGGCGTGAGAATATATTTATTTATTTTATAAACGGGAATTTGACTGCTTCTTAATTGCGTTATCTTGCAATGAAATTTATTTAAATTTTAGATAAATAAAATAATTAAATAACGAAATGATAAATTAACCCTCCGAGTCTTCACGACCCGACCGCCAACAGACGAATAAAAAAAAAGAAAATGAAACGTTCACTCAGCTTTCATAAGTTTGAAATCCGAGCTCTTTGGTTTCTTTTTTTATCCCTTTTTACTTTTACATTTAAATTACTACTCGAAAAAAAATTACACATTGGCGCTCGGCGCAATTGCGTTTCTTAGACTGTTTCACATCGTAGTTAAAGAAGCATGGAACGACTTAAATAAATACGTAGCCTATTTTTAAGCTGGAACATACTACTACAATTTTATTATTTATACTCCTATATATTATATAAAAGAACAAACTGACTGAACAATATATCAACGTACAGCCCAAACTTCTGGGCCCTGCAGAAGTATTTCATAGAGATTTCTGTTGTTACGCAGGCGAGATTTTTCTAAATTCATCCCCTAAAGGTATAAAGTAGGGGATGAAACTTTGTATGGAAAAACTACCCTTACAAAGCCGAGGCGGGTCGTTGGTGTTTCTTAGCAATAAAGGATCTATCACACATAGTAAGTATAACATTGCTAGTTTATAGTATTATAAATGTAACATAACGAGACAAGGGCGCGTGCACAGCCGCGAATCGCTGCTTCCTCAAACACATGTCAGCTTACCGCACCGTCTAATTACCTTACCTTGTACACACCGATGACAAGAATTAATTAATACTATCGAAAACAGACGTCTGCCTGTCGGCGTGTATTATATGTTACTGTTTCTACTGTAAGTCGGCATTACTTGAGATGATTGTTGTGTTAGACTGAATCGTTAACTCTAATACCGAGCGTAAGCATCAAGGATTAGGGTTCCGTAAGTAACGAATATATGCCGGCTAATGTATTATCAAGTTGGAGATGCTTGAATTATTTATTAGCATGTTTTCATTTGCCTCTTGTTATTCTGTTTATATGTTAAGTAAACTATGCGATACTTGGGAGATGTGCTTTTCACGTTACTTAATACAATTGAAAATTACATGTTTATTGAACATTACATAATTGGTATTAAAGTATTAAAATGTGGCCGAATTTCAGTATTACATTCTGACAATGAAAATATCTTTGATACAATATCAATTCTTTAATGTTGATCGAATAATTAAAACCGATTTCAGTTTCTCTTCCTCAAAAAAGGCAAATCATTCTTCCTTATAATTTTAGAAAAGATGTGTTTTTTTACAAAAAACTGTTAATTGGTAATAATAGGTTAGATAACGTACCGATTAAAGTGATGTGATGTGATGATGTCAAGTTATTACGCACCCGGTGCCGGCATATTGTTTGTGTGATTTTTTTAAGTCACTGATATTTATATTGATAAGGCTCCCTCCCACCCTGTACGTATTATTATATTTAGCTCAGTGAAAAGTGCTTGGTAACAATCGCTTTTTATATTCCACTCTAGTAGGGTTTAAATTCGTGGTACTAGTTTGTCATGTTTTATAAATAAATGTTTGTAAGACAGAAAAATCTAATTATTTTTTTCTTATTCTTAATCCAAACAATAACCGGGCTTTAGTTTCACTTTGTCGTTAGCGAGTGTGTAAGGAGACGTGTGTAATCTGGCGCAGGCCGGGGAAAAGATCTTCGGTGAAGGTAAATAGTGCTTCCCGTTAAAAGGCACGTAATGCCCCCTAAGCAGACAATCAGCTTAGAACGTAGCCCTCTGATGTCTAACGAAGACCTCTATCATCAAGATCAATACAATTTTTAGACAGTCCTTCGAGGATAGATTTGGGAAAATAATCCCAAAGCGGTCTTTGTCTACTATTTCTTTGTGACTTTACTTTAACAATAAGTTATTTTAATAGGATGGCAACAAAGATGGCTTTTATAAAGAAATTCAGTCGTACGAGAGTAGTGCCTTTAATAAAAATGGCTTTACGTTTGTTTTGCTTGTAATTGCTTGTTATGATAAATATATTGTTGTGCGTGGTAATTGTGTATAATGGAGGGGCGAAAGCTTCAGATAAGGGGGGCTACAGTTGGAATGACTGGGGGACGTAACGAAATGTGTACTTTCAGACTCATTGACATCGCTCACACAATCTTATGATCACAGAAAAAGGGTTTTTTATTTGTTATTGCAGTGTAATCGACGTGTTATATTCGTATAATACTAATATATAAAGATTTTAAAAGTTGTTTATATGATACTTATATCTTCCAAATAAAATATGATCGTACTCTATGTGTAAGGTGTGTCTCGAACTAAGTATGAAATTTTGATAAGTTGTTATCCGTGTACCTGTAACATTTTTGGCGTTAAAAGAATCTTTTTTTTATAAAACTAAAAAGCATCGTCTACAGTGTAGACTCTACACAAAACAATTCAATAGACATTAAAAGCAAACACTTTTGTTTTTAATAGTCCTTTTAAAATAAATCCTATACAACCCCCTGTGTTGTATAGGATTTATTTTGAAATGTCGATATTAATGGATCGATTCATAGATGCATAATTTAAATGTATATTTTATTTGTATACCGTGAGTTTCACACTAAATAGGATAGTGTTATTTTTGTATTAAATTTATGTATCAAATAAATTTCTAAATAGTAGTGCATTGGTAGTGACCGTTGAGGATGGATGCAGCGTGTGTGCGCGCGTTGTCGAGGTGGTGCCGCGGTAGTAGCGGCGAGCGGAGAGGCCGAGTCAGCTCGGCGCAGGCGCCCAGGTGCGCAGGTGGGTCCGCCCCCAGCGCCGCGCGCCTCGCACACCTGCCGCTGCCGCGCTCAGTTCACCGCCACACGCCGCCCTGGCGACTTGTGCCGCGCATTCCGCTCTGCCGCTCGCGACTCCTGCGCGACGTTTCTCGCTTCGTCCGACCGCTCCGTGTTTCCCGCTCCCCCGCGCCCGCGCTCCTCCCCCGCTCCCAAACTTATTGCCCTAACTTTTCCCGAGTTCCGAGCGCGCCGCTCCCGGTGTCGCGTGCCGTAAGGTATATCATATCAGGTTCGGCGGCGAGCGGCCGTCGAGGTTCAGGTGGTCGGCCGCTGATGCGGTCGTGAGAGACGCGGGCAGGGCCTCAAGGAGGCCGCCGCCACGCTGTTCCCGCCGCAGCTCGGGTGCGTGCCCTACGTGACGCCGTGCGCCTGCTGCCCGCCTTACATCCTGCAGCCGGCACCCCATCCGCATCCACTACCGCTGCCGCTGCCTCTTCCGTTGCCTCTCGCTTATCCTCTCCAGGCCCTAGAACCCCAAGCTAAACAGCGTCCTCAGCTCTCTAACATGGTAAGTTCCACAGATGTTTCCCGCCGATTCTACGGCGTGCACTCACTCTACCGATAAGTTTCTAGTGGATAGCGCTCGCCTCGAGTTGTGACCAAGTGACTCTTATCGCGACTCTCTGAGGCATGCTACAGGCCGATACCATAGCGACTTCCATACGCCAAGCATGAACACTTGTCAATACACCAAATAAACAACGCATAATAGTCGAGTTCACATGAATTCTTGGCGCCGAACTGTCTTCGCTCGATTAACTTTGATCTTACGAAACTATTGGGGAGTTTAAATGAACTTCGCACGTATAAGTTAAGCGTATTAACGGTTTACTCCTACTTTAACTTGGAAAATTTAAGCCTTGTGTAAGTATTTGTTTAATTAGTAAACATCAATAAATTTTGATTGAATTCCGTTTCAAACTCAATAAACTTGGCAGTTATATAAATAAATAGATTATTTAGTTTACTGTCAATTTTTTTGAGTTGAGAATAATGAAAAATTATTAATTATGCAAAATTATTTGCTGTTACACTTAGTTTTAAGGATTTTCGCGCGTAAGTTAATGCAAAAAATGATCGTAAAAGAAACAACATTAAAGATAAATATTTAAATCAAATGGTTTGAATAAAAAAACCTATGTGAAACACTTTAAATTCGTTTACCTTGTAACCCGCAAATCGTCTACGGCGGTGGTAAAAATTGATTCACGCCCCCCATCGCTTCGGTAGGAAACTTTTAATACAATTCCAAATGTAATTTCAAAAGTTAAAACGAAAGATCGAACAAAACCTGACTCGCTTAAACGTTAAAGAAATTATTTTATTTATAATTTGTTAGAGGTCTTCGCCTGCCGCCTCGATAAGAGCCATCCGGAGAAGTAAGTACCTGGCGATGTGATTTCCATCTACAGTCAACTTTAACTCAAAACGAAAGTGCCATCGAACTTTTCTCATTAAGACCTTCCGTCAAAGGTAGTGTGTTTATGTTATCCTAATTCTTATTTATTCACAAATCTCATTTCGAGCTCACCGCAAAAGCAATATCTTTGAGGGGCTTGTGAGAACGCCCCTAATTTACTTTGTGATTTAATATCAGAGTTTTAAAATCTATTTCCATTTTATCCTTTTCAATTGTTATTAAAGAGCGTCATGTTTAGGGATTCGGCTTATATTTTACATTGTTCATACATTGTTTTTTTTACATCAATTATCATTTATTATATATGTGTCATGAAAAATTCTTCACTCGCGCCAGATTCATTGATATTTCTTATGATCAAAAACAATTTCATAGTTGTCGATATAGTCAGATTATGTTATATATGCAAATAATATGCATAAATTGATTTAAATGTGCATCACGTTCATTGGAAATATTAAAAATCGCGACTGACTAACGGTCGTCAAATATAGCTAGAACTATTGCCGTATTGTTTTTTTTTTGCTTATAGGACCTGACATAAGTGTCTGAATAACGGTGAATACGCCACATAGCTGTACTCCATTCGTTTTATTGTTTGTCTGCTCTTTTGACAATTAGTGAATAAACCTGTTAAATTTTATTAACCATCTCTGAAATAATTTGTTTGAGACCCATTTATTTTCTATGGATATTTTTATTATTGGATGCTTTTTTTCTGGTACTATAAAATAAAATAAGTTCTTATTCTTAACCGTTAGAATGATTTAATATCAGAGAGTACAAGTACACATAATCTTTTATTGTGCCTCTCTTACGGTCCCATTTCGAGTTAGAACTTTCCGATTTTATAAAGTAAAATTGTAATGATGGTACTCTCGAACATATCGTGGTCATTATATCATTTTCACCGCAATTTCGCTGGAAAGCAGACCGGCGGGGTGCGTCCGCGCGAAACGGTATTCACAACACACGAGTATGCGCTTAACTGCATTCCAACATCTAATGATCGTGCTAATTCTAATTCAACAGTAAATTATTGTTACAAAAACGAATTCTGTCGCGTGAAGTGATGCGATTTGTTTGTGTACGACAGTTTACAAATCGAGTTTTACTCGTACGGGCTCGAGTTTCCCCGAGGCAAATTAATAACATCGCAATTGTATTTGCTAATGAGGATTTTATTTCATTAATTGCAATTGTTTAACTTTTTCAATTAATTGTTCGAACTTTATCGGCTCGCGTAAGAATAATTATCGTAAATCAATTTCATATAATTGTGAAATTTTCGTGTCGCGATTCGCCGCAGGGTTTTTGAAAGTGTTTTCTCGTACAATGTAGAATGAGGAAAAACTAGACCCGAAACGCTTCAAATGTCCTTCTAATTGAAGCCGCTGTAAAATAAAACAATCTCGGTTTCTTTCATTGTCGATTTTCTACTCGCTTGATTAGTAAAAAAATCTTAGGACTGTATGAAATAATCAGTCAGAATAAATCAGTGGAACATATTTTCAAGCTATTGATTAAAAAAATGTTGGAAACTGATTTCCTGTTATATTAGATATAAGTGAATATTTGGCATTAAACAAAAGTAGGACATATGGTTTTATTCCAACAATCGGCCTTGTGGCATACATTCTTCCGGGCTCCCTTGAAGCTTTAGCAGCGGTAGAGCCCGCAACAACAACGACTGTTGCACGAATGTTGAAATACCACGACCTCACAGAAAACAGGAGTGCGGCGTACTCTGCGCTTCGTCCTATGAGTGAGGTCCCGAAGGCCTAATTTCAGTCTTCTTCCCCTTCCCACCGTTTTCTCATAAAGATTGAACGGGGAAGGTATTAATGAGTGAAAGGAAATACCTGTCGATCCCCTGGTCTGTCCATTTAACGTAGGCAACGCATCAGCAGCTCTTTTGCTTATTTTATACGCCTATGGGTAGCGATCACTTTACATCAGGTGGTCCGCTTGCTCGTTTGCCACCTTCTTCGATCAAAAAGCTTACTTCTAATACCTTTGAATGTTACAACTTTATAAGCTTTAATGCTGAACTAATTTTTTAACTTACAATTTTTGCAATCTAAGCCTATAAAAATACAAATCTATACAAATGATCAAGGCTGGCGTGTACTTTTACTAAATAACGTATAAAAACCAACTAACTTCTTATTTCCTAATACAATTGCAAGTAACAAGATCAATCTGATCATCAATCACGTATTCATTGTAATTAAACGCAAAGTTGTCTATTAATAATATCGAAAGAAATTATTATAAGAGGTTGAATTTTAATGTTATGAATATATTTATACGTTTAAAAGAGTGCCTTCATTTATCAGTAGTTTAAGTGTTTTGCGGCAATTAAATGTATGTCTTTTGATTTAACTGATATAAATTTAAATTTGATTTGAGTTTTGATAATCTTTTTTCTTTGTCTTGTTAACAAGAACACAACAAATATATGACCACCTTACGGAGTCGAGACGACTGAGATTAATTTAATCTAACATGTTATTTTTTTACTTTTAAAATCATCATATCAATGGGAACCGTCAGGGCCCCGTCACGTCATCGCTGATTTTAAGATGTGTGTAAAGTGTGATACGCAAGCGGGAGCGATTTCAATTATCAAATTTAAATGCTCTATAGTCCGGTGCACCTACCAATGATCGATAGTTCGAGGAATTCAATCGCAAACATGAATTAACTACCATTTTTCTGTGTTCCAAAAAGACAACTTACGACGATATATACATAGATAGATAGACGATAATACTTCCCTTTCATGTTAGGGACACGTAAGAAGTTATGTAAAAAGTAAATAACATTTTTATCTACGGCTACGCTTTTTCTGATAAAATATTTTTTTGTGTTATACAAATGTAAAATACAAACCGCTGTCGCTTCTGTTTTAAACTAAATCGTAAATAATTTAAGGTCATCGTGCTGGCTTACGAACCGGAACGGCCGTAGACTAACGCGTAGACAAAAAACTACACAGTCGCTATACTAAGTCCTCATAAAGTTAATTGTCTAGTCTAACATATTATTATGTTGGTACCTATACTCCTGACTTATTTGTACAATGTTAAATTGATCTTTATAGTTAAACTCATAAAGGTAAAATGAGCCTTTCTCGTATTACGTATAGGCCGAATGTACTCGGGATGGCTTCACCTTCATAAAGGCTACTTTACCTCTGAAAATTACAATCCTTTCAATGTGATACAGAAAATGTCTATAATATAGGCAATAATTTTGAGATATTTAACTTAAACTGTAATGTTAAATGTGAGTTCACACTGCCGAAAACATTCACACAAAACATATTGTCATCTCTATCTCTCTGATTTTTTAGAGAGATCGATAAAGAGAAACCTTGTATCGTACACGGTTAAAATCGTTCGTTGTTATTTATAATTGTACGACTTCACCATCGACCACATATAAGAAAGTAAAACAGAAGTACATTTACAATGTTGTAAATAAACTCTGGTGAAAAGTTAGGATTAATTTGGTTTTTTTTTCTTAGAATTCATGGAGTTTTAGGCCAGGGGACTTACACACAGAGACACTTCACAGTATTTCACTTCATTTTACTTAAATTATTTCTACTCCACTTGTTGTTTCCCTTCGTTCTCTCTCCCTCTTAAGACTGCCGGCCGCCACCAGTGCATCGCTCGATTGCCCCCTCGCTACCATCGAATGGTGGTGCCATCGAGAACGTCGCGCGAGTCGATAGAGGCGCGACAATCGAAACCAACACAACAACGTATTATTCTAATTGTTGATAATTAGAATTTAAACGTTTAAACGTCACCGGATCTTCATGAGGAATTCATATCAACACAACAATCATTGTTAAAATAACTCGATTCATATGCGTGTATATTAAGAAAACCTAGTAGTAGTATATTTCTTTTTATAATATTTGCGAATCAATCTTTTTTCTATTTATTGTCCCTTTTTATACATAGCAGTAATTAACCAGAACGCTTATTTAAGTTCATTTGATTTAATAGTACAGATTATATATTTATACGTTAAGCGTTATGTTGCTGTTACAATAACCAATGATTATTAATGTATACCTATATAAGACGATATGGTCGAGGAGACAAACATGATCCTCTAGTGATGTGAAATAAATTGTGAAATAAAATAATAAAAAAAGGAAAATTGAGCAATTTTAATCATTTAGAACATTGTCCTTGCTAATGTCTGTCCGCAATCACTTTTAAATATAGAACCTTTAAAAAAGACATTTACTGCTTTTAAGTTTTTATTGAATTACAAGAAATTTTAAAATGTAATCCAGTACTACGATTTATATTGGTGACCATCAAAAGGTACTCAAATTTTATGCTAAGTTAGAGTTTTAAAATGTGAAAAAAATGTATATTTTAAATATGACGTACTTAATACAGTTAAGGAAATCTCGAAATAAACCAAATACTACCGGCAAATGAATAGCCGGCCCATATTAGTGGATCTTCTGAAAATATTTGTTAAAATATCTTGTTTTCCTTAATATTTACATACAAAGAAATCCTTAAACCATCATGCATGATAAAAAACAATATCTACAAGTTAATTAAAGGCTGTCGGAACGGTGTGCTACATTCAACATGTCATAATTTTTTGGGCTACCGCTTTATCTTCCCTATTGTTATTTTTATTTCATTGTTTATAATTTCGGCATCTTACTTTATACTAGCCAGCTATGTACCAAGCTTCAATATAGGTACAATAATTAATAACTTTTTAATATAAGATGTGACGATTCTTTGGTAACAGGGCAGCCAATTCATTCTATTTTTTTCTTTAAATATAATTATATTCTCTATTCTAAATTTAGACAGATACTGTTACTTACTTATGAATGCCTTTTTATTTTATTAACTCCCTTATTTTATATATTTCTTCTTCTTGTGACCATGTATTACATATTTTTCAAATACTAATTATAACGATGCATAAAATAATTTTATATATTCCCTAATTTATATTTTATTCAAGAGGGATACAGATTCTCTCTTGGACCAGCACTTATTTTAAAATTTAGGATGTCGTTTCCGAACAAAAGCTATGTAATATTTAAATATCTACTGTAATAAATATCAGTTATGAATCGCTTTAAATAAAGAAGAAAAATAGACCTTTTTCATGTACAGTTTTTATTTAATCTTATTGAAATAAAAATATTCTACATGAAATTAGATTTAGCGATAAAAAAGCTAATATCGTTTTAATATATGAATTTAGGTCGTGACGCGACTTCGTCAGGATCTCAAAATTAGTCTCGTTTCTATACGTCTAGAAGTTTAGTCAGCATTTCGGGAGGTAAAAGCTTTACAGTTTATGTGTAAAATATTTTCGTATCAGGTATTTAATCTTCAATACACTTATATTTAATAAATAATTACAATAATAATAATAAAGCCTTTTTTATTTCCATATCTAACATTTTACATTATATACAAGAGCGATTTTTTTGTTAGTATTTATCTTATGTATCTATGTGTATTAGTATTGTTAGTTGCATACTTACTTATACTTACTACGTTACCTAAATACGGGCCCATATCTTAACCTATGCAACTAACAATATTTTTATGTAACACTGTATTAAAAGTAGCACTGTAATTATAAATAAAAATATTTATTTCATCTAAATCTAGATAAAATAAATATTACAATGTCACAATTAAAATTTATCAGAATATCTCAAGCTTAAACGATTCCGTCTCAGGTCTCGGCCAGACCAAATAGCTTAAGTTTTTTGCTTCGCAAGTGTAAAACGCTCAAGAAAAGCTTTTAAGAAATTGTTCTGTCCGTCGCTTACTTTTTTTACCGGGATGACTCTTTATCTTATTACGTTTACCGACTACGGGCACGTATTAATCGAGGCGAATCTTAAATACTCTCGCAAAATATTCCGCGGCGGAAAGTAGTCGGCAACGGTCCTTTCAAGCGTCCTAAACTTTACCGCGATACTAATGAATGCATTAAATAGTTTAGTATAATTAGCGTGTATCCAGTGAAATGGGTCACATCTCTTAATTTATTCATAGCGCTCATGACAAGATTCTAAAAAATTCAACCCCACCGCAATAGTGAAATACGTTTGTAGACGTCATTCTAACTAATTTTTCTCTCTAATTACTCGGTGTCAGAGCGATTGTGCTGGAAGTGCTCCGGCGCCGGACAAAGAAGTCTGCGACGTTCATTAATAAGATCCCTCCAACTGCAATTTCGCTGAATAAAATTGTGGCCTCGTTAAAAATATTAATATCAGACGATGTACACCCCGCCTTAATCATTGTAATTTGTTTGTTTACTTCTCATTGTTCCTGTGAGAGGTTATATTTTACCCGGTGTTTCCTTTACGCGTCATTGATAATAGAAAAGGTATCCCATCCCATTTTCTCGTAGAGCGAGCCATATTTTAATTTTCAAATAGACGCTCACGTTTCCAACAAAGAGTGCTCGCTAGATCCGTTATAAGTTGTTCGTGAAAAAATACGTCACTATGAAGAAAAGAACAGCGAGAAAAGGCGCTTCTTCCCCCTTTGTGATACAGGTAATGAAAAAAAATCGCCTAGGTCATTCTGAAAGGAACAGCTTTTACATAAGCTTATTAATTTAGACTTACCTTTGCGCATTTTATAAAAAAATGTGATGCGGTTTCTTTGTTTTGTGCATTATAATAGACGTTATTTAATTAATAAAATACTAATAACCCTTTGTGCTGCCTGCCCGTTCCACGAAGTCTTTAAAACCTCGTACTAAAATTAAAAAAGCAAGCAAATTTCTTAAATGAAATCTATAAGTATGAACTTTGTATAAATTTATTTTAAATTAATTAGATTCCGTGGTATAACGTACAAACATATTACCATTCTTCACACATAGTTTATCAAATAAGTCTCTAAACTATTTTCGGCGCGTGTAGCACTTTATGATTGTGACAATTATAATTTATTTCTTAGCCCTTTATTTAGACAGTAAGAATAAATAATTGTAAGTTTTTGTAACTTTGAATAACAATTAATCGTTTGAAAAGAGCTAAAAAGAAAACTAAAAAGCTGTCACTCACGCGTCAATAACTTCAAATACGAATAGCTCACTTTGAAATGAGGCTTTCTAGGCACTTTGAGCTGTATTATGTGCAAAAAATCTCGTTCCCGTTACTCTTACTACTCTTTTGTTAGAGAGTACATATTGAAGTATTCCTACTTTTAATTAAATATTTATCAAGCATAAATAAAGCTTTCACGCACGTACAAGACGATTGAGGACTTAACATGTAGAGAATATTTAAGCTTGTCTCGTTTTACTTTTCGCCTATTACTCACACACACGCGATTGCTGGAAAAATGATTTTAGGCCGACCATCCAGAAAGTCTCGGAGTTCAAAAGAATAAGGCAAAATTTTGCTTTCCACAATTCAGTACATATGTTTTGGGTTATTTGATTTTTCTTATTTCGGGATACCCTCTCAAGTTATGACTACAGCGTATAAGATATTTTTTTTACTTAACGATAAGTTTAAAAAATCATATAATTTATCAGAACGCAAAAAACGGGCGTTTCCACTCACGTCCGTAGCATTAGGTCCGTCCGATTTGTTGGACGCGCTTAAGTCACACCATGACTTCGAATATTCGCAATACCCCATACTCATTTAAAGCAGACCATTAAAGGCATGTATTGGCATAAGGAGAGCAATAGCTTCGCCGATATCGAAACTATGGCCCGCGACTGAATCACAAGGAGCCGCAGCATGGGATTTACGTATGCATTGCTGGCATTGATTTGGTTATTTCCGCACCCAAAGATGCTTTATTTCAACGAGTATCTGGATAGTTTTTAAGCATATACATGTAGTAATATTAGAGTTACATTTACGATTAGTTGGCATTGCACCTTTGTAATAGTTTCTTCTACAATGAGAACAATGAAATGTACTTGCTTGCATGCGCTATTATGGATGCTGTTTCGTCCAAATCTAACTGTGAGCATAATTTTATTGTGAAACGCCTATTGAGCGCAAAAAACTGAAATCGAGTAATATGCCGAGAGCAAACGCCATGACGCTCTCCAATGTCGTGATGCCCGCCCCCTACAAGCTGCCGCTGATAAATACTAATTTATATGTATCATTTATAAATTAAAAATTATTACTTAACATAGTTAAAACATATTTAATATTTATTACGAAACTCTATTTTGCTATTGTAATTACTTCGAACATTTACTGTAATATTTTCAAAAAAATATTCTAACAGGAATGTAGTTGTAGACAGGCAGAGAGGCTTTTAATTCTACTACAACTGTAGGTAATTTTTATTATTTCTCTTTTAATTTTTCCTTTCTTCTAGACCACACCTAACGTTTCCGATGATAATGATAATGCCTTGGCTAAATTGACGAGATGTTTCGCGTTGTCATTTAGATAAAAATAATATAGCAATAAATAAAGTAGATATGTGTGTACATAATGTAATTACATATTTGACCCATATTTTCTTAATGTTTTAACACTTGCTAGACATTTTTGCGGCTTATTGTAACAAATAATCTAGGTCGAACTGTCTCATCTCATCATCTTTCTTACGATCCTGTCAGCCGAGGCCCATATCACCTGCTCTTAATTCCTAATTTAATAAACAACTAACGTAGGATTAAGACACTGATAACGGTGTAATAGTGTCACCCGCCCTTCGCACAATGTGCGGGCGACGAACTTTATTATTACACGTAATTCTATTTCAAATTTTTTAAATGTATGTCTATGTGCAGATTTTTGAGTTACGTGTCTCGTTAATTATTTTAAAGAACATGCTATTAATTATTATACATAATTTTTCACAACACCAAGAGCTTGGTGAATAGTTGATTTCTTCATTGACGTATTATGATTCTGGCTCTGTCTACCAAAAGGATCAAATGTCATGAGATTTTTTTAAACTTAAAATATATTTTAATGTCTTAGTGATAAGACGTCCTGGTCACTTTTATTACGGTGCATTAAACATAAAACTCTATTCAATAGAACCATCGCCGGTAAGGTTCATCGCGAAGATTAATACCCTCCCAAGGTATTCCAGCTATTGCAAATAAATCACATGAAATATAATATATCGTTTGTATCGTGCAACATTTTTACTTCCATTCTACAGCCATGATAGTTTCGCTGCTAACCTTACCCGAGCCGGTCGTAATTCAAGAAACAATGGAAGCGCCAACCGTGTCCAGAAATAGCCACGGAAAGCAAATAGCGCGGCTTGCGGCCGATGCGACCTATAGTCTCTGAACGTGGTGAACCCAGAATCGAAAGACCGTTTTCTTAACACCAGTTACGTTTGAGAATTTACCCACTTTGATAACAGTCCCGCGTTCGACTTCTGTCTGAATATTATCCTTATGGTGTTTTTGCCTGCCCTCAATAACCCTGCCTACCCTGCCCTTACCTCTCGGCATAAGATAGTTCTCTAGGACCGCTTAACTTTGTTAATTAAATAAAATACCATTAAAGTATTTGTTTTGCACGTCGTTTGTACATCCCGGTTTTCCACTTCATCCCTCTTCCGACATCGTACTGCAGATTCTAAGTATCAAATATTTGCTATTAATATTGTCGAGCAATGTGTACCTTCATTCGCTGGTATAAAGAATTCAAAGATTTCGGGCTCAAGGGCATTTCGTTCATTGTAATGAGAGCATTCCTTCTAATTACCTAAACCTCAAAGTTATTTAATAAATAAATCAAAGATAAAATATAATGTCTTCTGATCTCACTTGGGATCGAGTGAGATATTAATAACAATAGACCTTGCGTTGAGAGAACATAATTTCGGAAATAACGTTTTTACTCACCACGCAAGATTGAATCTTAAATGTTCAGATTAGAAAATCGACCTCTGAACTAGTAGTATCATGCTTAAATTCTTTGACAATATAATTACAACAGAAATAAAGAGACTTGATTCCTCTGAATTATTAAAAAATTGAAAGCTTAAAAAACAAACTTTCTGTAATTGAATTAAAAAAATTGCTTAAACAAAGTAGTAAAATGGCGCACGTACGTAAAGAGCAATTTAGTTATTTATTCATAACACAATTTCTGTAGCATAACTTATTGGATGGAAATATTCATGGCGATGAGTTTTAATAATGCATCGCAGCGAGCGCAAAAGAAATGCAACTCTCAGTGAACACGACTGAAAACAATTCAGCAGCCGGAAGCGCTGAACTAACTTCCGACGGTAGTGTTACATTCCGAACGGGCCGTAACAGATTCTGTTTCGACTTCATAGCCGACTGCATTTCACGATTCAATATTCAGCACGCTAAATAAAAAGTCTGTACGATGGCGCAAAAAAAAAATAATGGCACATGAAGCGTAAAAAACGCTTGTGCGATGCTTATAAAGCCAATAGAACCGGCTGTCCTAATGTAAGCAAATTGCCGTCGTTGCCTTTCAGCGACCGGCCGCGGCTATCATTTCCAAGATAAGCGCTTAAAAGCCTCGTGGAAAACGCTTTCAGAGGACTGACTATTACCGGGTGTTCGTATACTTTTTGCTTCGGCTCGAAACTGTCGAGTGTGAGTTATGCCTAGCAGCCGACGCGTTATGTGTGACCGGACTCTCAAACGCGTCCGTTCACCGTAATCTACTACGATTAAATCGTGGCTACCTTTAGTCCTTTTACGTATTTCATAATTCAAATGTTTCGGTTTCATTTTTCACAGTAATTTTACGGGATTTTCTTACCTCCAAGACTAAGTCGATAATTCGTATAAATCGGGACAGCATTGTTTGCGTCGAACCAGATATTTAATAATTTATTGTTCTTAACAGTATATTGTCTTACTTCTATTTTCTTTAAGGTAATATTTTTTTTGAAGTAGTTAATAATAAAACTAAAAGATATGTTGAGGTCTAAACGTCTTTTTATGTAAAAGAATCCTATATCGAGTTTTAGTTTCCTAATGGAATGAAACTGCCTCCGAGACTTGTTCAAATAATCCTCAGAGTGACAAAAGGCAGGTAAGTTCTTATAGAACTAAAAACATTACAAACAACGCATAAGATTTATCTTTTCTGCTAAATATTTACCTACCTTAGTTCTAAAAATGGTACAAAACATAAAGTTTCTGCTTCTTAGTTCCTCGGTTAAAATGTAATAACTCTTTGTTTGCGTTGCGTCGTTGTGGGGGAAGAGTGTCTGTGGAAAGGTCGGGGGAGAGGGGTACGTACTTGCAGCGTAATGCCGCTGCACTTGCCCTGGTCAGGAAGCGCGGCGGAATGCAGTCAGTCGCGTTTGTGCCGCGCGGAGGGAGAGCGGGGCGTGGGTGACGGGGAGCGACGAGGGCATTGCTCGTTGCGCCGGCGCAGCTCTGCCTCCCATTCAGTACATCTCCCAGACTACTTGTACCAGCCTGTTATAATCTGCCGGCTTTGTTAGCAGTTCAGCTTTGTTTTAACATTTCTCGAGTATTTTTCGAATTGCGTGATCTGTAAAGGATTAATAATATTCAATATGTTGTTTTGTAGGACATTGTTAAAGACGTAAATGTTAAACTATACAATAATCAATAGTCGAGTACGCTTTATTCTCGAAAGCTAGTTATCCACTTAAGAAAGTGAGAGCTGTGTTCGGCAGTAGAAGGATAGTAGAGATAATGCCGTTGAAATTCGATCCTTGGGAAGAATGTTAACTTTGTATCGAAAAAAATAACGTTACGAGAGACCATGTATGCGTACATGTGTGGATGTACAAGAAGCGAGTGAGGTGTGCACGGATCGCGTCAAATGGAAATCTTTGTCTAGCCTACTGGGCTACAGGCGTGAGGAAATATTTATTTAGTTAACCCAAAGAGTAAGTGTAATAAACGATTTGGTTTACGAAACGTTTGTTAAGATGAAGAATCTATGAATGAAGATTTGTGAGGTGGCATAGTCAATTAATAAATTAACATTCTTATCATGACGTAGATACGATAGTGAAACACGAAAGCGGATTTTATTTATTTCATCCTCAAATCGTATTTATATTAAAGTCGAAGCTTAAAGTATTCCAAACGTAACCTACATATCTGCTCTCAATACATCACAGCATCGGTGCTCCATTCATACGTATCCGTCACTCCTTTGCACACGCAGCTTTTTTGATAGAAATTCGGACGCGAGCTGAATCCTCTATTTGCGTGCTTAACCCGGAAACGATGACGTAAAAAACGCTAGCGTGTTACGCACACATATACACGTTGTACACACGCACACTGATGATATGCGCCATGCAATGACATGGTCCCGTCATCGCTTTGAGCCGAGCGAGTGCCGCAATTTGTGTACGGCGTGCTCGGTACGCGAAGGCTCGGGAATGCAGTCGTTATATGCACACCACTCGAAAGGATTACCCACTAGTTGACGGGCGGCGATTAGCGGGAGCGCTCGTGGTTTGCCGTCGGTTTTGTTCCCAAACCCAGTATACACGTACGATTCTCAAGTGCCATTCGGATACTATATAATGCAAATAGGTTTATAGGTTGCGTATCCGATTTTGTGCTTATATAAATTATGGTGGAAAAATATGACACTTTATTAATTGTAGTTTCGTTCAAAATTATATGAAGTAAAATGTTATATTCTAGCCTGTTATTCAGAGAGTTGGCAGGGATTATAGATTTCTGTTCTGTTCTGTTCGGGCCCTTGAATGTAAAAAGTATAGTAGTGTCAGAGATATGGAATATAAGGAAGAAATCAATGAACGATTCGTTCACTTAAGAATACATAGAAATTTGTTAGTATTTTCGATATTTGTTTCGATGTGTTTTGTTAGAAATTAAATTTCCTAAACAACAAATTTAGCGAAAAATATTGTATCAGATAATTAATTAAAGTCTTATATTTGTTGTTCACAGGTACGTGGGTGTTGTTAGAGAAAGTTCAAGTAGATATCATTCATTAGCAACACTGCGTAAGTAGCAGATTCAATTTATTTTGCTCCTTGTTTTTATTGTTTTATAGCCATTCTCTCAGATTAAGCCCGCAATAGAATTCCATCCTCCTAACGTCTTCAATGGAGCTCGAAGTTTCCACGTTAATGACCACCGCTATAAGTACGGTCCGGAAAGGACCCGCGCAACTTTCGCAACGCGTCAAAACCTTCGCTCCAACTGCTATTTTTCATCGTCCATAGTTAAAAAACGATATAACTTTAAAATAACGTTATCACTCTTTTCAAAGGTGAGGTAGTCGAGTTGCATTACCGAGGCGCGTTGTACGATGGGGCAGATAGTGTTTTATGTAATGGTGTCTTATCGAATCGCTGTCATTATGCAGGAGAGAACTTGGATCGTTTGAACAAATAGGAAGGCTTTTAGTAAGCAGCCCTAGAGGTCTGGTGCTCGAATCAAAGCGACGGAAGGCTGCTTATTTGAATATCCTACCTGTGCTGTCTTTTAAATTTCAAATTCGATTCGAAACGGTGTCTCTTGCTATGAAGAACTAATTTCTTTCTCTTTCTTGGCCTTTTATTTGCGCATGATTTTATTATCATTGTACAGTCATTATTGTGAATGTCATTGTCTTTCTGTTATTATAAGTTTTGTAGTTATTTATATGGTTTCATTTTGTATGTATATACTCTTATATTAACTAAAATGATATGCTATTTAACACTTACAACGAAAATAATTTCTCACAGTGTTAATACCTGTACTGGACACTGTTATATCCTAAAACTACAGCCACGGATTTGGTACAACTATAAGACAGCGGTAGGCGTTACATGAGGGGCAATCAGTTACACTGAGAAAGTCTACGAATACTACCGTGAAGTAGAAGTATTTTATACTTCTGGGCTGAGTTTGTCAAGGATCGGAAGCATAATGTCCTTACCATCCCTACAAAAAGGCATAGAACGCATCCGGATATTGCAATGCGTAGTGTTGGTGTAATTGAACCGCTTTTTAGTTTGGTTCCTTCCTTTATTTACTTTACAAGATTTCCACCAAGTAAAGGTAATATAGCATGGCATAACTCTCGTATAAAACTCTCTCTTTAGGTAAACTTCGAAATATCTAATCCAACTAATAGCATAAATGCTAAAGTTTGTAAGATGGATGTATGGGTGTTTGTTATTTTTTGTTTAGATCTGGATGAAATTTAGCATACAGGTAGATTGCAGTCTGGAATAGCATACAGGCTATTTTTTTATCCTGGAAAAATGTATAGTTCCCGTGGGATACATTTTTTGTTTTATTGTCTACGTATATAAAAGGCGATGTTCCCTATGGATTCTGAAACGACTACCCTAGTGATCCCGAACGAATCACTAGTTATATGTACACGTATCACTCTCAAGAAGTCATTGATGCTACTACTTCTGCACCTGTACTAAGGATTTAATCGGAGTTTTCTACTTGTCGAGAGAACCATTCAACATTCGTCAATGTAACGAAATTGCAATACGTTTTTCTCCTTTTTATTAAAGGAAGTAGGTTAACATCAAACGAATGTCGATGCATTATTTACTACGGTGCCAATGAAACACTCAAACTAGTAGTTAACCTCTCGGGCGGTGAATTTACTGTGTTTCCTAGTTTATTCCGGCAGAGGCAGTAAAATATCGAGTGGTGCGTCAGGCGCGGTCCCCAGGTGTTGGCTCAAACGGCGCAAGTTTCGCTAATGTGCGGCTTAAATGATGACAGTGTTGTGGGACACACGGCCCTCCCTGTGTTAGTATCGCACACTTAGCGATACATCTATTTATTTATGTATGATCTAAGACCTCCTACCACCAAAACATTAATTTTAAACTTCTTATTCTAACATTCTTGTGCTACATCTAATGTACGGAAATGGTTGATGTTAGTTACGTTATTAGACTACGATATTTATTCAAACTATCTCTATAACGTTGAGATGTAGCTTGCTTGTGATGCAGCATAATGTATCTATGAGATATCGCTGGCCAAACAAATTTTGTTTTAATTTTTAGAACCAGAATTCTGATTTGATATTAGAATAGTTTTTGCTGTTTACCTTTGCAATTATAAAGATTATTTTCGAAATTGGGCCTTAGAAGTACACGCCAAATCCAAACGTAAGGCATAAAATAAGTTAATTTTACCAGTAATGAAGCCTGCAACAACAGTAGCTGTTGCACGAATGGGCCGGCTAAAACCTGACGATGCCTCGCATGCGCATATCGGAGGGGCTACGGGAACGCTTTCGCTCACCTCCGCGGCCCCGCCAGCGCCAGCCGTTTCCGGCTCCTCCTGAGGAGACGGCACCAGTGCAATGCAGGTACGGGAATCCCCGCCCTCCCCTGCTGGTGCCGCCTTGAGTTTTTCATAGAGGTTCACTCCTCATGGCCCCCGTCTTGAAAAAGACAAGGGCCCGCGGTCTCAGCGTTGCATCCGGGGTAACGCGTGTGATGCCGGACCCCTGAACCTAGTTCCCCCTTCCTATAATTTTGCAACAAGAGAAATAGGGAAGAAGAAGATAATTTGGGGAGGGGATGGATAGAAAAGGGAAATATCTTTTTGTTTGTACTCCCCTCTTCTGTCCACTAAACGTAGGCAATGCATCTGCAATCTGCATTTGCTGTAAGTGTATTGCAGATGCCTATGGCTAGCACTCATATAGCATCGGATGACCTGCTTGTTCTTTTGCCACCTTCTTCTATAAAAAAAGTGTTGAATAATATAAAGTGTGGGTAAGATAAGTCTTACAATTATGCCGTATATGATATGCCTATGCGCCCAACTCATTTCAGTTCATCATTCAAATTTGACAAAATTTGTGACCGTATGCTGTAGGCGTAACGCTTACTTACGCAATATATCTTTAACATTAGAATGCAGTAAGTTTTAATTAAAATCTGATAACGATTATATTTAAGTTGTCAATGTGTAAGTCGGCAAGTTGTCAATTTTGTATCTCTGTATTCGACTTATGACTAAACTAACATTTAGTCGATAAATCATTCCTCAACACATCTTTTAAGCGTTTAAATAATCTGGATAAATATCAAAAGCAGTCTATACTCCGGTGCGATCGTATTGAACGAGCTACTCCCAGTAGAATTCGTAAGCAAATCACCAGTTGCTTATAAATTGTTCAACTCTTTACGGAGCTATTTCGTTTTCTCTTGCGATCGTCTATATTGAAGGCATCTTCGTATGAAGGTCTTACTCCCATTTAAAGTTTTCTGAAAAAAAAAATCACTCACGCCCACGACCCACGGGGTGGGACGAGATTACGGATTCCATTTGTCAGGGCCCTGGCATACCTCTGTCAATACTTCTCCGTCCTGGGGCTGGGATAAGTTGCCAGCGTCAGTATTTCCATCCAATAATCACGTACCTTCAAGAGAAGAATGAATAGGCTGTTGCTAAACTAGTGCATACCATCTTTCGACTACGTCACCACTTAGCATCAGGTGTGATTGTAGTTTATTCATTATACAAAAATTTATTAGGCACCACCAAAATTTGTACAAATCTTCTTGTTTTGTAAGTAGAGAGTAATAGTGGAAGTTTGCGAGTCTTGTGTAATCGAAACCGGAGTGTATAGCGAGCAAACTTAGTTTTTATCTGCTAAGTTTAGAGTGCGTTCCAAATGAGTGCGGACGGATTTATTGAAAACAAACCGATTTATGTTCCCGTTCTGTTTAATATTCTATTTTGAATGTACGTCTAATATGTTTAAATCTTTTATTTTTTTCACCTTACGATTTTTTTAATAAAACGTGTTTTACTTTCGTATAATGTAACGTTAAAAAAAGGCACAAATGGTGTCTTGATGGATACATGTTACGTTTGTAACATAAGGAACTCTTTGAAACGTTAAACATCTTTGTCGTCTACCTCAATAAGTTCAAAAGGCGTGTTAGATTATTTTACACTTACAATCAATTTTACATGTCAATATGTCTGTCGAAATAAAAACAATGGATAACCAACTTGAATAATATTTACATGTTTTAAAATAAATTGAAAAATCCATGTGTTCGGATACCCACACTAGTATTTGAGAACAGGAATACCCGAGTAATGAAAGTGGTGGCATGGAGCGAGCATTAATTGTCACAGGTGTCGATTACCAGCATGACGCCACTGTTTTTATAGATGGACCATTTTACTGCTCCTTTTATTGCTGTATTTCATATACGAATTGTATTTTTTTACGAACATCCATTGTTAAAAACTGGAGTTTAATTAATGGAAAAAAAACTGTCATTAACAAACATCAGAATGTTTGGAAACGCGCAATGTTCTCTTTTATTGCAAACCAATATTTGTTTGAGCTTTTCGAAATAAAACAAGTAATTTATAGTTTCATTTTTTTACATCCGCAATCAATTACAATCTTTATATGTTTTCTAGCAGCAGCACTTGGCAATTGGAAATATAATTTAGGTAGTCTTATACTAAAACGCTATGATAACAAGTATTGACCTTCGAATAATCAAGATTATATTTATATTTAGTATATTCTTAAGATTGCTTAAGAAGCAAAAACAATTACACACTCCAAGGCACTAACTTTGTATAACGAGCTTGGCCTATTAGTCGACTGAATACTTATAGTATTGAGCAGATCATAGCAGCTGACTTAAACTACCTTTATGTAAATTCTTGATTTACTTTCCTTCTTACACCGAGTTCACACTGCCAAAAACACATTAAACATATTGTTATCTCCCTCTTTCTCTCTGAGGAAACTGAGATGAGAATGTAGGTAAAATTCACACATCACGGTTAGAGGTGTTAAATGCAGTAGGTATTTAATTGTTATGATGTTATCATACAATTCTCTAAGCCAAGTCCCACAAACAAATGCACATTACATTTACAAATAAATAAATAATTAATATTGTTTAGGCATGTTGAAAGGATGAATGAAGAGAGAATAACGAAACAAATTTAAGTTGCAAAAGTGAGTGGAAGTGTTGCTAGGGGACGCCCTAGGAAAACTTATATCGATTAGATTAGTGACTTACTAATAAACGGCGATATAAGCAGCACCCATAGCCGACGAGCATGCATGCGCAGATGTATGAATGCAGATAAAGCCAGAGAGGTATGCCAGGATCGCGCCAAATAGAAATCCATGATCCCTGCCTACCCTCTGGGTTACGGACGTGAGCGTTAAATCATTAATATTACACTCCATTAATAGATTCTTCCATGTTCTTTAAGGTGGTTTTAGATTTTGAATAACTTACCTTTCTTAACTGATACGCGCCTTGATGTTTAATTTGGCAATAAGCAAGAGGGGGATGGCAAAACCATTTAATATGGAATTCCACAAACTTGTAGCAATATGAGTGTGTACTTACATATTTATATACTAATAATTGTAGTGGCGTCGGCAGTGGCTCGATTTCGACTTCGACCCTTAACTGAATCCTGTGCGCAGTAACAAAAGGAAACTCGTTTTCGTGTACAAAAATCTAGTTTATGATTCAACGTACACCGTCGACTACTCACGTCTGTCGTTAATTCTGAAAGTCAAGGTTGCTGTTTTAAAGGGCATCATAGCCGCCCAGAGAAAAATATACCGACAATTATTGTATACATTTCGAAGAATTCAAGGTTTAAAATTAGTGCAAGAACTGGTTCAGTGAGGCTTATCGACAGTAATGATGTTTAATTCGTTCAATTGACTATTAATAAGAAACTCATCTGGTTAAGCCCTTTAAGCAGGAGACCATGGTTTATAAAATAATATAATAATAGTCAGATATATTAATTCTTTAGCTGAGTTTGTTTAAGTGGAAATTTTATGTGTATCTGTGGAAACGGAGAAAATGTGAACAACGTGGGCGATGACTACAGAGGATATCACTTTGTACTGTATCTATTTAGGCATCACAATTCAGGGCGGCATAAAATTAGCTCAACTTCTATTCCATACTATAATCTATCTCTGCGTCCAATTTCATCGAGATCGGTTCAGCAGTTATAACGCGAAGGAGTAAAAAACATGCATCCGTCCATCCAAACCTTCGCAATTATATTTATAGTAAGATTAAAGTTATTCAATTGCCGCGTTGCCCGTTATGGTTTTTTGCAGTTGCTGACGTGACTCGAATGAAGGGCAGAAGTAAAACTCAGTGATAGTATAAATATGGACACATACGCCTTCCGCGCAGTAAGCAAAATTGGAGGCCAAGTCAGTCACCCAAAATACATCTGTTTTGAATTAAAGGTCTGGTCAAATTTTCAGATCATCAAAAATTCTTTCCTTACCCTTCCCAGGGAATAGGTAACAAAAAACCAACATGGTGCATTGTACAATGGGCCAATTTACGCCAAAACATAAGTTTATGGGTATTTCGTGCTATGTTTTGAATGTAGCGAATATACAGCATGTACATGTACTACACGTTTATCAATTGGAATCTATAGAATGTATGGTCTTGAATCGATTCCGTACCTAGTTGGATTATCTTATTACCGCTATTCAGAACGATGACGTACACGACCGTACGTCAAGTGTGTCGAGTATTCAGATGCAGATCGGTCAGTTGGCGGTGATTGGAGTACGCACCGGGACCCGTGACGCTCTCTCTGAGAGCTTTTGATGTATGGTAAAACTGTCCAACAGTACATTAAATCGTAATATATCTCATATTTAAGATGGTTACAAATGGTTACTTTCAAATTTACTAGGTGCCCTGAACGCTGAGCAGGGAAAACATAAAATTATGTGGGCGGGGTGGGAATCGGGCATGCTACCACCTCACAGACCTCACAGCGGCTTTTATTGAGGTCGTGAACCTTCTCCGACTGATCCAAGCCAACGATTGCTGTAGTTAAATTTGTTCAATTACCACTCACGTACCACCTGTAGACACTCCGTGGTGTGTCAGCTACTCCGCATCCCAAAACCTATTTGTTTCTGAGAAAAATATGAACAAAATTTACAGGATAGGGCTATATTGTGTTGACAATTGCTTTGCTACGTTAGATATATAAAGAAAAGCTCAAAAATATCAGTTCAAAACAATTTGATTGATGAGAGAGACTTGAATGCTAATGAAGGGAGCTTGAATATTGAAACGCCATTCAAGTGTTTTTCGTTCTGATACCGTTTTCTATTGGCAATGGAATAATAGGAGGCAAAAAAGTAAAAACAATTTTACCTGAACGCAGTTATCAATAAAGCTACTTTAAACAAACCTTATTAACATGTCTCCTGTCAGTAATTATAGTCAGTATGTAAATTTTAATAATATTTGTATACTAATGTTATTTTAAATAATTTCCTAAATGCTATTTGGTATCTAATATTTTATTACAAAATACAGCAAAATTATTAAATTTTATATAATCACACTTTTTCACTTTTCGGCTCTTTGTTGTAGACTGGTTATCTTTAATCAGTAGCATGTTATCACGTCAGTACTCGAAAGCTTGTCACATACGATTCGATAAAAACTTTGATAAAGTTAAACATTCTATGTATTGATTTTACTTTATCGACTTCACGACCTTCGGTTTTATTTTACTTTATTGATGAAAGTAATCATTTTCTATTCTGTTAATAATTCACTTTAATTATAGGGTATTTATAACGTAGGAAGCTTTCAGGATAATTTTTGTAGGACGGATAGTAAGTACGTTTTTCATGGATAAGTGTGGCAAACGAGCAAGCGGATAACATCCACTTAGGCCAGTTCTAGCTCAAGCTAGTTCAAGCTTCTGCTATTTTAATGATGTCATAATGGTCTTGTGATGGGGCACTATTGACAAATCATTCTGAGACTAGTAATAAGTATACCAAAGAATTGTGAAATCATTGAGTGAGCACTGTGAATCAATTGTGTTAGTAGACAAAGTTAGTAGTAAAAGGACAATATAAACGACAAAATTTCTTCTATCTTTATTACCTGCATGTATCTAATACGTTTGAAATTTCCCGTCATCGTTTTTGTATCAAAAATATATAGTATGTCTTTTGTGAGAACACTTGCAGCAGTGTAATATATCCTGGGCACTGACAGTTGGTGGTCGCGACCGGAAGCTGTGAGGGAGAGACTTTATATAATGCACTTATGATGTTAATACTTTATATCGTTACCTGTCGCCGCCCAAACGTGAGAGCTATTACCTTGGGTTTATGCCTTGTTGCGCCCACGACTTGAATTCGAAATCGAATACCGATACTAAACCAAGTTACAAACTGATATTAACTGATTTGATACAAGTCATTTTTTTTGTTTTACCCTAAAGGTGACATTTGTAATGACATTAAGAATCTTTTACACCAATCTAAGCTATACTTTTTATTATAGAGTAGGACATAAACGGCATTACAGGCCAAGAATGATTTTAACACTTTCATTTTTTTTTCAGGCTCATATATTTAATTGATTCGGATTAAAAAATGGTCGTTGTTCTACGATTTCTTTATTCAATCTTCTTTGAAGTATTCAAACATAGTCTAGTTGTAAGAAAATCCATGGAAGCATAACTTCAGGCGATAGAAAAGAGTAACACCTCCATTCCTATAAGATTGTATCAGACCACGAACACTGATAAATATACATTTTTTGGTTACATTAATCCATAATACTATTAATATATTTCTAGTTTTGATGTCTTGTGCTTTAATAGCGTTGTAACGTGTCGGAATTCAAGTCGCAGCTATACATATGTTATATACATATGCATGTCTGTCGTTTTATTGTAATGAAGACATTCAAATTGTATATTTTTTATTCAAATTGTAGTAAAAGCGTTTTCAAGCAAATGGAATATCATAGTTCACTTTTAATTCATATTTGAAATGGTATTTCAGGTCATGTCAATTACATGAATAATTATTGCAACTGAAAATATGAACGTAATGAATCCACGATAACTGTAATTATACATTGTTACAAGATATCCTTCATTGAAAAATAGTCTGTATAAATTTATTTGCTTATTTATTTGCTGCGATTGTTAGGTGCTACAGAGAAAATAAAGAGTTTGATCACATTCTCACAGTTTGTTTAATACTTTATAGTTCCTACATACTCGTATATTCTCGATAGAATAAGAAAACCTGCAAAGCACAACATTTCCATTCCGCTAAACCGAAGTAAATCTAGTAACCGATACAAAAATATTACTAACACCTACTTCGCCCGCCGTCTAAATCCAAACAAATCCCGAGAAACAAATATCCAGCGCGGAGTTCACGACGACGTTGTATACGCGCAGAAACAAGCGGAATTAGGTTCCGAGTAAATCGTGGAACTCGCTCTGAGCTAGTGATAACGTACAGCCCCGCATAAAGTTAGAGGCTGCCGATGTCTACACCCATGTAGAAAGCACGGCTTTGTCTTGAAATCTTGTTGTGTAAAAATAAGAAATAAAAACGATCAGAGCTAAAAATTGAATGAACTTTATAGAATCCTGTGGTCTTCTTAAGTTATCGTGGACACCATAATTCAGAAATATACATATATTTTATCCAATGTTGCATAAATCACATATGAATAATATATTTAATAATGAGTACTGTATATATTTTTTTATATTGTGTATTTAAATATGTATGCTGTTGGCTTGTCTTAAATAAATAAATGAGTAAGTGAGCATATCCTTAATATTCCCCATAATATTATAAATGTGAACGTATGTTTGTTTGTTACGATTTCACGCGAAAACTACTTAACCGATCAACATGAAACTTTGTACACATACTCTTGGAGGTATTAGAAGTAACATATGATACATTTTATTAAAAAAATAGTATATAAAAAGCGAAGTATGTATGTGTCGTATAGACTCCGAAACGGCTGGACCGATTTCGATGAAATTGACAGGGATTGTCCAGATTGACACACTCCCGTGTTTGGTAGCGATCTAATCAACATAATTAATTACCCGGGCGAAGCCGGGGCGGGTCCTTTCTTGATAATAAATTAGTATCTTGGCCAGAATGATGGAATTGTTTAATTTTAATATTCAATACAATATCTAGCACGCGGTAAAACATTAATTCTCATCCACACACTGTCGCTTTGCAATACACAGTATAATCTCATAAAATTTTCTTGTTAACTGGTCTTAGTACGTATAACATTTCCCTAAAGTTTACTCCATACTCGATTGACTAAATTCATGGAGCGTTGGTCTGTTCAAACACGTGTGAACGAGTCAAACACGAGCGGGCCGGCGTGTTAGCCGGTCGCTTTAGGGAGACACAAGGCAAGCTGTTAGTTTTACTTCTTAGGTACTACTAATTTAAGCTAGTTCACTCTTTTGTCTTAAGTAGTTTTGATTGAAATTGTCAACACATACGAACTCCTTGTCCTAGGTATGTTTAGAGAATGTTGTTTGTACGGAAATTCAAAAACACGTTACAAGATTAGAAATAATGACCAAGAATCAGGGTATGAAATAAAAATATTTTTAACGCATAGGTTTTGTATTTTTTTTACCAGTGTGAATTTAACTTGTCGGTTTCCATTCATTGTTTCTGATGTCGATCAAA